>JAWWTY010000156.1:36277330-36365876 GCA_035222235.1 Margarornis squamiger
ATAAATACCCAGACCTCTGGGAATAAAACCTCTTTGCTGCCTGTTCCCCTGCGTGTGTGGTTTCCCTGCAACATCTCCGGGACCCTGGCCGCCACCACGTGGAGGGGGGAGGGGTGAGGAGCGTCCATCCAAACTACCGAATGGTCCCTTATAGCCTTACCCGTTCTTTGATTCTGTGATTTGGTGAAAACAAATGAACTTTCTCAAAAGAGAGATGATTTCATGAAGTCATCTTCGTTAAGTTGTAATCTGTTGTTATAACATTTTCCAGTAATTGTTAAAAAGCTTTCAATTCGCTCTTCACCTGAGTACTGGCATAGAGCAGGTATTGAATTTGAGCTGTGACTAAATCACTTGGGAGAACTGCACTATATAAGTTTAGGTTGACATAAATTTGTGAAAGAAGTTTCTATGATAGAGAACTTGTCAGCCTTTGTATGCTGAGTGTGAACAAAGGCTACTAAATGCAGTTGAAAGTCAGGATATTTTCTGGCAAGATATTTTTAAATAAACATGGACAGCAGATTTCAAACAGAGGCTGCAAAATTGTTTTACTATACTCTAGGCAGTTCATAGCATTTCTGTACTTCTCAAACTGCCTATTTTCATATGACACTATATATAAAGAAATCTACATAGCTAATTTACATATATCTATGCAGGTAATCCAAAGAAATGTATGTGGGTTTATTGCATGACTGTGTACACTTATTAATAAAGCTAATTACAATCTGGAAGTTTATTTGAAACCAGGGAAACTACAGAGGTAAAGAAGTTAAAGTAATAAGTGATGGTAGTAATGAAAATTAGATACTATATAAACTTTTTTCCAAAATGGATGGTAAGGACATGATGCCATTGGTAAAGGTGATTATCCCATTTAAGAATGTTTTTCCAGAACCACTGCTGTGGTGGTCAGGCCTATTTGGTGATGCACACATTAAGGCTAGGATATAATTCAGTTCACCCAATTTTAGCAGCCTAGGAAATGGATGCATATTCCAATCTAAGTGATGGCCATCCTTTGTGATAAACATCTTCAGAAGGCAACTCACACCTCCTTTCTCAGACACCTCAGGGAACTACCCTTCCAGAGGTGGTACTTCTTCCTTTGACCACAGGTCAAGCTTAGAAAATGTATGCAAACAAGACGCCTAATTTTCATATCCAAAATTACATGAAATAAATGTCATCTTGTGAAATATGTTTCCCAAAATAACGTAAGAATTTTCTCAACTAATAGCTTATTAGTAGACACATTTAAAACAGGAGGATGACCCAGGTTTTTGAAGCACATAGGTGCCCAAATGTTTTGCTGGACCTTGATTTAAATGTGCATATCGTGAGCATCTTTCCTCTTTCAGTTGCTGAAGTTTACCAACCCCAGACTGCTTTCAGTAGCTGCCATCCACTTACTTTTTCTGGCTGAGCTGCTGTTGAGATTGTTTTCTAGGCTATTAAAATTAAAATGAGCCAGCATAAACCATTGAAATAATAGATCATTTCTGCTTGCCTGCTCTGCTAACCCAACTCACTTTGAAATAAATTAGGGAGTGATCACACAAGTAATTTAACCAGTGGATCTGGCAAGGCAGTGTTCTCTGGCAAGAGGATGGCAACAAACAGTTGGGGGTTGGCTGGGGCTGGTAATCTCTTCAGCTGGTCCTGTGGGAGCAGTAATGCAGAAACAATTAAACAAAGCTCCCAACTGTATCTTCTTTCGAGGGCCATCATTTGTTTTCATTCAGTAGTCTTCAGTCATCTCATTTACCACCAGAAATAATTCTATTTCCTATTTCTCATGTAAATATAGGCAAGAGAAAGAACTTCATCTTCTCAGTAAATAAACCTGGCAGAATATGTGACACATTTAGACCCATTTGTATTAAGAATATGCAACTCTAAATTGTAAGGAAACAGGCTTGCAGTTTACAGATTGAATTTTTGCTGAAGTTTTTTGTAGAAATAGAATGTCTTAGAAATTCAAAATATCTGCTCTAATGAGATATTATAGGAGAACTTCTGGAGTTCACATAGGCTCAGAATAAGAAAACAGAAAGAAAAAATTCTTTACTAGTGGCTATTTTGGTGTAGTCATCTTGGAAGCTGAAGGGGAAAAAAAAAAAAGAAAAAAAAAAAAAGAAAAAAAAAAGAGAGTATATTTCTTTTTAATTCCTGAGGTTACAACCTGTTTAAATTCTACAGCTTATTTATCAAAGGGTATGATGATAAGTCTATTGCTGGGAAACTTGTTCAAAAAGAGAAAATCTCTACAGTTTCTATATGCTGGTAATCTAGTTGTTTGACATTATTCTTATTCTTGAAAGGAATCTAATACTTAGACACAAGAAGGATATTCTGCTGTTCATGTTTCTTCTGCTCTTACAACTGTTGTCCTACCTTGCTGCTTTATGAATTACAGGAATGTGATGTTTATGTGACCTGATCATCTACAAAGAAAATTTGTGGCTCAAAAAACTTTTGTTTAAAAAATGTTTGCTCAGATTTGAAAGTTCATAAAATATCATCCGTCAGTTAAGTTTTGCATGTGTCATTCTTTACATTTTAGACAATTCACAATGTTTTATATAATTGCAGCCTTGGATTTTTAAATAGCATTTCAACATGCAGTCAAGAGCTGTACTTTTTAATGAATAAATATATAGGCCAGTGCAAAAAATTTATTAATCATTACTTCCTCAGACTTTTTTACAAAATGATTGAAATTTCCAGACATTACAGATAAGTTATTTGGCAAATGTCTAAAAGGAATTCTACTTGACAGCTGTGTTACTACTTTAAGAGGTTAAATCAATTCCAGGCTTACAAGGTCATTGCTTGTTTTTATCATATATTCAAAAATATTCTCATAATTCTATCTAATTGCACAGAGAAGGAGAGCCATGATTTTACTCAAACTAACACTAATTACTTTTTGCTAAATGTTTTGAATTTATATCTTGTGAAGAGAGTTCATATCATTTTTTGCTATTCTTCTATGATGTAAGTTTTGCATTATTTCTAATTAATGTGAGCAATCAGAATGCCACACTCTTTTCTCACTGTGGTGACTAGTCCTTGCTAGTAATTGAGTGGTAGCCTTAAACAAGGTGAGGTCATGAAGCTTATTTATCTGACACCATGAATTCTATGCCTGTGTAAGAGGGAAAAAGGATGGTTTTTTGCCCTCAGGGTATTAGTCATGGTCCATAGGTTCGTGGGAAAAATGTAGGAAGTCTCAAAAGTTTGTTCCTATTATTTCAAATTTTCTTAGACTTCATTTGAATCCCAAAGTGAATTTTCTATTATTCCTTTGAAGGGTGCATAGGAGGGTACCAACAGTCTTTGAGGAGCAACACCTGCAGTTGCATTCAAAGGCATGACTTTTCCAAGCAGTTTCTGAGCTGCCTGGTATTGTTCCAGGAAGGATAAAGGCCTAGGTTTTTTACCTGACTGGCAGAACATTCCACCACCAATAGAACTCTAAACATTGTTTTAGAAGTAATGAGTCCTGCTGGTTTCATCCTGCAAGACCTTGAAATCCCACAGGGCAATGTGGTTAGAAATAACACAGAAGGCTGAGGCTTTTAATGAGTTTCCTATCCACAGATGCCATCAAGCTTTTATACTATTCATTTTATTTCTACAGCTTCACAAAGGAACCCAGAGTTGTGGGCAATACTCTGACAAGTGCAGTTCACAAACTTGGCAGAAATCTAGACTTTAGACAATAAAAGATCAGTGAAAGAAGTAAAAGAAAAAGCAAAATAATAAAAAAATGGACTTAAATATGGGATACTTTACTTACAAAAAACTAACACAGTGCAATTCAGACAAGCTAAACTGCTTGGAGCATAGAATGAGGATATGACTTCCTGTTTCTGTCATGTTACAGAGGTTATGATGACAAAGAAAAGTGAACTGAATAGGGCCAGTGAGAGCTCAGTGTGCATTTTGGGGATGTTCTTCAGGCAAAACTAAATTGACAATTCTCAAACTTTTCACTGTGTGTGGAACTGAACTATCTGAAGTCTTCAATACAGTCAGAGAAAATGAAGAATGTTAATGAAGAGGCAGTATCTTTCTTATGAGCAGATGAGGGTGAGAGCATCTGTGCCTCTATACAGAAATATAGAATATGCGGGTGTGGGTTTGGAAGACACTATGTTTTATATTACTTTTTCCTCCTTTTACTTCTTTCACCTATTTTACATCTTTATGGGCCTTCCTTAAAGGAAGATCCTGGAACAAAATTGGCATAGAGAAATACATGGTCCATGGACCTCTAGTCCAGACAGGATGGTGTTGTGCTGATTGCCCTTGACGAATCCCTAGTAAAATGTGGAAGACTTTGTGACTAAAAGAGAAACAAACTCCACAGGTTGAAAAACTTGCCTTTCACCTGATCATCTCAGCCCTTGTTCAGAAGCAAATGAAAATCCTTATTAATGAGCACATAAATATTTTTATTCTCAGTAATTTCTTCCTGCAGTTGTTATGAGCAAGTCTGTGTTGAATCTCTTGTGAGGATGGTCCAAATCAGTACAAATGTCAGAAACTACTTCCTTTGTAACATGGACAGGGTTATTTTTCTAGGATTTCCAGTATAATTTTACAGTCTTTGGAGCTTTCACCAAAGATACAGACGCACTGTAAATCCAGTATCCATCAAGAACAGTTTTGCCCTTTGAGGTGTGCACACCACTGGTTTTCAGCTGATAGAACTATTGATTACAAATGAAATTAAACATTTCTGAAAACAGTAATAGCATGGACTCCTTGGGTGCGTGCAATGCACAGTTATTGGGCTCTAAATTTCAAGATTTGCCTTTGTTTTAGTTTTCATTGGTACAAGAAAAGACACAATCTGCAAAAAACCCTTACAACTTCTATGACAACAGATTATAAGCAGTCAGGATTTTTTCTGTTCAGCATTAAATTGTGAAAATGGTATTTACTTCATATCTAGATTTATATGTCTGTAATTTCAGCTGTGGACTGTAAACATTGAGTCAGGCTGAGCCTACTGACTCAGTCATGGCCAAGTAGGTTGAAATGAAGAGGTGAGTTTCAACGTCTCAAATTTCTGTGTACATTCACTCTAAGAATTTTCCATGGCTCTCAGAAGCACTTACATGATCAGTATTTCCAGCTCCACATTTTGGCACTTCTCAAGTCTGAACATCTCTCATTCTGTCCTGTGTTAGTATCTTACACTAATTAGCTGTACAATATTTAAGCTTTATTATTTAATATTGAAGGGAGCCTGCCATTTCATCCTCATGTTCTCTTTGAAATTTCTCTTGCTTTTTTTGCATTATGGGTTTAAATTTAAAGAAATAATGTGTTGTTCGTGATGCTGTCATAAAGACAGCATTTAGCAATTCAAGAATTGGCTTTTAAAGAATATATATTGCACATATATGCTACATAATCATAAATGCATTCATAGACATAGATACATAAGCACATGCATGATTACAATTGCCAGACCTCATTTGTACAGAGCAAAATAATGTAACATTGTAGTGTTTAACCTCTTTTAATGAAAACTTCCATCTGATTATATATCTAACATATAATGCTGCCAGTAATGACTAACCAGGTATCTGTTGATAATTCCCAATATTCATTATGTATTAAAGCTTTTGAAATAAACTTGAAATTACGTAATAATCAACTGGCGTAATAAATATATAGCTTGCAGCTACACTTTCTTACCATTTCTCCCTGAATCCTTACTCCCATATTTCCCTCTATAAAACTCCATTAAACATCTTTTAAAATAAATTGGCACTTTTAGAATGAAATTTTGGCAGTTCTCAAATCTGAACATCCCTCCTCTGTTAGTATTTTACTAACAATTAACAAATCATGCTTAGTGATGGCAGCATCCAGTTTTGTAACAAAGTCTAAAATCAGATTGCTGACCTGTAGCTGAATCTACAGCAACATATCTGTCTACCCAGCACTCCAGTCCTTCAAGTAGACTCTGCTTTGGTATAGGAACCTTAAGCGCAGCATTTGTTTTTGACACTCAGGTATTTGGGGCATAGACCAATTTTCTAAACATGTCTATAGTGCCTACTATACTTTGATAGTATCCTGAAAAAGCTACTTAATATTTAGTAATGGGAATGAAGGAAAATAAATATCAAAGCAATAATGATAAGTGAATGATCTGCTTTAAGCATATATGGCTGTTTATGATAAAGCCACTAAAATTCTTTCTTTGTCTTTTAGTGCAGTTCACACTGAAAAAAAAAAAAAAAAGGAAATTATTAAAATATTAAAGAAGGTAGAATGAATGGTTTTTAAAAAATATGTTATAAAATATGAGGGTTTTTCTAGTTGAGTTCAAGTTTGAGTGCTAACTAGTATTTTGAACACTTAACATGAGATATCAAACAGCATGTGCTTTCTATTTATATTGGTTACCAAACTCAATATTCAGAGGAAGAGTGTATAAAGTTAACAAGCAATTATTTGGCAAATTAGTACTCAACAACCCTGAGTAAATAGGAAGTTTGAAACCTATCTGTTATACAGCTACTTTAATTTGCATAGCACACTGGTGTGTTTGCTTTGCAAATACTTTGCAATGAATCATCATTTGTACTATACAGTCCAAAGAAAAGCAATCAAAATTCACAGCAAGACAATGAAATTAATTATAACTGTTGAATTCTGTGGTGGTAATTCCTCCTCATGCAGGAAGATTAATTGCATTGCACTTTCCTTGCACTCCACTAAATGATCTGATGAATGTATAATCATTTACAGATTTTTCAAATGCTGAAAATTGATTACCTTTGATTAGCTCTGATCTGCACAAAGAGCTCTGACAGAGTATCAGTGAAACATTACAACATTACAGACAAAGTAACAAATGATTTAATTACCAGTGTGCTTATTAATGTTAGATTCCCTGCAGTGATCCTGGCAAATCAGGGACCTGTAATAGACCTGTGGGTTTCGCTGAATTCCATTAGGGTTTAAATAATATTTCTCACTATTTCTCAAATCCTTCTTTTCATGGCTTCTTAATAACTCTAATTAATTCTAATTTGCACAAAAATCCATTGCATCTCCATAAACTTTTAATTAGATGTAAAGTCACTGCTGTCAGAGACTGGGGAAAATGCAAACTGTGGCTTTATATGCTTCCAGATAAGTTTTTCATTTACAAAAGATATGTCTCTGTAAAGCTATTTAATGAAAGTTTAGAACTAATTCTGAATTAAGCATGTGTTTCAGCTATGCACTTTTAGTTGAAAACATAGTAATAGTTGCTTATAGAGGAAGCATGTGAAAAAACAGGATGGTAAAATGTTTAGCTGACAAAATGGTAAACATAAATTTAATACTTTTTATGTATTGCCAATATATACATTCACTCATTTTGTTAATTGTGGTAGATAAAAAACTCTGATTAAGCAGCTACACTGTACACTGAAAGACTATTTGAAAATGAAATAGCAAAGGAACACTAGCCCAGTTACAGACCATGCTGAATGTTGTTGGCACAAACAAATCATGCTTTTTTATGCTCATACTAGTGAACACTTAGATCAGTTCAGATTGGCAGCCTCTTTGGTTTTCCCTGGTTTCATATCATTATATATGACATTAAATTATTATGAAGCAATGACAATGAAAACCCAGATGATCAGAGAAGTCAAACAGCTAAAATTAAGCTCTGTTTCTGCAAGTGTTTCTTAGAGAAAAAAAAATAAATGTAGGTAATTAAAAGCTTATTTAGCACTGAAGTACTAATACATAGAAAACTTATAATAGTGTTTTTGTATTTCAGTTGTGTAGGAAAGGAGTGACTGTAATACTGCAGGTGTTACTTTGTTATTCGTAATGCACAAGACGGAAAACTTAAAAAAAAAAGAAATACTCAGCCCCCAGTGTGGATGATTACATTTATTACATTCACTGCTGTCAGCAGCTGAAAAGCTATCCATCACACTGAAACAGCGATGAGAGTCAGAAGTCTCTTTTTGTGGAGAAATATTGAAGTCAGATTGTTGATGTCAAAAGTCAAACTCTAGTTCAGCTATCTGTTTTATGAATCTGACTGAGACACATTGTGCCTGTGTTCAAACTGATATCTAGCAGAGCTCATTTTAGCAAATGTGTGATTTAGAAGTCAGAAAAACATTCGTACCAGCAAAATATTAAGAGGAAACTGATAGGGCACTCAACTGCATTTATATTTAAATATCACGTCATTCAATAATAATGCATCATTTATTTTTTCACTGATGGTTAAAAAAAACTTGCTGTGTATGATACAATGATGTTCTCATACTTGCATACAGTAATGACAAAAAATGTTTTATGTGAACAAAAGCATTTTAAATATGACCACTTTTACCACACTGATACAGACTTTTCTGTTGACATGGGAATAATTTTTTTTTCAATTTATTTTGGAATCACATACACACACATATGCACACACACATACACACACATGTGTGTATATATATGAGGAATGATACATTCAACTACTTTCAAAAGGCAAGTAAAAGACTTACATGGAGGTATACTGACATAAAGATGAAGCAGTGCAGGTACGATAGCTGAGTGAGAAAATCCAGTGTAGGCATGATGAGTTAAAAAAAAAAAAGGAAAAAGAAAAAAGAAAAAAAAAGGAATGTTTTAAGCCCTTAAAGACTGATTACATGTTCACCATTGGAATTAACTATCTTTACCAACCACAGCTACAATTCACTGTACTTCGGTAGCATAAGTGAGATTCTTAAAAATAATGAACAAATATGTCTAAATGTATTTTCAACTTTTTCTAATTCCTCAGGTTCAACTTCTAAAAAAGTGAAATAAATCAACTGCTTCTTTTTATTTCATCAGAATTTTTAAAACAGAATTTTACAAATTACTGGGAGGAAAACAGGGTCCAGACGATAAATTGTACTCCATTAAAAAGCACTAAAAACAAAACAAGAAACGTACTCACAGCTTGGAGAGTACTATTTAATATGAGTATCTTCAGTAGTTTACATTGAATATTTTAAAAGCATTTTTTAAGGAAGGTGCTTTCTAGCTGAGAGAAAAACGTATGCGCTACACGTTGTTGAACTTGCTACCGTCACTGCAGATTTTGTTCTGTTTAACAAAAACAAGCACAGTTTGTGAATTCAAGTCAGGGAGTTCCTTTTATTTTTGCTAATTTCACCATCCTTTCTCTTTTTAAGCACAGCCCTCAGGGTACATGATGTAATGGTCACCATTATAGTACAGAACAGGAAAAAAGGGTATCATGAAATGCAGAATTGAATGGTATTCTTAGAAAAGAAAAACGTATGCCAGATTTTTTCCAAGGGAGCTCTACTCAAAAACAAACAAATATGCAGATACTGTAGAAAGCTTCTTGAATCATCATTAGTGGTTAGAAAAAAAATTGGCAGAAAGAAAGTGGACGGTTTAAAAAAAAAAAAAAAAAAAAGCAAGCCAAAATGGAAGGACTAATTCAATGATACCAGATGTAACACATGACTGTGGGGATTGAAGGGTCATGAGTTTGAGTCAAAACTCAACTTCGAGTTAATTGGCTGGCAGTGGGGCTTCACAAATTGCAGAGATAGAGTACTTGTTTCCTAGTGCAGGAGGTCAGCCTTCTTATGCATTTGCACTCTTTGCCTGGCATCCAAGAACTAACACTTTTATTTGCTAGAAAAGAGTTTTCTTGCTTGTCATCTTTTTAAGGAGAAGAAAAAGAACTGGCTGAGCATAAAACAGAATGACATTTTTAAAAAGATTCAAAAGCTCCTCTGTCTTAAACTACATCTATTTCCTTCTTCGACTTTTTTGTCTCTGCAAACAATCAAGAAAACAAATGGTACACAATAGTTTCATGGAATATTTTAACCCAGTGTTATGAATTCATTGATATGAAAACCATATATAAAATATGTAATCTTAACATATTTTCCCTTTGAAAGACCAATATAGTTCTTTCCACCTTATCCAAGTTGAAATGTTATTATGTTTAAAAGAGGAAAATAATTGTGGTTACTGACTTTGCTGGTGGAAAAAAAAAAAAGCAAATGTTCCTTAAACATTTAAATGGGCAAGTGGGAAGAATTTTTTTGAAGAAAAAAAAAAAAAAAAGCTTCTAGCTGTGTGCGTGGAGACTGGCTATGTGCCTGAGACGTACAGCAAAAAACAACATATGGAACTCACCAGTTCCTAAAATCCCTTTCCACAAAATTCATGCCACTCCTCACCACAATAAAATGACTCACAGAGGGGTGTGTTTTATGCCTCCCAGGCAGAAATCCATAGTCCACAATTAGTCTATCTATTGAAAGGCCAAAATACCTTATTGTTTTACTTGCTGTATAATTATCTGTTATGATGAACTGTGATTCTAAGGACTATTGTCCCTAGGCTTGGATCTGTGTGTGGAGCAGTTCCCTGAATGAGACACAGGAGTGGACCTTCCATTTAGAATCTATGCCTGAGTGATTTCTCCAGTCTCTCCCTGGCTGGCTGAAACAGGGACTGTTTCTGCATGATTTCTTGGGTTGATGAGAAGCAATTATGCCTTAAATGAAGTCATTCATGTCTGCCATTTTGTTTGCATATTTTTCAGCATTCACCTGTTATTAGACCTGTTTTTAAACTGTAAACTAGTTTCAAGTAGACTTTTGTGTCTAATGCAGTTTGGCAATCAGAAAAAAATATATATGTAATGTTTTCTTCACTAATCACTCAAGCAGGAAATCTAATAGAGTGATTTAGAAGTAAAATAGCATTTAAGAATTTCCCAGACATTTAATTTCTGAAGTGATAACGTATAAAGATAATAATCTCAAGATATTAACTAAGATTTTTAATGTGTATTCTTTAAATAACCTTACCTGGAGGAGATTGCCAAAACAGTTACTTTACACCACTTAAAGCTGGTAATACTGGTAGTGTAAACAAGATATTACTTTAGGAATGTATTTGCATGTATGAGGAGATATTGTGTGCCATTTTTCATAATTTCCTTTGAAATGCATAATCCCTTTAAACAGCCAGATTTTTTTGCGAAGCTTTTACTTCTGATAGCTCTTCAATTATTATGAAAATTCCTTCACTAGGTATAGAATCTTCTAAGTAGTTAACAAATAATTTTCTGCTTTCATTCTCAGTGTCTGATAAAGCTTTTTCACAAAGCAGTTTCCAAGGTGATGTTAGGTACAATGCTGCTAAAAGGTAGCCATGCCATGAAAACAAATACTGTAGAAAGAGCTTTGTCAATTTGTATTAAGCTGGATATATTTTATGCTAATTTACCAAATCTTTTGTTGATTTGTCAGGCTTCTGAATGCTTTTTTTTTTTTTTTTTTAATGAAGATGAGTGAATTTTGATAGATGCAATTTATGTCTGAGTATCTCCTCCCGAGAAACAAATTACTTTGTCACATTTTTCCCAATGGTAAATATAAAAGACAAAAAAATATGTAGTCCTGACAGATCTTTATATAATTGTAAAGATTAAAACACAAACCAATTTTCAGATATTTGAATGAATTGTATGTGTAGATCACTGATTAAAACTGTAAATGTACTTAGAAAAAAATCCTCTTTTCATATTGAATAATCCCTAAAGCTAAATATAATGAAATTAAACAGACAATATAATCTTCTCTTTTTTTTTTTTTTTTGAGTTTATATAAAACATTGGAAGGAAGTTGTGAGTACTTTGAAGTGCATAATTTTTCAGTATAGAAAAAGGTTTTTTATTGTTGTTGTGTGCTGTTTTTTCAGAAGAGACTTGTACTAAGGTGACCTCTACTGTTTAAAAAAAAGTCTTGCAAAGGCAGCCCTCTCCTAAATCATCCAACAATCCTAAATTGCCAAGACATGGATACTGCTGTGCTTAAAACTATTTGCTTAATTCACTGCTGTTTGGATTACTACAAATGATTTTAAGGTTTCTTTCTCATGCATTGGAAAGTTCCCCTGCCATTTACTTCCTAGCCATTTGCGTGCAAATTCTGCCTGTACTGGGATCTCTGCCATTAAATTTTCTTCACACTGAAGGGTTTTCTCTGCTCCTGGCAGGGCAAAGTCATGACCCAGAAAAAAATTGATTCATGAATTCTCAGGGTGCAACTAAAGACGAGAGGAAATATGCCTTGGCTGAGCTCCTACTAGTGACAATTTAAAACCTGTAATTAGTTTGGATTCAAGCTGCAAAAGGAATTTGAATTTAAAATGCATTAATTCAAACTGATATATTAACTTTAACAAAGTAGATCACTTATGTAGAATCATTATTACAGTCTGTTTTGCTAATTGTTGGATTCTAGACTTTATTAACTTAGATTGTATTAGAAAATGTAAGTAATTGCTGGTGAACACTTTATCTATGTGATGGTTTTCTTAGTGAAAAAGAACTTTTTACTGGGGTTAGTTAGCTTTAACACCTCAGTTATGGATTCTATTTTTGCAGATTCCCATCATCCACATGCGGCACAATGGCTGAGGCCACTTACTCCCTGCTGATATCAGGACCCCACATCCCCTTTAGCTAACTCCCTGACATTTCTATGAACTACACAGCTGAAATGTTATACAGTAATTAATGTTGATCCTAGCACACACACAGCCTCCAGTACAAATTAGGATAGAAAAGGTTATCATAATATTTTGCTAGACTGTTTGGTAGACTTGAATTGCTCCCTGTGGGGGACAAACAAGAAAAGGTATTTTTAAGATTTGCATGCTGGAGGAGCATCCAGGTATTTTTATTTAGATAAAATAAAAACTGTTTTGAACATTTGGTCTGGGAAATGTTAGTCTTGATATTGGCATGTTCTGATACCTGCGCAGTTGCACTCACTGAGGAGCAGTTTGCTTGGGGTATGTGTTTTTGCAGATGAAACAGTGTATGATGACTGAAACTCTTAACCAAAGCTCTGTTATCTTGTGGAGTTCAAATCCAGGTACAACCAGCAGCTGGATCCTCTCGGACTGTCAGTGGTGTCTGAAAAACACTCAGAGACTAAATAATTTAGATTACACCATTCTGACCTGTATAATTGTTTAAATGAGTAATGCAGCCACTAACTGAAAGAGGTCAACCATCTGTAGAGGAAACATAGAATTTGGTTTCATTTCCAAACAAACTTTTGAAGCCCCATACTGTGGGAGGTAGGGAAAAGTCTGCTGACAGATCAATGGCTTATCTGCTACACCAAGGTTAAAACTTCTATCACTTGTAGAAAGCAATGTTAATAGAAAATACTCCTGAGAGAGTAGGTTTAGTACAAATAAAACTTGATCCACTCAATATGCCATTAATTGTCTCTTTTTTAATTTTTGTTGTTTACAATGGACGTGTCTTAAATAGTTGTGATTAGTATTGATAGATTCTCATTCCTCATTAATGAAGGCCACAGTCTTATTTAAATATTTTTGAAAAATTATATTCATAATGGAATTGCTGAATAATGTATGGCTTGTCAGTTTTCTTTCTCAGGAAAGAAAAAACCCTAAAAAAATTGCTGTTAGGTTAGAAATTACAATTTCACATCCCTTCTAAATTTGCAATGGGAACAGGTTCCTCATCCAGAAGTAGGCATTTGTGCATACGTGTCCTGAATTTTTTTTATTTAGCACATAGAAATGGATAATATTTGCCTGTCCACTCATACCTTGAAATGCCTATTTTCAGCAGCAAAAAGGATTTTGCATATGTAAGGGTATTTTTTTACAGTTTAAATCCCAAGGTACAATTCCCCTCATCTTTTTTGTGCATGACAAACTCAATGTGAAACAACATTCCCAGTGATTAATGTCCTCTGTAATTTTGATAGCATACATAGTGGCATCAAACTTTTTCCCTGCCATTTTCTGTCTTGCCTTTTTTTATTTTTTTTAAATTAGAGATAATATTTTATATGCAGACTGAACCTCGCTTAACACTGCACAAGATTGTAACTCGACAAACGTATATTATTGAATGATGCCATTCATCACATTCAGAAACAGAAGTGAAGGCCAATTTCATTTAACAGACAGTGTGAGGATTGCTGCAGAATGCACAAATGGTACTTTGTAAATGTTGTCCCACTCATTTATTAAAGCTCTTTTACCAGATAACTGTTCTTTGGAGACAGTAGACAAATCTAAGACTTCATATTGAAATTAAAAGAAACATACTTCTCCCTGAAAACACGCTCAAACTCATATAAGCTCACAGAAGTCAATACAAACTGATGAGCATGGGAAAATCATTATGATTTCTCACCCAATGTTCAAATTCAACTTTCTTCTTATACAGATAGATTTCTTTTATACAGAGAACAGAATAAAGTTCTGCATTATCTGAAAGCAATGTTTACCAATTCTCCTGCAAAATTCTTACATAGAAAGATGCTAGGACAGTGTTCTCGAAAACCAGTATAATAATGATGAAAAACAACTATGTCTGTGCCTGAAAAATTATTCACTTTTTTGAAATTGGGACCGAGTTACCAAGACCCCAACTATTCTAGTAGGAAATATGACAGTTCAGCAAATCAATGCGTCCCTTTTTTTTGACTTTATCTCTGAATTCTTTGCTGTTCAGTGCCCTAACCTGAAGAATTAAGGACTACATTATGTCCCTTCTAAGACTGCTTTGTCACCAGATGAAGGTTTAAATATAGGAGCCAAGAACGTATATTCTCTAGCTTCTGGTTAAGTACAGTAGCCATTACAAAAAAAATGTATCAGAAACATTTTGGCCTCCAGAGATACAACGAGACAAAACAGAAAGGTATGATTTGAAAGTCAGTCAAGAACGAGAGCATGAGCTGTAACTCTCAGTCTTTTGTAGGTGCCTGTGTCAAGACAGGTGTATCACAAAGAGAGTATAGCACAAGAAGGTCATATGAGTGATTGACTGGGAATAGGTATATTCCAGAGATGGGCATCCACTCCTTGTTTTCACTGATTCATAAATATTACCCTATCAATAACCCATATCTGACATTTCAGAGAAAGGTGAAACTCCAGTCGCACGCCATTAATTCATTTGTGTGTCCTCCAGTATCACCCAGGCCTGACATTAGCATTGTGCTGTTTCAGAAATATTTGAGTGTTTTTAAATAGATCACTTTTCTGGAAAAGTTTTAGAAATGGGTTCTGGGATTTCAGCAATAGTTTCTACAAGAACGTTTGAAATAGACATCAGTTTGTGCCTATTAGATTATATTTTTTTAGAATTACAATTTGACCATAGAAGTATAAAATAGTGCTTTAGTAGCACAAATATGACATTTTTTTGCTACCATACATATTCTGTAATGCAACACAGATTGAAAATTATGTAAATAATCAGAGCCTGCTATTGACATTGTCTGAAGTTAGAGTCAGTTGACATAGTTGGATTTCAACTAGTGTGACTGAAAAAAAAAATCTCTTCTTGAATAGAAAGCTTTCATAGGTAAGCAGAAATAATCATCTGTTTAAAAGACTAAGGAGCGGCTAAGTGCTTCAGGGAATTTGCAAAATTGCTGCCACACACTCTGAGCCCTTGACAGCTTGAACCACCCAAGCAAATGAGGTCTTAGGAATGGATACCCAGCAAGTATAAAAAGACAGTATGATCTTCAAAATGGGCCATGTGAGCAAAGTAAGGAGCGACAAATAATGACTTTCAAGCAACAGACCTTAACTGCCTGTTTCTCATTCTTTTTAAAATTATCGTGTTTCAATAGGGTGGACAGATAGATTCCGTAAAGGTTCGAATTAGGATTGATATTTACAGTCCTCATAACAACATCTGTGAACATGAAGTTCTTTAAAACAGTTTCAAATATGGTGTTAAATTTTGGTGATTTGATCTTTGCCCAAAGCAGGTAGATAAATGGAAAACAAATAGTAGATTTTATGGTAAAGAGGTTTTTTGTGTGTTTTTGTTTGTTTTTCTTGGTAGTGATGAACATAATAATGACACTATTATTTAACCTGGTAACTAGTAGCCACAAATTTGATGCACCAAAATTCATTCTTTGAATATGATTATGTTTTCTGATGTAGGTAAAGGGAATCCTTCTGGAAGTTCAAATAGAAAGCCGACTATTTAAAAAAAAACAAAACATTCATCTTTTAGTCCTAGTAGCAGAAGTACATGAGCAGATAAACAAAGTTTGTTCTGTTTCATGGTACATTATTCTCTGCTACTGTACACAGTTTCTGCCAGTTCTTGAATATGTGCATTCCTAAACTAAGGTTTATGAACATCATGAGGAACACATGCAGTGCAGCTGATGTTTGTCATTATCTCTTTTATACATCATCAAAATCATGATGTAGGAGTGTCATGTTATGGTACTGTGCTGCCACATTTATAAGATAGATATTTTAAAAGATGGATCTTTTAGGATATTTTAAAATCCCTCTTAATTGATAAACGAATTTTCCACATCCTGTGTAGATGGAAAATTTCAGGATATTGATGTAACATGATAAACTCACTTTTGCATCCCACCTAGTAGAGCTCTTTCTTATTCCTATAAGCTTACTTGTCAGATCACATTATATGAAGAAACAGGAGATGCAGACTGATAATTTGGGGTATTCACCAATGTCCTATCCACTTCATGGTTAGTTAGGGCATTTGCCAACGATTTTGTATTCTGAAAAGATAACTTTCTTTTTAAATGATGTGCAGAAATGCAAACTAAAATAGACTCATATCATTGTGATGACACTTTTTCCATTTGTTACAGTCTTTGCAATATTTTGTATTTTTCTTCAAGCATAATTTTGGGGACATTTAAATATAAGAGGCACTAAACTGTCATTTAAAAAAAAAAAAGTGTTTTGGTGAAACGCTGGAAGGCCTAAAAGACTTAGGCGAGAGTAGGAAAATGAAAGGAACCAAAACTTTCTAGTTTCACATAAAATATTTTTATATAACTTTAATTTAATTTAATCATAGTACTGGATTATTGACAGCATGTAGTAAGGGTACAAAGTCCTGAAAAATGAATATTGCACAATCTGCTCACATTAGTAAGACACCACTTATTTTTACATTATTTTATGCTGCAAAGATAAAAAAGAATAATGATCCAGAGATTCTCGCAGGGAATACAATTTCTTTAAAATCAATACAACATAAAAAATAGAAATAATATTGCATTTCTAATGGGAAGAAATGTTGTTTTATAATTGCAGTATACATTTGTATTTACTACAGATAGCACGCCTTCTCCTTTAAAGGATTTTAAGAACTGTTTAAGCCTCTTTTAAGTTACCAAACCTGGGACCTCTTGTACAAAACTGTGCCATCACATCAGCATGTAAGTGCACTCTGCATAAAAAAAGATGGGGATTGATTTAGGCCACACTACGGAGCCAACCCCAGGCTGAGAGTAGCTTTATTCTCTGCTTGTTTTCTCAGCTTTTTATTCATTTGCAATGAGGGAATGTGGTGCTTTCTTGAAAATGACTCTCTTGATGAGGCCTCTGATTGTAAAGTACTTTCAAACTGGGAACTTCACCACCTTTGTTGCTGAGTGGATAACTTTTCCATTAAAAAATATGAACCTGCTTTCCACCAGCCCTTTTCCTCCTTTCCATTATTGTTCATGTGCATCGAAAGTAACTTTCCGTACCAGACCACTTACAGGAAGCTAGCAAAAAAGATACCCAAGTTCCAGTGTAATTGCATGATAGCAACCAATATTTTCATTGCCAGATGGTACTAATGGCAGTTCTCTAAATGCAACTTGAGTATTTATCTAATCCACTTTATCTCTGCAGATCTCCTATAGGTTTCCTGTCCCCAGTTTCATCTTACAGTACCAGTACACCCAGCATGTAGATATGAAACAATTTGATGAATTTCAGGCACAAAAATAACTGACTTAATGACAGATTTTTAGTGGGAATTTGTCCCTGGAAATGCTATTATTTCTGCAGACTAGTGCTCACTACCCACAGTACTTCCGCTCTTCTGCTGCTTCTGCCTAGACTGAGCCCATGTTGACTTATTCTCTTGCTCTCTTTCTCTCTCAGAAATAGAGCAGTTTCCCTCCTCATGAAAACTGGATGTTTTTTTCTCATCATCATTTGGAATTTACCTCTCCTATACACTAGCTTCTTCCTACTATACTATGGGTGTAGCTGTCAGATCTTCAAATCAATGGTAATTTACCAGTAAAAAAAAGATAGATACTTAACATTTTAGCAAAAGTTTGGGCAATATTTAGCACTTGAGTGTTAAAAGAAGTGAGAATTCAAATTGTCAGCACTTAGCACTTTCATTCATATTCACTAATCTCAGGAAATTATGTCCTGAGAAACCAGCACATACTTAAAATTAAAACAGGCTGTTCAAAAAGGAGTCTGCATGGCATCATGTTGTTGGTATTCAAAGCAGAGATTTATTATTTTTCTTTTTCTTATTAGATTTGTAGTTGTATCTCTTAATAATTTATTGCCTCTTTGCAGCATCCCAGGACAGAATCTCTCACAAGCCATTATCGGAAGACATTACCAAACTCTGTCAAATTTGGATGTCAGATTATGTTATACATTATAAATTACAGCAGCAGATGTTCTTTGAAAAAGTTGTGGTTTCTTTAAATGATCTAGCTGATGCAACTCTTTGAGTTACTGTGGTGAGAGACAAAATTGATGACAGGCTGATTTAATGGTGCACTTTTTAACCAACAGTTTGAAGAGATTAGGAGGTTGTCAGAAAGATATCAAGAGAGGTAAAGGGATTAATTTCAGAAGTAGTTTTAAATTAAAAAATAATGGGTAGCTTTCTTTGAAAACTCATAGCTGCGAGCACCTAAATGAAAAATGAACCATAAAGAAAATTTTTAATTTAGTATTATTTTTTTTATTTAGGCAAATGATTTCTGGATGCCCAGTAGCCTGCAAATTTTCTTGGAAAAATGTAATGTGAACATTTCTTGGTGAACATATTAATCAGTTAAGTTTCTTAAATATTTCTTCATCCCTAGAACCTTTAAGCCTTAACAACAATAAAAGATTTCTATTAAGTTAATAGACAGGAATGTGTTTGGTTTGACATATAAATATTTTAAATAAAATATGCAATTGTCATTGAATAAATAACAATAAAAATAGAAAACTCCAATTAAAATAATTTCTTTTAAATCTGTTGCAAAGTAAATTAATGTGCAGGAAACGTTAATTAAAATATGTTTATAATTTCAAAAGAAAAAAGGTTCTTATCAGAAAATGTTGGCATGGAAGATGGAATATAGATAGATTGATAACATGTGATTCAAGACAACGAAGTTTCCAATGCTGTAAACAAACCATGACTTAATAATAATAATATCTGCAGGTCCAGTGTTTTTCTTCTGCAAGGCCTACTCAAGCACAAAAAAAAGAGGACTGGGAACTGTCAGAGAATTTTACTCCTTGATGTTTCCATGTAGTGGCTTAAATTGTATGATTCATTATCCCAGGCAGTACTCCCAGAACTAAAGTTGTTTAATTCTTTTCCATTACAATAAATATTTCTTTCAGTATGTTATAACTTTGCCAAAATTTAGCAACCTTACTTGAACCCTGACCAAATTTGTACCTGAAATTTGACATTTTGGTATCTTGCTTCGAGCTAATTATATGTAGTTATGTATGCTTGCATACATGCATGTGTATATTTTAAAAAAGATAAAAATAGAGATGTTGTTTCTAAAACAAGTAGAATGAAAAAACTCACAAGAAACTAAACAAACTTCTATCCCGTTCACATTAAAAATTATGGAATTGCGGTAGTTCATTTGCTCAGATGCTCCAGTACAGAGCAGCTCACAGTCTTGTCAAGAGTAACAGGCAACATTTGAAGTTTGAAACACTGAAATTTGTTTAAAATTAACATCATTACAGGACTGTGATAAAAATCTTTGTTCTTTTGTGAATCTGTGAAAAATCAGAGTTCTTCTCACTGGGCAGTCCATCTCCAGTCTGAGAACAGAACCTCACCTTCCAGATCTATAAGTATTGTCCCCTTGTGGTTGGCAGGCAATGTGGGCAGAGGTAGGTATGGCCTGACTGGAGTAAGCATTTGCACAGAATATGCAGAAATAAAGACAAAAATCAGAGGAAGGTAACAGAAACTTGAGCAACACATTTACAGAGGGGAATAGGATCAGTATAAAGATATTAGACAATTGTAAAGGGAGGGCAGAAGGGAGAAGTGAGTTGGGCATGACCAGGAAAAAGCAAGGAGAGGAATGAGGCAAAAGGCAAAGTAGACTGATCATTACATTCCACAGTTAGGGTTGAAAACAGATGTCCAGAGAGCCTTGCTTTTCTGCAGTTTAAAAGTAGGTATGGCATTAATAATTTCCTACATGGACCAGAGTTGGTTCACATAAAGAGTAGTTATTGTGTTGACATCTGATACCAGAAATTCCATAGATTCAGAAGTCTTCCTCTTGACAAAACAGTCCTTTTTTAAAGTAAGAAACTGTTCTAAACATGAAATGTTTGTTTTCTCAGCTAATGAATCAAAATAAATGAAGATACTGTATTTCCTAAAATATTGCAATTAATACTTTTATATAGATGCACAACGATGCAAGCTTTCACTAGATGATCCTATTTAATTTCTTCCAGAGTAGCCATATCTTTTTCAGTGAAATCAGTAATTTCTCTATGCCCCAGGTTGTCATCTGCAGAGGGAGGGGTAATAACACCATCTATCTTCACAGAACTTAGTGAAGATAAATTACTTAACTTCTTATAACATTCAGATGTCATAGTAAGTGTATCAAAATATGGAAACAAAAATCTGTGGCGAATACTAAAAAAAAAAAAGAGATCACACTTTGAATAACTAGACAAATATTGAATAACCAATCCTTCATCAGAAGAGGCAGAGTCTATACAAAAATAAGTAGGCTCAAGTAAAGAACCATAGTTGTGATACATGCATAAAGGGGTGAAATTAACAGTGCTGAAACTATAACAGTTTTAGCATTACAAGAATTTGATTTCCTTTGTAAAATCTCTGTAAAACCTTGAGGGTATTATTTTATACCTCTGCCTCTGTATGAAGAACAAGTATGATCCACTATAGTAAACAGTTTTAACTCTTCCTTTTGCATATGTTTACATCACATTCCTGTGAGTTCAGAAAGGACTGTTTCTTCGATTTTACTTGTTTAAAGTTGCATATGAATATTCTATAAAGCACGAAAATAGTCTGGCCTTTTTTGCCAGTTTTTATTTTATCCATCGTGTTACACTTCATTCTCTGTTTGTCCGTATTTTAAAGGAGTGAGAATAAGTAATGCGTAAAAGAAAATAGGGGGTTGAAAAGTAAAGTACTAATACTAAGTAAGGAACAGCCATATGGGAGTTGCAAAGTATTCCCTGGGCACTACCTAGGAAGTGACACAATGCTTTATGTTCCAGTCCGTGTCCGTGCATGCATGTAATGCATTTAACAGCAAAGAAAAAGAGAGAATGAGAGGTAGGCTTATTTATCTATATGCTGGTGCTCTATGCTTAAACACAAATGATGGTAAAGTGTACCATTAAGTATGTTTGAAGTAACCCAGCCGGAAGCGGAATAGTGTTCTTTCTAATAATATATCTGTATTGCTACAATTATCATCTTCAGCCTACTCCTACTGTCATGCAGCAGCTACAGGAACTCTCTGAAGTTTTCATTAATTCAGGGTGTAGCAAACTCATTTGGTATAAATTCTACTGTTCTTTATTTATGCTTGAATAATGCAACCTCTTTTGTGTCTTGCCACAACTCGCCACAAAGACAATATAAATGACTGCAGCGTAAAAGCAAGTATAATCTTAGTTCACTAACCAATAGATTATTTAGATATCAACATTACTTAGTGACATTCAGATTACAATAGAATGGAGTAATAAATAGGACTTTCAAATATTTTGGCAGAACACATGCTTGTCCATCCCATATACCTTCCAAGGTGCTCCTGTATGGTTGTCCCCTATACTGTGCTGTAAACTGCACCCAAGTAGAGGTTGTGCTACCACAGAAACACACTCAGAAGCATACTCAGAATCATGAGCTGGCTCAGGGCCCCCAAGCCTGTGCTGTGCCATCACCCCACCACCAATGACACTACTATCATTACCACTTACTGTTCCTGATATTTCCATACCACCTGATTTCACATACTGCTCAGTATTTTTTAGCACTCGTCACCCAAATGCTGTAAAACCCACCATCCAAGTGCTTCAAAATATATATGCAATATACATATATATACCCCCACACTACCCACAAAGGAGCAGCAGAGCTGAAGGCAAGCAAAACTGAGACAGCCAAGACAGAGTGACTGAATAGAAGGCTGGGATGCAGATTAAGGGTCCAGAATATTCTTCTTGAAAGCAGAGATCAGACATAACCATGGGCTAGGTGAATCCTTGGCCAGAACAGTCTGTGGTAAGAGTGTTCTTATTCTTGTACCTGCTAGAAATCTGTCCAATATCACGGAATAGGACTGAAACCTTCATTCCATGGCTGGCAATAAGACATAGCTCCCCTGTTAATTCTGCCACTAATAGAGTAACTTTAAAGCATCAAGTACTGTAGCTAGTCCTTAAACAACAGGCTTATTATAAAATCCAGATATTTGAAATACTGTCAGCAGTGACTCTGAAGACTGCTTAAGCTATAATTCGGTCATGCTGTTCTGTTGATTATTTTGCATGGAAATTTAGTGTACTGTGTCCACTACTGGAGGTTGTTTAGTCTAAGCTTTAACAGATATAAAATAAAATGTGATAAATTTGCCCAGAATAGCCAGTATACAACTACTTTTTGGGTTTTAGAGGCACAGGGGGGTTGAATGTGTACATTTATGTAAGACCTGGAGCTGTAGACCTACCACAAAAAATCAAGACCTACAACTCAAGTAATCTGCATTTTAATTGAAACTGCTTACTCAGTTTTTTGTCTATAACATCTACAGCAACTTGCAATTTCTAGGGATATTACATCACTCTGTTTCACTGGTGATACACGTTTATTTGATTAAGACTTTAGCAAATGTATCCCAGAAGAAAAGAATAATATTTAAAAAAAAATAAAATCTTTTCCTTCTTAGTGTTACAGTGTTGCAGTGCTGTTTAAAGGATAATATAAACTACTTTTTTGTTTGTTTGCTTGCTTTTAATGGTGTGTGACAGAAACAGATCCAAGTGGAGTTTATGTGGAGGACAGTGTTCCTTACGGATTCCCACAATTCAGGTATAGGCACCTTTTCCATTATTTTAAAAATTTAGTTGGACATAGGAGTGTTGCGGGGCTTTATCAGAATAGGTGCAAGAGAGAGAAAAAGGAACTTGTGCAATTGTCTAAGCATGTTCAGAGTAAACTTTTCCACAGAATTTTCAGTACTCTCATATTAAGATAAATTCTTACATAATTAACAAAATATTATGTGGTTTTACTCCTGGGAGCTGAGTAATCACCATGGGTTCAAATCTGAACTCTTAGTAGCTACCTTTCTATAGTGACCCTTATAGTACCTGCTACACCTCTCTGCTGGGAATGCCATCCAATAATCAATATGCAAAGCAAATAGAGTAGGTAATATTAACCGGGGGACTGTTTTCCTAATCATAGACTCACTTGTGAAAAATTGTGGGAAAACCAAAGATATCAAATGCAAGAGGACAAGAAATGAGTATCTGCTCAGATTCCACATCCAAAGCTAGGACTCGGTCATGAGCATCCTCCTAGCCTAGTTTCAGGCAGCCGCCAACATCAGTTTTGTAAGTCTACAGTAACACAGGGTGCTATTGCATGCTTTCTGTTCAGAAACAGTAAGTCTGCTTCAGCTGGGTTTTAAATGTCTTCCTAGTCCTGACATAATCCTAGCTGCAGGCTTTGTTGAACCAACTGGTGTTTATTTTGAAACTGACATGGTAATTCCCATAATCTGACTGCTCCTTGTAGGTCATTATCTCACCAGTAATGTACTGTCCACTATACAAAAACATAGAAAGAGTAAAGAACCTTTAAATGATATGTTAAAAATCATGCAGTTTTGTTTGAATTACTGTGAAAGTTCTATTCTTGTTTCTGTTTTCTGCTTCACTCATCAGTTGTTTGTAACTATGCTAGAAAAGATTCTCTCCTGGCTGGAGCCCAGCAGATTGGTGCTCAGCTTGAGAGGAACAGTATTATTTAACTTTGAAAATATTTATTGATTCATGTTTTAATTAGCAGTAAAAAGCAATTTGTTTATTTTCAGAACATTTTCCCCCTCACATTTAAGGGCAAATTCTACTCGTTTTGTGTTTCACTTGCATAAAGGTGACATTTTCATAGATGCTTGCTTGGCACAAGGCAGAATCATGTACTTGGTATCCTGCCCTTACTTTTTGAAAGATCCAGAATTGGCAGCTATGGTTATGCGTAGGGGGTTTTTGCTCTCTCTATAATTTGCTACCCAGATCAAATATGGAAATTTTTAACCCATATTTTGTGGCTTTACTGCATTTTTGCATTTGTAGGTGTTTTTCCTGTAGTATGCTTTGTTCTGACATTTAAACACAGAACAGATATGTTTAAAATGCTTATGCCTAAAATACTATTCATCATGTTTCTAAGTTTGTACGGTGCATTCCAATGAATAGTTAACATTTTGGGTCCCAAAATAATCTCTACAAAGCACCATTTCATGTAGGAGCCAGGAAAAATGGTGGCAAGTAAATCCAGGTTTAAATGATACAGCATTATGATCCAAAATCATGCATTTCATCTATCTCGGCAGCATTCAGATAACGAACCTTTAACAATGTCAGTAATGCTACTGGTACTTGCAATGAATATAAAGTACTGATAGAAAGTATTAATTATTATCATTGCAGGCTTGAAAGTTGAAGCAGTGTTATTTTATATCACAAATGCTTTGAGCATCCCACACTGCTTCTGAAACATTAGAACTACTGGGCAAAATACTCATGAGGAAGGTATTATATATTTGTTTTCAATAACAGCAAAAAAAAAAAAACAAAAACAAAAACAAAAACAAAACAAAACAAAAAAAAAACAAAAAAAAAAACAAAAAAAAAAAAAACAAAAAACAACCTATTTTCTACTGTGTAGTGGATTTAGAAGAAAATAATGCCATTTTCAAAATAATGATATTTCATTATCTGTCATGTAGTTATTTCCAGAAACTTGAGAAATATGTCCTTCCATACCCATATTTTCATCCATGAATATTCAAAACCCTAATGAACTAGGCAGACAGAGGAAGCTAGCAAGTTTTTGCACACTAGAGTCATTCTTATCAGACAAATGTTTTTAACCCTTCTTTATGCATTGGAAAACTATGTTCAGACAAGTGAAGGTGTGTGCTTTGTATGTTACAAGAACTCTAATATTTTGTGTTGTGTTGCCGTGGTCCGCGGCTGACTGTCTTGTTCCTTTGCTGATTGTTTCACCCGTGGAAGAGATGAAAGAAAAGTTAACACGTATGCCCACTCTCCAAGTCACAACGGGCTGCAGTAATTCACTGGTGGCTATTGAAATACATGTATTTGGATGTGAAATGCAAGGCTTCACTTTGCTGACCAGCACCCCTGATGGAGTGTTAATCTGTAGCAGAGAAACTTCAGCTAACTATAGGAAATACAGTTTCTTCCTTTCTCCACAACTATGAAAAAGACTAACAAATAACAACACAAGGTTCACCTGAACAGCTGTTTACAGCATAGATGTTAAGTGAGTTGAATGCCACACTCAGAGTGCCTGTATAAAGTTCCAGCAACCATTGGTCCATGTTTGAGAAATCATTGTCCTCAAAGGCTCAGTTGCAGGAAAGGATTATCTCAGCAATAAAATGCCAGAATGGCTGGTGTACCTTCTCAACCATCACCGTGACTTCTACAACAGCATGCAGAGCAAAAACCAGGGTGCTTGACAACAGTCTTCAGAGATCCTATACTCATGAACAGTGGTCTAGTTGTCAGTAACACTCTTTAGCTCAGGCAATTAGTCACAGGGTTTTAGTGCTTTGCTGAAAAAATCAGCGATCTTGAATTAATTCATTAATATATTACTCTCATTTTGACCCAAGAGGTGAGAATCCCTGTGAAACAAGTCAGTCCACTCAAATTTATTTAGATTCAATTTATTCTTCATTTTCATAGAGAGAAAAAAAAAAAAAAAAAGAAAAAAGAAAAAACAATGTTGCTATTTTCCTGATCCAGAAAGACAGTAACTCCTTTGAAGACCTTCACTTGCTCATCTCCCCACTTCTACCTCAGATATTTCTAAACATTCTGTCACTACCTTTGTCTAGCAGAGAGGTTCCAAAACTGCCATTCAAAGTGTTTCACTCCCCACAGATGGGAGCAGATCTATTATCTATAGCATCACCAATCTTTGTCAGCCAATCTGTCAGCTATGAAGTCATAAATTATAGCATCCAAAAATTCTTTCTGTTCATACTTCTTCACAATTATTTCAAAAAATATTTAAAAAATATTTATTTCAATCAATATAAATAAAAATCTGCATTCAGCATTTCTTACAGTCAGATTCCTCTTTTCCACCAAAAATCTCTAATGGCAGCAATGGAAAGGCATAATGATAGGGATTAGAGCATCTCTGACTAGAAACAAATACCATGACTTACAGTTTACAGTTTCCTCTAAGTGAAGAGTTTAGATGAGAGAAATGGTTATTTTGTATCCTAATGTTGTATGTTTTAGCCAAGCTGTGCAATTCCATGCAGTTGCACATTTAGTAAACACAAAAAGAACAAACAATCTTAACCTGCAGGCCTATACAGGCTACCATCTCCATTAGTGCCAAAGGTTCTGTTCTGCTACTGCTGCACTTCCTGGAAACAAACTTCAGTCACTAAGTCCACCACAATGCCACCACCCAGATAAGCAATATATATATGTGTACATTTATCAAGCCCTTAAACCTGGCTAAGCAGCTTGCCTGCATGGCAGGCAGGGTGTTCTTGATATTCATACATGCTCCTGAATTGTGTGGAACATCTCTCTGTACTTCATCTGGCCACACTAATCAAGGCAATCTTGTAAGATCCACCTCCAATCACTCCAGTAGTTCTCCTCACCAGCTTCAGTATGAGTTTATCTTCAGTGAATACAGACAGCCACAACTACATACAGTATCAAAATGATGCTACCATTTGTTTCTTGTGCAATGGCATTAGCGAGTACAGAGGTCTTCTGGAAATACCTTGATTAATTCAAAGTTAGTAAAGTAGAGGATTGTCTTTGCCTTTTTATCTATCCCTTGGCAATGAACATGAGTCAAATAAATCGAAGAAGTGCTTCTCTTCCACTGTTTTTCCCAGATAATGATTACTCATACGCATTTCATTACATTTCTTTAATTTCACTCATTAGTATCTTGATGCCTTCCTGTGGGACATTTTGATTGTGACTCTCTGTATTGTGTCATTAGAAAATCTCAAAACAAATTTTTTTTTTTTTGGTCAGTGTTACCAATGAAAATGCTAAGCAGCACCAGATCCCACTCAAGCCTCAGGGAAAACTGGTAATCTGCTTGTTTAACCATTTATTTTCAGTCCAGCTCGTTCTTGCCTCTCTTTTAGTAACCCTATACCACTTTTGCTCATTTTCCCCTTATCATGTCTGTCCAGTTAAGACAATCACTAGTTAAGATAACATCGTGTGATTTATATAATCTGCTACATTACCACATGAAAATGAGTGTGATGATTATTTTGTTGAAATGTGGTGGCTTGAAGAAAATCTGCACTGTCCTTGTGTCCAACTAAACCTAATTGTTTTCTCAAGTCCTAGAAGCCGTTGCTTTCCTCTGACTACATTCTCTTTTTCCATAGTTTTCCATATAATTCTCATTAAACCTCTTCCACCCTTTTAGAGTACTAAACTCTGTCTTCGCAGTGCCTCCTGATCCTGGTCCCATTTCTTTTCCAAGCCAAACTCCAGGCTTTGCCTTTTTCTGAACCCTGTAGCCTGGTTAAAAGCTTATTTATGTCACAGACCTTTATAACACAGAGGAACAAATAAGTAACCAATTTCTTCTTCTGGTATTTATGATAACTGACTTCTGTTGATGAAGTGATATACCTGAAGACTACATTTGTTTAAGGTCCTTTGAGAGTGTGACTAGCTCCTTGTGACACAAGTATTATGAGAATATGATAACTTTATCAAATTTATTTCATTTATAAAAACTCATAAATGTTATAAAAATTCTGAAAGGAAAACCCTGGTTATTTCTTAAGCCTGCAAGATCCTCAGTGTCTTGGATTTATACAATGAAGAAGGAAAAAATGCAAATTGACAATTGTCTGCATATATTTATACAGAGGTAATGCTTGCATGCATGGGTCAAAACATATGCACATACATATACTTAAAAATATAGATGCATATAAATCTATAATATTCTTAAACTGGTTACTCCAAAGCAGTCAGCATGTGTAAAGGAGATTTCCATGAGGTGTCACACAACATTCAGAGGACTAGGTAAGAGACTACTATATAATTCACACTATTGATGATCTGGTCTGTAGTTAACTTGGAGAAAACCTCCAAGGTAGCCACTCACCTTTTCTTTTGTTTCTGAAACAACAGCTGAAAACACCTGAACCTCCAGGGTGAAATGGAAGAGCAAGGCACTGCCAGCAGTAACCCCTTATTTGGCAACATATTTCATGCAATGCTCTAACAGAAGGGTTCTCCTGAACTTCAAGGCAGTGAATGTGTTGACTCTAAACTTCTCAGAGACATAGAGGTTACAGCTGTAATTAGAAGATTGCAAGTATATGATTTCAGTCATTTTGTATTTCTATTACACAGTCAATGTATTTATTGTGGTTTCTTTTGACTTGGAAATATCTGATTAACACTATATATGTTAAAATTTTTTAGCCAATGTAGAACATTCAGAGGAATGTCTGTATTCAGTCAAAAGGGATAAAGGTGATTGAAAACTTTGTGCAATGGTGTGGACTACTATATTGAGATTGTATCATAGAAGCGTGAAACAAATGGAATGCAAGGAAATACTTTGAACTTGCACTGAACTACAATCTGAAAGCCTTGGCTTAAAAATACATACAAAAATGGTGCTTTGCAATAAACAAACTATAACCTTTTTCAAAGGAAAAAAAAGGTGTGGAAAAGAAAGAGCATGCAATATACCCACGTTATCAAAAAAAAGCATGATTTGCTTGTTACTAAATATAGGGCAATTCTCTCAACAAGGTTTCAGACTTAAACTTATTTTTACCCATGAGTGTGATCTGTTTAGAATAAAAATTGGATCCTAAAGCTAGAACAAAAATATGAATTTTACAATGGATGTTTTCCAAAAGAATGTTTTTATTTTATTTACTGAATCCTACCAACTTTGAACTCAGGAGAACACAAATATCCACTCAAAGAGAGCATTTGTTATTTTAATGATCTTTAAGGCCTTTTCTCTTAATTTTGCAAATATTTTTCACCCTGCTTTTTCTTTCCATTTAACTCCTCTGCTGAAAAATAAAAGTCAAGTTACCACAGTATTTAGTTATTGGTATGAAAGCTGGAATTTACTTTATAAGGTTTCCTGTCTAACACGTCTCTTCAGGATTTGAGTTCTGTTTTATAGAGTTCATACTGAAAAGATCTCTATTTTGGGAGAACTGTGTCAAAAAGACATTCTTCTTGATAAAGAAGCCATTCTAAAGATGTTATTTCATTAGGAAATATAGCCACACATGAAATACAGGGGTTTGGATAGTCATATAAGCCAGTAATCAAAATTGTTTAATATTGATTTTATAAGTATTGAAGTAAATTTCTATTCTGGACCTACCCCTACATTTTGAATATCATGACAGCTTTTACTATCTGATCCCTGACTATTTCTTCAAAGGCTTCATCATTTTATTAGACTATTTATCATTACATTCATTGAAAGATAGCTATTTAATAATATAAATTAGCACGTCTTCCAACCCAGAAGATGAAACTACCTTTAAAAAAAACCACAGTAATTCCCATTTTTAATTCTGTTTTTGTAGTCTTAAAAAGAACTAGCTTCTTCCTCCAACTATTTATTATATATTTGTAAAATGATGAAAGAGTGCAAGCAACGTTTACTTCTTTTTTTTTTTCCTTTCCTCACTAAAATTTTTTCGATGGTAATGTGAAAATTCATCTTATCTGATATATATAATGCAGTCAATTAATTCTAGAGAAGCCAGAAATTATATCGGTCATCTCTCTTTCTTCCCTCTTTCTGATTAAAATCTCATTTAAATCGAGGCTTTCCATTTTTAAAAGTAGTGATTTAGTTTTCATAGCAATATGGTGTCATTCAGAAGATTTCTCAGCATTCCCGTAGCGAATGCAGAAACATGTCTTGAGTTAGTCCATAAATGCCCTCTGCTGACTATCTCACAAAATGCAAGCAATTTTTCCTTTGATATTACTTTTTTCAATAACCGACATGGTAGTTCAGCCAACTAATGTTAAAATCATAACAGAAAATAAGCAAACAGCTATTTTAGAGATCAAATTTCTGTGCTTAGTAAGATTTCTTTAAGTTATTTTGTTTGTCAAGAAGTGATGGCAATATTAACCTGATCAATCCCTCAGTTCCTTTTGTACTAAAATTCTGCCGCAAGATAGACATGATGGATAACTTTAATTTCTTTAAATAACAATTTGAAAAGCAGAGATGAGGCAAACAGATCAAAAAAAGCAACTATGAGAATTTAGATATCAGAAAAATTGTCTATAAAATAAACATTAAAACATTTCTGAAGTATAAAAATTCTTATATAAAGATCAGACTAGTAAACTGAACTGAAACTGGTTTCCTCGAAACTTCAGGCAAATTATAAAGTTATTTACACAGATTAAAGCCTATTAGTTCTTTCTTTAGCTAATAAATTTCCCTATGTATTATAAATCATTTTTTTGGGTTGCAACAAAATTATTGAATCCAATGAAATTTTTGCCATTTCATCACCTGTGCATAGAGAGCAGTTAAAGTTATAGTTTGTTCTTATATAGGCTCCAGACTTCATCTCCTGGATTTTATCAACCTAAAATAAAGACTTGAAAATTTTATTTGAAAAGCCTGTAAGATTGATAGAAAACTCTCCAGCTTATAAATATCACAGAATCACAGAATATTCTGAGTTGAAAAGGACCCACAAGGATTATCGAGTCCAGTAAGTGAATGGCCCCCATGGGAATCAAACCCACATTAAACCAAACCAAACTTAGCCTTATTAGCAATAACCAATATGCACTGCATACTATTTGATTTGCTTGCTCAATTGAAAATTTTCCTCAGAAGGGTTCCTCTAGTTGACATCTCATTCAAGACTATTATAGAAATGTTTCTGAGGGAAGGTCCAGATAAGCTTTTCCAGTTTAAAAAGTCTGAATATTCACAGAGTGAAAGCAATAGCTCAGAACTGTCACTAAAGAAAACTAAAAATTGTAGAAGTTGGAAAGGTAAAAGGTAGGAAAATATGTCATTACCCAGCTGATGGCCAAGTAAGAAAAACTGTAATTTACTGTCTCATTCAAACATTCAGTAGAATGTGCCAGGTCAATAAATACATACATGTTTCATGTTTGATTAGAAACATTCTAACCAAACACTGCATGCCCTAATACGAAGTAAAAATAATTAAAAAAAAATTAAAATCAGGTTATTTTATCCTCATTGAATATTTTTCTCTAGCAGAATTAGACATGTAATTTAAAACAATATAAAGTGCTTTGAATTTGCTGAGACTAAAAGAAAATAGCCTGAGTGTATTGAGAAACATTTCAATGATGAGTTCATAGAAAGCTTTTGTAGAAGCTGATTTGATCCAAAGTATCTGTACTGAAAAATAATCTCAAATTTATAACAATCAATTACAATAACACAAGCTAATATGATAGAATAAATATATAAAAAAAGAAAAAGTCATACCTTGCAATTCAATACTCTTTGGGGAATCTAGCCAAGAAACAAATAAACAACAACAAAAAAAACCAAAACAAAACAAAACAAAAAAAACAAAAAAAACCAAACAAACAAACAAACAAACAAACAAAAAAAAACAACAAAAAAAACCAAAAAAAAAAAAAAAAGAAAAAAAACCAACCAAAAAAACCGTGTTTTTTTCCATGAGTTAGCAAAGAGTTGCTCATGTTTTACAATGCTTTGATACTATACCTAGAGAATAACAGCACTCAACAATCACATTGAGTATGGATTTGATATGCTACATTACCTCAAATGCATCATTAAACAGTGAAAATCATGCCTTAATAAACACATCCTGGTTGTGTTAACAACTTAATCTCAAGAAAAAGGTTTCGTTTCATTTTTACTGTGTGTGACAATATGCCAAATCATGATGTTTCCTAAAATATGAGATTTACTATACTCAGTGTTTCTAGATATAAATATGTCCAGACAACTCTGCTTAAGCAAACATAAGCACTGTCAAGAGAGACCAAAAAAACCCAGCACAAATCAAGAAAAAACAAACCAAACCAAAACCAAAACCCAAAAAAACCCCCAAAAATACCCAAACCAAACCAACAAACAAAAAACCCCAAAACCATGCCTATGCTATTGCAAGTACAAGTGGTAACATAGATGATGTATGTTGATGTTCACTATTTTAGAAGTTAGTTAAATTATCCAAAGGGCTCGATAAACCTTATTATTGATTGAAAGAAACAAAATGGCAGTTCCTTTCACCGAGAAATAAAAATAATTTGCTTTCGGAACCTCTATGCTCTCTAGTGTCACGGGCTTGGGACGTTGGAATAGGTGAAACCAGATTAATTTTAAGGTCCCTGCCAATATAAGTGATTCCATGATTCTGTGATTCAGTGTTTGTGCAGGAGACAATTGTAGATACACAAGTAGTCAGGTAGGTAGAGAGCTCTATAAATCTTTCAAATGCACATAAAAGTAGTTTCTGTAGCAATGAGTTTTACCACTGTCATCTTCATCGTCCCCTAGTTTCTCACTTTTTTGGTAAATTCACAAGTTTTAGAAATTTCTAAGATATTTGCAGTTTCAATCATCTCTTCCTATGTTTTTGTCACATATCTACCTTAGTGTGATGCTGATGCTCATAAATAATACTGCTTATTAGATGGCAGGTGGAATGAAAATATTCCATTTAAACTGTAGCTCCTGGAAATTGTCAATAGCTTTATTTTTACATTGCATGTATTTTTGGTGTGGCATTGTTATAGACAAAAGAACCCAGCCCAGTATGAATACCATACTTTTATCAAGATGAATCTGGAATGCTTCCTAGGTTATACATCTGCTTGCTCCATCTAATTTACATATCAGAAGATATGCTGACCAGGGGATATGGAGAGTAATTATATGTATTACAAGTTGTTAGGCTACTATTTCTACAACTGGCAAAGACTCACCACCACCACCCCCTAAATCTAAATAAGCTTCTGGTTATCTGGCTGTCAGAAGCAACTTAGGATGCTTATGTGCCAGATACAACTAGCTGTACTGTGTTTACATGCTGTCGTGGTCATATTGCAAGATTTGTCACAGGCTAAAATTTTTGCCACTGACTAAAGGACAATACCTTTTAAATCTTCTAACATGATGTGTTGCAGTTAAGATTCTTTATCGTTTTTTGACAGCTTCCCATTTCTTTATTAATTGTCTTTCATAAGCTGTGTTCATGTAGTTTATGAGCTCTGGACAAAAGCAGTAGTGGAAGCAGATTGAAGATAAATGTGTTGCTTTTAAGGAACAGAGTGTCTTCTTACTGGTTCTCCTGTCCAGCCCCAACATGTAGGGACAGTGTCAAGAAGGCAGAACACCACTGTGTTTACTCACAATGTGCTTCATAATTGAAATGGTGTATTATACAGAAGCCAACACTGGAGGAAGACATCTAAGTTTTGCTAGTGAATGTTACTTGACACATGTCCAACAGCTGAGAGAATGATTATTGGGTAGTATAGTAGCTTGTACCTTAGTTTCAAAGTATTTTAAATAATTTGTCTGAATCTCAGCTGTTGATTGGTATTTGTCAGTACTCAGGTCGGTTACAAGGGAATAACTACGTTTAGCAAGTTTCCCTTGAGAATCTAATACAAAGCTTGGCTCTTTGTTCTTCCTCCTCCATCAGGAATGGTGAAACTTTAGCCCATATCCTTTATATAGAGTAAGTGTCAGATTCAGAATGTTTGAAAAAAAGATTAGCTGGGAATATGTAGCCTTAAGTAGATGTATTGCTTACCAGTGACTGTGTCTAGGAGGCACACTGTCATTTTGGAGAGAATATCTTGGTGGATTCACATACACACACATCTGTATATAAACCTCTTGGCATGAATCTGAATTTTGACTTGGTTCCATAGGTCAAAATTCTGCTTGCTACTGAGTAAATGAGAAATGAAAAATTAAAATTCTGACATAGATTTTCAAAAATATCCAATATTTTTAACTGTATTTAAATGTTGATTTAGAATTAGCAGCTCAGCAGAGGGCATTGTTTCATCTACTCACCCAGCCAGGTGTCACCTTCATAGGAGTACGACACTTAAATTGTCCTTAACTGCCATTTGAAGGACTGGTAAGAAATGTGGGATATCCAGCAGAAACACAGGAAGTCCCTCACGTCCACGCTCTTAAAGAAATCAGGGTAATGTTTACCCCAGCTCTGAGTTCACATAAGAGATTACCACTTGATTTGATATAGACATACTGAGATTTCTTTTCTTGTTAAAGGCGCATGCTGAAAACAGCACGTTTTTTGAAAAAAGGTTTCCTCAATGATATGGCTAACAGAGGCTCATGTTCTAAACTTCAGTAGCTACTTTTGAAAAATAGTCTATCTTCAGAAGTATTTATACAAATCTTTCAGGTTAGTAACTCTGGTTTGTACAAAGAGAATGACAATAATAACTGTGACAAAAAGTCCCATAACTACGATTTTGTATGGAACTGTAGCCGATATTGAAACCTGTATTAGTGGTGATGTGGTGTAGCTAGAAAACTTTCACTGATGTGATTTAAACAATCATATACCTGGGCACAGTGTCTTCTACACAGAAAGTTTATGGTAGCAATTTAGTATAATATGTATTTAGTACATATGTTTCAAATCATACTTAATCACCTTATTTCTCCATAACATTTGTGAAACATACACAGTCACCTAAAGAGATGATACACCATTCTGTTTGATAATGAAAAATATTTTGAATACTTAGGTCAAAAGAAAAACAGGATACATTCAACATTGAATTAAGTTTATTAAATGGTTTTGTTTTTTTTTATTATCTTCAGCTGTCAGAAATCAGTCACACCCAAAGTATTCCATAATTGCAGAGCCCTGAGGACATTAGAAAGTAATTAAGATTGCACCATACAGTAGGTAAAGAATTTCTTATTTATCCTGTAAGACATCCCTTCTCTTTTCTTACTTCATACTTTCTGTATATAGATAAAGAGGTTATTGATCTGATTCTCTTGTCATACTGTTGGTGTGATGTCTTATCATGATGTGAAACAAAACTTGACTACTCTACACAGTCTTTGGATCAAATGTGCTATACACCTCCCATAAAAGTTCTGCAACCCTTGTGTTCACAAGCTTTTCTCCTTGCTTTTCCTTGTTAGATGTGGTCTTTAGAAATATCAAGTGTTCAGTGTTGCCATGTGATCTTAAATCACTATGACGTCCAGCTTTCAGCATGGGATTTCATTTTAGAAACTAACAAAATGTAAACTTTAATTCCCTCAGTCAAGTTAACCACATGTTAGAAGCTAACAGACATCTATAAAAAGCTACCAGTAACGTAGAACTGGGCTTGTAGTAGTGTATCCCGCAAGAAATTTTAGCTACTCTATTAGGACTTTATAATTACAGTTGTTTTATTAGCTATAACAAGAGATTATTATTTGAGAACCATCCAATATGATTAATCATATTCATTATCTTTAAATTACAAAATTTTAATCTAAAAATATTAAAATCTTAGTCTACAAATGGAATTTGGTTTTACAGGTGACAAATGTATTTTAATGGCTAAAGAACTTTCAGTTAAAAGACATCTTAATTCAAACTTTACAGATTTATTTTTATTCTTCATTAAATAAAATCAAATCAAAAATTAAGCAGCTACAAAAATTACATACAGTATTCCAGTGTTATTTTCTGTGACACTGATTCTGTTGCAGAATTGTATTCCAGAGGCAACTTACTATGGATTATACTACCATAAGTTTTCGTTTGATTTTTCTCTAAAAAAGTTGCTTGTAAGACTTAATAAGATTTGATGGAAATAATTCGTGAGTCACATTAGAAAGTTCCATAATTGTATTTAAATAAATCCTATTAAAAAAAAAAAAAAAAAAAAAAAAAGACCCCACAGCATTACAGATTTGCTAGTTCTGCTCTCAGCACAGCTTTTGCAAGATGTCTTTATTTTTGAGAAGATAAGTTTTCCCACTATCCATACTGTGATAAGAAATGGAATGGTACTGAACCTTTATAGGATATGTGCGCTAGTCCAAATAACTAAAGAGCTGTAAACACTGCTGGTGAATTATTAACCACATCTTTGGGATGTGTGCGACATAGAGTAGTTGCACTAGAAGAATAATTTTTTCATGACAGTGATACCTAAAAAGTAATGCTGTTTATTTTAGGATTCCAAATGTAAAATGTTAGTTGTTAAAAACATTCACCCACAGGTGTACAATGATCTAAGAACAAGTAGGGCTGAGACCCTCCTGGAAGTGCAGGCTATAATGAGATTAATTACTTTTCCTCCTTCTGCACTTTTTTTCCTTATCAAATCTTCACAGTCTCTCAATTTATATTAAGTATTGTTTATGTCTAATGCATATAATATACACATATATACGTATTCATATGTACCTACTTCTTCAGTGAATAAAATGTAAGATATGATCACTTAAGAGAACAGGATACTTCAATTGCAGTATTTTAGTGGTGTTAAAATACTTAGAAACATCTGGATGAACAGATAAAAGAGACAAATGTTCAGCTTTGTTATGAGTAACACACTAACATACGATTAGATTTTAATGGTTGTAACTTAACAAAACTGTTGTATGAAATATTTTGTTTAGCATTCATTAAAAACTGCTAATGTACTTGTGCCTTTTCATGGGCTATATTTTTATGCATATTATTAGTGGAATACAAATATGCAAAAAACCAAACAGTTTGGTGTTATAATGTGAAAAGAAATTTACACCAATCTTATTTTTAATTTGTATGGGAACATTTTTACCACAAATTCCATATTTTAATAATACTATCCCAACTCTATTTTTTAAACTCATTTTGTCACTGTTTTGTAACAGAAACACTGTAAATATTATAGATGTGGTAAACTATTATACTTGTTTTCTTATAAATGAAATGATCTGTGCCAACACTGACAAAATGAATTAATGTGTTACTAAGGCAACAGTCACATTATATGCTTTTTCTTTCACAGTATGCAGTAGAGCATATGGTTTACTCTTAATGGAACACTAGCTTCTCATTAACATACCAGTAGCAATGTCAGAACTTACAAACCAGCATAACAGAGAGATGGAAAAACTTATAAATTAGACCCTTTCAGTATCATTGAGTAGAAAATGACTGATGTTCCAAGGTACAATATTTAGCTAATACAGTGCCCTTTTCTGCATCTTTCTTCTCAAAGGAAAAAAAGAAAAACCAAACAAACCGAGAAACCCACAACTTTTTCTTGTTAGAAATGCAAATATTGAGGTGCATTTCCTTTTCTATGTTAAAGTAATTGACATTCTTATCATTTTTAAAAACATGTTTTAATATTTTTTTTTTTCTCATACCATGTTTTACAAAAGCTTTCTTTCCTCTAGAACATGTTTATGGGGAAAATAAAAGTGCTCGCTTCTATAATGGATTATCCCATCAACAGATACAGTGAAACAAATAGGAATTGTAAAATGAACTACAAAGTTTCCCTGACCATTCAGAATCATATAAAATAAATGGATACAACAGTTTGTTGGATTACCCTGTGGGAACAGAATAATCTATCACATCCTCATCAGAATGGTTTGGTGTTGGCTACCATATTAAAACCAGATTCCCTACACTGAAGTATTTTATCTCCTTTGCCTAATGTCTTGGGAGTGCCTGTGGCAGAACAGCACTATGGTAGAAGTGTGTGCTGTAAGAAGAAATTATCTAAATGTTTGGGGTTTTTTTATTTTCTGTCTTTGCAAAGAGATTGAGTCTGAATTCTGAGTGACCGAGCATGGAAACAGAAGAGTTAAAACTGCACATGTGATTAATATTTCCAGCTTAAAAATTCTTAGCAACTAATCTTTCCCTCTGAAAGTTAAAAAAAAACCCTGTAAAAATGAAGAAAATATGCAATTGTGATGCATTTCCTTCAGTTCAGTACTCTTATCTTTGCATCCCAGGGCAGCAGTGATACAGCCAGATGATGGTCTGGTGGTAAGTGGTTGCCTGCTATGCAAGCCACTGCAGGGGTAAAACTTGAACTGTCTGAGACTAGGTCAGTTCAGAGTTCCGTGGGAACTGAAATCTGAAGCTGAAATTCCAAACATTTGATGCAACAAACTGTTGAATCTCCAGTCCCTTGTTAGGTTGCAAAATATACTAAGGAAGAGAAAGTGCCACATCTGACTGGCTTCAGCATGACTGCACTACATTGCTGACAGCTAAATTTATTTCGGCAGTAGCTGATCCAGTGAATCAGTATGTGATCTAGAGCAATTATATTAAATAACACTAGAAAGATCACCGCAACTTATCCCTCTAAGTTATATTACTTTAAAAATCATAACTATAGGTGGTTTTTAGAAGTTTGAGATTGTTATACTGTACTCAGGGCACAAGAAAATCTTGGTTAAAAAAATAAATCTATGTGTCATTAAATATAAAAATAGTTTCAGACTTGAACATTTAGGTAATGAAGGTTTGTTCAGCTTAGTCTGCTGAGAATTTTCGTATTCATTCTCAATTAATTTTTGATCCTACCCTTTCATTCTTGTTCTTTAATTTATATATTTCTTTGAATTCTGCAAAATGTTTTTCTGTTGTTGGTTAGGTTTCTACAACTACTATTTAATGACTTAAGCTCCTTAGAGCTAGTAAATAGTTACCACAGGCTGAGGGCAAAGCAAGAAAAGGCTCCATAGTCCAAAAGTAAGAACTGTTTATACCCAGGTGTGTGTGGTGGGGTGTGTCTGTGTGTGTGTGTAAATAAACACAGTAAGGCATACTTCATTTGTGGAATCCTATTCTTTCATTGAGAGGAAGTCATCAACAAAAAAAGTGTAATTATCAGACCAGCTTAGCTTCTCTTTTTTCCAGCTGTATTGTGTATCTGCACCTGAGTGAACCCTTATCTCACCTCATCGAGGATACCTAAGCTGAGTATCAGTTTAACTTCAATAACACAAACTGTTACTGCAATTAGTTTTACACTAACTCAGCAGTGATGTCTGTCCTGTATATATTTTTACTAATAGAAGTAGAATATAAACAGGCTAAGGAGCAGGAAGCTTTGAAAACTACTTTAACTTTATGAAACACAATGATAATTGCCTTAAGTACAAACTGCTTGTTAACTCTCAACTCTTTCACAATGAACCTCTGCTAAAGAAGCACTAATTTTTAGCACTCAGCTTTGCTCTTCAGCATTATAGGAAGCATATTGCCATTGAACAGCAGTGCTGCTAACTCCTTCCACTTTAACAAAAATAAAATGCAAAGAGTTTTTTATTATTTCAACGTAGACTGTGCCATTACTTGATCTCTCCCCTCCCTCACTGGACTATACTGCTTCTACAGGGAGAAATCACTGTTCGTGAAGAAGTTGCACAGTCATTTGCAGTTGCTTTACAATATAGTACATGGCAATAAAAGTCTCTGAATGAAATTACTGATTCAAAGACATAATTAAAATGTATGTCTATCTGACCCCAGTTCCTGCCAGCTTTATGTAGCCACTATGCCACCAGCATCTTTGTTATGTTTAGACAAAGAAACTCTATGTTGTATTAACAATGAAACTCTATGTTATTTTAACAATACTTAAAACAACTGCTGAAATAAACATTTGGTCCAAGCTGGCGAGTTACAATACTCTTCTAATTCTGATGAGGCACATATACTTTACAATGGTTTATTTTCCTAGAAAAGCATTATTGCATTGACTTTGAAGACTTAGCTTAGGCATCATGCAATGTTAGATATCCTCTTCAAGAGAGAAAATTAATTGGAGAGCAAAGGAAGCCAGTATGCTTATCATTTGATCAGGTCATTGACATAAGTGCTTCACACTTTTTTAAAGCCTAAAGCTGTCTTGTACACCTGCTCAGACGTCTCATCAATTTTATTTGAGCAAGACAGTTCTTTCAAGCTTGTCCAGAGGAAAAGGTGGCAATTGTGATGGGGAGGGAAAAAGAGAAAGATGTGTTGCAAGCTCTTTATCTTGATCTCACTGTTTGTCTTTGCACTGATGTATGTAATGAAACAAAGAGGATTTAATCGTGACAAACAGAGGCCTATTGGCACCCAGAGGGATCTCATTTTCTCTCTTACAAGTCTATTTCGTTTCAGGTTGCAACATCTTCTTTTCAGCCTATCCACAAGGCCGAGTTCCTTACCTGGGGCTTAAACTTGTGAGGCATGAAGCTCTTTTGTTTTGACAGGTGCTCTTTGCTACACATCAGCCTAGCATTGACAGCGCTAATACACAGAACAAACTTCAGATATGCTACCTGTAGGTGTAACTGTCCTTACCAAAATTCTGTCTGTAATGAGTTTTTCTAGTTTACTTCCGTTTTAGCTCTTAGGATAAAGGGGTAAAAATAAATTGTGCCAATAGAAGAGTGCAAAAGGTGGTTATTTCTTATGTGTTGCATGGATTTCTCCAGTTTCTAGAAAACCTCTGGAGTAATGGGAGTATCATAAAGTAGGATGTAGGAATCAGATCATAACCTCTGGCATAGTACATCTGCTGCAAGATGTTTCAAACTTAAAGAAAATGTGCAGAGGAAACTTAAAATAATCCTATAATTATATGGCTTTCAAACTCTTCCAGAAAGGAACATCTTTTTTTGCTGACCAGATGCCCTGAGCCTAACATACTATATACACTTTTGATCCTTAATTGGTAGAGGGTCACTATAATACGTATAATAAATAATAAAACATTTTAAAAAAAGGAAAAGTGGACATTCCAGCCCTGAAGTTGTGAAACAATATCCTTGTCTTGCCTTGTCTTACCTGTCCCTCCACCTGCTATGCTTTGCCCTGCCTTACCTTCCCCTCCCTTGCCTTCCCTTCCCTTCCTTTCTCAGAACACTCCATCCCTCGTATACTCCTGGGTGTATCATAGGTACAATTTGATTACTAAATTCTAAATATCTATTTTTATTTTGTCAATTAAATTATGTGGAGGTGATGTACGTGTTGTTCTCTTGTGGTTTAGAAGGAGCTTTTAGGGATCCCATTGTGGGGATAAAAGGCCTGAAGAAGAATATTGGGTATGGACAAAAGGTATGAAAAAAGAAAAGAGATAACTCACTGCATTAAGAGGATAGAACTTAAATGCAAGGAACAACATAGCAAAATAACTAGTAAACAATAATTCAATTACAATTTGTGTCATTGTCCTAGTGATTTCAATCCAGTTTTAGAAGAATGATTATACCAGTAGCTTGACTTTTATTTTCTATGCTTTTCTTTCTACCTTGAAAAAAACTGAAAAAATTGTGGAACCCTGTAAAAAGCAGATGGCGTCACTTCTCTAAAAGCTATTCTGATCCCACTGTGTCTGAACTGCCCATAAGAGGTCAACAGTTCTAGTAGCTTGAATTTGATGTCTTCAAAGGCTTTTAATTTTCTCACCTCCAATTTCATTATATTAGTAAACTTTGGGAAAAATTGATGTTTCATTGTCTCAGTAAGACACTGGCTAGAGAAGTATGTCTTGTCATTCCCATTTCAAATAACTATGCAAGAGTATGTAATAGAATCATTAAGGCTGGAAAGGACCTCCAAGATCATGAAGTCCAACCATTAACACTGCCAAGTCAACAAAACCCAAGTCACTAAGTGCCACATCTACGTGTTTTTTGAACACTTCCAGGGATAGTAACTCCACCACTTCCCTGGACAACCTGTTCCAAAGCTTGACCACACCAATTGTCTCATCCTTGTCCTTTCATTTTGTTATTTTTCTAGATTGTCAGTATGAATCTGCCACCTTGCCTTTGCACTTCCTGCATACTACTACCTTTCTGTTCCACCTTAACTTGGGCTAACACAGTGTTTTCCTTAAAGCCTCTTCACAGCAGGTTTGCTCTAGTTGTCTCACAAACCCTTCAGCTTTTTTAGTGTGTAGCAAAATACTGAACTTGACTTGTCAAGTTATAAGTATTTGCTAGTTTGAAGGAGTGTTGTGTTAATCCCATATTCTCCTTGGGAAAATGCAATTAATGTGTGAATCTATCAATGCATATTTTCTGGAGTGTAAACGTAATGGATAATCACATCAGATCACAAAATCCATGTTGATTTCAAGTCTAACCTATGTTTCCCTACTTTCACTCTTCAAATTTTGTTCTAGTGACTGCAGGTACAAGACCTATAAGATATAATTGCTCTAAGCAGGGCAGTGACTACTTAGTAGCAGAGTTTGCTTGCAAAATGCAGCAGGTAGAATGAGAAGCTTGCAGCTGATGAGGCATCCTGCTGAGGGAAGAGTCTTTCCCTGTCTTCCGGAAGACAAATGAAATTTCAAGACTTTCACAAATAGGGACAGTTGGAGAGCAGGCATTACATTTAAGATATTTGTTCTTTTCCCAGACCTCTACAATTTCCTTCATTTTATTAAGTAAAAAAACAATCGTATCTTGAGAAAGGGAGGACAAAACATTTGTTACAAGGAAAGTTGATGGCATCATTGATTTGGCTCTTTGGCTCTTGAAGGGTTAAATGGTAAAACAAAGAGCTCACTTTTCAGGCAGATTCTAGGACTTTAGGTGACAATGGAGTTTGAATTTACTCCTGGGATAGGAAGTTGAATGGCAAGGTTCAGCTCTTATGAGGGAATCTAAGAGTAAGCCAAGAGCCATAAGGTTAAAGTCCTCAGGCTGCCGAGCAGTTCCAGAGACTCCAAACATTCAGGTGTTCAGTGGCTGGATTCCCTCATGACACTCAGATGAATGGCCAGTAGGGTTTCAGAACTAAAATTGGTCCTGCTTTCAGCTCTGTGCAACTTGGACCCACCCTTATTTATTTTAATAGAGGTAATAATTAAAGAATAATTCTATAAAAGTGACAGACAAGAAAAAATAAAGAGAAAAACTTACTTTTTCAGGTGTCTTTGAGCATAATTGCCTGTGTGTTGAACTGCAAGCAGAAATGCAGATAAATCCAGTGATTGCTCAGAGAGCTCCCTCTCCACTGTATCTTTTGCTATGGATGTGTGCACTAAGGTGTATTTTGCACTAAATATAGCTTTTTAAAGGACATAGCTTAATAGAGCTTTTCAAAGCCTGTAGTTTAGAGGGTTTACTGAAGCTCAGGGAACAAGCTTCGGTAAGCTACAACAGTAAGACTAGAACTTAGGAAAGATGCCAGCTGTTGCAGTAGAAAGCATTCTGCAGTAGAAAGACTGATTAATGCTACAATGCTTATTGATGACTCCAAGCAGCTAGGCAATGGAGACTGTGTGCTGCTTTTGGCTAGGATGAGAAGTATGGTCTGAGTTCTGGTTGGTTACAAAGACCATGCACAATTTTTTTATTTCCCTTTCCATAGTAGATAACAAAAGGTGAGAACATCTTTGCTCACAATTCCATATGCTTATCCAACTGCTGAATTTTTCCCCAGTTCTTTAATTTTTGACAGGAGACTTCTCAACCTCACTGGGCAGTCCATTCCAGTGCTCTGTCACCCTCAACATAAAGAAGTTTTTCCTCATATTCAGACAGAACTTCCTGTGTTTTAATGTGTCCATTGTCCCTTGTTCTGTTGCTGGGCACCACTGAAAAGAGTCTGTTCCCATCCTTTTGACACCTCCTCTTAAGCTGCATTGATAAGTTCTCCTCTTGGTCTTCTCATATCCAGACTGTAGAGAAAGCCCAGCTCCCTCAGCTTTTCCTCTTGAGAGATACTCCAGTCTCTAATCATCTTCACAGCCCTTCACTGGACTCTCTCAAGGAGCTCCAGATCTTTCCTGAACTGAGGAGCTCAGAACTGGACACAGTACTCTGTAGATGTGGCCTCACCAGGGCTGAGGAGAGGGCTAGAATCACCTCCCTCTCTGTTCTGGTAGAGGAACTAAGGCTTGATATCTAGGTCATTTATGGGCACTAGCAAGCTTCAAGAAAATTGTATGCAGTCTTTATTACAACAGCATTTTCGTCATAATTTTTAGTGCAGAGTAATTTACTACCCCCTCCATGTTTTCATGGACTGGTCTCTTTACAATAACATGCATACACAGCTCCTGTCCTAACCCTACCAGAGAGTCAAAATTTGAGCCCTGATTTTCTTTTTTTATTGAGGTCTATAAAAGTTCACCATGAAACCAATGAACAAGTTATAACCCAGGCATTTTAACCATGCCTAGAGGGGCTTCTATGTCAGAGCTTGACTGTCTTGCAAACAGCTTACTGCAGTGTTTGTAAAAATCTATTTTTGGCTGTTTCTGGTTGTATTTGCAGCAGACAAAAGATTTATTCATAATCTCACATGCTGTGGCATATGAGAAACACAAGTTTGACAACAGATATTGGTAACAAGGGATTTTTTTGTTCCTTGTTTTTTTTGGCAGGAAGTGATGGGGCAGACAAAAAAAACCCACAAAACAAAACACAAAGAAAGGAGGGAAAAAAAAAAGAAAAAAAGAAAAAAAGAAAAAAAGAAAAAAAAATCAAAAAAATCTGTAAACACCAGATCTATATAATGAATCTTTTAAACCAAAGTACATGAAATTTAGCAATCTGGGTGCTGAAGCCTAGGTAGTATGACTCACAAAAAGCCATCTTGATGTTTAAGTACACTTTCAGTTCAGCAGCTGTTTTGATTCATAATCTGTGCTGTAGCAAGGTTTATTTTAAAATACCAAGCAGGGGACAGGGCATTCAAACATCAATTACTTAACTGAGAGGATTCAAAACCTGAAGTGCTTGAAACTGAAACGAAACACATGGCAAATATTTTGCTTCCTGTCACACAAGGGATTCGATCCTGAAAGCTGTGTGAGTGCAAAGCTCCAGGTTCGTCTGCAGTCAACAGGTGAAATTCTGACATTGTTGTGATCAACCAAAATCTTTCCTTCACCTTCCACAGGACCAATTTGACCACAGGGATGTTCTCTAGGTAGGGTAGGGTACAGTCTCAGTCTTTAAATTCTTGTCGTTTTAATTTAGACTCCCTGCAGGCTTGTAAATATAAAATCATTTAATGCTATTCTCTAGAGACTTAGAAAGAACGACAAAAATGTCATGCCTTCAGTCTCTGGGAAGGAGTGTTTGAATAAATATTCAAGTATTTGGCTCTTGCAGCTGTGATTAGAGCCAGTCCACCTCACATCAGCCCTTCTCTGACACTTTACATACAGGTCTTCATGCAACTTAGAGCCAGTATATATATGTATATATATTATATCCATATAGCCCCCCCAATCCCATTTTCAAATCAATATATACTTATCAGTGAAGAAAATGTTGGCCAGTAACTATTAGTCTCTTCCTGTGTTTGGTAAGTCCTGATCTGCCAATCCGAGTACCAAAGTCACTGGTGATGCAGCATGTAGGAGCCTTCCACCATGCCTGGGATCATCGCCATGCGAGGATTGCCTAGATAACTGATTTGCAGGATTGCGCTCAGACAACACCTGGAATTGCCGAAGCGCACAGACATACAGATGGTTGAGAGGAACTTGTATGTGGCACTCAAATTATTTTGTTAATGGTGCCATCTCCTGGTAGCAATTAGGTAAACTAATCTTTGTCCCAACAAATCTCTTATACTTTCTATTTTAATACCATAGCATTGAAGAGAGGGAAACAAAATAATTTAGATTGCTTTTTCTGATAATGTTGTTTTTATTATTTAATAAGAAATATTAAAATAGGAAACAAGCTTTTATTAAACAGCAGTGTATTTTAGAACTGAACTTTCATGCCATAGACCCAGTGTTTTTGGAAAATATTCTATTCTTTTCCTACTCAAGTTGCTTTCATTTGTTTCTTTATCAAGTATCAAATACTATAAAACCAAATTAGATGATACTGACAGAAAACAATGGGTCTGCATACCGGTGCAGGTCCTAAAGCACCACATTTTGGGGAAGAAATTGTGCAGTTCAGAGCAGGTTAAGAATATCTGACAAATGAGCAAAGGAACTGTACAGTGGAAGACACTGATGGCATGCCTGTCAGTAAGAAACATGTCTTCAGATTCTGAATGGGACTAGTAAAGTCTGAATGCCTTGCAATGTTCAGAGCCTTGCAACTCTTTGGGAGATACAAGAAATAGTGAGGTTGAACTTGGAAATACTAAGACATTACAGCGGAATAAGTGACCAAGTAATGGATCTAATTTTATGATACTACACTGAGTAAAAATGTTTTCCTGAACTTAGCCAATAATTTCTTTCACTGATATAGAAGGATTTGTACTTTTGCATTGTGGCAAAGTTACTTATTTTCTCTAGTTCTTCTGTTCCATTTCTGCCATAGACTGTGCTATCACTGTGAAAAAAAAGATGCTTAACCGAGATGCAACTCAATGCTTTTTATCAACAGAAAGAATTTGTAACAGGAGTGACGGTAGTTTGATCTTCACAAGACTTCTGTAAAGACCAATAAAATAAAGTTTGCAAAGTGCTTGTATACTATAAAGCTCAGAATCACACAGTAGTTAACCTTACCTGTAATACAGTTCCTGTAAATGGGTAAATTTCTTAGTGATGATGAATTTGGCTTTTACTGTACTTAGACTTGATACACAAATTTCTCTAGGATGACAGGGTAGTTACCTTTGCAAAAACATACATAGCCTCCTGAATGCATGGATAATCTTTACGTACAAGGAGGAATGCACATGCATTCTGTGTAAGGACATCACTGCTGCACATTCCAGTTGGATTTAATATTTGTTTTTCTTCACATTTCTATGCTCAGAAACCAGAATCAAACTTATGCTACCTGGTAATTGAACATTTTTATTGTACCCCAAATTTTAATCACCTAACATCTCTATCGTTTTGACTGGAGAAAAGCAGTCTTGCGTTTCATTTGCTACATATTTGCCCATATGCGTCCATGTTTCCATCCTGTTGCCATGTAGCATCTTCCTAATGTCCCCAAAGAGAATAAAGAGATACAAAGGTAGTCCTGTATCTAACTGGCCACTTCAGGACTGCAGTTGGTTTACCCTGACAAGTGTAAAGACCATCTAGCAGAAAAGCTTCGCTGGAAGTAGGTCTTATTCAATAAATACATAAAGGAGCCCAACCATGGCCAGTTTTGGAAACACTCACATGAGAATTACACTGGAAAATATTCCAAAAGAAGAAACTATTTCTATTGGCATGTGATGCCTGATGTTGAGACAAGCTGGAATGGTATCAAGAGAAATAGGGAAAATGTTGCCACAAGTCGTGTGTGGATTACAACAGAAGAATTTGGAAGGGAATGGAGAATTGAACTGCACACCTACTGGAAAAAGTCAAATTATGTAAGTGGCAGAATTTTCACCTGGGGAACTCCAATGATAGACAGATGCGACCTACACACTAAATTACTCAATACAGCCTTGTGTTTGTGCAAAAAACTCGGCTCAAGTGAGACTTGCAAAACACATAATCAGGGTAACATTACAATCAGAATGGTGAATAATAAAGCAAACTCTCAACATTTTCAATATATATTAGAGGTCAAATATTGGACCGTTTGAGAGCAAAAGACTGGGGGAACTGAACAGGAGGAATATCAAAAGTAAGCAGGGAAAAGAAGTCTAAGAGCAATAATCAGCTCACATCAAAATGCAGGTGGTTTAATATCCTACCTTTTTTTCTGTATTCCCAAATGCATCTCATTACAGGTTAGCTGTGATTTTTAACTTGTTTTTCCAACTATGCTTCTATATTTCAGAGAAAAATCACTTTGATCTAGAGATAAAAACATTGCATTTATCTTCTGTGGGTGGAATTAAACCAGATTAATTTTTACTCTCATGAGTAACTTTTATCTTTGCCCAACTTTTCAAAGGAACTTCCAGAATCTTATTTGTATTCAAATTGTCTAAAGATTTTTTTTGTGCAAGCAAAACTTTTTACTTCATAGGCACTCTTTGCCCAACGTTAATTATCAATTAAAGGGCTAATAATTTCAATGAATGTATTTGAGTTAGGTATCTTATTGATTAATGATTTTGAACTGAAAGTGGGACATTCAACAGTCTCCCTATGCCACGTTATTTTATAATTTAGCTGGAAGTGGCTGCCGGTTAGTCACTTCGCAGCACTGCTCCGTGAACTCTGCTGACTAGAAGCTGCCAGAAGTACTACATCGATTCCTAGCTGTTGACATCTGCTTCTATATTTAAAAATAAGTTATTTCTTTGTTATGCAAATGGAAGGCAGAAGGGAACCTTATTGTTCTGAAACACAGAGTAATTAGCAGCGGTGGAAACCCCAAAACATTCCGACATCAGACAGGAGGAGACTTAGTACCTACCTTATCATTTCACATTAAAAATATCACAGTAGGCTGGCATATCGCATACTTCCTGCGTGCCTAAGGCTTTGTAAAAGCAGTGCGATGCCTGACTGATATTGAGAACAGCCCGGGGCTTGGGATGGGTGCGGGCCGAGCGCGCTCCCACGGGTGGCCGGGAGGTGGCGCGGCGGGAGCGGGGCCGCGCAGGGACCCCAGGATGGACCGCGGGGGCCGCGCCACAGCGAGGGATGGCCCGGGGGTCTCACCCTTTCCGTGTCGCTCTGAGGATGACGCCTTACGGAATGTTACAGTTTGAAAACAAAGCCTGCACTGAGCTGGAAATAAGAAGTTGTTAATAAGCATCTACTACCACCAAAAACTAAAAACTAAAAAAAAAAAAATAAAAAAATCCGAACGTGTGAAACCGGGAATTGAGTGAAATCACACAGCCTCTTATTTTACAATTGTCATGCAAATCAGACAACACAAGGTAATCGTTTCTGGATGGCACAGAATATTGGCAATGCCCTGGTATTTTTGTCTTTGATCACTGATTTGAGTTCAATCTAGAATGGTAGCATTACCCACTTGGCTCAAAAGTCACTACTTTGGTGGTTTCAGGCAAATGACTGTTCCAATCATAAAATGGTGACAGCTACCTGGCAAATTGATTTGGAAGGGAGGCTAAGGCTTTGTCTGAACAGTAAAGTTGGGCTTTAGGATTTAGTTGAAGTGATATTATTGTCTGGATCTAGTAATACTTGTATACCTATTTCTGTATAAGTAGGGATTTAACCACTATAACTGTAAGATACTTTTGTGCTCTTATGTCTACTCTAGAAGCTGTGCCAATATAATTTTACTGGCAAAAGCTCCAGGTTAGCCAACAAAAGAGTATGCAAATATTGAGAGAGGATTAGAGTAATAAATTAATAATTTCATCACCCTTAAGGCTATGAATACATGAATAAGTCTGATCAAAACAAATTAGACAGGGAGTATGTCAGCCATGATTTTAAATATCTGTGATAGGAGAGTTAATAAGCATGAAATATACTGCAGCATTTATAATACTAGTCCCGCATCCTCTGCACTACCTAGCCTTCCCACTCTATTGTCTCCTTCCCAGAGTCAGAGAGTTCTTATCTTCATATGCTCTCTGTTTTAAGAGTGGAAGAGCTGGTAGGCAGTCTTCTTCCTTCTGTCCAAAAGTTGCCTGAGCCTCCTTTCAAGCAAAAGCATCTAGCAGATTTCAGTAAATTTGGAAACAGCAGAGGTCTGTGTGATGCAAAAGGCGCTGGGCAGATGCAAGGCCTTGTGCAAGGGCAAAGAGCCCCAGGGCTTTTAAAGGAAGAGCAGGGAGCGCTCCCCGCCTCAGGCATTGGGGCGTTAGCTGCAAGGTGCTTCTGGGCACAGACAAAATCAGTTTTGCCTGGAAGACTGGGAAAAAAAGAGGCAGAAGAAATTATATTTCTAGCGCAGTCACTGGTATTTCTGTCCTTTTGATCCAAAGAGTAAACTATATCATGCAACCAGCTCTTTTTTTCGGACAGCACTGTGAAGGATTTAAGAGCTATCCCCATCAGTGACAGACTAGTTTCTTTATATGTGCATTCTTTATTACACTGAGCTTCACATTTTGCACAGGGATAGGAGATGCACAGGTGCAGTTTAATCTAACATACTGTAAAACTGCATTCTACTTTGTCACAGTACTTCGTTAGCAATGCGCTAAAACATTTCTGATAAACAAGGTTGGAAACCCATGGATCTGCTATGACTAGCTAAACACACTTAGATAGATACAATGCCATGAGCAAAAGTGGCAAGGTTAGAAACCTCAGCAGTCCTTAATTACTTACTGAAGACCTTAAATCCTATTTCAGAAGAAATCAGAATGGCTGAGACACCCAGAAACCACCATGGATTTATGCTTCCAAGCATAATTCACTTTTGAGAAATGCAGTTAAGCACTCTGACCGATGACTTCTGACAAACCCAAAAGCCCTCACCCTCTCTCCTGCCCCTTTTCCAGATGGTAGAGTAGGCAGAATGGAGCATCACAGCTCCAATTCACAATTGTACAAATTAACTTAAATATTAATACAAAAATTGTGCTTAGATACTTCTGGGCGTCAACTAGAAAAGTTGAAATATTCTATTTTCGTTCTGTTATAAGGCCAGTAGCAAAACTGCTCGAGGCTAAGACAGTAACATCTTAAACTGCTCCAGCTGTTTACATGGTAAATGTGAGCCAGGTCCCTCAGGAAATTTTTTTTTTTTTTTTGTAAGAATATGTCAGTTAAGTTTCCATGTATTAGATTTAGTGACCTAACTGCTCAAATAACTCATGTTTTTATATGCCTAAGTCAACAGAGGAACCAGAATGAAATAAGTGCTTTTCAAAGAGTAGTTATTAGGAATCTCTGAAAAATCAGTCCCCATTAAAAGTGTCAGAGGTCATTACCAATAAGTCACTATTCATTTTGGAAATTATATCTGAAACTGTTTAAGTTACAGCTGGCAAATGTATCATAAATTTATATTGAAAATTGGTTTGTCCCAATAGAAATACTCAACAGAATCTGCCAATTTTTGTCAAACTCTGGCAGCACACACATGCTTACAAATTTTGGCATTTGCCTTAAAGGCACATTTTCATCATGCCTGTTTATTTTGTAGCTCCCCTGCTTGGCACCCTGCCTGGCAGACTTCTGCAGCATGAGGCCTCAGGTTCTCCAGGGTCATAGCAGAGATAGATTCCCTTAGTTTAGGACCTTAGTGCTTGGATGCCCAAGCAAAACATTTCATTTCATGGAACCTTTCAAAAAAGCAAGTTTTCAATCTGAAACTGAGGTAAACTTCCATTAAATTCTTATTTGTGAACAGCCAATGTACAAGTTTGTAGATGTCCTTAGTAAGTTAGCAAAATAGCTTACGTTTCTTATATTGTGTGCTCTCTGTTCTTCATCAAAATAAAGCAATGATTCAGCAAGAAACACAGACAATAGCTCACCCAGCAGACTCCGATTTCAGCATTCACTTGCTCCAGTTGATGGAAACAAGCAAAGCAAAAAGCAAGTTGAAACTCTGCATTCAATTCAAGTGTCAAATTTGTCACCACTGAAAAGTGCCTGGTCTACACAGACAGTTCCTCTGGTTTACACTTGATTTGGTTGAGCTCCTTCCCATCAGACACATTCACAGGAAAAGCCAGGAATATGAGACCTTTGGTTCAGATGCTCCATAGGTCTGGTGAGGCAGAAGGTGGCCAGCTCAGTGTGTAGTGGGCTTCCTGTGTTGATTAAATTTTGGCCTGTTTTACTATGGAAAAAAACCCCAAGCTAAAACAAACAAAAAAAACCCAAACAAACAAAAAAAACCCAAACAAAACCAAAACCAAAACACAACTCCTCCCAGGCTCTGGAGTATCTGCATGAAGCAGAGCTTTTCCAGGATGCCAATACTTTAGCAGACCTGCTGAATAAATACTGCACCATAATCCATGATTACTCAACTCTGATTTTTCACCCTATGTCTTATGGACTGGAGTAGTATACAGGGGTTAAGCTGCCTAGTGATTTATTCTTAAAACTGCCCTAGGAGTTTGGTTTTTTTCTTTTCCTTTCTCCCTAATGTGGTGGTTTAGTTTTCCCGGTTTTGGTCTAGGCCTTCCCTGGTAACAAGGTCATAACTAGGAAAGTATTCCACACCATTCCTTCATGTAATCAGGTGTATATAAGATGGGGAGTTTCCTCCCCCTCTCTCTCTCTTCCTTTCGTCTGCTGGGGAGGACATCAGGTCTCTGTGTTGGCTCAGCCCTTATCTATATGAGCTGAGGCCTATCTGAGAAGCTGGTGTCCCCTCTGTACGGAGGTGGAGATTTTTACTGCTTCTCTTGAGGGGAGCTTTGGTGAGAATTTGTTGTGCGAGTTCCTTATTGAGCTTTTCCCTGAGTTTACGAGTGTGTGTATCTGTTTTGTTTGTTCTTACCCATTTTTGTCCCATTTCCCTTTCCCTTTTCCCCCCTTTTCCCTTTTGGAGTTGTTTGGGGTTGTATATAATTGTAATATACATGAATATATATATACTTTTACTACAATTGTCTTTGGGCACTTTCTCCCCTTCTCTCTCGGGAGCAGGGGAATCTGTGTGGCCGGCAGCTGGGTTTGGCAGGGAGCCAACCCAAACCTCCACACCTAATTTCACAGGATGGCAAGTATCTCTTCCTATTTATCCAGTAAAGGTTTAGGGTGTTTTTTTCAGCTTGTTAGCATTTTCTGTGTCACCTCTATCACCTCATTGTACAGAATAAATTCAGGTGTGCAGAAGAGGTGTTGATTTATCCAATAATGTAAAATAATCTGGTTTGTTTAACCTCTCAAACAAAAAAGACTGTTATTAACACAAAACCCAGATGGTTATTGCCTTGGCACAAGGGCAGATTTGCCATTTTCTAAACCCTGGAAAGGGGACACTCTAGGAAAGCTTTTCAGGGGTGACATGTAGAGAAGTAAAAAGAAGGGGAAGGCAGAATACCCAATTAGTTTTGAAGAGATCCTGCTGAGAGCAAGGAGGTCTCTGTAGTATCTGAGACAACGGGAGAAAAGGAATATTGACAGGAGTTCCCTTCCATCCTGTGATGTGAAGGTGTAGATGTATGAATGGATGGATGGTCACACGTGGCTGAGCAGCTGCACAACAGCTGAGCTGTACAAACTGCACAAGTACATGCTTTCTGCTCACCTTGTTCATTCAGTTAAACTGCCTGAACAAGACACTGGATAAACAAAGTGCATCTGAATGACTAAAGGTGGCAGAAGTGAAAATTGCAACCTAACATAAATCAGAACTTCTGGCTTGCAAGTGTGTATTGGATACTTCTCTGTACTCCACAACTAAATTTTGACACAATAAACACATGTACAGATGTATGATTATCTGTACACATGTGTACATAGGATATGGCGTAGCACAGCAGAAAAGGAAGTATCATCAACACATCCTCAGGTCAGTACCTATGTGCAGCATAACCACTGTTGTTTTTGCTTTCATTATGCATGTTGGCCTAATGGAAAATGGTAAAGGCCATGGAAACATTACTACAGAGTAGCCTACCATTTCTTTTTCCTGAGTAAAGCAAGCAAAGGAAAACTACATAGGACCACAATCCCAGATTTGCTTCAGTATACTTTGATGCTGATGGATCTGGCAGAGCAAGTTTCCTGTTAAGCTTAGAGTTACGAATCAGTGAATTCATGTCTGGCTGAAACGCAAACAGTTCAAATTTCACAGTGCAACATTTTTGAACAGAAGCAGGAAAAATTTTAATTTATTATACTGGATAACGGCATATTCTTTTTTGAAAAGCAATGAATATTTGCACAACAAATTCCTTACAGTGATGAAGCAAGCTTCAGTGCTCAAAGAAACCCCCCAGAAAACAACAGGTGTGGAGAGCAAGAAAGGTATAATATGGCCCTAGTAATTAAAAAAGAGTTCCTTGAAAGTCATATTCAGTAGCTTGTCAGAAAGTTTCTCAGGGTAATAATTTATTTATACTTTCGTCTCTGTTCTGTTGGCACTTTATCAAAACTGCTCCATGAGACTAAGTAAGTTTACTAACATAGGGCTGTGCTTAGCAAACCCATGTGGCATGCTAAGTGTTGTTATGGCAGAAATCAATGGATGTTAAGGTTCAGAATACGTACTCAATGTGCCTCCTTCATTAAAAGTTGCACTGTTGTTATTTTTGTCATCCAGCTTCTTGCTGTTGCAAGTTGCAGTGGTTTGCTTTCTATCTCCTGAATCCTGTTCATGCTTGAGAACAGAGGGTCACTAGGTCATTTGATATTTTTGAGAATTTGTGTCCTGTTGAAAATTAACTTTGCTCACAAGGCGGTACACTAATTGTAAATGAAACCAAGCCACTAATAAAATCCTGACTCACTCAAATTTATTAATATGAAAGCAGAGCTCTAAATTGCTGTTAATACAGAGGACTGAGACCACAAAATTAAGGCACTTTTGTGAAGTCCTGGCTCCTTATGAACAGTCATGATATCAGCATCTGAACATAGTCTGTATGACTCTGATAATTTTCCTTTTAGAAAAGTTAGTTAACTTGACTTGACTCCTGGAGTCCTTTGAGAATGGAATATAGTCTTTATGTATCCGTGAATCCACCAGTGCACCTTTTTAAATATATCCACCAGTGCACGACTTTTAAATATACACATACATATACACTTTTACTGACAGAAATTTGATAATCAGCCCGAGTCTATTTTTATGTTTACTTTACAGTTGAAGATTAAGGATAAGGCTGAAAGAAAAATAAACAATGGCCAGTGATTAGCCAAATTTTAGTCTTGTAGGAACATCCTGACTGAAAACACAGATACAGCAGAAAATACAGCACGGCAGAACAGCCAACACGTTTGAACTTGCTCAACAAGTGCTGCTTCTGAACATGTCACAAGGGCAGTGTTATCAGGGAGCTTCCTTCAGGGTAAAACCGAGATGGAAAAGGATTCTTTTTTTGGTAGTGAGAGTAGGAGAAGAAGGTGGGTAGATGAGAGAAGAGATTTATAAATCATTTTTCACAATACTTTTTAATTTTCTAAAATATCTTTTTTTCAAATAAAACTGCCTTTTCTTCATTTCTTCTACAATACACACTAGCTGTCCAGCAGGGGTGCAAAACACTAAGAAAAATTCTACTGGCTTTAGTCATGCTACGTGTCTGGCAAAAATTTCCTCTGGACGAAGCTCTTCTTCAACAAAAGAATGGATTTATCTACCAAAGAGCTCATGATTGCAACATAAAGCCAAGATTTGATCAGTGGAGGTTTATCATGTGGTTATTATTGTTGCATACTACTGCCTCTCATCCAATGTATTTTTACATTTTGAACCTTAGTCTTCAATACCTAAGTATCAACTGTTTTTTTCAGACACAGACCATAGCATGGAATAATTTGAAGCTTTTTGCTTTTTACTCTGGCACGTGTTTTTACAGTCCAGCCTGAATGTTTCTCACTGTTGAAGTTAAAAGGCTTAGCACCGGAACAATAATTGTTAGAAATGACAATTAGTATCTTACAAGTTTTCAGGGGAAGAGGAGCAGGAAGGATCTGCAATACCTTGTCAGTTCAGTGGAACTCAGTGGAAAAGCAGAAATAGCAGACTTCTTTAAAAACAAAAATCCTGTTAATGCATCCCCCACTTCCTTAATATGTTTCAAAACTGACTGAACCTACAATATAAAATCAGTCCAAGTAGGTTCTTACAAAATATGTTTTAGAATTACAGAGGTTAGCTGGCAGCATTTCCTCACCTACCTCCACATCGTCTTCTTAATGACGAACTAATTTATTTTACCTACTTCTGATGATGTTCCAGGGATATTTTAAACAGAAAGTTTCATCAATGAACCTATTTTAACAAGACTTTTATTGAAAACATACACAAAGTCAACACATTATTTAGCTTCTGAATGTACATATTAGAGAAGAATATTTTAAGAAAAGGGAAAATACAACTGACAAGCTGAAGTTTACATTACTAAGGCATTTAGGCTTAAGAGCAAGTTATAGTGTGTGCATGTGTATCTGCATCTATACACACAAACACAGAAACACATACCCATAGGTTATCTGCTTCGAAACTGTACAGTTCTATGCAAATCATTATTGTTTGCCTTTTCTACTTTTAGGACACTAAATAAAGATTTTATCCAAATGGTAGAAGTTGTTCACAGAACAGCAGTTATAATCTACTCTTCAAGAGTTTGCTTACAATTACAATACTAACGATGCACAAAAAACCCCCCAGATCTTCACGGGAAAGTTCTCTCTTACCAAAATGAGGCTCAAGTAAGAAAAACACTAGTTTGCAAAGGCACCGTGGAGACAGGTTTTAATACATTAAATACAACATGAATCATTCACAATAACAAGTTTAGTGTTTCTGGGAACTTTTGTAAATACAACACAGTTGGTCACACAAAAATGTTTCTGTTGATTTGTCTTGGCAACTCAGATATATCAACAGTGTAACAGCATAACAGCTTTGTTCCCATCTGACAGAAAATAATGGCAGTTCTGCAAGGCAAACGTTAAACCTGACCGTATGTATTTATTAATTCCACAGTGTTTTGACAGATTATAGGGGATGAAACTTAAAGGATGCTGACACGCTCACTGAGGGCTTTCATTTCTGTTTCTTCTAGCTTGGTGTTTTCATTATGGTTAGCAGTTGGACTGATAAGGTGTGCTGGATACTGCAATCCATGTTCTCCTGAATACTGTTCCCATCGGGAGTCATCACTTTCATGAGTAATGTAACGTTCCCCCATTTTACATTCCAGTTCCCTTAAATCTAACCAGGTTTGGTAATCCTGAAATAGAGTAACAGTATTAGTTTTATATTTGCTAAAATAAATTACATTCCCTTCTGCTATCAATAGTATGCAAAGTGCTATAAAATCAGCTATCTAAAGATCATCCCTATTGCTCTAGAATGAAAAAAATTTTATAATATATAAACATGAAATATGCCTAAAGATATAAATTTCATCCTTGGAGGACTGCTTGAAAAATTACTTTTATTAAACTCTATCATACGTATAGTACTGAGATGTTATAGGTTGTTCTGCAGTATATGGATGTGTACAGATTGCCATGTCTAAATGAGCCACAGTGGTAAAGCAATTCCTCACCCTCGTCATAAGACGAATACGGAAGAAGAAACATATTTAAATCATATATGTACACGTTAGTGATCTGTATCGGATAGTCAAGACAGTTGCTCCATCTCAGTATAACGATGTTAAACAGAAATTTAGCTTGGATTGGAAAAAAACTCCTTTTCCAAACTTGGGCAATTACTGGTGTGCTCAAAGAAACATATACATCTAAACATTAACATACTTTGGAACTCCATGTTGACAATCAATTCTAAGGCTGGAAGCCTAGTTTGAGTCTCACGCTATTTAGACCATCATGTGCTGCAGACTCTGATCTGTCTAAAGTATATAACAATTTAATAATTTCTTTCCTTATTCTCACCCAAAACCTAGAGGAAGCTGCAGTAATAGAGTCAATACTAGCCCCATGCAGACTAATCTCTCCCACAACCCTGACCACCGAGCCAAAGCACCAGAAAGCCCAAACACTGTAAAGGCATGAAAGCCTTCATCTTTATTATCTCACATCCTTTGGCCCACTTCTTACACAGGCATCCTCTCAGAGAACACCTCTGACTCTCACTGGCCTATACCATTGTTATCTGTCCTTAGAATGAAAGGTAGGACCCTTCTAGAAAGAGGACTCATCCCATCCATGGTGCTACTGCTGCTGCTATACTGCCTCATCTTAGTTCACCTCCACTCACTATTGCACAGGCAATGAGGTGAAGGGCCCTATCCTGTCAAGTGAGACAACCAGCATCCTTGCTGCAGACCTTAGCACAGACCACCTCTGGTCCCCAAAGACTCAGGCAAATGCTTTATGCAATGGTTGACAGGGACAAGAGCAGTCTTGGGAGGAGAAGACTAGTGAGTGACAGGAAATCTGGGACAAAGAAAGTAAGCACAGGATAAACGTCCCCAGAAAAGGTGGGGTGCAGGGCAGGCAGTTACAGCCCATTTCCTCCTATACCAGCAGGCCACCATCTACTTTGAGAAACAGTAGCAGCTGTAAGGTACTGAAGTAAGATTCAGTTTTCTGTTTCAATAAAGATTCCTTTGGTATTGTGGATTATGCATCTGATCTCTGCCATGTGGTGCCATAACTACTTTCATAGATGCAAACATGGCTCCCCTGGGAGATATGATGGGCTGATGTACCAGTCTGGCCTCAGCCCGTCCTCCGCCCCAGGAAGCAACCCAATGCCCTGGCTTCTCACTGAGTGTCTTAGGCCTTGAACTTGACGTGATTTGGCTGCTGCCCGAATAAAAAAAATACCAAATGGTGAATACATCTCAGAAACTCCTTACATCTCAGTTTTTAGTTGAAGAATTCAGCTGAAGGTGGGTAAAGTATTTTCCTGGAAATACAACTTCACTAGTTCTTCTGATGACTGCGAAGTGAAACCCCGTTAATTAGTTTTAATAAGAAGCGAATCAGGGTAAACTCCAGGCAATGATATAATGTAGGTCAAATGACTACGGGGGAAAGGGGAGGTGTTTATATACATAATTTTCTCAACGGACAAATATGATAAAATATTTTTGTGGTGTATTTTGAAAGCATTAAACATTTTAGTGTTGGAACCTAATACTTCAGACATTAATGAGAAACTATAGGTGACTTGGTGAAGGAGGATGAATTTCTCAGAATCAGAAACACTTTCAGGTCTGCAGAGTTTCTTAGACAGTACTGTGCTTAAAGATGAAGATATTTTATATGTTTAGTCTAAATGCATAAGGAAAAAACACAGAATTTGTAGAAATACCTGCAACCACGGGTGACTTAATGTTTTGTCCACACTGTAGCGCTTTCGCATTTTCACTTGCAACAAATTATTTATGAGATCAATAGCTGAAAAGAAGTAACATTGAAGAATGTTAGTTTAAATATATTTGTTTCAACCAGGCTATGCAAACAGAGCGCTAGACAGACACAGCAGTTGAAAAAAGTGCGCAGTTATCCCTTCTTACTCCAGCTTTTTACAAACTGCAGTCAACGCTGAAGTCCCGTGCAACCCTTCCTAATGGGATTACAACTGTTTTACTTAACAGTTGCTTGAAGATAATTCTTACTCATTTCCTGCTCAAGTGAAAAAAACATAATGTGAGGACTATAGAATTCTTCAGGCACCACAGTAAATACACATATGCATATATTTCCCTGAGACTCTCAGTATCACTTTTAGCTGACAGCTGCACCTTTCCAGTCACTGAATGGAGAAATCAGGGTTTATAAGTCACCAAGTTTCGCAATACTTTTCTTTTGAACTGAGCATTGCTTTTACCTGCTAGTCAGCAGTCTGCTGTTTCAGAAAAGCGAGAGGACTTCTTTTACAAATTTCATAATTTCTGTGGTTTTGGAGTCAATGACTTACAGAAGTTCATATAATCACAGAATGGTTGGAAGGGTCCTTAAAGATTATCCAGATTCAACATCCCTACCATGGGCAGGGACACCTTCTATTAGACCAGGCTGCTCAAAGACCTGGCCAACTTGATCTGAACTTCCACAGATGGGTCAACCACAACTTCTCAGAGCAACCTGTTCTACTGTATCAGCACCCTCACAGTCAAGAATTTCTTCCTAATATCCCAGCTAAACCTATCCTTTTTCAATTTAAAGGAATTATGCCTTGTTCTGTCACTACATGCCCTTGTAAGAGTCACTCTTCAGCTCTCTTGTAGACCCCTTTAGATACTTGAAAGGTGCTGTAAGTTCTCCCTAGAGACTTCTCAGAGATGAACAATGCCAAGTCTCCTACCCTGTAGTTATGTGTGTGTCATGACTGAAGGCATGAGGCCCATAAGCCAATGACCAGTGTGTGGAATTGTACTGAGTGACCCATTTGGAAAAGTCTCTGGAATGAGATTGCTGAGCTTTGAATACAACCATAAAAAAAATTACAAAATTTAAAAAAATGATGGCACTATGAATGGTTCTATTCTCAGTGGTACTAAATATTCACCATTGTTTTGGGGAAAGTTATTGTTATTATAGAATAACTGATTATCCACAAGGAATGATAATATTCCTCCAGTTTTTTTTCATTTCAACATCTTATCCCTTGGCTTGTTCAAAGCATGCTGGTTTACATCTTTATTTCTCTCTTTATATCCCAGTGACAGAGAAGGATGCGCTTGAAAGTAACAGAAAAACATGGCATCACTGAGGGGCATTGGGTCTGAAACATGTCAGATGGATACTGTTGCTGGCTCGGTATTAAATAAGAAGAATAATCATCTTGTCCGTTTTAAGAGTACGAGATGGGACAGTATTTTTTAAACCAGTACATCTCTGAGCTTGTGTTTTGTATAGCAATACAGACAAGCTTTTCTTTTTTAACAGAGACTTCGCCTTCCTGGGCTCAATTTGCCAAGTAGGACTTTATGCGTATTTCCGCCATGGGGCAGAGCACAATGAAAACAACATCCAGGAAAATGGGAATGTACATGGCAGCCTACCTGGATGTATGCAGTAAGTTTGACAGACAAACCTATTCTTAGCAATAGCAGCCTATCACTAAAGTAGCCCTGACTTCCTGGTGATGAATACTGCCTTGAAAATGAAAGCAATTATTGGGATGAGACAAAACAAATCTCAGTACAAAGAAAGCATTGCCAGAGGCTCTGAACCATTCTTTTCCTGGAACAGATGGTCTTAATTTTACTTTTCTGTTATGGACAAACAGATTCTTATCTACTGTCTCTTTTAACATCAAGTACAGTTAATGCTAAATTCTCGAACTCATGTAAATTTTGTTCCATCTCAAAGTGCCAGTGAAGTGGATGTGGGATGAGAAAGCCAGTGGACAGCCAACAGGATCACTACTGATAGATGGTACCACTCTGAAAACTCACCTTTTTTTCCAAAATAGTGGGGTTAATCTTTTTCCTCTTTATTGATAAGGGAAGTTCTCACATTCCAAGCTACGGAGAAGAGACTGGAAAGCCAGTCATATATCATGGTTTAATTACAGAGAGACTTCTGATATCACCTGGGAACAAGTAGTGGCCATTGTTTTTATCTGATGCTTGGAATAGGAGAACATAGTCCCTATCCACTCCAGGAAATCTGGGTATTAGCAAACATTAGCATCCTCTGCAACACTGTCAACTTACCCTTCAATTCAAAAGAATTACAACTAAGACTTCAGTCTGTGTTTTGATACATAGGCCAATGCTGAATATGAATTTTATTGAGTTACAATTTCCTTATTATCTTCAGTGATATTTGGGTATATATGATCTTCAGAGATAATTTTTCATCATTTACTATGAATCTCTGTTTGGAAAATAGGTCAAGGACTTGATGAAAGGTTGATTGTGCTGGTAACTGCTGAGATCTAACTGCATGCATCCCAACATGTGTCTCTGTAACTGCCAACTACCTACTGACTATTCTTCCTGCCTTTGAGTATTGATAATGTCTCTATTACGCATCTTCTGTGCAACCCACTGGAAGCAGATATGACTGTGAGCCTTACAAGCGATAAAATTATACACAGCTATTCAACCTCCCTCAAGTTACAAGAGGATGAGGGTTAGGGTTAGGGTTAGGGTTAGGCTTTGCCCCTTCTTTCACTTCAGGACAATGACATACTCCACGTAATAACAGTTTCTTGGGGGAATAACAGTATTCTTGGGGGAAATTGCCAATGGCTTGTTGAACAGACCAGAAAGGCATTGGTCTACAGAAAAATCACAAGAGGAGGTGGACAAAGAAGGACCGGGAAGAAAACAAGATGAAAGTGGAAAGACAGCTTCACCAGATGGTTAGAATTGCCAGTATTGAACAATCATTTACCTGAGAACAGTTTACACAGATAATCTGCTTGTTTCACCACTGGAATACTGCTGTCTCTGAAACCAGTTTCACTGTTTGTGCTTAGTTCTTTACCTAGGGTTCTTTTTGACAAGAAAGTTTTGCATGTCACTTGCTTCTTCATAAATATGGAAAAATAAACAAATAAGCAGAAATGCAACATGACTACTATGAAGACGAAGGGCTTAAACTATCTGAAAAAAAATTATTTGCTTTAATACTCAAAGGTGTAGAAAGAAATCAAACATGAATTTCAACAGCAAAGAGCCATTGCTACTTTTTACCAGGAAATCATGTAATCCAAGAAATGGCCACTTCTCAAGCACAGGACTTCTGAGTACTGGAAGTCAAGAGGCAAGTGATACATACTGGCAAGGCAACAAATGAACAGTGCTGTGTAAAGCAAAGAAGCAGCTGGGAAGTTCAATAGTGACATTGTGAGTGCTGGAATTAAATACTTAAAGCACATGTGTCAAGTTCCTGGTTATTCTCACTGTTTCAGCTTTCAAAAAAACCGTGCTGTTCTGACAGTGTTAGAAATGTTACTCTAGCTTCAGTTCATGTAAGATGTATGTGCAGTAAGATTCATGTTGGCTCAATTTGTGAATAAAAGAATTAATCATATAATTGTTTGATGATTAAGTTTTGAGTTGTAATGATTAAAAAAACTGGAGATAAAAATTTGGAAGGCATTATCATTTATTTTAGACATAAAACTTAAGTGTGAATCAGGGGACTACCCTGGGGAAACTGTTACAAAACTAAATATTCTGTCTAGGAAGATAAAGGTGTTTTGAGAAGCAGGTAGCAACTACATTGTATTTTAAAGTAAATTTTATGCATTTTCACTAGAGACTGATTTTTTTTAAAAAACAGGTTTTAAAGTAATACTTTCAGACAATTTAGGAGCTTCACAAAATTTTACAGTAGCCCTCTATAAAATCAGTAACCAAATAAATGCAGAGCATTAAGGAAGACCACCTATGATCTGCACACCATCTTTAAGAATGCAACAGGTAATCACCAAGGAGGCAACCTGAAAGAAAGTTCTGAGAGGACTATGGAACTGCTTTTTCTAATACTTTTATGGGCTCCTGTTTACCTTCCATAATTTAAGGATATTGCTAGCAGCCAGCTGAGGGCTTATCAAGTTCCAGGAGCTGAAAGCTTTGTTAAAGGGACTAATCTAGCCAACTACTTCAGCAGAATGAATACTGGTCATTTAGGCAGGTGATCATTCAGCAGAATTCTCCACAGAAAGATTCAAATGCAGCTTCAGAAAGCTCTGTATCAACTTGATTTTAGGGAAAATGACTCTTTAGTTTCATTTTATTTCGAAGAACCTCTAGAGTCAGGACGTCCATGATTCTTATCTGCTTATGCAAGCTTATTAATATGGCAAATAATTACCTGAAGTAAAGACAAAGTCAATATTTTCATTCTAAATACCAAATTAACATAATTCCTTTTCATAGGAATGAATGCTTTAACTCAATTAGGGTGTGACCTGCACAGAAATGCAAAAGTTTGCGAATACCTGAAAACCCTATTATGAACATACCATTCATTTAGTCCGTTGCTACAGACTTCAGCTTTTTATGTAAGTTATAAACAAGAAATCACCTTAAGAATATATATATAAAAAAAGGAGTCCTAAACTAATGATATATTTATATTTGGTTCAGAATTTTTAAAGTACACATATAATATTAGCTGTTCTTACTGCCATCACTATAAAAATGCTGTGCTATCAAAAGAAATCCCTGGAAAATCTAAGCTGCATTTCTACAAGAGATGTTTCTACCACAAATCTATTCTAGCAAATGTGTAAGTAGAGCCAAGACCTTAGCTAGCTAAACATTTACAGAGGCAAAGAGCATCTTTGAGCTATAACATGCATTTGACCTCCTCATACTTAATGCTCGCTCATTCATGTGACTTTCTCATTAATGTGTGAAACAGAGTTTCTATTCACATTATGCTTTAACAAGCCTAAATAAATACTGGCTTGAAGGCAGCTGTGGTATTTATGACTCCAAAGCATTGTAACAGGCACACCATGATGAAATTTAATGCATAGAAGGAATTGCAATGTTATTAAAGTACTTTGGGAAGAAACAATAAGTAACATGAAGCACCTAATCAATTATGTGCAAATCTCATAGCTCATCAGGCTAGTAGTAATAGCTATTGTGGTAGCTGTAGCAGTGGTAGCTGATGAAAAAAAAATTATAAGTACAACAATCTATGAAAATTCCACAGCAGAACAAAACACACCACAAAGAATCCAAAGCTTGACACAGCATGTTTTAGGACCATACAGCTCAAAAGAACAGCCACCACAGCGAAGACACACTAGGTAAAATATACCAACAGGTAGAGAGACAAAATCCATCAGGAAGTTCTGTCTTTATATTTATCAGTATTGATTTTTTGTAACCTGTAACTAAGTCAAAATAAATCTTTCAAGATTATGCACGTTTGGTGAACTGGAAGGTCAAAGTCAGAAACAAGCAGTAAAGGTGCTGAAAACATGTTTCATGCTTGAGAGACATGAAATTTAGAGCCATAAACTAGGTAAGAATTCAGCAAGTAGATTTTTCTGGATCAATACCTAGCAAAATTTCAAAATGAAGACTGAATTAAGGTCAAATTGTCATATAGCAATTCAATTAATTTGGAAATGTAACCTGGCTTGACAATCATTGAAGACAGAGCAGAAAAAGCTAACTGGGCAGTGGAATGCTGAATGACTGACAAAACTTGGTTTTCTAAAACATATCCAAAGTCTATCACAAAAACTACTTATCTCCAGTAATGTCTTACAATTCTGTTTAGACATACAAACACAGGTTTTGGGGTGTATTCTTTCAAAACAGTGAAGTTACTGGAAAACCACAGAAAAATGCAGCCACTTAGGTAAAAATTAGAATTCCTTATGAAGAAATCTGACAGCTACAAAAATTGCAATTAGATTTTAAAAGGGAAGACAGGCATAGCATCACACAAAAAAAAAGCTAGAATGTCTCAGCAGGAAGAGCTGATGAGATTAATCCAGAAGTTATGACATCAGATAGACACACTATGGAGAGAAGACAGAACTACTGATGGCAACTTAAAAACATTAGGCACACAAAAATATTATCCTCAAATGGATTCTGTCTTTTTTCTTGGCTTGTGATTGCAAATTTTTGAGAACTGCTAGAAAAAGCTACAGAAAAAGTAATCATCAAGAAAACAAACACAGACCACAGTACTGCATTCATGACACACTTTTCCAAAATACAGCTGGCTTCCATATGCTTTTTCTTTGAACCTGTTAGACTTTAAGTGTATTTTTTATATAATCATGCAGTTTTAACTGGTATGGGTCATGTATTTTTCTGAATCTATTGTCTCATCAGTGCAGTTTAAAATTTTAAAAGCCAATTTTGCCTTAAGACCAACAATTGAATAAGGAACACATAAAGGGAATATTTAGGCTACCTTACCACTGTTGTTGCTTTTCCAGATGCATTGGTTAGGTATAACCTATCTCATATTATTTTCTTTTAAAGTTTTGTTACCTTCTGCCTTCCAGTTCCAAATTAACACGCTGCTGCTTGGCAATTACCAGGAAAAGTATCTAGTGTGAACTAAAACCAAAGCAGTGATAAATACAGCATCATTCACTCTAATTTGTGCACTACCCACTAATGCAAAGAAGTATGTCATTTTTTCTCTCTGATTACAATAATGATAGAAGATGGCAATAACCAAGTTTAGCTATTCTTAAACTTTTTACCTGAGTAATAGTCTGAAGAGAGCGCTGAAATAACTACAGTTGCAAGTTTTATACATTTGGCTCTCTGAACCCCAGTAATAGTCATGAGCAAGAGACAAAGGGTTTGATTGAATTCTGTTCTGCTTTCCTTGGCATCAATTTTGTTTGCCATTCTGCAACAAATCATATGCCCTTTAATAAAATCACTGTTGCACAGACACTGGCAACACTGGTTGATGATCACTTCCCTTAATCTAAACTGAAAATTGCTTAGCAAGGCAAAAAAACTTCACAACTTTTGAAACATTTACAGTCCCACTAAAAGTATATACAGAGAGTTTCAATTAAATTAGTTCCTGCAGTTTAAGAAGCAGCTACCTCAGGTATATCAACTGCATATATTTGTGATCCTAATCAGGTACAGCTGTGAAGTAAACTGCCCCCCATCTATTGCTCTAGGGCATCTGTCTTATCTGCCATCACTTGCTTGGCACTTCAAGCAGGACTCTTGATACAGGCAGGAACAGGTAAGAACAAACATTTCTTTCTCTTTTTTTTTTTTTAGTTCAAATGTAGTTCCTTCTACTACTTCCCACTTTTTTGCAACAGCATTTCTAGGATAATCGTATTATGAACATTCACAGCAACCAATACTAACATATTTCAGCAGTAAAAAAAAGATGAAACAGTCATACATATTGGATATTATAAGTTCTGTTGGCATGCATAAATCAGAGAACATATGAATTCTCTTAGATGGTAGCCTAGCTCTTCCAAGTACACTGAATTCTCAGCTTTTGCCTGCTATTATTAAGGTGTGTAATACAGTCTCTGGATGAAGGTAGCAGTTTTAAAATCTAGCTGCAACATACAATTCATAAAGTCCATTGTTAAAGAATGCTTGGACTCAGCACTGTCTTTTGGTCATACAAGAAACAAGCAGTAAGTAATGGAGAAAGAAAGAAAGAAAGAACATTTACATTAGTTTTACTTATGGTAACCTTTTCACAAATGGTTCTTATTTTTGAAATTTACACAGCATAACACTTTTAAAACATCATTTTTATATGCATTAAAGATAATACTTATTTTGCATTTATTTTATCTGTGACAATGCTACTTCTCTAATCAATTTTAGTTTCAATCTTTTAATATTACAGCAGTGCAGCCAAATTGTGGTTGAAGCCTTCTGTGAAGACTGTGGTTGTTTATTATGTGTTAAAATTCTTTTAAATATTTGCACAGTCAGTATTAAATGTCAGTAATTAAAGTGGAATAACTGCTGAGCCTTCAACATTTTTTCTTTCTTACAACAGTTTCTTTCTAACAATCAGTTACACAATGTTGTTTCAATTTTAAAAAAAAAGAGTAATGCTTCTTGCAAGAAAATATCTGTGTAGATCCTTCAAGACAAACAGAAATTTCCATCATGCCAGCTTCAAAGAAAGAGACAGATCAATGTTCCTTTACAAAGACCTTGCTGGATTCTGCAGCAGCATAATATTCCACCTTTTAATATAACTCGTGCACAAGCTTGAGTGGAAGAACTAGTAGGTTGTTATTTTCAATCTCTTGGGCTAATTATTGCTATGATACAAATTTCCAGGAAATAGTTAAACTAGAAGTATACTGCACCTTTAAAAGAAATCTACTCGTGATTTTTTCATAACCAAAAAAACCCAACAAATTAAATCATCAGAAATTTTTGTTGAAAAATGTTTAAGAATATTGGCAAACAGAAAAACAGGAAAAATATGACAGGGAAAATCCAATTAATTAGCTTAACCTCTCTGAGAAGCATGAAGAGGCTATGACAAGCTAAAGCAAGATTTCCAAGTGCAAAAATGTAACCTGCTGGCATTGAAACTAATTCTCTGTCTGGTTTTTGTAGATTTATAGCAGAGACATCTATGAACCCCAGTGTCTTTAGTTTGAAATGTTTCACATTATCATAGTTTGCATTTAAATACATATTTTCAAATTGTTTCTATTTGCAATGTTAAGTAAACAACTTCATAAAATCTTGAAAATCATGTGTGTTTCTCCCTTAAATGTTTCAATCATTTGCAGCATTAATTAACTCTTCAGAATTGTAATCCAGAGTAATATGTTAGGACACTGGGTACAGGTTTGCATTTTAACCACACCACATTGTCAGAGGTAACAGAATCTGGATAGAGCAAGCAGGTGCACAGGGCCCAGCTCCTGCTATCTCACAAGCTGTGCAGGAGAGATCAGAGAAGCTGACGTAAGAAAAACATCCTTTTATTTTCCCTAAGTAATCCGGAATTTGAGTTCAAATTTGAGCTCTAAAAATCAGCACTATCAATATGTGGACTCTAACAACCTGTGTTAAACATAATGGAATCTCTTCCCACTTTTTCGAGGTTTTCATTTAGCACAACAGAGCGGTTTATCAGCTAGCAAATAAAAATATGTAATAAAATCACAATGTCTAAGCAGACTTTAACTTAGTAATTTGTTGAAGTGTTTTTTCCCTTCCTTCTGCATGCTTGCAGCCTGGTATCCATTGACTCTTAATGAAGGCTGTGATTCTACAAATGGAGAGATAACACCCAAGTAGGTGAGTTTTCTGTAGGTGCTCGAGTGAATCTTCACCTCTGAGTGTAAAAATTGATCTACTGTCTACCACAGTAGAAACTTGTGGGAGACAATTTCTTGCAGCTTCCCCTGTGTTGATTGCTGTTTGCTTATCTCTAGCGACAGATAAAGCATTGCTGCCAACAGATTCTGTCAGCTTACATATCAAAGTGTGTGGAGGTTCAGGAGAACTTCAGTGTGTAATTGTGCAGATTTATAGCTTTTTTTTTTTTTTTTTACCCCAACAGATTTCAAACTTCATCTGCCACTGAGATAAAATAGCAAAAAATGCTCTCAGAGCATTTTTCAGCTGAGAATCTCACATGGCTATTATATATTAGAGCAAGCATTTGGCACAATGCTCTAAACTACGCTTAACATGTATGTTAAATGTATTACCTGAAACACACAAAAATTGTACTGTAAATACCAGAAATTGCAAATGGTAGTATTGTAATACAATTTGGCACATATTTAAATTCAGAAAGAGATATAAGAATCTGATGTTTATAATGTTTCCTTCTCTTTAGGATTTATGAAGCCATCCTGCAAAATTATGGACATAAGGATTCAAAAAACAATCCCAAAGAAAATCAAGCTGCCTGAAAATGTTATGTACATGAAAATGTTGGTGAAACCAGAACTGACAATTTTGTTAAATGCCCTACTTAGCTGTGTTCAGAGATATCTTTAATAGAATTGATTTACCTTCTTTAAAGACATTGATAGTGAACTAGTCACATTGTTCTTTAGTTGATGCCATTGACCAGAACTTGAATTTCAAAAGTCTCATTGGTTATCTTGAAGCCCTTTTCCCCTGCAGAAAGTCTCTTCTATGACATTTTCTCACACTATTCCTGAAACCTCATCTACTTGGAATTGTTCAGTTTTATCTTCTCCACACAAAGACCAACAGAGTACAGCACTCTATTGATCTGAAACTAAATTACTAGGACAAGTAGTACAAGAAAATGACTGCAGAGGCAATCGAGCTGAATGATCAGGTCCATAAGTAAAGATACGCAATGCCAATTCCAGCAGCTGAGGTTCCCCACAGATTCTATAGCAATCTGATCTGTAGGTGGTTATGTGCCTCCTTCAACACCTCGTGGAAAGTTCCCATGCTAGAGGGATATGCCATATGCAGTCTATACATGCTCTGTAGGAAATGTCTGAAGCAGCTGATAGCACAAAACAGAGACATTACATTATGGTAACTTGAAATGTCAATTTTTTTTTTCACTGTTATGTACAGAAAAAAATATAAATGCAAAATACAACTACTCCTTTTTAGCTTTTATATAAAAACAGTCACAAAAAGGTATTACCTTCATGAGAAATTTCTTTCCAAGGATTAGGTGGATACATGAAAGCAGCATTCTGAATTTGGTCATGTATGTCTTCATCTTCATTGAATGGAAAGGTACCACTGAGGCTTACGTAAATGATGACACCCACTGACCACATATCCAGAGATCTGTTATAGCCTTTGTTCCTCAGCACCTCTGGAGCAAGGTAGGCTGGTGTTCCTACAACTGAACGCCTAAATGATTTCTCTCCAATGATTCGGGCAAAGCCAAAATCACAAAGTTTTACCTGTTTGATGAAAAATGCTATAGTAAGACATAAATTATTTTTATTATTAAAGACATAGTTGAGGAACTTTTATCATGGTTTAGTTTCAAAATACATCTCTACTGTTCCTTCAAGGACACTTTTTTTAAAACTCCTCTTTGAGAGCAGTATCTTATTCCACTGAGACATTTAGCTGCTTGAAAATTCTCAGTCAACAATTCAGTATAGAGCCTTCCCTTCCAATTATTGGTATTGATATTATTTGCAAATTCTCAGGAGTACTCATTTTGAATATTGGCAGTTGAAGGAGATTATAGATGAACTCTGCAGATTGAAGGTAAGATGAGAATATTTCTTTTAATGAGAAATACGACCAGTCAGAAAGTATATTTAAATATCATGCAATCTACTCATTTAAATTCATAAAATTAAAGAAGCAGCTCTTCTTCTTCATTAATTCTACCCCAACTTTCAGAAAAATAACTTTCTTTTTGGAGCAAATCAACCAGCTAAATGGTGAGCAAAATAGAAACAATCATACAAGTAGCTATGTCACACTTGAAAATCTAGATTAATATTTTAGGCAAATGACAAAAATCAAGGATTTTCAAACATGATTTCTTTATAAAGTGTTTTGAAAAAGTGGGTTTTTTTTAAAAATCTAAAAATTCTGTGTAGACAGGTCACTAATCACTTTCTTGTTTATACATAAACATTGCTAACAATTACTAATTTGAACAATTTATTTTAGGAAAGGGTATTTTCTACTTGCCTGTGGGAAAGGATCAGCTGATGCCAATAACACATTTTCTGGTTTGAGGTCACAATGAACAATATTTTTGAAATGAAGATGTCTTAAAGCAACAAGGATCTGTGAATTTAAACAAGTCAAATTATCTTTGTTTTATATTGTTTGAACAGTATGAGAGACCAGAGAAGCAAGGACTTTTGTGAAGAAAAACATTTCAACAAGAATGCACATTTTACAAGAATGTCAACAATGAAAAGGAAAAAACCCAGCACAAGTTAAAATGTCAGCTATTATTTGCTGTCCTCAAGTTTTCATGATGTATCACTGCATGAAATATGATTATTTCCTCTTCAAAGAGTTTACATTATACACATTTTTTAAAAACTGGGTTCTAAGCATTTGTTTGCTTTTTCTGTTTGTGAAATCTTGAGGAGAGAAACAATAAAGAGTCTTGTATGTGTTTCTATTCTGTTACATACACGAGAATATGGCAACAGAGTGTAACAGATATCCATTTTTTTTGTATGGCTTTAACTTCATTCCTTGTGTTGGTCAGGGGCTGGCAGAACTTACCACTATATTAGAGCACATAATGGTGAGGAGGCTGAATGAACCTGGGAACCAAATTCTAGAGATGGTGGCAGTTTTGCCCATGGAAACCTGGAAACTAGGGAACCTGTTAAGTTCTACCCCAAATAATAAACTTACAATAATAAACACCATAACATGTTGTTCCTGCTCCTTTCTTTCTCCTGGTGGCTGAAACACAGGTTGTTCTGACTCTAAAGTGGCTCCCTACCCAACTGTGTATCGAAATTTAAACCAGTATTATGGACAGCTTCCTTAAGCAATATGATAATATGACAACAGGAACCCTCCCAAAAAGCCAGATCAAACTGTTAACAAAAGTCATAAAGGAAGCCAAACTCATTTAATCGGAGGTAGCACGGAGATCCAGTCTTAGCACAGAAAATAGGTGTACCAGTGCATAGTACTAACTGCAATGGTGAGGTATGAGACAGTTCAAGAGGCTCAAATTTCTTTTTGTAGGTCTTCAACAGTTTGCTTTTAGTGCTTTACATCCCTTTCTTGTGCTTGATTCTTCAAGCATATGAGAAACTGTAGCTTGATGTCCCTTCCATCCAGCAGCAAACATGTGTCTAGTTCTAGGTCCTCTAAACGGTTTACTACCTAACAGATAATGTGCAGAGACATACAGAAAGCTGTTTTACTATATTACAACTCAGGCTTTCATAAGCCAGACAGGTAAATTATGTCAAAAGCAAAAGATAAGAAACAGCGGTTATAATTGACCTCAAATTTTCTTCTGGGTCTATAATTAATTTCTTACCTGAGTAATTAAAAACTTTGTTATTCTCTCTGGCAATCTGCCCTTTTCACTTGACAAGATCATCTCCAGCATGTCTCCATGGAGTTTTTCCATAACAACAAAGACTCTTTCCGGCGTCTCAAACATACACTCCAAATTTACAACTCCAGGGTGATGAAGATTCTATTAAATAAAGAAGATGATTTCCCAATATGATCACTAGCTTTTATCATTACATAGCCAGATGTCAGACCCCCACCTAAACCAGACAGTGTTTCAGTATCTCATAATTTAAACTGCATGCCTAACCTGTAGGCAACTGGCACAAAATTTCCAGTGACAGCACAGGAGAGTATTAAATTCACTCGAAGTTCATACAAACACGCATTTTCCTTGTTGTGCCTGGTGCTTGAAACTGCAGAAAATTTAACTCCTAATGTGACATTGTCAATACATTTGTTCTGGGTTGTTTATGCAGATTAAGCAGTAAAAATACTAGTCTTTTTGAAAAAAAAAGTGATTATCAATTAAAATAATTACATGATGTGCTTTTTATGGAAATAAATAATGGAGTTAATACAGTAAAAAATAAAAGAAAAAAATACCTGTAAAATTGCAACTTCATTACGAAGTTGACTTTCCTGTTTAGTTGGAAATCTTAGTTTATCAATTATTTTAATGGCAACATCTCTTCCGGTTTTGCGATGTTTTCCTGCATTAATAAAACAAAAGGTCTCTATCAATTAACAGGATTAATTAAGAAAAGTGTTCCCCTTTCATGGGTTGTACAAATGGCCACAACCAAGTAATTCTTAGAGCAAGTCTGCAGCTAATTCATTAAAAGTTATCTGTTATTTCTCTTCTTTTTACTCTTAGACAACAGAACTTTTCATACTGTCGCCTGAGAAAACCATTTAAACATGTAAGAAACACACATTTCAGATTCGAAATACTTTCACCATTCCAGAAAATGTCTGTCAACACAGCAAAGCCTTACCTCCATAAACAATTCCAAACTGTCCTGATCCCAATACCTCGTCTGGGAAGATTTGGTATACAGTGCTGATATCCTGGTTATATAAATACAAAAATATTAAACCCTGAAGATATGGAAACAAAATTTGTATTTCATTTCCTTTTTCTAGTGTGCAGTAGCATACATTTACTACAGTACATTTCAAAGTATGTTATCTGCCAAAAAAATTCAGGTGGGTTTTCTTATGAGCCACATTAACTGCAATTGCTGCAAAAGCTGACAAATCCTCAGCAGGTTCACCGAGAGGGGAAAAATATTCCATTTGTGCCAGAGAGGGAGTCTCATGTCTCACTATTTCTTTGTGCCTTAACACAGGTTAAAGCACAAACTGTTGGCAGATTAATTTGGGACACTCAAATGAACCTCCAATATTGCAGCTCAGTTTTATTTGCCTGATATTTAACCAGCAGCATATACAATGAAGAGTAAAAGAGTACCTAGGAATTGATGATAAAGGCTAGGTTACTTCTTCTTAGGAAAAAAATGGACACATCCCTAGCAGGCAATCTCTTTCTGGCAACTGCCAGAACTGTTCCAAAACTTTAGCTGGCTGCAGAGGGTATCTGGTTTTTAGCTCTGCCCGCGAGACAGAGAACAAGCAGTGTGACTGTTTACTTGACCGCATGTCTGGTGTGTAACTGTCCTGGCATACATGAAATGCAGAATTCTTGATGTATGTGCAACAACATATGGAACTCTTCCTTTGGAGAGAGTTTCATCTTCATACAACAGAGAGTATCTGATCTCTCAGAGATGACAGGAAATGGTATACTTATCAAAGCTTGTGTGTCAGTTCAGTTGACAAATTCCATGAACCAATAATTTCTATACCTCACTTTTACACTTGCTAATTAACATTCTGCAAGGATCCATAGTTAAAGTCCGTGTTTAGTGAAATGACCCATAGATAATTCTTGTATCTCAAGAGAAGGTGCCGTGAAGATGATTTTTATCTAAAGTTAGCAAAGCTAATTGTTAATTTCTACAAAGTAAGTGAAAAATGGCTGATGGGAACTCCTCTAACATTCTCTTTGCAAAACAGATCAATGACTTTGCAAGCTTAATCATAGCATGTCTAGCACCAGCATCCAGAGAACACTCACCACATTTTCTTGAACTTGGCAGTTTGACACAGAAATACTGATGGATATATCCCCTGGGGAAGAAAGCAAAATATACTTTAGATTGCTGTGCTTTTAGTTCAAACATGTAGTAATAGAAAATGACATTCACATTACATCAATATCTACTGACAGCTCTAGAAATTGTACCAATTAAGTCTGCTTGTTCATCTACCAGCTAACATAAAATTACACCAGCCCACAAACATGTGACTTGAACAACAGTTTTGCAGTGTACGGAAAAAACCAGAATCATACACTTCATTATTAGTTTTTTTAATACAGGAATCTCATCATTCCCATTTATAAGCTTCTTATTCCTTTTTTCCATTCTATTTTGAGGCTTTGTACCTCATGCAAGTAACAACTGCAACTAAACTTTTTATTTATTAGATTTAATTATAATTTTTATTTATAGAGTCACCTACAATGTATTCAATGCTATTCTGATGAAGGCAAATACACATTCAAATTAGGCTGCATACTGTGACAAGTAATACACACTCAACTGGCTAAACAGACATTATTAAAACACATAATGGAAACAAAGTCTTGCATTTGTGCTTTAATATAACAAACATCAGATCTAACCTCTACCAATTCAGAGCCTAGGATGTTGTCATAAGCATTTTGAACTACTGAGGGTTCAGTAAAAATTGAGAATATGCCTACTGCTAACTGGATTACACAAAGACAACACTTTGGGGAGGAAAGAACACTTCTTTGGAGCATTGCCACTTCTGTCTCCTACTTTTGCCTAGAATCCTGTTCATGCTGGCTTTTATTTTCTCACTAAAAATTTCAGCCTCATCAAAACCAGTGTCCCCTATTATAAAGCATGTATTACACACTGAAGACATCTGCTACTACTCACCAGCACCAATCCTAGTTGCAGTAAGTAATATGAATAACTTCTGCTTCATGTGGCTTATTCCCTTTCCTTACCAAAAGAATGTTTTTGGAATGGAATGTTTGGTTATCTAGAGTTTTTTTATCATTGACAATCCATTTTCAAATGTCTGTACTGCTGTGTTTGCATGAAAAAAGCATGGACAAAGACATGGCCAAGTCTCGCATTTTGAGCAACAGACAGAAGACTGCTATCATTCTCACTGTACGCAGGCAATTGTTCTAAAGGTCTCAAGCAACCCTAATTTTTGCATATATAACCTAAAGATAACTACTGACTTTTAAAAATACTTTTCAAACTTCCCAAGAAGGAGAGAAGGCAGCTGTCATGCCCAGCCCAGGGTTTCAGGTGGTTTGTTTAGCTACGCTGGGCTCAAGCCAGGGGCACTTGGCAACTAGTCTGATGGAAACGACATCTAGAATTTGACACTATTTTATGCAACATCAATTTGACAGTATTTTATGTCAAGAAAGCAAAGGACATTGCTGATCTTGTCTGATATGTGAGTTGTCGTGCCCGGAGATGCAATGCCACAGCCTGTTGTATTACTTGGTTTCTGAAGGGCTTGTGGCCTCATTAGCATTTTGCACTGCATTAATAGCATCCAGATGTCAAGTGCTAAAGCGGGTGTATACTGCAACAAAAGGTCTAGAGCAAATTGTCTAGACATATCCAAATTTGCTTTACACTTGCTAGGCTGAGTAGAAGTAACAGAGCAACCACAGCAGCACGCGCCTAGCAGTGAGGAATTGTTTGCACTGTGCTACTTTATTATCATTACCCAAGCTAGATTTAAACAATTTTCATGTTTGGTTTACATAAAATGTCATCTTTTCTAGAGAATTACACAAAGGTACATAAACTGGAGGCAAAGATATATTCAATCCCTTTGATCCTGGGTAACACACATGCCTTGTTCTGCTTAGAATAGCTGTTCTTCACACGAGGTCTTTTCATCTCAGCATGGGACAATGTTTGAGACAGTTGTACAGCCAAATGTGATGAAAGGGAGCATACAATCTATGCTGCAATGACCTAAAGAGTGAAGAGCTGCTTCTGCAGATAAGCTAGGAATACAAATTACAGTCAGGATGGGAAAAAAAATCTATCAGTTCCAAACTGAGGCTTAGAAAACTTCTTCCCTCTGCACAAGGAGGCTATTTCTCACATTAGCAACACAAATTTGAATGAGATGCATTACTAATATCATAGCTATTTCCTCACTAACAAATCTGCATCTTGTATATTAACAGAGATGTCCTACTATAAACTGAAAACACATGGATGAGAAACTGTGGTGTTTAAAATGACGTTCAGACAAGTGATAAGCCATGACAGAATAGCCTTTACCAGCTGTGCAATACATCCTTTCAATGTGTGCAGAAGACTGAGCAATGTCATTTGTGATGTGACTCTACTTATCTGAAATGGAGGAAATGAATAAACTTACTGTGTAGGCTGGGTCCTGACCCAGTTGACGCCCCTTTAGGGATGACAGGCATCAGGGCATGCTGTATTGCCATCTCCCACATTCGTGCCACATCAATGCCAATACCACTGCTGATAACACTGTTATTCAGCGGAACACTTGACAGGTTTTCTATGTTTTCTCCAACATAATAGACTATATTTGCTGTGCTTATTTCGAAACAATGAGGATTGGCTCCTTGAGGCAGCAAAGTGAAAGTTTTTGCAGGTTCCAGAGACAAAATTTCAGACAACGGGATTTCCTAAAATGAAAATAAGTATTTCACTTTCTGTGTAAAGATTATCAAAAACTAAAGCATGAACTTTAACTAATTTTTTATATTAGCTTTTACTTTCTAACACATGCTTCTTATACAAATAAAAAAGGCTCTTGTAACCTGAAACTGTGGCACAGAGGACTGTTGATGGCAAAATACTAAATGTTTCTTTCCAAGACGAAGTAGAACTTCAATTATTTAATTCAACTTATCAAAGAGAGTAGTGAGATTCCTTCAGAAAAAAAAGCAAGATCACACAGGTATCAACAGAACTGCATTAGAAAATAAACCCTTGTTGACTTCTGGTATAAAAACTTTACATTTCCACAACATGTATTCTACTGGTCCTTACTAGCTGACATCTTTCTGATCAGAGATTTGTTTGTGAAAAGCAAAACACACATATGCAGCTAAAATAATAATAAAAAACTGCATAGATAGAAGCTATACTACTAGTGTACTTTTACTAAGTATCAATCTAGCAAATTAGTGCTTATATTCTTCTGGTATAAAAAGAGATTGAAAAATACTCCTTACTTTGTAATATTTGCTTCCAGTATCATTTTGAAAAAGTGTAATGCATTTGCTGTCCAGTCTCCAGTAGTGTCGCTTCCTCTGCAATGAAAAACAAGTGGAAAATAGTTCAAGTGCTTTCCAAGTAAATTAGTGAAATGTTCATTTCTCAAAAGCACTGCTGCCGAACTGCTTCACATTAGTTTGAAGAGATGTATTATGAACGATAAAGATTCACTTGACAAAAGATGACAAATTTTTAATGAAGACTTTATAACCAAATTTAAGATTTTTAGGGCCATGCTCCGTTCTTTCAGTAATAGCTCTGTTAAAATTGTACAAGTTTTAAAAATTTAAAACGTCATTTTGATGTCTGCATTGCATTCAGCACAATTTACTACTGGTATGCTCTTAAAATTATTAAAATTTCTTTTTGTATCACTTATAACACCCCAGCTCATTTTCAAAAGTCACATACTGAAGGTTTTATTCCTGTTTTAGGAGTTCACAATAAAAATAACTATTTTCTATGCTAAATCTACTTTACAAAAGTCTCAGGTCAACTAGCAGTAAGGTATCTGAGAGACTACAGCTGGAAGGTAAAGTTACTTTACAGAACCCTTAATGTATTAACAGTATGTTTTACTTCCTTCAGAATGTCTTTACATTTGGCTTCCTATGATAATGCAATGGACACATTCAGATGTTTTCTGTATGTTTTAACTGTCTCCTGCTCTTGTAAGCAGTGCCAGTCCTTAGTTATGACAAGAGTTAGGACCTTAGGAATCACAAAACCTACAAAAAATGCCTCATGAGTGACTGTAAATTACCAAGTACTTTTAGAATTGATTCTGTACTATTATATAGTATGTGCAGCAAGACAAGTCTTCCTTAACATTTCTTACCAATGTGTCCTTGCTTGTATAGTGAACCATCCAACCTTCCTTCATTACTGTGCTGCTTCTCCTTTTCGTGTGCTTCACAGACTGTACCACTCTCATTAATGGAATATTGTTGCTGGTTGAAGGGCTTAAGAATAAATCATTAAAAGCTTTTAGAAAGAAGATAACTTTGAACAAAAAGAAAAAAAACCTTTAAGTCAGAATATACATATACACACACACGATATTTGCTTTTTTTTTTATCACTGCTAGCACATCAGGACTGCACACTATTTGGTTTTATAATTTCAAGTATCTTGAGATTATGAAGAAAAAAGATTGTAATGTTACATCATGAGAATTTCAGAGACTTTCTGAAGGCTTACACATGCTCTTCCAAAAATATTCCACAAGATGAGCTAAGAAAATGGGCAAATGACTAGGGCCTCAGCTAGGCTGTGGGAGCCATAGCTCAAGCCTGTGCTATATATAATTCAGAGCAGTACCTGATCTTGAATCTCTCATAATCTAGGGAAACCCTGTCCATCATATTACTGTCCTGTGATCTTCCTTGGGTTCAAACACACAATGCAGTGATGGCAGTTCACAGAGTAAAAAATGTGTCAGCTGCCCAGCTGCATGTGCCCTGGCTGGACAGCAGAGAATCTGCTAGAACCTCTCAGAGAAAGAGGTTTAAACTAACACATTTTACACTCAAAGACTTAAAGAGAAACCCTATTGCTTGCCCTGGGGGTTATGCAACTTTCCACCACTTAGGCAACACACGGTAGGTCTGGAAAGCACAGGAACGTGCCAGTATTCCTGAGAGCACCGTCAGATAAAATCTGGCAGTAACCAGAAGCAATGAAGCCCATCTTCCTTTCTGTTAGAATTAACAATTCCTAGAGCAGGCTCTGTGTTGTGGAATAGGGACTCAATCCACTTTAATGCTAAACATAAATGTTTATTTGTAGCAGAACTTTAAACAGTGATGTTGCATTGAATGTGAATACACAGCATACAAAGAGCTCATGTATTCTGCCCTGCTGGCAAAGCTATCAGTGCAACAACTCCAACAAAAGAAGGTTGAAACTGCTCAGGAAAAGAATAATATGTTAGGTTTTCACAGTTGTTGTGACTGTGGACGTCTGCAGATGGCCCTGCTTCACTGTAATGCATCCTGGAAATAAGAAACGTTTTATGAATTGGCAGTTTCCCATCAAAATGAAACAAGTGTGCTGTCTTAAAGTGTCATTAAGCCTGTAACATAAACATCTCTACTTTGCCTAAAAATGACCAAACAATCTGCAGTTGTTATTTAACTATCCTTGTCTGTACTGAGAAAAAATTTACTTTTTATTTGCCTTTTATAGATCACTTAAAAAATAACCATGCATATGGAAACTACTCTTAGAAATAACTGGGGGAAGGTATTACTGGAAATACAGGAATGCCCCTCAAATAAGTAAAATGTGTTCCTTAATTATGAATGTTTTTATTAGTATAATTGGGCATTTCTATTTTGAAAACCTCCAATGCTGCCCATTTACTACAACTTGGACATTTAAAATGTTCTATGACATTGATTTTTTGATATAAGTATTATATCAATATCAGGCTTATATTCCAGTGATAGAAAGCATGTACACACCATGTCTGTGCAGATAAATATGACAGCAATTCACTGCTGCATGAGGAAAAACTGCATATTTTTGAAAGGGACTGCTTTCTATTAGTGCAACAGGTGTATGATAGTAACAGAGAACTAAGGGGAACATGTTACTCCCAGTAAGCAAAATAAAAACGGAAATTGCAGGTCAAACGGACCTATGAAAGGAAAATAGTCTATAATTCTTAAAGGTATAGATCCCTTGCGTCCAGGAAATTACAGATGAAATTACCTTAATTCATTTTAGGTTCCCTGACAATGAATAATCCCTGCTTTTTCCCTACTATTCTGACAGTTCCAGTTAAGTGAATAATGCTTTCTTCTCTTCAGGCATTTCTGAAGTACGTTGCACAACTCAATTCTTATTTTCCTTGCTGAGAAATCATTTCAAAGTGCTAATCTGTTTTGTAACTTGCTTCAAAGTACTACTTCAGGTTTGTCAAACTTTCCTTTTTTCTGAAGTTATCTAAAAATACAAACAATTAATCTTGAACTGATTACACCACAGCCACTTACACAATTTTGTTTTTTTTATTGAAATAATTGGGCATTGCACTATTAGTCAGGGAAAAGATGCTTTGGAAAATAAATAAGTAAAAAATAAATGAATAAATAATTTACTATTGCTCATGTACAAATAGTTTCACATTATTTTCGTAAGAGAATAGACCTGTAACAACTATTTGTGCATCAGTTTTCAAGCGCGACTTCAACATGACAATAATTTTCAAGTTTCTCTTAAATTACTAATGCACACAATCAGTGAAGCAATCTGACTGCAATTTCAGAACCCCCATATACCACTAGCACTCTCTGTTCTAAATGAGTGAGAATAGTGCCCATGCAGATTCTCACTTGATCCCTAGACATGATACTTAAAATAAATACAAAAGATGGAAGATACCAGCTCACCTGATCATCCTGTTAGACTCATCGTGATCTGGATCAGCATCTTGCATTTCCCCATTGTCACTATGGGATCCTGTCATTGACATCTCTGAATCATGAGCCATAGATTCTTCCATGTCATCTATAAAACCACTGTTTCTTTCACTGTCATTGTCATCACTCCCTTCTTCCATGACCACATCAGACTCAGCCCCAGGACTAAGAAGATCTGCAATATCATTTCTCAAGTTATTATCTGAAAACATACAATACTCCCATCACAACATCCTGGCATATTCTAAACTTCCAAAAAACTCAGGTTTTCTTTGGAACTCTATTGCCTGCATCTCTCTCTCCTCAGTACTCTTTGTACTGGTGAAATGTCGTATTTCACCAGTCATTTAGAAAATCACTACAGAAAATTGAAAAAGCATCAAAGTGAAATATTTTCAGAAATACAACTTTTTATTAAAAAATATCGAAGTCAAAGCAGAATTTCTTATCAATGGACTTCTATCAAAGATTCTATACACATGACCTTTATTTATGAGATCTTTATTTATGGCAGATTTTCTATGCAGCTAAAATGTTGTGTACTAGCTTGATGGCTGTTGACACACTCAAACTGCAAACTGATGCCAGAAGAGAAATAATTTCAGAACTAGAAATGTTGTAATATGATGACACGACAATGAACTACTGAAATAACTTCCAAGACAATTACTTATAACGTGACCTATATGTTCCTTTGCACCAGGGTTTTCTGTGAAGCCTACACAAAATGGCACAGTAATCAATACTACTGAAACATATGCTGCCTTTAGAAAAGAAATATTAAATACACAACTTTGTGTTGCACTGCTGCTTATGAATGGATTTATCTGGAATACAGAAAGGAACAGGAAAAAAAATTATTTACCTAAGGATTTACATCACAAAGAACCAAACAAACTGACCCCTCCCTGCCCCCAAAAAATGATCAAAATAAAAAAGCCATTTTGTTGAAACTAAACCTGCTCCTACACAGGCTGTGATCTAACACGCCAAAATCGTAAGTCCAGTCAGAGAGTAAAGACAGCATTACTTTTTTTGGGATGTTGCAGTGTTTCAGAAACCTGAAGTAAGGTTAAAATCACACAGAACACATCAAACAGTCTCCCCTAGAAACTTTTGCCTAATTGTGTGGAGGAAGTTTATTGACAGTCAGTGTAGACAAGGTCCCAGAAGAAGAAAGCACACTGAATTGGCTGACAGCAGAACCTTTGGAATTGATGGCATTTCACTGAAATTGGAAGTGCACAGCTGAAAGGTTCATTCAAGTGTACAGCAGTCTTAAGATATTTGGATGTAAATTACTGACATGTGATTAAGAGACACATTATACTTCATCTCTAGCAAAACCAGTCATTCAGTCATGAATGACACTTTAAAGTGCAAGGTTCTCTCTTTGTTATTCCTTCAGCACTATTAAAACCTCTATTTTTAATAAACATACAATCAGTTAAAAATAACTCCCTACATTTAGTATATAATGTGTTTACTAATGACACCATACTTGGAATTTTATTCTTCAGCTTTTCCTTCACTTACTATTTTGGGGGAGTTTTATCACACAGCAGATGGATCAAGTGACAGATACTGTATTTTATTTATTAAGTTTGAAAACAACATGGACCAAATTACTGTGAAAACAGAAATGAGACACAGGATGAAATTGCCTTTAATAATCCCGAGGACCCTGTATCAGTCATTTAGAACACAAAATCAAGAGTTCTACTATGATCCTACATATACATACCATGGATATTATTTGGTGCATAAAAGCCAAATTCTATAAATGAGAGCTTCAAGGAGCACACCTGCAGTGAGCCTATCACTCCTCATTAGCCCAGCATCAGGAGGTGAGTCCAAACAAAAGGAGCATGTTGTTTCAAAGCAAAGGCGGGGAGAGGACAGAGAGGGCATGCTGGAGGGATGAAATACATCTATCTCAGACAGAAAGAGGGAACTTGGAGGAGTAATTCAGAAAAAAATGTAAATTTTGTTCATTTAGTCCAGCTTGCAGAAAGAAAGTTTACCTTCCTTCCTGTCTTCTCACAGCACTTTAGATCAATCATTCCTCTTTAAAACTGCATCTGTGCGGTAAAAGTTTATCATTTATAAGCAGGTTTAGTTACTTTCTCTGACTGCAAATCTCAGGTAAACTTTACTCTGTTATCAATGAAATTAACATAGCATGTTTGTATTTAGTACTTGGATTTGAAAATCAAGCCACAAACTTCCATAAGAATCATTACGTGCACTCCTGAAGAAACAGTTGTGTTGTGGGATGGTTAATGCTTAAGTGAGGTGAAAGATTAAAAAAAAAAATAAATAAAAATAATAGTGACTCCAAGAGGCCAGTGTGAGGTGCAGAGGACACGCAGTAAGGAAGGACATCAGCCTTCCAGAAAATCATGCACCTCACCACATTTCAAGTGGGATACTCAGTATCTAAACTCCTTTTTGCCATTAAACATAAAAACTTTGTAGTGATACAGTCACACTACTATGAGAAATATTAATTAACATTCCTATTTTTGGACTGTATTGATATGTCTTCAACAAAGTAGATCATTGATTTAAAGTTAAGGATGCCTCACAAACTTTATCAATCTCAGAAGCAGTTTAGGCTGACAACTTAACACAGTAATATGCATTAGAAACTGAACACTTCACCACGCTTCTCATTCCCTTATCACTTAGAAAAGTGACATTTTCAAGCCAATCAACAACTCATCTACAACCATTCTTTTTTTCTCTTCAGTACCGTCTGTCAAGACTACCCATACACCCCTATACTTAACACAAAACCAACAGTACATGCATGGGAAAATCGGCAGATACTCAGGCCTTTATTTCTGGAAACGGGCATCATTAGTTTTATGCCAACAGTGAGGGGTGGAATTTTTTCCTGGAGAGTATTCCCAGTTCTTCTAGGTATGCTTTCCTTTTCAGGAAGATTACCCTTAACCACATTTTTTCCCCTCAGACTGAAAGGCAATTTTGTGCCTCTATCTGACAGGTAAGTGCCAACTTCTCACATGTGTGGCTTTCGGCTTTCCTCCAGCATTCTGCATTCAGCAGGCTGTCTGCATTCAACCCAGCCTTTTGCTGCTAACATCGCCTCTGTGGCAGAGCTGAGCCTGTCTGCCAGTGCCACCTATTTGGTTGAGACATACTCTGAGCTCATGGAGTATGAACCACTTGCAGTGTTCCTCCCACACTTCATCTTCAATGTACAACAGGAATATTGGGGAGGAAAGGCCACTCCCAAGCAATGGAAAAACGTGTGTTTGTACACATCCCAGTTATACATTTCTCTTTTATTTAGCTGATGGTTTCACCAATGACAGGAACAATTGTTAGGACAACTTACCTCCATTAATGGCAACTTCCCCCAGGCAGTTATTTGGCACTTTAGGAGCACAGCGTTTGTGACAGTTGAACCTACAGTCTGTTAAGCAAAAAACACAGTAGAATTATTTTTCTGTGACACAATTATGTTTTTCTCCTGTTATCCAGCTTATAGATGTCAAGGCCTATCATTTTCATTAACACAAGTTACATGTCAAGAGAGTGTGCACTAGCCTGGCTGCACGCTGCCTGTCAGTGGAAGGGACAGAAGCTAGAAGCATGTTTCCCTGAGGTGAAAAAAAGCATTTCCAAGGGTAGCTGGATGGAGGTACTACTGCAGCCTGTGCTCAGCTCATCTAGGGGAGTGATGGGGAAAGCCAAGTGCTTGTCTGCAAAGCCAGAGTTGCTTTTTCAGTGAAAGACGCAGACTAGGCTGCAGCATAAGAAACTGACTATGTATCAAACACTAATGACAGAAAATTGAAACAGGAAAACCCCAGCCAACAATTTGAAATGAGAAAATACTTGTTCCTTACATCTCAAAGCACCTTCTAGACAGCTTGCAACTGAGGGTTCCTTCTAACCCTTCCTTATTTTTCAGGTACTTTTATTTCACTCTACCTTTACTTCTTTCATACATCTAAGTAGCACTTCATTAGATGTCTTGTTAACTGTTTTCTTTTGGTTTATGAATGCATTTAACTTAAACTAAGAGCTGTAACTTACTAACACACCTGGAAAAGCAGTCAGGAAGAAAAAAATAGGTTGTCTATATATTTGTAATTATTTAAGTTGATCCAAAACCCAACTGTGGTACAGCAGTGGCCAAACTGCAGGTTTTTTTTTTTTTTTAAATCAGGTTAATATTTGCTTAAGTCATCAGGATTCAAAATGAACTGATTGATGCACTCAGGTGATGTTCTCATAGATATTTTGCTTTAGCTGAACTGTATCGGAATCACACCTTTGCATTTTTGCAGGGTACAAAGAAGCAACACTAAGTATACTGATTAATTTTATGATAGTAATTGTTTATTTTAATGAAAGAAAGGTGATTTTAAGGATCTATTAGCCAACATTACCTAACACTATGGCATGCACAATGCTTTGTATTTACAGGCACCCTAGCTGGCAAAGGTGAGCCATCAATCCAGGCTACGATCCAAGGGGTCTGACTCACCTCAGCACCTCCTAAGGTACAAGGCCATGAGACTTCAGAGCACATTAGTCACACCGAAAAAAATGCGGGTTTAAATTCTCATATAGCCAATCTTATTTTATTTTCATTACAACTTCCCAAAACCCTGCACTGCTGGGACTCAGGCATATGCTTCAATTCATGCATAAGACTTTGCAGATTGAAAATAATAAAGTTCAGAATACAGTCTTCTGTGTTAAATATTAAGCTGCAAGCACAGCAGCCAATTACACCTAGTGCCAAATACAAAATAATCTACACTTTAAGGAAAAATGTGTGCTACTGCAGGTACACCAAAGTCTAAGAATGAACAGCCATGCAGCCAGCTCCTGCAGAACACCAGTTACTGTAATTTTGACTCCAGCTTAACCCCACGTAATTGTATATGCACCTACACCTAGACAGTGTAGTGAGGAAATCATGAATAAGGCTACATAGTAACTACTCAAACACTAATTTATTAATTCTATTATGCTTAGCTTTTATGTGCCTAAAGGAGATTTACTTACCTTTGCACTGCAAACCCTGTCTAAAAAGCCCTTTGAGAAGCTTCTTACAGTACTGGCAAACAGTCGGACGTGTGTAAGAGTGGATGACAAAAGTGTGAGGCACTTTAACCTTGGACAGTAAAATCTTGTCTAGCTGAATAGGTCGTCCAATGTAGGACTGTGAATTTGACCTCTTCTCTCGCCCAGTGAATGATTCTGATGGTGTCTTTTGCTGTGAAATACATAAGAAGAACTGTATTAATTTTTAAAAGAATATAATATTCATATATTCGCTCACTTCAAGAGCACTAAGTCATATGCCATAAAAAGTCATGTAGGTGCCTTTAAGGACTAATAAGCATCATACCCCTCTCAGACTGCCTTTCAAAAATTTGAATGGTACTGAACAACAGCTTTGCCAACACTACTATCATACATTTCACATTGTGACCGAAACAGGTTTTTATTCAAAGAATAAATGTTTCTTAATCAAAATGAAAACACCAAAAATTTCTCAGAAAAGCATTTTGTATTCTGATAAAAACACAAGCCATTTTTATCTCTACTATTTCCTGATTTATATCAAACATAACTTCAAAAGGCTGCATTTTTCATATAAACACTAAGAAAATTCTTACCTTATTCTATGTGCATGCATGTTTTTGATGGAAAAAAAGATTAATATTTTCTATCCCTTTTATTTATATTTCTTACTATCACTAACCTTAACACATTTAGATTATGCACAATAGGTATTTAAATGCATATATATAACTATATATGTGTATGAAGTGAGACACACAGACTAAGGCATGGAATCCAAAGAATTATTCCTGGAAGAAAAGAGTTACCTTATTTTCTCTACTAAATTCATTTAGATGTACATATGAAAATTACCCCAGAAAACAACTCACCCAGAAAACTGTTTTCTGCTAATATTTGCTCTTAAGAAACAACCAAACTGCACCCACAATTAACACGGAAAGGAGAAAGAAAAGTGACAAGATGCATATTGATAATTTAAAACTCAGCATCTTCTCACCATCAGCTGCAAATAATCTGATAACTGAAGGCTAGAAAACAAGACATTCACAGTGAGCCTGCACTGTTCAAAAATGGTAGTAGTTGAAACTTGTGATAGACCTAACCTGTAAAACTGTTTCAAACAAATAATGTTACAGAAAATTCCCCATCTGAGAAGGTTGATGAAGTACTATTTCCTGGTCACCAAAATATAAAAATACGTTTTTGTATGCTTCTGAGAATCTTGGAGGAAGGAGGAATTTAGAAGTCATTTTGATGGCAGAATAATCTAAGGAGTTCCAGGCTTTGCCTTTACAGTGTATGTGCTATGGAGGAAAAAAAATAAATCTTTCTTACAAAGTTCAGATAGATTTCTTGCTGTGAAGATAAATTCTTCTGGTTATACTGTAGAAATGTCTTTCCAAAGAAGCATACATATGCAATGCATAAACGCAGTCCTTTCAAATCAAGGAAAAAATATATAAAATACATTGTATGAGCCAGGTACATATGGTCACCAAAAAGAAACTAGATTGAAACAACTATAAGAAAGCATCTGTCTTTTCTTTCTGACAAACAATAGTGGAAAAAGTACGCGTACATACTCTGACATTATGTGTTTACTTCCTGAGGTTTAGATCTTTGCTCTGCAAAGCACTTATGCAAAACCCAAACAACAAACTAGTCTCAATTTAAGATTAAATTCATTCAATATTTGTTAGCTAGCAATAAAGTTTGCCTAATATTTCTAAGGCAGACTGCATTTAGTCTTATGAAATCAACGTGAACAGGACTGTAAAAAGGAGGATAAAAGACCGTCAGTATATGAGCCACATATACTACACAAACCGCATTGCTCAGCTAGTGTGAGCCACCTAGAAATTACAGTCCTCAGTACTTGTGGACAGGGCAAAGCTCACAAGAGGGGTGAGAAATAGAAATGTGGTCCTCTCAGTCTTATGCTTGAGTAGAACAGGAACAATTTTGGCCAGACTGATGCTGCTCCATAGTCTTAGTTCAGTGGCTTACAAGCTACTGCCTCAACCTTATCCTATGGTTAGGCACCTTGCTCTGAGTTTGCTCTTCAGCGCTCACAAGAACAGTTTTATATGTGGCATATTACATTTGAATATAAGTATTTTCTTTTTGAATAAAAAAATTCTTTAACAGTTTGCCTTAATTCTAATCACTACCTGCAAGGCATTAGTCACAACAATTTGCTATCTCCTACTTGAATCTGGACATTAGAGAACTTTTTATGTGTAGTGACAGTAGTATCTTAAAATGTACTTTAACTGGATTAAGCATTTTTATGGGAAAGAGTTCTATTGCTTGCTTTCATAATGTCAGGTTAGTTTCTTGACAATCTTATTCT
>JAWWTY010000156.1:36365976-36452616 GCA_035222235.1 Margarornis squamiger
GATTAAGCATTTTTATGGGAAAGAGTTCTATTGCTTGCTTTCATAATGTCAGGTTAGTTTCTTGACAATCTTATTCTTGACTGCAGTACCAAGTATCCAAGTATGTACTAATGCTATGATCTCTCTTGGAATCCTGACTTATATAATCTAAATAAAACCTATTTTCTATGATCAATCTTTGCCTTCATTTTCCAAATTATTGCCAAAGTAAAAATTATTTTGGCAACTGAATACTGCTAAAAGCAAAGGCCAAAATACTTATATCTAGGTGACTTCATGCTTAAAGAATTTTAGAAAGCAGGTTTGGCCCAGTTTTCCTTACCAAATGCCTTGGAGGTTTTAGAAACTTCCACAGGGTTGCTGAAATGTACAGAGACTAATCTTGGGCAGTTACACGATTAACAGAGAGAGACAGTCTTCCCTGAAGCTTTGATTCTGACCTAGATGTCTGATCAAATCTCAGGTGTGATAAAGTATAAGTGTGGGACAAATTATTTGCTATATATTTTGCTTTTTCAGTTTGATGGCAAGTGTTTCAGTTTTAATGTGCGAGTGTAAGCTTCTGTGAAAGCATCAGGTTGGACAAAAAGTAAATTCTAGATGTTCTACATTGAATTGATCATTTCTGAGATAACTCTGATATAGTCCTTCATCATACCACCAACCTTGATCAAATATTGAGTTACCACTGATAAAGCTTTTGTCCTGTTATTAATTTTTTCCCCTCAAAATTTTATTGGTCAATGCACAGTTACAATTTCTGAAATATTTACTTCAAGTCTCATTTCACATGGCTGTCAAGTCACGTTAGAGAACAGGCAAATAACTAAGTTTTGATAGCAATTTATAACTGTTCTTCACAGCTCAAGCAGAAATGGATAGCAAACAAAAGATAAAACGCTGGAAGACCTACTGTAGGATATCAGTCTTTAAGACTGGTCCCCACTTCAACTTTTCAACATGTTTCAAATTGCTGCTTATATTTATGTTAACAATAATAAGCTCGATAACAAATGAACACAACAATTTCACCACCTTCACTGGTAGGCCTAAGTTCATTCTAATAAATTCTTTAGAGGCAGTATCTGTCAGTTTTTTCTATATCCAGTCCAATTTACAGAAAAAAAAGTATTTCAGTTTTAGTTTGCCATTCCACAAGTGCTGGGCTGTACAAACCAGCAGCATAACACACCATGTAATGCACCAGCAATTCCTAATTTACAGTGCCTTTAGGTCAAGGGGTAAAGCTGAGTTTCACCTTCTCCCATGCTAGAAAAAACATTAGCATTCATGGATCTGCTCTTGCTCCTGTATTCTCAAGCCTGATATGACTGACTCCACTCTCTCCTTCTTCCACAGCAGACAATGTGCCCCTCTGCTCAGAGGTAGCAAGGGAAGTAAAACTGGTGACAGAGAACTCATGGAACATCATGCAGCATCTTCCACACCCCTCTGATGACTGACTGATTAGGAGGAGTACCTCCTCCCCCTCCTCAGATCTTCTCCCCTTTCTTCTCCCCAAATCTTCCAAAACTCCTGTCAAGATCACTCTAATTCAAGCACTCCAAGCATCAGACAGATGCCACAATTTAAAGCCCCTGAAAGCAAAGGAAACCAGGAACTATCCTATTTTCACTGCAAAAGTAAGAATCCCTTTCACAAAGCACCTTCTTCTTCAGCTGGTGTGCCTGGTTTGTTAGAAAGATAAATGAGTTTTTCCTGGTAGTCAGCCAGACTACTGACTCAACAAGTCTGGACACTTCCCAGGAAATGTTTGCTTAACCAGATTACACCATGGAAACTAACAGCCTGCACATACTAATACTAAACACTTCTTTAGAACAATCATCCCAGCGAGGTAATCTATACTTTAACAGCTCAGAGTATGATTTTTCAGGTGACAACAAACACCAAGAAGCATGTGCAGGTACTTAACTGTCCAACCAAGCCAGTGACACTGATCACATCCAGATACTTCAACTGAATTATGCCTTAAAACATAAAATAGAATCCAGTTTGCTGACTCTTATTTTGAAAAAATAAAATTTTGATTTTTTAATTCCAAGAAGGGAAAGGTGCCAAGCTTTCCTACACTTGGGGCATTCCTCATCACTCTTACTTAGCTGACACCTTGTCCCTGTTTCTTGTTCAATTTCTTTAATTTTTGGAGTATACTGAAGCTACTCATGTGAGTTCTGGTGAGCTTTGCTGAAAGCTATTAGAGGACATAACAATTTGACCACATTAGCCAGCAGCATAAAATCATTGTATAGAACCCTGTCATTGCAGGAAGAAGACAGTTCCTCAAAGGTAAAAATAGCTCAGCAGACCTTTTCTGTTGTTTCTACCTTGTCCAAATTCATTGCAAAATACAATTAAGAAACTGAAATAAATACTGATTCCCCACCAATGGATTCAGCTGTTCTTATTACCTGAGTGAGTTTGACTGTCTTCTAGTATCACATGTATTCCTTTCAGGCACATAAATCAAAGAAACTTTATGGAGATGTTGAAGGGACTAATGGGAAGCAATAAGAGCTGACTGCTTGGAAACAGAGTTTGCCTCTTGGGAACAAAGACAAGGACCAACTCTGCAATTGAGCTGCACGGGCTAGTCTAAAACATAAAAGTGACTGCTGTTTGCCTGACTTCTTTTAAAGGATTTTGACAGTCCCACTAAAAATGTCCCAGGGATTTGGACAAAGCTTCACTAAAAAGCTTCATGTTCTGTAAGAGTCAGAAAGCAACTACTTCCATTTTGACAATCACGCTTGCAGAAACATGTTTAAGTCAGTAACCTTCACTCAGGAGAAAACAGGCTACACAACCTATACTCTCCTACATAATTTTCAAAACTGTTCACAAAGAAGCACTAACCTTTTGCAGGCTCAATATCTAAAAAGTGTTGTGGCATTGTTCCTGCACTTACACTGAGATATTCAATCAGAAATAACAGAGGTATTCCTACAATTTTGAAATGCTTGCCTTAATAAAAGAACAAATTATCATGAGCTAGGGTTTTTTATTTACTTGGAGAATTGAGAAAAGTGATGCATATTTTAAAAACCAAACAGCAATAACTGTTTGCATGAAATTTCATTTTCAGTGTTGAAGCAGACGTGTTGAAACATGCATTTCCTTCCTATATAAAAGGCAGAGGATAAAGCCTTAATATGTCCATACACAATTTCTTCACAGGAAGCTACTGTCAAATGAGGTGCTAGATATCTGTGTAACTGCAGGAACTCTGTGTTTTTAATGCAATGCAAATGTTGACTTTCTTTTACAAATTAAACTATGTGACTGTAATTAAGTGAATTCAAGGAAACAAATCTTCAGTTAAATATACTGAAATACCACACTTAGACTGCAATCAACTATGTTGTCTTTCGAGGCTTCTTGCACTCTTCTCTCCAAGTCAAGTGTGTGATTTAATCCTACAAGCACCACACTTACATAGCTATGGTCTGAAAAACATTTCACTTTCACATGTGTAAACACATCAAAGAACTGACTTCAGTACAAGCTGTTAATATTAAACTATCCACAGATGGAAATTACTGTGTATGCCGTTCTTCCACTTAGACATCAATACCAGCAGACAGTGGTTTGAATGCTCTGTCTGTAACCTGCCTTATTTTGTAAAGTAGCAAGAGAAGATTACTGGGTTTCAGCAGTCACTGTGTGACTATGCTGACTTGCAGAATCAGGGAATTCCCAAAACAAAAGCCCTTTCTTGACAAAGATTTGCTAGTACCAGCAGGCATAGTAGGACTTACATAGCACAGAGCTTTTTTCCAGTATCTTAAGACACGAGTTCCTTCAAAAATATAAGGTTTAGTTTGATCTTCTATCATATACTTCATAATTTTAAGTATAGTAATTAATAAATTATTTTCATGTAGGTATCTTGCACTATTACAATGCTCACATCCGAAACCAGACTGAGCAGCTTTATTGTGCCTAATAAGAAAGTTAAAGAAAGGCACACATGATGATACAAAGGTATCACAGCCAAAGGAGAAAATACCTTGATCCAATATAAAACCCTTCAGAGAATATTTCCACAATTCTGATTCATACTATCATATACAAATACTGCCTTTTTTGTTCCCCCCCCTCCATTGGCTGTATAAATGCATCCCATTTGATACTGTCTACATACCATCCTTACCAAATCATGGATAATCAGCAGGTCTTTGGGCTTAACCACAGACACTGGTTTGGAAAGTTCTGGCACGGGACAGAGGTCTAGACAAATCTGGTTGGTGAGGCTTGTCTAAAAAGTAAGTTTAGGGACAGTAGGATGTTACCGATACAGAAACATCAGATTGTATATTAGAAGGGAAAGCACCACTGAACGTGTCCAGGCCACGTAAATGGAGATAGAAGATTGCATTGATTGCCACTATTCCTCAAAACACAAATAGCCCTTTGGGATCTTGTACCAATTCATAAGCATGAATGAATGAACAAGCATGAATGTCTCAGAGATAGCATACCCTACGTGTGCTGCAGTGTTTGCCAATTTGTGGCATTTTCAGTATGTGCAAACCCTTTTGCTAGCACTTAGAAACTACAATAACTTAGCTCTGAGTGTATGTTCCCTTAGACATACCACACACTCCTAAAGAATTCCTGCCGATACAGTCACAGAGCATCTACAAATCCCCAGTTCAAGTCATGGTGACTTAGATGAAGGGTCATAAACTGACAACTATTATTATTGTATGTCTTTCCTAAAAACAAAACAGGTGATTTAAGAAAGAGTGAGAATTACCTGAGGACAAAAAACCTGAATCACTCTCCTCTTCCAAGCTGAAGAGTGAAAAACCCATAAAACCTCTCCATGGGATCCCTAACAGCTTGCATTCATCACCAGACATGGCGCATATGAAATTGCAGAACAAGTACATCTTAAACTGTTTACCATCTTCTCTTCTACATATCTTCCTAGATATTTAAAAAATTTTAGGTGCACAATTGATGCAATTTTTAATGCTTTCCTAAATGTACATCTTGTAACATGACATTATTGGCTTGATCATATTTTATATCTTACCTAGTTGCAATGAACCTCTGAAACAATTATATTGGTGCAAACTAGGTCAGAAAAGGGCTGATGTAGTTTGAATTAGTCACAAGAAATTCGGTCCTACAGCATTTAGTAAATGGCAGATAGTTCTAGGACTTCTATTATTTTATGGCAGAGAATAAGGTAAGCCATTCAAAATTTATCTTCTATATCCTAAGATGATTTAATTCAGGATTCAGTTGAACTTTAAATATCATAGACATGGAACACTTTCGGAAAAAAGGGAACTACATTTTAAGTACGTTCTGTTGAGTTGGTTTTGTTCTTTAGTATCTTTCACTATTATAAACAATTGCAAAAAAGCAAGAAAACTAAAAGAAAAAAAAAGATTGTGGGATTAACTTAAATTCCTATTTAACTTTCAGTGTCAGATTCACTGCGTTTTCGATTCTCAGTTCTGTTCAGTGCATGACCCAAGATTCACATAGTGGATCTGTTCAACGTGACCACTGTTTAGGATTGGTTTAATTACTCACAGCCTCTATTTTATCTTCTATTATTTTTAAACGAAGCCTAGATTTTGAAGCAAATTCCAGGAGCACTATCCAAAACAGCATGAGGTTTTTTATTAAACATATGAGCGCACTAAAAATAAGCTCCCATTAAGACAGAGAGGACTGTGCAGTGTACATCACTGAAACATGGGAGGATAACTTGAGGGTGACAAGAATAAAACATAACTATGAGTGGTATTAATTCATAGTTAACTCAAGTGCCTTCAAGAGAAAATATTAATTTTGCCTCTGAGGATCTTCAGTCTAATGAACTCTACTTTAGCCATTAGAAATGGACTTCTACTATTTACAAGTGGCTTAAGGCATGAGGATGCTCTCAGCTGCAGCACCCCAGCTCTTCTTTAACCCTACCCTCAAGGGCCCTTTATTTCCAGTTCAGTGAGCTGAGGAGGCATACAAGGTTCTGGAGGGACTGGAACTGCAAAAAAGAGACACATCTTCTGCAGGAATGTTGAAAACAAAGGCTTCTTAGAGCGGGTAGTTCTGAGTCACTGGAAACAGTGACTCCTTATTTCAGTGGGGTAAGAGAAAAGGGTATCTGTATGAAGTGCTGGGTGCAAGGGAATAAAGAGAAAACCGTCACCTATAACTCAAGACAATCCTCTCCCAGAGAGTCTACTGTCCTAGTTCTGCAGAATCATTCTTCTATATATAGCTAAAAAGCCTCAAGCCAGCTCTGCTTACAACAATCTACAGAGGCAAGCAACACCTGGTGCTTTGTATTCTGTCGGTGATACGTAAACACTCCTTTTAGCTAAAACTATTTACATTTTACATTTTAAATTTTTTAGCAAATAATAATTCCTGATTCTTCATCAAAAAGCAGAGATAATATGTAACATTCCACTTACCTATGCCCCATGAGACACATTATTCCTATTTTAAATGCAAAGCTCAGCTAGACTTTTTCTGAGAAATCACTTCTGATAAATCTATAAAATGACCTTAATATATCAACATTCATTCCTTCTAGAAGAACAAAACAAACTTACCAAAACAATGGAAATGTATATTTTAAAAAATAGAAGGAAAATTCTATTGTGTTATATAAACATATTTTGAAGCAAATTCACAGAGAGTTAACATATTTCCTTTTCACAAAAGAAATACAATTTTGTTTTTTCGCCAAATACTTTTTTACTTTTTTTTTTTTCATTTGCCTTTAATTACTGGTAATTTAGGGTAATTCACCATCATCCAGACTGGCGAATTCATCACTTTTCAGGCAGCATATACTTAGAATAAAATTATCTTTGGTATTAAGAAAACCCTGTTTTATATATGCCTGGTTTGTATTGTTTAATGGGTATTCTGTGAAGCTGGAATTCTGGGGCATACTACAATAAGAATGTATGTGTTTTAGGAAGAAACACACCCCTTGAAGTTTTCAGTGGGTCTTTGAGCAACAGGTTTAGTGGAAGGTGGTCCTGATCATAGGAGGGGAGTTGGAACAAGTGAATCTTTAAGGTCCCTTCCAACTCAAACCATTCTATGATTCTATGGAATTAAGTAATTTCTTTCAAAGAGATAGATGTTTGGCCATGAAAATCTTCATTTCAGCATAACAAAATATTCCTCAGTATAACTATGCAGTATTTCTAAAACGGAAAACATTTGCAAAGCCCACTCTTCTCTGGCTGCATCTCAAATACATACTGCAAGGCAAAGATGCCAACATTTCTTAGTTTCAAAAACTTACAAAACTTTAAAGACAAATCAAACTTCTTTGGAAAATCCGGACTGAAAGTCAAAGAGAACAAACTCTGACATGAACTACCCACTAAAAAAAATAGTATTGTTATCTCATTTAGTCTTGATAGTTTTTATACAGAGCTGTAACTTATTTCCACAGAAATACAGGATCCTAAACTTCTTTGGGGTTTTTTAACGCAACTATAGTCTGAAAAAAGAGCTACCACAATGGCAGTATGATACTAGAAGTTTAGTGCTGGTAAGCACTTAAAGGTCAGGTTTGTTCAGCTTAAAATTAAAATGTTTGTTTTCTACCTTACTCCAGCAAATTCCCAAGTCCTGAAAGTCAAGTTAAAATTTTCTTCCCATGTTACTACCAGTATAAAATAGGGTTTCAGTCTAACCAATGACCTCTATTATGCCTAAAAAATAAAAAAGTAATTTCATGTTGAAATATTTTAATGTTGGCCAATTTTACTGTTTAGAAGAAGAATTATGGCCCTCACTTTGGAATCTGGACTTTACTAATCTGATTTACTTCCTGCATTTTTTCACATTCATACTGATAATCATAAAAGAGGATGCTGCTGATAGTATGATAGGGAGTAAATTCAGTACATACCTCATAGCCAGGGCTGACAGGAGACTGAGACAGGAAGTTGGAAAGAAGAAAAAACAGAACAAAGAAGTAAGGGGGAGAAAAAGACAGAAAACAACATTATTTTAGAAGCAAGCATGAATGTGAGATCATATTATACTCTCATTCTTTGTTACAGAATAGAATGCAGAAGAATTGCATTTGGGCTATGACACGTAAAAATCTGGGTTGCATTGCATCCTCCTACTTCTATGTCATTTTTAGCATTTTTATTAATGAGTTTCACACTACTAAGTTAAGAATCAAAAAAAGATATTGCATAAATTTTATTCTTCGGCGGTATATTTTTAAAGCTGTACTCAAATATAGGCTCAATTGAATTTTCAGCTCAAATGAAATGTTTTATTGGCTAATGAAAACATTTATTCTGAAACTGAAACTGTTTCTCTGTGTGATGGTTTCCTATACAAGGATAATTAAAGTACATTTTTAAAAATTCCACATTATCTCTGTCAAAGACTTTTCAAATGCCACAATTTCATAAGCTAGGACATAACTTATTCACTCTTTAAGTGTCATTTTTCAGAGGGCAGACTTACATGCTAAATTCAACACTGTGAGCTTAAGTTGGCTCCTTTTAGGTCCACACAACATCAACAACAAAAAAACCTTCCTCAGTTTAATAATTACATCTAACAAAGGTCTCCAGGAATTTCTTCTCTCTCCACTACTCCACTACATGGTAATTAGGGGTAAAAATACATTTATTTTAGCCCTATTTAAAGAACTGACAGATATCTCGTTGAATTCAGTGGTTCCAAAGAGAGCTTATATTTTTCACACTGATTCAAGTGACACAACAATATTAATAAAGAATCATACAATCTTGTGAACAAGGACAATGTTTTTCCAGTATATTCACAGAGACTGTAGAAGAATAAAAGACATTCCAAAGTGCAGGCTTTGACTGGCACCACTGTACAAACTGTCATAAAACTTATCTCAGAAGGACTGCAGAAGAATGGAGTCCAAAGGACAGATCTGATACAGGGGAACTGACAAAACTTATGCACACGTATAAACAGCGGAGGGGGGTGGGGTGAGAATTGAAATACATTCAATGCAAAAAAGTCAAAACAGAGCAAAACAGAAGCCATATGTGAGAGCATTTCTGAAAATCTGATAAAGGATACCATGATTTCATGAAATAAAAGAGAAATCAGAAAGCTATTGGATTTCTCTAGGCTAATGTCCATTCCAACATATACTGTAAATATATTTTCTTTATGCATGCACCTGTGTTGGTGCATGTGTGATGTTCAGAATCATTAAGACGGGTACACCAATCATTACAAGTCCTTAGAGCAGTATAACCTGCAGTATAGGTGAATCTTACTGTACATCTTCACTGGCAATTTTAATGTTTTCAACCATTTTGCAATACACAGCCTTGGCAAACAAGTATTTCATTTAAGATTGTATCAACAAACATCACAGTCATATAATTAAAAATGGTTTCAATTTGAATTTTTTTGCTACATTGTAACTGTACAGTGCGGTGAATATTTCTAGACCATACAGGAGAATGCTCATTCATGCGTTTTTTAAAGCAAAATTTCAGAAAAAAAAAATTCAGAATTAGGGCCAGCCTACCTCTAAATTTTCTGTCTTGGCCTAAGTAATTTCTGAAACAACCTGCTGAGAATTATGATTACTCTGTAAACATTTGTAGCTGTAGTTTGCAGAATTTAAGCACCTTACTCATTTATGCAGCTTTTAAATTAAAAATACAGACTCATAATGTTAACCTTAATTTCCAAGTAGCTTTAGACTAATGATAATCAGTAGCATAAGTACATAATTATGGTTCATGGATGGTACTGCATCTAACACCAGGTCTACATAATTTGCAGTAGTGTCCTTTCAGTATGTCAAGTTTAATAAGTTTAATATTCTAATTGAGAGGAAAACATGATAATTGTTGTGTGTACTTGTAAATTCTTTCCTCTCTTTTAAACCTTAAGGTTTTCAAAACTTTGACTTTAAGGTGGATTCATTTACACACTCTGTAAAATCCTAACTATCCAATTATATTATGACTATCAGTGTTACAAAGAGCAAATGTGTCAAAGATAACAAATACATATCATTGTCACTTACTCCAGTTCTCAGAAGAGTTGTTTTCATTACGGAGAACTAATCTATTAATGCATATACAAGCATATTATATGTGCCTGTGTGTATACTGTACATCTATATATACATCAACACATATATATATACACACATACACAAACATTCACCACAAATACCTGTTTAAGGATCTAATAGAGATTTCTCCTACTTTCTTCCGAACACTCAGAAATATGCTAAATACACAGGCTCCAGCTAATTAACTACAGCCTTGACTGTGACAGATACTCAGTTTGATACTCTGCTATCCGGGTCACGGTGTTTGAATGAGGCAAATCTTTCCTATATAATAAACCAAGGGATAAAATGGCCCGATACAGAAGAAATTAAACTTCTAGTTCCAGGGAAGACATTCTCCAAGATGCAACTACTCATATTAGCAGAGGTGGAAGTTTTAGACCTTAAAAATAACATACTTCTTGACAAAGGAGGAGACTCTTGGGAGTATCAGAAGTGGCACATACCTAAAACCCACATGCCTTAAGCTGGTGACCTCCCTTTTATGTCAAGATGCCTTTTCTTACTTTATAATTTGCATACCACCCTCCTCTGTTGTCTATAACAGGCAAAACCAGATTCTACGGCACTAAATGTCATTGTCATTGTTTCTTATCAGCTCCTCCCATGGCCTCTACAGCTAGGGAATCCCATACCAGAAGGACTTCATCCGGCACACTGGGTGAGGGTTCTGCAGAAACTGTACGAACGGTGCTGAGTCCTGTTAGGGAGACATTTGACAGGCGTCTTTTCCGTACACCACTGCAGTTGTTAGGGATTTTAAATGCACATCTCTTATGGTAGTTTAGACCACATCCTGAAATGAGAAATTTAAAACCACATGATTATGGTTTATTATGGGAAAAAAGGCAAATAATTTCAGATTTTTTCAAAACCAACAAGAATTCAAAAATACTACCTTTATTTTTGATTACACTTTTTTCCTAAATTCTGCTCCTATATTCTAGCAAAGTTTTAGAGAGATAAGGTTATCAGTTCCAAATAGTTACATCTACAACCAGTGTTTTTACTTCAATTTCTCAAAATCTGCGGTCTCCAAGTGCAGGAAATTTCTCTGATCATCAATTGGGAGGTAAAGAGGTCTTTCACTGCAAATGTTACATTCTATTTGATACAGTCTATCAGAAGTCAAATAGTTGTGGCAAAATGAGAAAACATAGCTATTACAACCTCATACAGACTGACAGTAATTTCAGTCAAATAATCTGAATTAATGTAATAAAGAATGAGACACAGGCTCAGACTCATAAGGGGAAAAAGTGTAAGACAGTGACAGCCTTTTCTTAAAAATACATATAGACCAATTTTTTTGCACTTTAGGCTACAGAGCCATATCTAGGAGGCCTCAGAGCAGTCAAAAGGATCAGTTCTTTAATCAATTAATTATTTTGATAGGTGTTACCATCTCTAACTAATTTAAAAGCAGCATCAGAGACAACATGTAGAAATGGTACGGACAGGTCTCTTCTTGAGACTGAAAAATTGCATCTTACCTTCACATTTGAGTCCCTGACGCACCAGCCCCCACAGCATCTCGCCACAATGGTCACAAAAGGCTGGCGCTCGATATGAATGAACAAACAGAGCATGGGGCCGGATCTGAAAGTCTTCAAATGTAGCAGAAGCTGTAACAACAATAGCATTCAAAAAAATTAATAAAATTAGGAACATAACTGATCTTGTTCATTTATGTGCTAGTTTATCACAGAACAAAGCAAACCTTTTTGGTCACTGTGATGATGAACCTTGAATTTGGTATCGTTCACTGTAATATATTTTGAAGATAAAAAGCCTGCCCACTGCAGCAATAACATCTCTGAGAATATTTTTCCAATAAAATACAGGAGAATAACAGCATATCAAATATTTACCAAAATTTTCAGAGTTCAATCAAATGCCAGAAATTTTTCAAAATACTCTTTTACAGGCTTGATTCTCTACACCTGAAGGTACAGATACATAAAATAAACACATCCAGTAAAGAAATACTGCAAGGGTTTTTTTACAAGTAAATGAAAATGTATCCAAAATAGGCCATTTCTGCTGATCATTTGGTATATTTCATTCAGCAGCCTATATCAGTTATCAGTGAACTGGTCACTCAACTAAAAAATTCATAATAGATCTTAAAAAGAAAACATGTAATTATATACCCAATCATTAACAAAGAAAAAACCTTGCAGAGCACCCTGGGAAATGGTTGTGTATTTCCTGAATTACCAAATCCCTTCAAAGCGACACGAGTCTGCAACTAATGTAACAGCTGCACAAGTCAGAAGGGCTGGTTAAAGGCACTAGTGCAAGCTATAAAAATAAACAACTACAATGTTGTAAGAACTATTTATAATACAGAGGCAACCAGTACCACAACACTTTTAAAAATACACTTAAATGAATTTTTTTCTTTTTCTTATTAAATATGTTAAACATACATCAGATAGTCTAACGAAAAATAGCACCTGTCAAATGTTGTTAAAAATTAATCACATATGAAAACATTCAATCTCATTGATACTGCCGTTTAAACAAGTTATTTAAAGTGTGTGCTTACTCTTCACAGACAAGAGTATGAATGAACCAGGTATGTAGCCACTTATGGAAATACTCTGCCTTTCAACTGGAACAGATTCCTGATTTGCAACAGAAAGAAAGAAGGAAAGAAGGAGCCAACAAAAACACAACCCTTTTTTTCAAAATGGTTCAGTTCAAAGGAATTCCTAAAAGATTCAAATACCCTGGCTTGTTCCTTGTCTGCTAATGAAAAGAAAACCAAAAATCTGCATACCAATCAAGAAGAGGTTTTTAACTGACTAGAGGAGAGTACCAATAAAGACCTACATCCTGGACTCAGTTCCTTCTCTGCAAAGAACTGCTACTCTTAGGAAAAACTTTTCCAGAACTGTCCACAGAAAAATATGTTTCTAGTCTCAACCAATCTTCGGATCTATTAAACATAGCTATTTGGAATACCACAGCAAAAGCAGGATCCAATTACTCCAATAATATCAAACCCCCTCTTTTTAAAATTTTTATTAGAGCAATCCAAATCACCTAACAGTTTGTTTAATTCAGGATTTCACTTCTCCCAGAATTATTTCATAAAAACCCACATTAAAAAAGCTTACTTAAATCATAAAATTAGGACTTCATAAAACAGTCCAACATATTAGAACATCCTGAAACTAAATTAAATAGTTTTATATTTATTTAAAAATATTAGGTCAGGCATATTTTTCAGACTCAAAGGCTTTCAAATACATAAAGATACTTGTTCAGGTATATTATTTTTCTACTTTTTTCCAGACTTCAGTGATCAAGTTCCCTGTTAAGACAATGCTCACACTGTAATGATAATGCTCTCTATGGTCTACTAGAAAACACAACTCATCACAAGATCCCAGAATGGGTAAGGTTGGAAGGTACCACAGTGGGTCATCTGATCCAACCTCCCTGCTCAAGCAGGGTCATCCTAGAGCACACTGCACAGGATTATGTACAGATGGTTCTTGTGTATCTCCAGTGAGGGAGGCTCCACAACCTCTCTGGGCAATCTGTTCTAGTGCTTGGTAACCCACACAGTAAAGAAGTTCTTCCACATATCCAGATGGAACTTCCTGTGCATCAGTTTCCACCCATTGCCTTTTGTCCTATTGCTTGGCACCACTGAGAAGAGCCTGGATCCGTACTCTTGACACCCTCCTTTCAGAACACATTTTTAGATGCTGAACACACTTTTTGTGATTTTACTTTGTCTAGAACTTAGGGTGAACCATATTTTTGCACATTTTCCTGCAATTGCAACCAAATCAGAGAAAATGTTGGATGAATCAAGCACTCAAAATTTAAAATGTATTTTAACGTTATTTAAAATATGAAAATACATTTACAATCTTCACTTGCACAAAGAGAACAAAATACAGGCATACTAACTTCCCTATTTAATTTCCTACTGAAGATAGGAATTAGGACAACACCTCACCAGCAGATCACTGGTCTGTGGAGTTCGAGAAGGATTTGTTTGTCTGGGCCTCTATTATCACAGCATGCAGCCACCAGAAGGAAAAGTTGCCACAGTACACAGCAGACACCTCTGTGGTCCTACCACCTATGGGTACCAACTGAGCTGTGATAGGTCAGCAGCTGGATGAGATCAAATTATAGATGAAAATCCTACTGATCCTTGGTAATTCACTTCATCTTGTCTTGCCTGGTTTATGAAATCATGCTATACATGTGAAGATATGATCTTCAGCATTTCGGAAACTCCAGCCATGCAATGTGCTACAATATACCTCCTCAGCAACTCAGACCGCTATAAACACATCACTAAGCCTTCCCATCTCTTTACTTGTCTCCTTCAGACTTTCCATATAGAGTTATGAGCCTCAGCCCTTCTGTTCTGGACTTTCGTACCTGAATTCTGCAACACATATTTACCTACAGCTTTATGAAGAAAACTGTGATTAACATCTCTGATTCTTTGCATAACAAAATGATCATGGAAAAGCTATGTATTTAGGAACTTTCTCAAGAATGAACACCAGAACTGGAACACTGTGCCCTACCAGATTCCAACAGAACTGTAATGTACACTTCTTTGCTACTGTCTCCCTAATTTAAATTTGCACATACGAATATAAAATCAGGAAGCTTACAATGCCAAGATACTTGATGAGCATGCATTTCTCTCCAAGGAAAAAGACAAGATACTACAGTAAGCCCTTCAAGAGATGATAGCCATGAATTTTGATAACATATATATGTGAACTTTAGAGATGCAAACTTTTTGTTTATAGACTTTCCTGAGGTTGTTTCTAAAAGCATAAAAGTAAAAATCAAAGCACTATTAAAACAAAAGTGACATGTACAATAAAAACAGTCTAAGTATCAATCTAGCAAAGGATTTAAGTATGTATGTAAGGTCATGACAATTTCATTGAGTAAATATCTAAAGTTATGCATATATTTAAGTTCTATTTCGCACAAATGATGCTTGCTAAATTGGAAGACTGAGGAGGAGTTTTACATGGATTTATTGTATAGTTTTTCAAACGGTATGAACAGTGCAGTAAAACCACAAGTAGTTTTGCCTTAGGGGTATATCTAATCATTTGGCTCTCTCCCTGTGCCCTGAATTCAGTTCCATTTGAAGCTGTTAAGTGGATGGAAAGTATTTTGCTGTTGAGTGTCATCTTCTCAACTCTAATTTTGTTGTACTGGTCTCTTCCCACCCACCACCAATTGTGAAAAAAAAAATTATATTATTTCCATTAAAGGTGTAACTGGACTTCACGGTCTCCCTGCAAGTTAATTAATGGGTTATCATGGCTCATGTTCTTGTAATGCAAAAATGTTTCTAGTCCCAAGGCAAAAAAAAGTAATTTTACAAATTGCTTTCTTATAGCTTTTGTTTAGTTCATGTTGTAGATATATGCGACACTAAGTAAATTCCAAACTTAGCAGTAATAGCATTAATGCAGTTTTAGGGAAGCAGAAATCAAATGTGAAGAGCCCTCCTGAAGTACAGAACTTGAAGTTGTTGTAGCAGTTATTATAAACACACATTCAATATTACATACTCGGTTTTCTCATTTAAATTGTTTTCCATTTAAATGCCTTAGAATTTCCTGTACATCACATACTGCAAAACAGACATGACAAATTTTCAAAGAAATTGCATTTCAATGGAAGCTTAAATTTTGCCTGGTTTAATTGATTACTGAATTAACATTATGATTTTTTTTTACTGACAACTGTCTGTGCTGAATTACGGCTGGATTTAAGTTAACTGTGCAGCAGGTTAGGCTGTTTTCATGAGGAACCATCCTTCTGTATCTGCCATAGCTGCTATTACACAATGTATTACACTTAAGACTCAGCAGAGATGAGCTGACTGGCAAAACTGTTCACCTACCATGCCCTGAACTGTATTTCTGCAAAAGTAAGTGAGCAAGAACCAGTAACAAAGGGTCCGCATGAACTGAAAGGTCCTGAAAGTTATGTTCAGAAGCTCTAGAAACCAAAGAAATATCACAGAATGGCACAAAATGGCTTCAGGGAACAGCAAAGGATTGTTAGATCCTACCTCTGTATGGGGTTTTGGGGCTAGAATACAAGGGTGTGCAGACCACCAGCCCAACAAATCATTACTAAACAATTTACTCCATAGGTATATATTCTCAGGCACCACTCATATGGGTGGTCATCAAGAAACTGAAACTAGTAGATAAGGAACACCAACCTGTTGGTTGAAAAGGTAACTGAGGCAAGTTCTAGGCATTCTCAAAAGAAGATACCAATTGTATAAGCAGCAATAAATACCATTCTTTTTCTACATTTCAACCCTCCTGGATGAATAACTGGAACTTACAATATCATTTTCCTTAATGATATATTCAAAAAGCCATATCAGTTTATACTGATGTGATAAATATTCAAAAGTAAAAGGCAGGGAGGAAAAATGCATTTTATTTTAAATAAGCTTTAAATTTGGCAAGTACTGCAGAATACAGTTTTTTGGCAATGTTCCATTCTGTTGAAAGGCATGGAAGTGTTCTGGGTTTTAATTTTTAAGGTAAAAACAGTGATTTTCCACGCTTCAAATTTTTATGTTCTCATCAGGCTCAACAGACAGCATTCTGCTTCCTCTTCTCATAAAATGATGTTATTTCAGATCACTACACACTGAAACTAGTGTGTCTAGGGCTTGATCTGGATATATGTTAGCTAGCAAGTTACACAAATCTTGTGCCATTACATGCGTAATTCATATTTCGTGTTCGCCACCTGTATAGCACAGTTGACTTTCTGTGGCTAAATGTAGCACAGCTTAAATTTTGGGAGCATGCAATTCCAGAGGCCATCCTTTATGAATGAGGTCCTTTTAAACTTCTTCCATCATATTGCAAGTCATAAGTTTTTTAAATTACATTTCTAGAAAGCCCTTCATATAGCCACTAGCATTCAAAGTTTTAACTTTCAGACTATTCCTGTGTTAGTCACTGAAAAAAATAAAAGTCCTGCTGATGATGAGAAAGAATTTTTTTTTCCAAATTAAATGGAGACCTTTCTTATTAACAAAAAAGCTTCTGCAATCATGTTATCCTTTTGCTTTGATAGAGCACTGACGTAGTGAAATCAATTTTCTATCTGTATGTAAAACTGTGCAGTAAAAAAAGAGGGGCCTCCAAATATGCCTATAAGGATACCCTGAAAAACTTACTACTCTGCAGAAAAGTTTGCAAAATTATGTTCTAGAATGACACCATTCCACTGTTAACTCTCAGGCTAACTTGTCATCATCTATTTAAGCTTTCCTCGTATTACCAAAACACAGACATTAAAACTACAACAGTTTTGACAAGACTATTTCATCAAGTTTGTTAATGGCTAGTACTCCTTGTTCTGGGCTCAGGAGCAGAACTATCATTCAGCACAGCTGTAAAAGAGAAAAAGAGGATATTGCAAATGAGGGAGGCAAGGTCTTGCTGTCAGAAAGAGGCAAATAATTTACTCATAATTTTGTGTTCCAAGTCCAAAAGGGCTTTGAACTATTAGCAAAGGTGGTATCCTGTTAGTATGAGTAACAGCTGAACATAATGGGTGGTGTAATCTAGCATCCATGCCTCTCATAGCAGAAGAAACCATCAACCACAAGACTAGCAATATCTGGCAGCTATGAAAAGCAGGCATTCTGCTACCTTCTCCCATTTGAAGGCATTTAAGAGTAATGCCTTGTGGGTTTCCCGCAGGCATTTGTAACTGAGTCCACAGTTACAAGAAGTGCTGGAATTCACCAGTTAGAAAACAAACGTAACATAAAATTATACACTACTAAACTTCAAGCACTGATTAAACCATAACAATTAATTCCTGTATATACAGTTCCACAGGTCTAAGAGAAAGGAAACTGTTTTATTCTTTTCAATGTTCTAATTCTGACAATCAAAGACATTCTGAGCTCCTGGAGTTCCACCTAAGTCAGGAGAGTTCTGGTGGTTCATACAAGACAAAGACTCCAACTCTGATCTCCTTCTTAAAAACTGAATTAAAAATTAAACTAAAATTATCAGAATCCTAATACAGAATAGAAATAATAACTTCCTAAAATCTATACATGTACACATTTATGATCATTCTGTTTCTTTATTTGTTCTGCTTTGAAGTAGGAAAATGGATAAGAAAAATTTGGATCTAATGAGCTTTCTAGATGTGCATGTGAGTTCTTCAGCACTCTAAATTTTATATGCAGGAAAATCCTTCTAATAAAATAAATTTCATTTTGCTTTCCCTACCTCTTACGGCTTTATCCTGATATTCTAGGTGAAAACCAGTTTAAATTAGGAATGCTAACAGGCGGCATTCAAGTAATTAGCTGTAGGAGGTAGGAATGGAGCGAGAGAGAGATTTTTGGCATTGAATTTTGAACTCTTGAGCAGAAGCCTGCTTGCTAACTGCAACTGGTACAGCCTAGTTGCAATTTGGTTTTTGTAACATCCAATTCTTTTATAACATCTTTTATAATTAAAAGTGGCATGTCCTAAATCCTCCAGTAACAGAAACACAGGAAACTGAATCACCTGCTACAGGGCTGATCACATCTCGTGCTTCTGCACATGGACCGTTTAGTTTGGAAACATCATGAGCTGGGGGGTTCAGAAAGCCAAGTAAGTGAAAAAGAAAGGTCCCCAAAAAGCAGCAGTCAGCTCAGAAAAAAGGGGTGCTGGAAAGACGTGAGTGAAAATCCCACACAGAGGAACAGGAAGATCCCAGATATCTGAGAGATGCAGGCCAGAGGACATCCATGCATTTTGATCAATGACACCAAGGGTTGGTAGCTACAAGAGCAGTGGCACAGCAGGAACAAACAAGACTTTGAAATGCCCAGCCTTCTGTGGCCAGCAGCTACCTGGGAAGGGCAGTGGGAAGTTGGCAAATGTAAAGCTGGGAAGGGAGCAAATGAGCCAGCATGGGAGGCATCAAAGAAAGGTAAGAGTTCTCATCTCCTTGGTTCTTAAAACCCAATATCCAGATTCACCATGGGTTGTTGTTTACACTGTCGCATTGGGGATCTGAGATTTAAACAGTAAACTGAAGCAAACAATAAACCCCTTGTAATCATTTGTTTAGTACTAGCTCAGATCTTAAAGGAGATTTTTAACAGAAGATTAACATTTGTGAGTCAACATCCTTGATTCATCGTTACACTCTGAATTTTTGAAGTTTTCATGTACTTGTTCTGATTAGTGAATGATTCCACAGTTTCAAACCTACAAACTATACAGCACAGTAGGTTTAACTTCATTTGAAATCCCATCACACAATTCTTTCATTATGAATTTACCCACTTTTCACTCAAGTGGAAAATACAGGTTCAGGTCCTGTCAATCGTAAAACATTGCAGTGGCATCAATGTAGCGTAGGAAAACAAAATTAAATACTCTGCAAGTTTACTGGAGCTATTGATGCAGTGTTCAAAATTAATTCTGACTACTAGCAGCAAGGAGCAACTTCAAATGAAAAATAAAGTCTCTTGCTCCTTTTCTATGCTCTGACTCATCTAAATTAATATTATAAAGTATATGCTGCCAGTCCTTTATATCTTTATTTCCTCTGACTTTAAGTTCTTCACAGTTCTTTTCCAAGGATTCTGAAAAAGAATTGCTAGCACCTGTAAAAGTTTATACCCACAAGTCTCTTTCATAAACTGTCAAGAAATTCTTGGTTACTTGGTGAATAAACGCTACTGGTTCAAAGTATAATGGATTCAGAAATATAATCTTATGTTGAATTCACTATGAAACAAAACTTCTGCATACATTAAACTATTTTTAACACACTTTACTGCTAACTATCTGCAAAAGTTTAGGTATCTTTTAGAATTACACTAAGAACTCAGAAGTATATACCATCACAGATTAAATATAGGAAGGGTTTTTTTCGCATGGTATCATCAGATGTCCATAGGCCCTGATGAGTTGCACACAGAAGTTCTGAGGGAACTGGCGGATGTCCTTGTGAGGCCACTCTCAATAATCTTTGAACGATCATGGTGACTGGGAGAAGCGCCCGAATTCTGGAGGAAACCAAATGTGACTTCTACCTTCAAGAAGGGCAAAAAAGAGGACCTAAGCGAACTATATGCCAGTCAGCCTCACCTGAAGCCCCTGGAAGGTGATGAAACAACTACTTCTGGAAATATATGAACACTTCTGGAATATGCTTTAATGTCTGTCTGCTTAATAATGCTTTTTTCAGGCCTCAGATCTTTGATATGTGAGCACCAAAGGTAAGAAACAGAAGCATGACTGTATAGAACCAGAGTTTTCTCACCCTCGCTTGCATCTTTCTAGGATAGCCCTAGAAAAGGGAGAATGGAAATTAAAAATGCTAAAGAAATGCACAAAATGACATAACCTGAAAAAAATAAATTAATTACTGCTCTGAATTGTGGATGATTTTTTAAAATGGATGACAATAGTTCAAGAATGACTCATCATGGAAACATCTCCAGTGCCTGATCAGGTAGATCAGAAGGTCAAAATAAGCAAAATGTTTAGTTGCTCCACTAGACAACAGAAGTGTTCTACTGACTTAACAAGTTTACCCAGAATTTTGCCCATCCATATAAATAAAAAGAAATTAACTCTGGGAACCAGTGATACTAATATTCCGCACTTGACATTCTGTGTTCAGTTTCTGTGAGACAGATCAAAAAAGTTGTACGGTAAGAGAGAGAAACTGACAGATGCAGAAAACCACTGGAAGCACAGCAGAGACTTCTGTATAAGGAGAGATTAGAAGACTGGAATTGTCTTGTTTGGAGAGGAAATGAGTAAGAGCTTACTGGATTCATGAAGAGGTGGAAGCCAAAAAAAACCAAACCAACAAAAAAACCCCAGGAAACAAACTTAACTGCTGTAACCAACAAATTAGAGGGATATAAGTCTTCATGTCCTAAAGAGCAGGAAAGGTCTCCAAACTTCTTTTTTGCAAGAAGTCACATCATAACTATATTAACAGAAACATTTTTGAGGCCTCTTTAAAAGCTGGTGTGAGACAGATTTCGGCTGGAATGAGAGTGTCTCCAGGCTTGAGTCAGAGAACCACCCAGATATCAAAACCAGCAGACTGCAACCTGTGGCAGTTCCTGAGTCTCTTCCTCCTTAGTTTCCGTTTCAAACTGTGATATTCCCCTAGGGAAGGAGGTTTGCTTGTTTGTGCTCAGACCTCCTTCAGCTACAAATCTCAAGCACTTCCTAAAAAAATATGTGTATCATACCACAAAGGGTTGCAAACATCATTTATTGGAAATTAACAAAAGACTGTGTAATGCATTTGCTCTTTCAAAATCAAAGCCAGCAGTCAGCCAATAGAAGTGAATTTGATGACTTGAATAGTGATATTGAAAGACATATTTTGTACATAAGCTATATTTAATTTGAAACCTACTGGAGCACTGAGTTATTGAGATCATGACTTCAGAAAGACTGAAAAGGCAGAGAAATTCTCCAAACATTTACAGCTACTCTCCATTCAAGATTCACTACTATAATTTAACAAATACATTAATACAAATGTTTCATCAAGCATGTATTGATCAAAGAAACTGTTAAACCAATCTATCGAACAAAAGTCAGTTTAACTGAAGCAACACTTGTTCCCCATTAAATGTGCAGCTAATGAGAATGAACTGGGGAGGTAATTATTTAATGAAAGGGGATGGAGTTGGGTAAAGAAAAGAGAATTCTCCAAATAGCAGCAGTCTTATGATTAAAATCTGTGTTTATAGCAAAAACAACTGAAAGAATATGAAGAATGAAGGAGAAAAAAATTTCACTGAAGTTTTCTTACTCAAATACTCAAAGACAATTTAAATTTCCAAAAGAGGTGAACATTTTTTCCTAATACATAGCTTCAAGTGAACCTATAGAGGTGCTCTACAAAGTGAGGTGCACACACCCCTGGGTCTGCACAAGACAATCCATGATGGTGCAGAAAAGAAAATATAGAACTTTAGCAACATATATAAATTATAAATAAATAAATATACACATATTGAGGGTGTATGTTAATAAGACTTTTAGTGAGGGGGTCCACAATAAAAAAGTTTGGACTTTGCCACTCTACCTTTAAGAAAAGATCAAGTGTTATTAAGGACACATCCTGTGAAATTATAGCTACGTCCAAGTTTCACAAACAATAGAGGTAAGGAATGACTAAATAGATTAAATAAATTCGTAAAACTGTAAACAGACTTGATTTATCCTTTGATGAAAACGTTTTTATTATCATGCCCGTTTTTTTCCATCAATGCCTTTTTAACTATAAGCATTTTGTACTGATTCAGAATGTTAATCAGATGACAACATTGCATTTTAAGTCTAAATGAGCATACAAATATTCATCAGTATACAGGACAACGTACCACAGACTCCAAGTTTCATTCATCACCTCAAGTCTTTTGAGAAAGGATCAGTAGTGTGGGCTGCTGAAGTGTAATACTTGAATAAGCTATTGAGCTGCTGTTACTAAGTGAATTGTGTTAAACTCAGTCAAAATGATAATATCTAAAACCTTTTAAAAAAAGGGTAAATGTGGTATGTATCATACTAGGAAAACTGAGTAGAAATGAGTAAGAAAGGTAAGAATTGCTTCACTGAACTAAGAATAAGATGTTTTAAGGCAAATAAGGGCTTTTTTTAACTCCAGGGGGTTTAACTTATATAAAACATAAAATTAACATCAAGAATTATTTTGGTCTACTTTAGGAGCTGATAGACATTTTTTAAAACATTAACTGCAATTAATATAGCTAATCAGCTTCAATTCCACCTTTTTTGGAAAGATGGCTATACAACTTACTGATGCATAACAATCAAAAATCATGTAATTGCTTATTCTACCTTAATCATAACGACACAGAAAATTTGCAGGCATTGAGGTTATCCCTGTTAAACTGATGTAACATGAAGTATATTTCTTTCCAGCGAAATCAGGTAATAGGAAGTAACAGGAAAAAAAATCTAATTAATAGGACAAAAATCTAAGCCTGGAATCCTGTCTTTGAAAGAGAAGTTCTCAAAGCAGCATCAGCATTCTCTGAAACAGAGGAGGTAACAAAGGTATATGACACAAGGGTAGCGACACTATAAGCCATTTTTTTGTTTTGTTGCTGCTCTGACACTGACACTTTACTAGTCCTGCTTTCCAGATCACTCATGAATGTATTTAACAGCACAGACCTAAGAACCTTGCTGGTAACCTGCTTCCACTGAGAAAACATTTCTACCCTTTTTTTCCCAAGTCATAAAAAGTTATTTGAGCATTTATCCTCTTCTTTCATGAAAGCATAGTTTCTTTATGAGCAGTTAGAAAAACTGCTTTCTTGTAATCCACGTTCACAAAATCTTGGAATTATTTCAGATTTTCTGCTGCTGAAATAATCATTAAATACTAAACATATATAGAAAGGCCCAAGACAGAAGAACTAGCATGGCCTGTATTCTGCAAGAACACTAGGAGCAAAGATGACACATCAGCTGCTTCCCTACTAACATCTGTCTGTTACATATAATTTTACTCAGTGTGTACTGTCAGTAATGCAGCCAGAAAATATAAGAAATTTATGCTAATAGGATATCTATTTTTTTCATCCTATTTTTACCTACTCTCTCTTGCAGCAGAAAGAAAAGAATAGGAGGGCAAGATGGGAGAGGGAGTTCAGAAAGATTCTGCTGATACAGTAAAAATACAAAGCATGAGGTCAGTATCCAGAAGGTGACAAATATTATCACAATTATAAACAGAAGAAAAGGCAATTAGGCAAACATAAACAAAGAAGAAAATAATCTTTTAGTCCCAAGAATTTCAAACACAAAGTCATCTATCTGAAATTCATGATCCAAGAACCATGTAGACTAATGAACAGTGAAGGACAGAAAATCAATCCACTTTAGCCTAATCACTGATAAGCCTTACCTCTACAGAAATAAGGAAAGAGATGACAGAGACAATTAAAAGGACATAGAGGAAGAATAATTGTTAAAGATACCATCTTAGAAAGAATAGAGAAAGATACCGGTATTTCTCAAGACACCAGAAAAAGAGTGTGTTAATGTAGCCATGAAAGCACCAAAAGAAGGATGCTCTTCAATCACAACAAAGCAAAATCAAAAACTGTGACCATCTATGTAAGTACTACAAAATTATGTTCAAAGATATAACATCATAGTGCTTCATCTCAAGGAGCTGGCAGTTGAACTAACTGAATCCAGTTGTGTTGATATATGGCATTTACTATAATTGTATAGATATCCACAGCTTTTATTCAGTTCAATATATTTTATCATAGATTGTATAAGCTGTACTGAATCCAAATAAAATGGCCACATTAACAACCAGGTGATATATCATCAATGTGATATTAAAACAGAAACAGCTTCGTAACAAAAGCAGTGGATCAATTCTTGTCCTCATCAGCTCAGCAAGGGAACGTAAAATAGCTGCTATTTGACTTTCTTGCTTCAGGAATCCTGCCAAGCTGAGCACAACTGCTCACAGCAAGCGGATGAAGTACATTCCACTAATTCACACAAGAGGCTAATGTTTCATTGTCTGCCTTCCAGCAGCAGACAAAAACCTCTTACATCCCAATGTAGCTTTGCCCCAGTAAAAACAAAATAGAATTTTTATAAGCAAACTCACATTAAAACTGTAAAGATACAATTGGGTTTTTTTCTCTATATCATGAAAAGACCTGGCAAATTTACACAGCAGTTTTTAATAAACTTCATGAACAAGGTAGAGGACAGGACATAAACTACGCTGACAAGAATGGCATCTAACATAATTGTTTCCTTGAAGTCCTTGAAAAACAGAACTCAAAAAGAGAATATAGGTGTACAGAGCTACAGCAATTTGTCTGTCAGCTTACTCTGTACAACCTGTCCCTCTATTTAAGGGAAAAAATGGTAAATACAACTAATCTGAAAAAGGTCACAGATACACAGATGAAGTGGTAGAGATTGCATTTACAGACAGCTTAAAATACTAACTTCAACACATCTTTATTTTTGGAAAGGGGTTAACTTCACCCAGAGTGGTTGGGCAGTGGAACAGGCTCCCCAGAGTAGTGATCACAGCACCAAACCTGGCAGAGTTCAAAAAGTGTTTGGATGACACTCCCAGGCACACAGTGAGTCTTGGGGACTCGATGATCCTTGTGGGTCCCTTCTAACTTGGAATATTTTGTGACTCTGGATCTACAATTCAGATCTCATGTAACAACTTAATGTAAAAAATTATTTAAGTTCTCCAGAAAGACAGGGTATGAAGAACATCACCTCTCTATCATTAATATTAATTCACTGGCATTAACAAATTGGAGTTGAAATAAATTGTTTTTAAAAGCTAGACATAACAACACTGAAGATCTCCAAAAACCTAGGAGTTAAAGAAGAGGGTTTATCACAGCAAAAATATTCCATTCTGTTCAAATCTATTGTGAATTTTACATGATGCTGTTTGGGTAAATCACATTTGCATCCTTTATTTCATGAGTGCAACATGGAAGTTGACTTTTCAGAGGTTCAGTTGATGTTTTTGGCAAATACTACTTGATCACATCAAGCCTGAAGAACATTCTTCAGCTTCAGCTCACTTTACATAGATCTGCTTCCTTTTCTTAAGCAAACAGTAAGACTTCATTTTAGAGGGAGAGACACCTAAACAGACGTAACTTCTGGTTCCTCTTCCTTTCATTGTTTATGAATGACTATCTTTGATTGTAACTGACTGCAACTTCTGTACCTTGCTTCCTGATTTTGGGCTGCCTACTCACTTTTGACAGTATTCTAACAAAAAGAAACCCTTCCTACAAATATACCTTGATAAAATCTTTTCTGTAAAGATATGTATCCTTTTCAGTCTGAAATGCAATAAAACTAAGTATATGTTGGATTCCATAAATACATTAGTGGAGATTTCCACAGCAGTAGTAGGGGTTTTCCTCTTTAGTGCATGTGAAGACAAGATGAACTTTCCAACATTTTGAAATAAAAATGAAATAGAAGATGCACAGCTAAGAAAACAAACATGGAGAGGGAAAGCTATACATTGCAGACAGAAGGGTGGCAGCAATACTGTTCAATGAATGCCCAGGAGTGCAGCCTAAGAAACCAAACGCGTTCAACATACAAATTTGTGGTTTTAATGTTTCTCAAGTGTCCCTATGTTATTATACCAACATTAGCAAGAATCCCATGTAGTCAACTAAAAGAAAGTGTTCAAACACACATTTAAAAAAACACCTAAAATAAAAGGAAGAAAATAATATAAGTTAAAATAAAACTGTACTTATAAGGGCTACTAATGTTCATAACAAAAGTTCCTTTTTCCTCTTTTAATGTGCAGCTGACCAAATCTGTAACTCAACATACCCTTTTACTCCCACTCTTAGAATAATGCCTGACCTTTCACTTCCAAAATGCCAGAAGCTATACTGGCACTGAACCGCAATTCATCTGGCTGACTGCTACAGCCTGTGTTTATCTCCTCTGGACCAGTCAGCAAACAGACACACAACATTTGTTCAGCAACTTATGAGATTCTTGCACTCCATTAATATCCTACAGCATACTGTACTGATGCAAAATGCAAGTAAACAAGGTTCATTAGACTACAAAAGCACAGCAGGTGCTGAGCTGAATAAAATTTTTGTGTTTCACCAGAAATCTCTAACACCATCTTGTATCAGCTATATTGCATAACATCCACAGGTACAATTTTCTTCTCTAAAATGGACTAAATTGCTTCAGCTACACTGAGCAACCCCTCTGAACTATCGGTTTTTGTAGACAATTTTCAACTCTTTCAAGAACCTGTAATATAAGCCCTAAACCAGACGATGATCACATTTATTAATCCTTAACCTTCCAAGAACTTAAGTGGAATAAGAAAAATACCCACAAGTTGTCCAGCCTTTATTAAAAAAAAAAATCTTGTTTTTAAGTAAACTACAATGAAAATTAGAAAATGCATACTACTAAGGATATGAACTGATTGTATAACCCTGTAGTACTAGGACTGACAGTTCAGCTTTCTCTCCTCTGACCAGTATTGACCTGTGCAATAAAAAATGAATGCAATCAATCAATGCAGCTTTTGACATCAGATATCAGTGCCTCAGGGGATGTTGACCCAAAGCACAAGTAGTTCTCTGCAGCACAGCCTCACAGTAACACTATATTCTACTGTCTCTTTCAGATCTGCCATTCAAGAACAATTGCCATAATATACCTTGCATTTACAGAACTTTAGAATGTATATTCTGCTTAGAGATTTATAATGAAGGTTAGAAATAAAACACTTCAACCAGTTCAGTATAGGCATCTGGACATATATTGCATTTCATTTGTTCTCCCCACTGCTGAAGTGCTCAATATCATACACTGATGCTCAAGGCCAATCTCTCCTGTTTTCAGGTTCTTTTTCTCCCTTCAAAAGAATTTTTCAAGGTACATTATTAAACATCCTGAAAAAGGTTTCTTATGGCTCTGTATTAAGACAGACTTTTTCTTTTAATTAAAAATGAGAGATAACCCATCTACAGCTCATTTGATACACACTATGCCGAAATGCATAGTAATTTGAAACCATGTCTGAATATTTTCCAATAAAAAACTGCCTGCATTAGTTTGAATAATTCTTCACACATTACAGACTGCTTATACAGTCCTTTCTCTTCTTCAGTGTTGCAAAACTGGGAATACTTTCCTCCCTTACATGACACAGGAATTGTCTGTGAAAATGAATTGCTGCATTTAGTTAAGGCTCATCTGTGGGAGGACACTGATGCTCTTAAGTGTTTACAGAGGAAATGTTTTTAATTTCTTGTATAATTTGAGACATGTGACTGAAAGTTTGCATTTGTAATAGTGCCATCAGTTAGGTCATGACATATTACAAGTTTCATTTGCTGTCCTTTGCTCTTAAAGATTAAATAGCTACTTGCCTAATTTTGGCAAACTGGAAGATATGTGGTCTCAATTTCAAAAGCAATGAACAATATGTCAAATAAAGCACTAAAGTCCTTGCTAACTTCTTTTCACTAGATCCCAGTTACTGATCTGGAGTGATTACTCTCTGTGGGAAATATTAAATGGAGATAACTGGTATCTTTTCAAAAGGAAGAAATTGTTTCCTGATACAGAAAAGATGAAAAATGACTTACAGGAACGACTTCCATTATTCCTTATCGTACTTTTTCCTATTCTAATAAAACAGTATGGAATACGGTCCTACACAAGAAAACTATATTTAAAAGTTCAGTTAGCTTAGATTATATGACCCAACTCTTACTTCTTCCACTCTTTTCAGCATCCATTAGGACTTTGCCTTTCTCTCCACTAATCCTATATTCTTCTACAGTTTCAATTTCTACTTTCATACTGCATATGCATCTCTGTATTTTTAAGCATCTTTCCAGACGCTCTACATGCATGTTCCAACTGCAAAAATACAGCCTTTCAGCCATCTTCCAAGTTTTATTTGCCAAATAACACCTTTACATCTTTACAGTTCCAGCATTCACTCTACTACTGTATATCCTTGTAAACTCTGTATCATTCTTAGTCACATACCTCATACCTTCTCACATCTAGGCTTTTGATAAGTCCTATTAACACCTAACGACATGCCCAGACTCCCTCTACATTCCAGTCACACAATTTGTGCTTATTTCCTTCTACAATTACAGAAATCTGTTCTTTATGGCTACGCTGCTGGCCAAACACGCTTCTTAAATCCATTTGCCATTTCACTGCCTCCAAAATTTAGCCTTTTACCTCATGATTCATTCATACTACATCTCTTCTCTAATTCCCCCGCACCTGCTAGTCACCATCAGACTACAGCTGCCATTCCAGGGCTTTGTCAAGTCATTTCCTCTGACTATTTTATTTCCTAGGTCCTAAATAATTACTCTCTTTTGTCCCACCTTTTCAACTTCCATACCTTTCACAGAATCAATAGTTGTGTACGTGAAGCATCCAGCACAGCCATCCATATAAAGCATACTTACAATGGGTCAAAATCTAAATAGGAGAAAACTACTGAGGATATTTTCAGCTGAAAAGGCATGACAGTAGTTTTCATTGTTTTCTAGTTACCTGATAAGACAACTTCAACTAGGTCTCCTTCTTGGATATCTGCAGCTGATTTCACCAACTGGAGAATATTTTCAGAGGTAGGATCATGGCGGAAGAGCAGGATTTTGTCGTACATTCCGTAGAAACCACATTCAGGAAACTGCAAATATAAACCCATCAGAATTTACTATGCTGTATAATATGTAACTGTATGCCACAATTAATGTATAATGAAATTTTGAGAGCAGATTGGACCACTTCTCAGACTAGTACCAAATAAGATATATTTTTTCACATATGAAAATATTTATCACTCTATTCTGAAACTGTTTTTTCCCCCTAAACAAGTAAGCTCATTTGTCTTTCTGTTCCTGTGAACAAGGCTGTAGTCACTAGGAAAATGAGAGAGAAATAAGTATATCCATTAGCCACTGCTGATAACTTTCAAACACAAGTTCCTGAGCATGATGATTAGACCCCTCTGGAGCAGGTGTTTGGACTAGATGTCTACGGAGCATCCTTTCAGTCTGTATTATATTATTCTGTGATTCTATGATCTTACCCCAGATAACTGCCAAAAGATGCCTTGAGCTCAAAAGAAATACATTTCAGCTCCGCCTAAGATGCAATGCCAAAATGATAGCTCATTATGAAATACCTATTTCTTGAGACTGAAATTACTAGGCTCATAAAAAACAATGTTTCCAAACTTAGTAATTTCTTTTAATGCAGAGAAGTTGGAGCTTTAAAATTAGATTAAATCCTGTTTAAAATAAAAAAGATTTGAAAAACACTAAGGTTATAAGGAGATTTTTTTTTTTTTGCTCCAGCACAAAAATTAGTGAATTTTTTAGCCTAAAGAACTAAGGTTTTGTTCTGAAAACACAACCAAGAAACTCTTTTCTGTTACAAAAGATTTAATTTTACATCAATGCTCTACTCCATGTTTTATCAACATGCAGTGAAAGAAACACAATCGTAAGCATAGCTTGTGACATAAACTGGCATGTTTTGAGTTTACACTTTGCAGTAGTATAATTTCCAGAAAGCAGAATAGAAGGAACCCATCAAAAAGTACTTTAAAACAATACATTCATTACTGATTACTGAAGGCTTTGGAACCTATCCAAATACCCAAGAAAGTTATGCCTTTTTTTAAATTTTCAAGCATGCACTGAAAAGAGAGAAAAAAAAATGGTCAGATCTCTGGTTTGAACGAAATGCACCTACATGTCTGAAATTTTGTCTGTCTTCTTTTTCAGGTTATACTGTAAATATCAACATACTGATAATTCTTAGTTGGGCAGATTAAGTGAAAAAAACAGTTGGTGAATTCAGTTATTCATACAGGTTTTATATTAAACAGAAACAATTTCTGGTCTCTCAAAAACATATGAATTACTTACAGAATATCTGCAAAGTCTGCTATAGTGTATATGTTTACACATGTACAAATTTGGTTCATGTGCACAGTGTACCACGTTAAAAATCCTCAACAGATCACTTACGTATATAATGTGAGAGTCTGTTTCCTTGAGTACCTCTATCATCCCCCAATTATGAACTGAAGGAGTTGGCAATCTACTGTCAAACTTCGAGGAGTCCAGCACCAACACACACACTTCTCAACAGGCATTGCAATCACATATATAAGAGATACATACTTGTAAAACTTTCCTAGTAATCACTTAACCATTCATATCATGTCACAGTAACAACAAAATGCACTTTACCATAATCATAAACTTTAAAATGGTTTACTATGTCATGTTCAACCCCTATTTCCAAAATAGTAATCACTGATGATTACTATGTGGACCAAAAACTTACTCTCTAAATACTTTACTCTCTAAAAGGTCTGCTGACTTCTAGAAATTTTATGCAAGGTTTTCCTTGTTAAGAGGGTGCTGTGTTTTAAAACCAGCTGAAAATTAAGCTCCAAGCAGCCACTCCCTTCCCTCCACCCCCTCCAGTGAGAAAAGGGAGAAAAAGGCAGAGATTATGGATTGAGACCACAATTTACTAGAAAAACTACAATGACATATGGAAAACAGACAGTAACAGCAACAATACTAATAATAACAGTATATAAAAAAGGGTGATTACATGCAAAAAATGCTTATAGAAGTCCGACCACCCAATGTTACCGTGGCCAGCACCACGTGGCTTCCCAAGACAAAGGAGAAAATGGTGGACGTTACCACCAGCACATTTGACCCCTGAGTTCAAGACAACACAAAACAACGACGGACAAACCACCCAAGCTGGACTGCCAATGTCACACTACCCCCACTGCTCTGCTCGCTGCTTTGCTCCCACAGAAACAAGGAACAAAATGGCAGAGGTTCCACAGCCATTTTCAAAGTTCCCCTTTTTTTCCATGGGAAGCCACATCCCCCCGAAATTACATGGATGGTATCGAACAAACACCCTAGACCCACACACAGGGCTCCCTCCAGGCTCTGCCCCCCTCAGGGCAACTACAAGAAAATCAGCTCTGTCCCAGCCAAAACCAGGACAGCGGGGCAAAGCTGTTTCTTTCTATTTTCACATTCTTCTGTTAAGTAACAAATGTTCTGTAATACACATGCACTACCAGATTAAAATCTTACAGAAGCAACACTAGGTAGAACAAAATAACCAAGACAGATATTAAATTTTTGTCTATTTAAAACAATACTGTCACATAGACTCCACTTCTAACGGAGTTGTTAGCCAACGAAAAGTCACATTTTGTCACTATGTAACTAGTGATGTAAATAAATTCTGCCATATATGGATGATTTTTTGTGTCTCCTGTTACTCTATAGCTACATTTTAATGCTAAATAAATTATATCCGCTATCATCTAAACTAAAACCAAAAGGACAAAAGAGACTTCAAGTTTCAGTATAATTGAAATAAACTCCTAAATATAGTAACATCAGTAATTTTTGAGAAACAGTGCATTTTCTTCCACTGTTCCAAATGTGAAGCTGAAATATTTCAAGTGCCCCATACTTTAGATGCAATAAATTAAAACTGTAATAAGCTAAATAACACCGAAGAACCTTCATTGTAAATGTAGCAGTTTCTAAATTGTGTTAGATAATAAATTATTCAACCTATAGTCAAAAGTATTTCTCTAGGTCAAGAACAAAGTAAATTCATGGCTTAGACATGAAATAGTTACTTTAGCTTTCAAAGACATTTGCTTTACATTAAGCATAAGTGGAAGTGAATCAAAGCTTTTGAAGGGAGATGTAATCTGAACTGCAATTACACTCTTCATCCATACAGGTGCTAATGTAGCCTAGGTAATAGCAGATGACACAGGCACTGACATCAGAGTGTCTAACAGAGTCATTCAAGGTCTGACCTAACAGAGCTGAGCTGAACCTAAAAGCCACTCAGATGCCTGTGTCACATGGCTGAACAACCAATTCTTTACTCACCCCAGTGCTTCTGCTGGCAGCAGCACATTAAACATTTTAAATTTAGAACATTCATGAGAAAGCAATCCTGGTAGAATTATCATTTTAATTAAAGCAATTCCTACCTTGCTACAGTACACAAATCTGATGGCATTTGTAAGAACTTTTATTTTACAGAGGCAGTGAAATACCATCCTTCAAAATGGGCACTACTTACTGATCCTTTTCAAACACTGCAAGAGTTTACTGATTTCACTGGATTTCAGAGATACCACAGGTATTTCCCTCTAAACTCATTATGACTGAAATTGGTTGCTCTCTCTTTATATTACTATTCCATTTGCTCTTTTCAAATTAGCTACACTTTTTCTACCTAAAAAAAGTATTTACACGTATTACATGTGTACAAATAAATGTATCTTGAGGCATCACTTATTATGTTCTGTAGGAAAAAAGTAAATTCAATCACAATGCTTTTTAGTAAATTATATACCAGAATTACCTTCTGTGTTTGAATTAGTTTTTCCCAGATAAACTACTCTCAGGTCAAAAATGACCTTTTGTGGTGTGACTCTTCAAACATCATATAAGGACCAATTGTTGTAACAATGACAAAAATTCCCTCAGCCAAACTTATTCCTGCCAACAATAATGTTGATCTGCACAGACAAAAGTAAACAAAAAGCAGCCACAGCGCTTGGCCCTACAACACTATAAATAGCATTCTGTTTTGCTAAACATGGGACAAAAAAAAGGAAAGAATGGTAGTATTGGAGCTAAATTCCCCAATACTAATAAAAGCCCTTGTTGCAATATAATAGCTGCTTAAAGTGGAATTAGAAGAGTTAAATGGTCATTGTAATTGCCATAATGAGGAAATGCAATATTTCTGTAAGATTCAGAGTGTTACATGGGATTCAGAAAGAGGATATATTTCTGGGTGCTTAACAAGCCATCAGTAGCCATTAAGACATCACTGTCCATAAACACCTTGTTTGCCTACTCCAAGTGTGAAGTAAAATGCATTACTTAAATGGCTTTCAGTGTGGTTCAATCTAAGGTGCATTAATTTACAAGTGAAACAGGCTAAATGAGCTTTAGCGCATAATAACTTGTTAAACTGCCACAGTTTTACATAAAAATACCAGCTCTCTCACATGACCACTTACCAAAAATTCTGAGTTCCAGATTTACAATTTAGCAAAATTTCTGTATTAAAACAAGTCTATCCCCAGTCTTGATGTTGTTATTTATTAGACACTTTCCCATACAGAGAGAAAAAATACTGGACAACAAGCTTGGTCTAAGAATGTTAAGTGCATCTGAGCAAAAGTTGAAAATTTTGTTTGCTACAGATAATGGAGTTCTGGAAAAGCTGAGATAATTTTTTATGTAACCACCTAGGAAAAAATATCATAAGAAAGTACAAACAAGAAGTAATGCAATTACTACTGAAGAGACTATTAAATGTGCAATGTGAACCCCTTTAAGGCCTTATTTCTGTTTTCCAAACTTGTACTTTCAATTTTGCTACTTAAGGCAAATTTACAAGAGATGTGTAAAACCATTAGGAAGAGACATCATATTAGATAAATCCTTCATAAAAATGAAGGTTCTTTAGCCTAGACACATGAAGTCTCTGTCTGGGATCTGGGCATAATCAATTACAGACTTTAAATACATAAAAGATTGGTTTCAATAGGAAGAGAATAATCTGCCCCTCCTCTGCATCAAACATTACGGATTAGCAAATCCAAAACACCAGACGAGATACAATACAGGGAATTAGACTGGAGACAAAAGGAAAGCTTTGTAAGGGTGAGAATAAGAGAATCTCTACTATTAAAAGAATGTATTATATAAATGTCAGGAACCCGATAGCTGATCTGTGTTGGGATAGAAAGATAAAGTAGATAACTTCATATGACCTAATGATCACGATGCTGAAAAATGTTCTATGGGGAGCTTTGATATAAGTATAGCTAAATGTGTATTACTAACTTTTATCTTATTTATTTATTTATTTATTACATACAAGTCTCTCTGTTCACCAGCAATGTTAAGTCTTGCATGTGCTTATCCACAGTGATATTAGGTCAAAAAAATATGTGCTAAACTTGGTGTGAGTGTTCTCAATAAAACTTTTAATATCATACAGAGGACACTGTAGTATACATTCACAAGTTTCATTCATTAATTTACAAAATCAAAGGTAATTTATACAATTCTTTTTTTAAATGTAAACATAAATCTGTTCTAAGAAGATGAATAAGTATTATGTTTTCTGTAAGAGCAGTTAATGCTGTCCAGCCTTGCTAGGTAGATGCCATTCATTATTATGTTTATATCAGTGCAATGGACTTACAGTGGAGATTCAGTACTGTTCCCTCATTCTATATTACTGGCAAGCAGCCTGTAAAATAGTAGAGGAATATTAGAGGACACTGTCAGAAAACTGCTGCAAAGGTATTACCACTTATAAACAACTACTACTCTCAAAGTAAACCATTGTCTAATCTGTACCATGTCCTTCTGCAGAAATGGAAACATAATACACTGTTTTTCACCACACTGACAATCACATTTAAAAAAAAAAACCATAATTGCTCCCATTAAGAAACAAAATTCTGGCAGTAAGTAAACTATTTACCAGGTTTAAAACTTTAAGGAAGATCTGCGTTCCGTAAAGCTGCACTGAATTGACTTAAGATTTGACTAGTACTGATCAGTGTGACTATTTATAAAACAGACACATGTAAGATTGCAGGGTAAAGTTTCAGTCTTTAGTGTAAAATAGCATTCATATAGACAAGTAATTATGTCAGAGTAGAGTCAAATTGATTTCAGACAGCTTGATGAGGAAAACTTGTAATTTAGAGATCGTCTCCATTTAAAAATCAGCTTTCAGGGATGGCAGAGGGGGACTGTTTGAAGTTTTACAAAGAAGGTATTTCTGGATCAAGTTGCAAGTTATTTTTTGACTTGTCCACTTTAAAATGAAAAATTAAGTACTCTGTTAAGAAGATAGTGTTCACTAATGTTGCTCATGCTGATTACCAAATGTATTACAATTCTGAATACAATTAATCTATAGCTGAACAGCAACAATTTAAATTTGTTAGCTTTTAAACTGTTAATAGTTATGGAATGCAGATGCAGTGAACATTCACAGACTGGGAATACTACTTTAGTACTACTTTAATCAATTATATCTCCACAAGAAATAAAATGCACATCAAGAGGTTTACCCCAAAATTTTTTTGCTACGACTTTCAACAACAAAGACCTAAATGTCAGCTTTCAGCATTCCCACTCTTGCCTCTTCAATGTTTGTCTCATAGTATGCCAATAGTTTTTCTTTACATGTAGTGTAATACAACAATAATAGAAGTGTATTATTTGGGAAAAGCATAACAGACTTTCAATCCAAACACTGAGCCTTAAAAAACTGCTGTCTAAACATTCATGTAGAACATGTCTTATACAATATTGTAGCACCTTTTATGGTAAAAAGAGGAAACATTACTACCATTTGAATTACCACTGAATTTGTGTGCTTCTTTCATTTTCTAAAAATATTACATCACCATTATCTACCCATAAGACCTAAAAAAAAAAATTTTAAAAATCACTTTTTCAGATGAAAAAGATTGATCAAGATCTCAAGCAATAATTTGTTATTGCCCAGCTTGCGGGCACTATGGCAGCAGATATGCAGCAACGGACAAACACACACACACAAGTTTGGGGTAAGGAATATTTACAACTAACAACAACAACTTGTTAACAGAAGGCTTCTCTTTTATACTTTTTCTTATCTGTCCACGCATACACATGTCACACTCTATTAGCCAAGCACTTCTGTACACGAGTCCTAGACCATCTCCTGATAGGTAGTTCACATCTCTTCTCATGCTGGTAACACTCAAAACATATCTTGTTTTTCTCAGTTATTTTTCTCCTTTCTTCTACTTTCCCATGCCACTGCGAGGCCATAGGTATTTCTTCTCTGCTTTCCCATGCTCACAGCTGCACCCTTTCAAGGCCAAAGCTGTTTTCGGCCCAGAAGTCTTCCACACAGATAGTCCAGAAAACACAGGCAACAGGAGCCTCAGCACTAAGCTTTCCTCAGCAGAAGCAATCACTGCAGTGTTTTTGCCCATAGTAACTGTGAACATCTCAAGAAAACCCACCAAAATATTTCACCAATAACTGTATAGAATCGAAATGATTATGCAAATTCTGGGTTTTCATTTAAAAAGCCTTCAAGTGATACTACAAAAAAACTGCAGACTCAAATTTCAATAACTGGAACCTCTAATTTTAAGTATTCAGTAATTCATTAAATCCATTGCATAAGTCAATAATTTCAATGGCATACACCCCTCCACATGCAAACAGAAGCTGAACTATATACATCCATAACCATGCTGTCTTATTAACAGTTGTTCTCAAAACAAGGATCAAAGACAAACTGACAAAAGGCAAGATTAGTTATATTTAAAACTCTATCCACTTACTGTGACAATCAAATGGCTTTATTATTACAGAACAGAACTTTAAAAGACCTAAATGTTAACATATTCTGAAACTGAATTGTGAAGCTTTCAAAAATTAATTAATAATAACAAACCATATACACAGTTATCTGAATGGAGAACCTATTCAGCCTCCCTCTTTGCTGCGGTAAACAAAAATTTCATATAGAAATCAACTTAAAGAAAGATGAGACTGTCTACAGTGAGACAACTCTCACCAGTTTGGTTTAATAATCATGTACTTGGAAGATTAGCATAGTAAGTATCTCAAATGAAAAACAGATGAGAAGTAAATTTCTTCCACATGAAGAACTTATCTGGAAGAACTGGAAAACACACACGTTAAACACTGATGATGGTTTCAGTGCAATTACTGACATAATCCTATAGAGAAGTCTTGTGATCATTTTGCAAAAATACTTCTTTCAACATAATTAAAGCATAATGTTTTTGTAACATACATACAGGCAGATTCTCAGTGCTAAGGGGTGAAAAAAAAACAAACAAAAAAATTCCTCTTCCTGTTTCTGTCTTTTCATATGTTACTACAATTTTGCACATCTCCTGTAAGGGTTAGTTTCTGTTGCTCTTTTTTAGGAAGTAATGAAAGTTGTCTTTTTGATTCTTTCAGTCCATGTTGACCTTTTCCTTAACATTAAATTGAATTACATCTTTCTTTTTTAGTGATGATTTTTTTTCCTTCTAAATTAGTTAGACTTTTACAAGCCTTCCACTTAGAGAAGTCTTTAGTGATTACCGTAATAGCAACTGCAACAAGAACCTTGGTAAAACCTGGAAGCCTTTCACAGCACAAAGATAACAATCCAGCACACATAAAGACTTCGGGCTAAACAATATCTTCACACAGCCTATGGAGAAGCTGAGTCACACTGAATGTTTGTTGACTTAACTTGCTAAAACACAAGTAACCTTGACCTAACCTAAACAAGATTGTTGAACTCACCCTAATATGTGCATAAATAAATTGTCTTACATTGATATACCTGTTTTAATATAAAGACATAAATGCACAACATTTTTGAAACAATCATATTAACCAAACTGAAATATTCTTCTTTTATATTCTTAAAATAATAAAGCATTTTATTTTTAGAAGTCAGAATTTCCTTTCTCTGCAGAGGTCAGAACACAGAAAAATCATGACACTGAAAAGGCAATTTTTGGCCAAGAGGACTGTTTAAATTTTTGCATAGCTGTGGCAGTCACTATTAACTCACCTGCAAAACTCAAGAGATTTTTTTTTAAAGGGCTCTGTTTACCAAGCACAAAGTTATCATGAAAATATTATCCTTTTTTGTTAATGCATAAATAAAACACCACAAGAGTTCGTGGTTTTGCTGTAAGAAACACCAGCTAGTATTCAAAGACTTTCTTCACATATACACCACTACAGTTACTACAAACTAACACAAACGCTGGAGCTTAAATAGAATTTTACTTTATGGCTATCCAGAATCCACATAGCAACATCTGAGTAAGAACAGAAGGTGAAGATTGTTCCAGCAGCAGTGGTATCTCCACCTCAATCCAGGATGTTTCATGCTGTGCTTAAGACATCTCAAAAATGGTGACTCACTCTAGACCTTTCCAACAACTGCATTTGCACTTGCCAGACAGACAAACAGCAAGGATAGGCAGTAGACTACTGTTTCCTTTCCTTTCTTTCCTTCTTTTTTCTTTTCCCCAGGAAATCAGTCTTCAGTTATGTGGGAAAGAAAAGGGTCAGAAAATATAAGGAGTAGCACTGATCAACTCAATGCTGGCTAGGTTGAATACTACCCAAGACAGGCTCAGGTCAAGCCCATTTGTCACACATACAGAAAGACAAAGGACTGATTGCACTGGAGGTAAAGGTAAAGCTGCAACGGAAGAGATCTTGAAAGGCTGGGAAGAGAGATGACCAGAGCAGGGAAATACATTTAGAACAGGGGCACAGGAAAGACTTTGATTGCCTTGTGAGCCTTAAGAATAGCAGCATGGACCCAGATTTACAAGGGTTAAGGTGGTGAATGGGAAGAGCAGTATAGGTCTTTGCTTCCTTTTTGCCTCTGCATTCCTAAAAAAAGTATTAGAAGGTTTGCTTCCAACCCAACTGCTAAGTGAAACAGACAAGTTACTAAGAATATACCCGCTATACCAGCCAGGAACCATTCTCTGGATCCACAGCTAAGTGGCACAGAAATGGCTCACTGCCACACAGCTGACCTCTTTCCTCAGAAGCAGGGAGACAACATTCCCACTGCTTATTTTAAACAGTCTCTTACACATACTAGGACCCAAACTGCCTGGACATCATCTGCATGAATGTGATGTGGCACAGCTCAAAATGTATCAGGAAGCATGAAAAAAAACTGAAAAGCTTACGTGATTTGGGGCCAGTGCTTGAGCCTGTATTCTCACATTGGTTTATTTTACAGACATATTTTCACATATAAATTCAGAGAACCATTACTATTTGATACATTCCTACCATCAGTTAAGATTCTTAATGCTTTAACTGTGGGCAGTGTCATTCCTTATCTATAGTATTCATTATTCTTTTTACTACAACTATTGATTAATTACATGTTCTATAAAGCACTTGCTGCCTTCAGAATAAAAGTCAGTAAGCCATTTCCTAGTGGGCCATCAGAAAGGAACAAACTTCTTATTGCCTTCTTTATGATGTAAGCAATATTTTAGATAATAAATATGTTCATAAAAATATTTCACTAATTTTGTTTGCAGCAGTGACCTTGTGCAGAAATAAGATTCCTTCACATCTCTGAGACCAGGAACAGAGTACATTGCCCACACACACTGACTTGGAAAATGAGGATCCACAGAGGAAAAATACAGCTGAGCTCCTTCACGGAACTATCCATGAAAAAGAAAAAACATGGCTACAGTGAAACATAGGAACATGGCTATTTTGGAGAGGGCCTGAACTCTGAACAACCTTTTTGTCAGCCTTTTTCAATACAGACTGCTCCCTGTGGCTATTCGGGGAAGGAGTTGCTTCCTTTGCATGATATCTTTAAACAAACAGGTTCTCTTGCTACATATGCTTCCTGTCACTGTATGTTGGCTTGCCTTCTGTCACTCAAATTGCTTGCTGCCAAAAATACTGAGTATACACCACATAACTCACGCTACTTCAACGCAGACTTTCCAAACTCCCAGTTCAGGGCAAGCAGCCCTGAGTCTTCTCTCACTGCTCCTGAACTCAGTCTGGCAAGTGGCTGCTGGTTGGGGTCAACCCACCACAGCCCAATGCAATTGAACATGAAAAATCTTAAATAATAACATTTCTATCTCAAACAAGGAGAACATTCGCATACTTATTGTAACTTTAAGTGTGCTACCACAGGACACCAATATAACTATCTCTGTTTTCATTAAAAAGATTGGATTTATTTTTTCATTTGAACTTCCGTGAAATCATTTTATTCTGAATTACTTCATGTAATGAGTTATCAAAAATATGGTGATTATGTCTTGGAAGTTGATTTTCATTAATACTATATGAAGACTACCTTAATTTAAAATAGCCCTTGTATCTTAAATATAATTCATCTTCTCCAAGAGTTATATCTTTTTTACTATTACTTCCTCAGCATTTTGTGAATATTCGAATACAGCTTCCAATGCAGCATCAAGAAGATGTAAAGAATGAATAAGTTCAAGATCTCAGAAACTGAGAAAATACTCAAATAATTTTGTCACATAAAAATGATAAAAATTAATGTACCATGCAAATCAAAGCACACTTGTGTAGCTGACTGCTGTATCAGGTAGATTAAGGGATTAATTCTATAGAAACATTTAGAAAAGTAATAATAATTAAAACACAACAATGCAGCTCAAAAGATAAACTGGTCTTCACATTCTGTTGGTGACAAAGATATTGTCACATCTACCACATCTGCATACGCCATAGAACTTCCCTGAAAATTTTCATAGGCAGAAGCACCAAGGGAGAGCACTAGAAGTTTCTATCTTCTCAGTTGCTTCATGCTGAGAATTTGGGAGCCTTATCTTCTCAGTTGCTTCATGCTGAGAATTTGGGAGCACTGCCCTAATAACACCTATCCATTAATGCCACAATTCTCTAAGACAATAGAGGAACCCTCAGCAGAGAAGTTTACACAGTTCCTGTACATGTTCTCTGTGCAGCCCAACACTGTCAACCCCTGTGCAGAATTATGGAGCTTCCTGTTAAACATTTAGGAGAAGAACGTGAAAAGTGTCAGATTGTTGACAGGCATCCATTTATGTAGATACTTCACAAACAGATTGCATTTCTCACCACAAAGGTTGAGAAACAGAGCAGAAACTTTCATGCCCTTCAGCAAACAGGCAGAAAAAAAGATGATGAAGCACTAACAAAATCAAGTCTGTTTTCTAGTTCCTTTAATCAAAAAAATTCTAAAGACAGTGAGTAAAGAGTCCCTTGCTCACAAGCACTGACTGTTTCTGAAGCTGTAGTCTTACTAGTTCTATGTCATATACATCTGGGAAAACAGATTCCTAGTTTCAGAAAGACGGAATGAAACCAATTCTAGAGCCAATTCCATATGGTACTTTTAGAAAAAGCAAAGAAACAACAAACAAAGCCCAAGTCCCCATTTCTGCGAGAGCCTACCACCAGATGCATTTGCGCTATCTCTGACCAAGCATTACCTCAATTCAGGAGTCTCAGTCACCAGTGGGGTACATCACTCGACAGACTACACAGACTGCATAGCACATAAACTACTTACATGCAGTCAAATCTTCTGTGTATAAGGTAAGAGATTTAGACAGATCTAGTAAAGGTAAAAGATCTAGATCACTCCCACTTCTTTATACCTCTGCTCTACTTTCAAAATCAACTTCATTTCATTCAAGATAGATGCCAGTCTACATAATCGCTTAAAGATTGTTGTTGTTGTTTTGCACAGAAACAGAACACAAAATAGCTCTGATCAGGAGTATTGTTTTAAAGCATTCCGAAGTATGCGGTTTCTTCCTGAAAGAGAAGAGTATTAAGTAGAGTATTAAGAGGTCAGTTGTCAATTTTACTTCTATTTATTAATAACTAGGATCCCTATTAATAAAGAATAAAGTAACACAAAGTAACAGGGTTAGTGAACTCTAATCTTATAAGAAATATAAGCTGGAGGGAACTATAGCAGAAGAAAAGGCTGAGGGCACTCATGTGGGACACCAGTTTAGAGCACATTAGAACCAGGTCTGTACTGAGCGTCAGATGACTTTTAATTAATTTAGTTAATTTGACAACATTTAATTGATGTTATTCTGATTAATTCCCCATTCCAAGCATGGCTTAGAAAGCCAAAATACTAAGAGGAAGCTGTCCAGAACAGCTAGTAAAGAACATTAGGACAAAAATGTCTGTAAATTATTGTTTTATGGAAATTTAGCATTGCTTTGTAGCTTCGAGTAAGCCATGTCATAGGAATTTTGGGATTCATTGCCCACAACAACCAAAAGGATTTTTCTTGCCAAACACCTGTTTAGGGATAGAAAAACAGCATGTTGTTTTTTTTTTTTTAACACAACAAAAAATGCCAGCTTTTATATAATAATACTAGAGATATATAGACTTCTAGACAGTGAATCACTAGGGAAGAGGCCATCTGGGTTCCAGGCCTTCCTACTTTAAAGTTTCAAAGGTGGACGACTGTTCAACTTTGTGAACACAGTCCTAACCATAAGACTAGGAAGTGACCAGAAAAGCAATGGAAACCACTGAAAGGCAAATGGGACCACAAGCAGATCACAAAAAAGTTTCTGTCTCTTTTACAGGCACTCAAGAGAAGCTCGAGAGTTAAGAGACTAAAAATCCCCTCCCCAAACATTTTGTCAGCAATAGTGTTTCTTAACTACAAGCTACAAGAACTGCTTGTAGCTGCTGTGCTTCCCTTTGCATCCAGTACTTCCTTTATTTACATGTATTAACTGAAGGAAAACCTGTCAGCACACAGAAGCTTAAAGATTCAACATACGTCCAAGCCTTCTGTGAATCTAGACAAACTTTGACAAAACAAGGAAAATCATTTAAAGGGAAGCATGTGAATAAACCATAAGGATAATTATTTTTTTTAATTTCTTTCAAAAAAATAAATTCATTAAACAGGGAAATTGCCAGGTTGCAAAAGGAGCTTTAAAGTGTGTATCTCAAACATCTAGAAATACAATGTTCAAAACAGAAATTTGATAGCAACAGATACAAATAGAAACTTGAGAGTTGTAGAAAACCACTAAGGAAAGCCCAAAAATACATGGAAATATCACTGTCAGCATACTTAAAGCACATTAAAAGTTTTGTTAATACTTTAGGAACAAAAAGAATTTTAACAATTCTACCATCCATAAATATTTATCAAATCACCTTCCCTTTCTGGGAAGAAGTATTATTGGGTATTATTGATTAAACACACTGCATACTAACATCAGTTGACACAGATGTTGCAGAGGCCTCACTAAAGTTGCACTTATATTGTCAAGTCCAGAAAACTTTAAAGCAAAATTGTAATAGCTGAAAAGTCAATGGTTGGGTTCTGAGGAAAACTAATATGCCGCTCTTTATAAAGGGACACAGAGCTGTAGATTCTCAAAATAACAGAACAAATGAAAACACGAAGGACAGTACTACTATTCTACCTTGGCTTATACTAAAACTAGATAACCCAGTAAAGTAATGAGGAGACTGCACAAGTACAGCTTAACAGCAACACAGATTCAGACTTTGCAAAATATTATGTCAGACATGAGGAAACATGAAATACAAGCTGCCCTAATATAACTCTATTCTGAAAAGGAACAATGAAATTTAGTTAATGTAGTGGGTAATTAGATGCACATGTACTCTGAATGAATTGGTTTTGCCATAAACTGGGGAGTATCAAAGAAGCATATGGATTTACTACCTCTGCTTCTGGCACTGATGCAACTGCAACTAGAAGTCTACCCACACCTAGCATTTAAAATTCAAAAAACTAGGCCACTGGAGAAAGGATTCAGGGAAGAATAATAGAATAATTAAAGAACTGAAAGACATGGTCTTCTCTACATGGCAGCAGGGGATTAAACTGATTAATTTCTAAAGGCAGACCAGGATGTGATTTGATAATTTTTGATAAGCATCAGTACTAGAAAGTGAAATCTGATTATCTATTGATTCATCTGCCTTGCAGACAAAGAGACTGCAAGTTCCAATTTCTGACAGTTGAGGCTATGTAGAATTAGACCACACAACAATTATTTTCCCGGCCCAACTTCTCTTTTTGTTTAATTTAAGTATCTGAAAATCTATGTATCTTACTGAAAAGCCAATATGGCCATGCTATTTCCACATTATTGGATTTTTCCTTCCAAAAGAGACATTCTATTTGATAATGAATGAATTCAGACAACTCCTACGGCTTTCTTATACAAGAAAATATTAGACAAAATTACCATAATGTCATACTCTGCAACAACACTAGCTGTCAGGCTAAATTGGAGAAAACTAACAGCTTTCTTGGGACTTTTCTCAGAGAATCTTTTTCTTTCAGTCTCAAGACATCAAAAGAGTTATTTAATATATCAGGCATCTGACACTATCCTGACACTCATTTTGGCATTGACAAGGCCTCTAATGTAACACTCAGTCTAGTTCTGTGTGTCCAAAGACAGTCCAATGACAGCAACAGAAAAAAATTTTGCAGAATGTATTATAAAAGGCAAGATTTAAAGAGCTATCTAATGGTTAGGAGAAAGAAGATAGGAGATTTTTACAGTCTTCAGTTCTGCCTTTAGATAGGAAGTAAAGAGTGCATAAAAAGGGAATTAAAGTTCAGTATTGAGAATGAAGTATAGTTTAAACACTGGCAATGACTTTTTAGGGAGCTTGTGGTATCGCCATCATCAGAACAGGTTAGACAGAGAAGGGTGCAGATACAGATGATCCTGACTTGAAACAGGAGGAAAGCTTTTTGAGTCTAAGTCTGTATCTACAGCTCTTCTGGAAGATGTGAAGGAAGAAAAATTACTTTCAGTTCAGTGTAAGAAAAATATAAAAGGTACATTCCTACAGTTTAATGTTCCTTTCTGTAAGTCCCATTCCTCTGACTTTCCTTTCTGATTACCTGAAATTCCAATTGTAAGTTCAACTGAATAAATACTTCCCTGTTTTATATCCTGAACTGTTGTGTAGAGCTCCTCTGCAACATTACATAGCTGTCACATTTCACAAGGGAAGTATTTGCATCTCAGTGTGGGTGAATACATGTCCACCCCCATCCAACTAGTACTGACAGATTATTTGACAGTTTAATTTCAGTCAGACCTATCTGCCTCAAGAATATTTTTAAACATCAAGACAAAAGTTGCCTTAGAGTTTAATCTGTCTGGGGTATGCATCTTAGAAATCTTATATCTAACACATGAAATGAACACACTGTCAACCCCAAATTCCTACTGGGTTTGATTGTTCAAATATCCGCTCCCATATTATCCTACCTAAGTAATTTTCCCAGTACAGAATTTCACACTCAGTATATTTCACCTTTTCTCCTAAATGGAAATGATATTTGACAGTATTGTTCTCAGAGACAACAGGGACTGGAACTTTTCCCATGGTTCTGCCCCTCTGATTTTGGACTTTAAATAGCTTCCTCTCTATTGTTTTTTACGAGATTGAAACTCTCCTGCTACTAAAAAATTGTAAATGCTTTTGTAAAAATATATTGACTTAATCACATCTCTGAATATTTAATTTCAAGTGTTGGCTCCTGCATTCTAGAAAACTCTATTAAAAAAAATAAAATCTTTTTTAATGTGCTTTTCATTTATTGTGCAAGGCTACAATTTTCAGTTGCAAAACTGTGTTCCTAAGTTGATGCTGGAACTTTTAAATGATGCAGAAAAGAAATTTACACTGAGACCAAAAGGTGAATCAGTTCCTTCAAGCTCCTGGTTCACAGGGTATTTGCATAGAGAATACCATATTAAAAATATATTGCTTACAGCAAGGAAATTATGGCTTCCTGCTTTTTACTGAGAAATTGAAGTCTTTGGCATTAACCACAATATTTGAAGAGCACTACAAGAAAAGTCAAAATTCGGTTCCTGCCAAGGAAAAAGCAGTTGTCACAAAGTAAGAAAACTTTTCAGACCTTCATTTAACGTATAAAGAAACCCTTTTAAGTTCTAATAACAAACAAGTCATTGTAAAATAATCTCATTTGCTTGAAGTCTCAGCCATTTGGCATCCAGCCAGCTGGGGGTGAAAAGACAGACACTTAATACACAAAGATCCTAGCAACTATAAGTCTGCAGGGAGCAGGAGATTGTATTGCCAGCAGCTGAGTGAACAAAACTTCAGATATTAAAAAGGAATATACAAAATTAGGTTTTTATGGGCTGGTTTAGTCTTTTGGAATAGGTCAGAAGCAGAAAGACAGACAGTAACATTTGTAGTCAAAGGGGGCAGAAACCTATATGTCATGTAAGCTGTGTGACCCTGCAAATGTGGAGAAAAATGTTAGAAGACTAACTTCTGATGGAAGGAAAACAAAGGGACCAACACAGCCAGCCTCATTCATCACCATTTTAAAATCTAGCTACTCAGTTAAGCTGCTTGAATTTTCTTCTCATAGTTGAGACAGACACCTTTCCCAGCAAAACCAAAAAAAACCCAACACTGAGTTTTGTCATCTGAACTTTCAAATTCTGCCCCCAACCCCATCTTTTCTTATCCAGTAAAAGAAAGGTGCAGCAAGCAAAGCTGCCAGTAAAGGGGGAAAAAAAAGAAAAAAGAGAAAAAATTCATTTTTTTAATTCAAAAATAGTGGTCGTTAATCCATCTAGTTCTGACCACATGCATTTTTCTTGAGTGCGGCAGCAAGACATGAATTCTCAGTGCCCCCCACAAGGAACAGACCCCTGGTCTGTGGATTCTGACAATGGCCAGTCCAAACCAAGCCAGAGCAGCTGCAGCTGCATACTTCCACTCTACATTCTTTATGTGTGATACCCACCCAGCATTTCCCATGCCCAATATTGAACATTCAAGGTGCTCCATACATAAACATCTACCGCCACATGCTCACTACCCACATGCCACCTAACAGTCTTCATGCCATCCACTTCCCAATATTTCTACCCTCTCCTCCAGCACTGAAAGGAGGCATTTATCATTTAGAAGCACATAAATACTTTCCCACAACATGTTCAATGGTTTTGATTCTCTACAAGTGGCAGTGTTCTTATTACGCATCAGCAAGATGTGAAATAATGGATGGATGTGTTATTAAGATTATGACAAACACATCTCTTTCATTTTATCAGATTCTCTGTAACTGCTTAGAGAAAATTTGAGGGTTTTGTCTTTGCAATGTTTATGAAAGTACTTTAGAGATAATATTTGTGCTTTTCAAATGGCTTCACTTCTTTTCCTCACAGCAACAAATACTTTCACTCAACTACTTACATATTACCAGCAGGTAATTTCACCTTAATTATTTTTGCCTCTAAAGCCAGCAAGTGCACAACAGTGTGAGAATAAAGCCATAAACATTTCAAATAAGCCCTGATCTGACTGCAGTGATCCAGCATGCTATCTTGAACTGTCAACGTAGCTTCAATAAGAACAAATGACATTTCAGAACCCTAAAGCAGTCACTGCAGAATGCTTTGTTGGTTATGTCACCTTTGATTCCCTTTATGCAATGCACCATTAAAAGCGTATGTTGGTCATTAATTGCTATGCTCCAACAAGGTAAGTAAGGACTTGAAAATGGATATGATGCACTACCAGACCAATTTGACTTTCTGGACTTTTCAACAGGGTAAAATAACAACCAAGGCCACAATTTTTAAAAGCATATGGTAATTGTTCTTGTGCATGCCAAGTTAAAACTGACTTTCAGGAACTAGATTAATTTGGTTCACATTCATTTCTTTTTGCTGTGCTGACCATTTGTAGCCTCTACCACACTAAAACTTACAATGTAATAAGACAGTTAAAAAAAGCCCCAGTGAAAAGAACCACATATAAACTGTCCATTAAGTGGGTGCATACAAGCAAAGGTTCTATTCTGTATATTCAATCACATTTTCCACAGCACATGACTCACCAGCATCATCACTTATACCTCTCTTAACTATGCCTAGAGGAAAAAGGTGTTTTATTATTCACAAATAAACTCAAAACCTAATAAAAATGAACAAAAATTAACAAGTAGCATAATGAAAGTTCAACAAAGCAAAATAAAATGCCTGTACTATTATGTAGAGTCAAATCTGAATACAGACCAAATCACTAGGGCCTGAAACAATTTTGCATGCACAGATGTGGAACCATGGGCAGGTGCATTTTCAAATTACATTTACATTATGCTTCTTGGTTTCTAATCACTCCCCCCTTCCCACCCACTGGTCCCTCTTTGGACCAACCTGATTAGAGACTGAAGATCATCTCAGCCCACAGCCACACACCTGGTTGTAGCAAGAAGTTCTGTTTACAGCCTACAAAAAGTCTGTGCAGATAATCCCCTTGAAAAAGCAAAAGAATTCATCACTCAGAAGAAGTTGCATTACAAAGAAAGCCATAATAACTGATTATTTCCAATGATACAGAACAAAATACATATATGCAAGGTTTGAAAGATAATTAAATAAGTAGTCTAGAAATGTTCTTTGCAACCATATATTTTTATTTTCTTTTAAAGGGAAGACGAAATCTTTAATGTTCTGTAGTCATTCCCCACCATTACTCAAAATCATTCCAGTTTGCAAACTTGCCTATATTTTGCTAAATCTCTTGTCTTAAATACAGTCCAATTCCTTTCTTGTTCTAAAGATTTTACAACCACATAAGTGGACTAAAGTGACCACTTTGCAGTGGTTGTCTCGTAAAAAAATGCTGGGTAAGGACAAGTCACCCGTCGCTTCATCTGTATGACAACCAAAGAGTCCATGCCAACTTCCCCACATCACATCAACCTTGTCCTCCCTTCCCCCTGAATTACAGCTGGCTTCAAGAGAAAGCTTGATTTCACTGAAAAGCCCACACAACCAAAACAATGGAATCATCCAATCCTGAATGGAACTGGTTGTATTTATGAAAAAGCTGAAGAAAAAAAAAAAATAGGATCTGTGCTGTTAAGAGGAATTATTAAACAGAAAGAGAAGTCTTCACACTGGTATTTTAACAAGTGGGAAAAAAAAAAATTAAAAAACTCTGCCAATGATTACTTCTGCCAAGCTGGAAAAAAGTCCTTCTTGTTAAAATGAAACATGCATAAATATACAGGAGTGACAAAAGACTATTTTTTTGCTTTCTGAGCACTATAATTTTACTTAAATGGTAGGTGTTCTTTCTAAACAGAATGGCATTTTAAAAAGACACCCAATCCTGTATTTCATATGCAACAGCCATCTCTGAAACAGGGTCCTTAAGAAAATTTCAAAATAACAAGAAGCAAATTAGTAAAAAAAAAAAAAAAAACCAAACAAAAAGAAAACTTATCAACTCTACTTTTAATAAAAACAGAATCATGAGGAAACACGTGTACCTCTCCCTTCCCCCCTTCTCCTTTCTCCAAAGTGTGTGCCTGCACAAAGATATAAGAAGGCACTAAACCAGAGTCCCATGCCTGTCAACCACAATGGCTAAATAACTCACCATGTGTCAGCACCATTTTACATGAATGTAGTCCCTTGAGATTTGGAAATAAATAAAAATGTATACAGAAAAATGATCACTGAAATGAAATGAGAAAATTTTAAAATTTAGATCTTTAACTACTAATTATTCTTGACTGAAAAAGGTGAGTTTATGTCTTCATACTATCATAAAAGACACCTCTTTACAGTGGCTTGAGTAGGTCATCAGGTCAGAGAGCTTTTTGCCTAATGACAAAAATAGCAAACTTGCTATATAGATTATTTTTACTAATTGATTCTAATTGTTTAACCTTCAAACAACTATGATTAGAGAAAGAAGAGAAACAGGAGGGAATATGCAGGATACATTTAAATAACAAGAATAGTAAGTTTGGTCAACACCAGTGAATGAGTGTGATGAGAGGAGATCAGAGCTTAAAATTTCTTGAACATTGATTTCAGAATTACAATGAAGGAAGATCTTAGTCTCATACCCAACAACTATCCATAAAGAAGAGCAGAAATAAGCATTTTAGACTGCCTTCCAACCAGGGTTCTTTGTAAGACCTGAGAGTGTAGATATTTATATCTGTAATTATAGTACATCAAAGGCCACTGATAACAGTTCAAATTCAAAGACTTGGGCTGTTACTTTTATTTAGTGATATAATTTATGTCATGCTTACTTTTAGAAATAATACCTTAGAAAATATTAGTGATTTCCTTCACACATTGCTACCTAGTATATGAGCTAATATACCCTTTCAACACTAAGAAACAAAAAACTCCTCTTTGATCGTTTTTTAAGAGACTGATAAAATCCTAGCACCCCAGAGCTGGCTAGGCAATGGTATCTTTTGTATGGCATTTGGCAGCTACAAGGTGTAGCAAACATTCTACGAACAGATGAGACATAAAAGTACAACCTAGTAGTGTTTCAGACTGCTCAAAGGAAAATAGTATGACAGGCTAGAAAACAGGACAAACATACTTATGGACTAAATCCAAAGACTTCCAGCACCTGTACCCTGACTACTTCTGATACAAACCATACATAATTTTTTATTTCTACCAGTAAGATTTTTTTAAGCTTTATCGTTTTTATAATTTTTGAAATGCAGTGGAAAAGTAGGCTTCACTAGATTCTTGATGTCATCTGATATACTTCTCATGTGTTATCAGTATAATCCAGAGACACGGCCCCCCCCTCACCCATAAGGGCAAACAGAAGTTACAAAACAGCTCAAAAAAGCAGGAATATCATGCCAAATAACCTCTTTCACCCTCTTTTGAATACACCATAAACTCATTCAGAAGCAACTCATGTGTTCACTTACTAAATTACTTACTAAATTAGACATCAATACTCTGGCTCATCATATCCGGCGGAAACATACTGTTACATCGTTAAACAATGGCCGGCTGACCTCACATTCAACAGAAACTGAATCATAAAAGAATGTTTTGAAATAGATTTTTTAAGTCAATTAACAAAGATGATATCCACTGAAATAAAAATATTTGTGTTTATTTATAGCAAAGCTCAGCCTAGACAGAAACACCTCTTTTAAGATGTATGAGTGATACAAGCTCTGAGTTAATTTTGTTAACTTAGGACTTTTACCATTAAGTACAACATTGCATTTAATCTTAACCAACTGTAGAAGCTGCGTGCAAAAGTGGCAGTGTGCCTCTACAAACAAAAATCCATACCTTTGATTCTAAGCATATTAAATATTGAGGGATCATGCTCTAGGAAAAAGAGCTGGTAAAACTTCAAGGTGGGTATGATGCATAATCCCTGCACTCCACTGCCAATGAAAAAATAAATAAAATATCAAATAGATTATTTTGAAATAAAAGTACTATAGTTAAGGAAATAGATAGTGTATTTTACAGGATAAGACAAAGCTTTGTTTGGTTAACCTGCCTCGATGAACCTGAAAAAGAAAATGATAGAAGCTTGCAGAGATATCAAGATCTAGAACAGAAGGAAAATAACATGAAAAACCAAGATACAGCCAAAGGTGACTAGGAAGAAAATCAAGTTCCATATTTCAAAAGAATGCAATAGCTCTAAAGAAATTTAACTTTTGGATAGTTTTTCCAAGTAAAGCCCCAGTAGCACAAACCCAAATCTCCTTAAAGTCAAGTTTGACAATTTCATGACACAAGTTAAATGATGCAACTCCCTACAACAGCAGATGATAACACAGGAGATCCTTTCCAGTCCTGGAATCCTATTTAATAGTAAAGAAACCACCCCTCCTCCCAAAAAAAACCCCAACACATCCACGTTGCTACTAATCTTACCAAAATACTAAATTATCACTAATCTGTTAATTAGTTTTATCCTCTTAGAAGTAGGCATAAAGAATAAGCTGCTGAGGCAATATAAAATCTTTTGAACCAAGCTAATATTAAGACTGAAATCTCCTGAAATCTCCCAGAGTTAAATTTTCACAATGTTTTATACCAGCTTATGGTAAAGAAACAATGTAGAATGCATTAACTTTTACTACTATGCAAATACATTGATACATATGAGAAATAATTCAAATAATGCACTTTTCCCACAGAAAGTTCTCAAGGCTTAACAGCAATATAAAATCAAACTTACTAATTCTACTTTCATCAGCCCAGAAATGTTTTTCTATTGACCCAAGAATTTTTGTAACCTTTTTCTATATAATATACCTATCTGCATTATATTAAATATATCTTTTATATATATACGTATATTATATTCTCTCTGTTGTTCCACTACCTATATAGTAAATGAAAATTCAGGGGGTTTGTACACAGAATATTTATTTCTGAGGTGCCATCTCACAGGTGCACTGGAATTTCAATCTAGACTGACTTATCAGTGCTGGCAAATGAGCTACAGGGAAAAAAAAGGGAAGAAGAATAAAGTAGTGCTGCAGTTGTGATGGTGTAGTAATTCAAAAAATCCTCAGTTTTTTACAAGCAATAACTACTTGTCTTTCTTTCTTTATGGAGGCTGACAAACTTACCACCACTTCCTCTGCTAACAGTTCTCTCTATTCACAGGTTCCAACCTTCTTTTCACTGAAACCTAGATTAATATAACTTAGAAAATTTCAGAGCAGTTCTCAACTGTACTTAGTTGTGAAGCCACCACTGTTATTTTACCTCTAATGAAGGGCTGGCATGATTTTTCCAAACATACCTGTTAATGCAGGCACAAAAATGTTACCATTTCTTACCACAAAAGTCAAAGACCACAGTTTAGATATCTTCTGCCTTGTTTTTTTAATTTTATAATGAAAGTATATAAATCTTCTCTCATACTTTGGAAAGCCTTCAGACAGCCCCACAACAGAGGGGCTACCTTCACGAGGCTTAAGTACTTCTTCCCAGTAAAGCTTCATTGCTACCACTTGACATCCATTCCTTCTGTTTCAAATATCATTGAAATTGTCATTATCTCCTGCTTTAAGTTTTATTCTCTTCTAGTTTGACAGTCTTATGGCTTTTTCACTAGGCTGGATACTGCAATTTCCCATACCTATAGGTAATTGCTACAAAACCTTCTGATTAGTGCTTTCTTCATACTTCTGCATTCTTCATAGGAGAGTGATTTAATCTGCTTATACAATTTTAATAATTTTATTTTCAATTTGATTATAATTTTAACAACCTGAAATTTTATAACATACATTTACTCTTTTAAAAATAATTTATTCCTACCTAATTATTTTCATAACCTCATATTCTGCATCTCCAGCAAGTCTTCTGACAACTCCCCCACATGCTTATCAACTGTAATACCAGTGCACAGAAACACCAAGCAGCATTTTGTCACAATGGAACAATAAGGTGTATCAATCTTTGGGGGGGTTAAGTTTCTTTCTGGGAATTCAGTTAATACTTTGGTTTTTAAGCACTTCAAGCTAAAGAGGCCACAATAACATCACATAACTTTTGATTGTCCTCAGAATGAAGAGTGTATTTATTTGCCTGCTAAATCTACCTGACACAGTATCTAATCACTTTGTTGCCAGAAATTCCTCCCTGTGAGAACTTCAATGTTGAAGCAAGCAAAAGGCAAAGCAATTTTGCATTTCAGTCTAAGAAACTAAAAATCAAAATCCAGTTTAAATTTCTATAAAGTCAAATCTCCCATTTCTCTTTTAAATGAGTATGATCACTATATGAACACCATGGTGGTTCATTTTGCATTGGCATTTGTACAGTCAGCATCAACAGGAAACCATGGCTATTCAAAGACCTCCCTGTTTCTTCTCCTGCTCCTCAGAAGCCACCAATGCCAGTAAGCATATGTGTGCCATTGTACAGTGGAGTCTGCTGATACTACATCCAATAATTTAAATATCACCAGACATAAAAAGTTTTAGGAAAAGTAAAACCAATTTAATAAGAACTTTATCTGAGTGATCACATATTTTGGCCCACAGACTTTATTCCAACAGAAAATATTCCCAGCAGAATATTTGCAGTAAGTTTTAACATCACTCTCTTCAGTGATGTCTCATGGCTGACAAAAGTTTAAACATTGTTATATATACATACATGTATGTATTTACATCTGAATGGGTGTTTGTATACACAAAGTTAAAATGGAGGCTAAATATTTGCAAGCATGAAGGGAGGGATGAAAAATATCACAGTAGCATAGGACTAATATTTTCCTTTGGTAAACCACTACAAACCAGAACAAGACGCACTGTGTCACATGAGCTGGCCCAGTCCAACCTCGCTGAGACATCCAACCTCCCCAAGACACCTACTTCTTTCTGGTATGCCAATACTTAGGTCTTACTTCACACAGCAAAATAAAAACTTACATTGAATAGAAATATAAATGTCAAGAAGTCTGAGCCCAAAGGTTCAAACAAGTTGCCTTCAGAGGAGAAGGATGAAGCAGTAGCAGAGTCCTGTGTGGGAGACAGGTTGCAACCTGCAGCTTAGGCTTGAGAAGAAGGAAAGGGCCCTTTAGTCACAGGATACTGGAGGAAAGCACCAAGTCCTGTTATTCTATCTCTGCTGTGTAAAAACACTGCACTAATGGCACTTTCTGATGTCTCTTCCTTGCCATATCTTTGTAACCAAGCCACAGCTGGTATTCCTTCCCACTGTACAGACCACATCAGGAGAAGGAGAAAGGTAAAGTTTATGGGAAAGAACTTGTGTTATCTGGGCAGAATCTTTTGCTGATGACCCGTCCACCAGCTGCCTGAGAGGCCACAATATCAGTTAATACACTGCAGAACAATCCTGTCCCATTCAACCATCCAAGTGCCCACATAAAGACTCACTAAAGCTATGCTTCCACACCTTGATAAATACTCGGGAGAGCTAAACCACCAGTATCTCATGTTACTAGATCAAAATATTCTTTCAAATCTAAAGCCATATAATAGCTCATGGTTCAAGTCTATAATGTCCACAGCCTTCCACCATAACCTTCTATAATAAACATAAGTTTCCCCAGGAACTTATGCTGCTTGGCACTTATGAAAGGCATCTTTTAATAGTATGACTGAGATACAACAAGAAAATACTAAGTCATGAGGCTTGCTGGGGCCCCTTTAGAAGGCTACACTATTCAGGGGGCACCTGTTGTAGAGAGATGATTTCATCTAGAGATGACATGCTACCTATAGAACTCTATTCTCTAGTTGTCTTCCTAATTGAACTAATTATAATAAGTAGTCTTAACAGCAAGTGAGACAGGACAATGGCCTGCTTCATGGAACACACCAATACAGAATCATTCAAGTGGGAAGAGACCTTTGGAGCATCTAGTCCAACCTCCTGCTTCAAGCATGATGGTATTGACAAACCCTCAGAATCACCTCGTTGGATCACCTGGTGCAAAAATAGTGCAGGAAAGTTTTAAAATAAAAATCTATCATCTCTGTAACATTCCTTTTATCAAGACAAGACAATGACATATTTGCATAATACTGGATTTCACTGTAAGTCATCATTCTGCTGTAAAATTTGTTTGTATTGGTAGCTGGGAAACACATTTCTTACTCCTTTTTTGTGTCAATGACATAGATTATAAATCTCAGCTTTAAAATAGATTTTCTCACAAGATATGAAATAGCTTGGAAGAATTGCTTTCATACAAAGACTGGATACACATGAAGAATATACACTCAAAATTCCCATGAGCAGTGCAGATGTCATAAAACCTCTCTTGTAATGGTAGTAGTGCAAGTTGAGTGCTAACCTGAAAGTGTGAATACATGACGTATTATCTAGGTATATAACAAAAAACCACATATGTTTTCAAGGCACATGGTTTGATACCTACTCAAAAAATTATATATGTAATCTATAAACATGAAAACAAAACAAATGAAGAACTCCAAACAAAAAACTCCACGCTGTTTTCTTCAGGAGGTCATGGTTTAAATTTTTTTTCAATCTTGGTATCATAACAAAGATTTTATCTTGCGTTCCTGCTCTAAAACTGATATGACAAGAACAAACTGCTAATAGAAGCACTAATAAAGGAGCACTGTGTAAAGTGTTAAGTAACCTGAAAAGTTTTAATAAATATTCATGTTGGACTATCTCCTGCTACAACAGAAAGAAAAAATAAAATATGCTTTCAACATAAAACAATCATTAATTTCAAGTGGTACTTAATTAGTGAGTCTGGAACAAATTTACATAAATTCTCATTATAATATAAAGCACATTTATTTCCCCCTTCTAAGGAAAGCTAACTGTGGGTAAATTAAGGGTTTGACCTTCCTGTGTCAGCACACTGGTTAATGCTCCCTTCTCCTGTTTTCCAAAGTTTCAGTTTTCTGACACTGTACTTTCTGCAACAACTTCCAATTCTATCTCGCAAAACCAGCTACATTTGACAAAGAATAAAGAAAAAGCCAGTGAATTCAACATCTTTTAATAGAAGTAGTTATTTTTAGCAACTAATGATTTTATTAGTTACATTTTTCACAAGTTTGCATTTAAAAAATCCATGTGATGCTTTGTAATTCCACGTTACTCCCTCATCCATGATAATTTACCACAATAGACTTGTATTTGTAGTCCCACGCTGCAACATTCAGTTTATACTTGCTAATGTTACCAGACAGAAGATTCACAGATGTGCCTTGTATTCTAATATCTGAAGCATTTTATTGCAATGTTAACAATTTTACATACATGATAGGCAACTCATGCTTTCCATTTTCCAGACTGCTACTTCAGGCTACATCCACCTTCCCCAATGTCTTCCTTCTTATTAGTCCGTTACCAATTCATTAACAATTAGGCAGAGCTGCTTCTTGCAGATTTAGCATCATATGCTACATGTTAAGTTTACCAGACAGCACTCATCTCCATAATTTATATCAAGTTTCTGTTGAGTCATGCCTGCATCTGCCTCCCTGCTGGGACTGCCCAAGACTAAGCTACCAGGTGCCCCGATCAACCAGTTGTTCTACCAAACGGTTTCTACACTATATTCCAAAGACAATATAGACCATGCAATATATATAATAATGTGTTATTTCTTAGTTTCCATAGGTTTGAATTTCAGTTATCTTCACGATGCCATCCCATATTATGAGTACTAAGGGAATATTTCACGAAGATATAAACTAGTATTAAACAGTAACAACTTTCCTATTGCAAGCATAGAGGAGCACTAAAGTTCAGATTATGCCTCTTCCATAATTGCTGATCCACATGGAGCAAATAACAAACAGCTGGAAATGTAACAAACTGTCTGTGACTTGGCACATGGTTGAAGCTGCCCTTACTTTAACTTCTCCATTGCAAAAAGGGGCACAACACTGCACTTGTTTCAGATGTCCTCAACCGTTTTGTCCCAATACATTATTTTACAAAAGATACTTTATATGAAAGTACAAAGAGCTTATAGTACTAATCTTTATTTTGGAGTAACTGTATCTTTAATAAACTCATTTATCTGTGCATGTGACTAAAATTAAAGTTTCATTTTTAGTGACAGTAAAAAAAAAAAAAACAAATAAGAAAAAAAAAAAAAACCTCACAAAACTAAATACACCCAAAAGTAAAGAAAAAATAAAACAAAAACCCACCCCACTTGTCTGATAGCCATGTTTCATAAAATTGTTTGGGACTTCTCACTTGCTTCATCTTTATCTTCTTTGAGTGTTTCAACAATTATATCAAGACAGCAAACTCTTAAAATAAAGTCAGAGCTTTGAGGGAAGGCACAGTCACCATGAAAAACAGCAAGGCCCTGAAAGAGAATGATAATTTAGCAACATGTTCTAGGCAGTTATTAGTATCAATGCCCTGTAAGCTCTCAATGCTTGAGTAGCCAGTTTATTGCCTGTACTTTGCCCCATAAAAAACTGACTCAAAATTTTTCTGTTTCTTTTCTCATAAAATTTTCTGTTTCTCATCTGGCACCAAGGGCAGCTCAAAATTTGATAAACTGTTTTGCCAGATTTTGTACACAAAATCCCATCTTCACTGACACAGGTTTATATGTACTTATTTTCACCTCCCGTACAGCTATGCAGATTCTGCTATATATGTAAATGCATCTTGTGACAGTTTTACACTTTGGCAGATTGCAAATGCTGTCAGATTAGAGCTGGTGTCTTTAATAAAGTAAATAAATTACAGGGAATCACTACAGGAAGGTGCAGTGGGTATGAATGCCCACATTAGCAATTGGTGGTGAAGCTCTCAGCAGCTGAACATTCATGCCTAAAGGCCAGGTGTTTCTGCACATCATATTAAAACTCTGGTTTACATAAAGCAGCAACACACTTGACACTTGCTTTTATCACTTTTTTAATCCCTGTACAAAGGTTCCAGTAGTTCCCCATAAAGTATATAAAACAGAGAAGTAAAAAAAACCAACCCACAGTGTAAAAAAATCCATGCATGCAAAAGTAGGAAGTGGTATTCGATCACAAAAAAGCTATTTCTGGGGCTCAATCTTCTTTCTTTTAATATCAAACTCATCGTGAGCCCATAGCTGTAGTTCTGACAACACACTTGCAAACTGGCAAATTTTGTATCATTACAGATTGTTGTTAAGATTATGACAGAAATATTTATAGCAACTGCCAGGAGACAAAGTAACCTCCTGTGACAGCCCCAAGCATTAAACTTTCAGTGGGTTAAAGGCAATAAAAACATGAAGAGAAAAAACATATATATGTGTGTGTGTGTATACATAAAAACACAAAACATATTGAGGAACAGTTTTTTACGTAATTTCAGGAACTGTATTTAACAATTTCAACTAGGTGCTTAAAGGTGGGTGGTAGCAACATGTTCCATGCAGTTATCGCCAATACGAACCAACATTTATTTTCAGCAAATGCTGAGGAAAACCCCTACAACCCACTGGCAGTAAGCAAAGCTGCAAACTTAGAATATGGGCAGATGGATAGGTGTATTCAGAGTTTCCTGCACTTTTTAATTCCGGAAATGGCTGTACTGACACACAATCATCTAAGACCATATTAGGAAAAGAGTAGTGAGCATGTGCAGTATGGAAGTAATGAAGACAAGTCAGTACTCCCAAATGGTTTGCCTATCCCCCTCTACTCCTAGGGTTTTTTGTGGCTTTGAGGCTTTTTTCCACAACACCCAATATGGCTTGTTTCCCAGACAAAATTAAAATATTTATTTCCAGAGCTCTTCATTTATTTGTACTTCCTGTATTTGTACACTAGCTTAACATTCCTTACCATCTTATTCTCATCTTACATTACTCTCTTCCTTTCTGCTTCGACTTCTCTTCTCAGATTTCTTTCAAACAGTTGCCCTCCCTGACCTGGATCCTATTATTTTACCTCACCTAAGAGTCTCTTGAGATCAACTTTCTTCTGCTATCCACAAACCACACCCCCCCCCCCCAAATATTTAATGGGGAAACACCAAGCTCCAGGTGCAGGTAGGTCCTCATACTATCACTAGGCTCTTTAATTCCATCACCATTTCACCCAAGAGCCACAGCACCACCACAGTTTCCACAGCCAACACACCTTCCCGCATTTCCACTTTGCAGAACTAATCAGTAGAATGAAGCCTTGCTGATAGTGAGGTTAAAGATGTTTCAAGTCAGTCACTTAAACTCTTCTCATAGGAGAATTCTGTTGCAATTAGTACAATATGTATATAATACATATACATACATATATATAATACATATACATACATATACATAATACAAAGTATTATGGTGTTACAGAAACAGCGTTCTACTGCTTAAATTATCCTCTCATCCAGCAAGAGTTAAGAGCCAGAAAGGAGATCATCTATTAATCTACCCAAGGAGCACAATGAAAGTCACAGAACTCTGTAACAACATAAACAGTGCAGTTTTTATACAGTTCCCCAAATAATACACTCCACTGAAACACAACAATGCTCATAACAGGGCCAGCCTACCCTAACATTCACCTTCCTGTTAATTGCAGTTCTTTTCCATATTACAAATGTTTGGCTACTGCTGTTCTCAAGCAAGGAACTGCAAAGTGTTGATTTTTAACCACAAAAAAATCTAATTTAGTTTTAAAATATAGAGTTTAATGTTCTGAGAGAAATCAAGTGGAAATTACATCAAACTGAGAAATCTATGTTTGGTCCTGACACCAGTCTTGAAGTTGTACACCTAAGGAAAACCAGACATGACCTGTATGAAAATAAGAACTTTCTAAGAACACATTAATTTTAATGACAGTGTTCAAGCAGAGCTACAATTACCATCAACATTAATTCACCCCAAGAGAATGACTGGACAGTAGGGAAAAACTGGGTGAAGCCTCTATCAGCAGACTTGCCATTGCTTCAGCCAAATGTGCTTGTCAATGAACTTAGAAACAAACCAGTTTTCACTTTGTCCAGTTTTATGAATTTTCAAGCATTTTTCCTCTTTCTGCAGCAGAAAAAAACTCAGATCTTACAGTTTTACAGAAAGAAAAATACGTTTCCCCACCAGAATATCCAACACCACTTCCAGGGGGTTTGACTCTGTGTTTTGGTGATAGTGCTCCCCGACTCAAATAACAAATTTGAATTTGTTAGTATACTCCCACAGTTTTTCTACAGTGCAATTCCTCCTTGCCAACCACCATTAATTTCTGTTTTGTTTTTGCTCCTAAAAAATAAAACAAAAAAAACCAAACAAACAAACAAAAAAAAAAAACACCAAAAAACCCCCACAACTCTGTCTAATTCAGTGTAAAAATATCCTTAAAAACAGATATTAGAGTGAAAAACCATCTGTCAATTATGACACAATAACAGTTTGTATTGATAACTGCAAATAACAGTTCTGCTTTTGGGTCATTTTTCACACATTTTGATGGCTTCTATCACACACACTGGCAGGCTTGAAAGTTGAAAGGTACAAAAGCAAAGCTTTAGTGAAATCAGAGCCGTCTTTCATACCGCAGTTTTAGGCCTACTAGAGACAGTACTAAATGCAGATTTCCACAAAGTTCACCTACTAGTCAGGAAACCGCAAGAAATTTTACTGAAGGCCTGCTAGTCTCAAACTCATTTCTATATACAACAGTCCTAAGTAATTGTGAATATTATAGGAGAAATTTGAGGCTTTATTCCCATTAGTTACTGCATTTGCAATATAATTTCCTTAAGAGCTAATGAAGAAAGTGGAACTATACTGCCAGGCATTTGCTGGCAAGAGGGTTGGCAAAAGAGTTCTTGAGTTGAACATCACTAATTTTAACTACTTTAACTTTAATGTTAAATGCATGTATAAGTAAGAATAAGTCACACAAGCTACCAGAGCTTAGATTTTAAGTTCACTATTTATTCATTCAGTAATAACACTGAGAAGGTTATTTAAATGAAAAATCCAATGTAACACTGGTGAGAAATCTTTCACATTTCAAAAAGTGACTCTAGGCAATAGCCACAGTTTCTAAAAGAAAAAAGCCAATTTAATTTGCACAGTTTGCAGTGCAAAATTTGAAATATGTATTCACTATAAAAAATAGGAAGCCAGAAAATTCTGATCTGGAAGCAAACCATATCTATAAAGAAACACATCACAGAATAAAGTCCTAGGAGTTTTCTTCACTCACAATTCACACCAATTTAGTGTCAGAATCAGTACTTATACAAAACATCCATACTTGCAATCAGTTACTATGAACCAGTGCTGAAAACCAGCTCAGTGAATCCAATTTTTTCTATATTTAAGGATTCCTTGACTCTGCATCTACTGGTATCTGGCTCACCAATTATACTCACAGTCACTTTTCTCCCACCAGCACAGAAAACATTCTAGTTTTCTGGATGAAAGATTTGAATAAATAATGCATAGCTGTTTAATGCAAAGTATTCATTACATGCCAGATGAAGAGCTCAGTCAGCAGTAGATCAAATTTACTAACTCCAACAACTAACACAGTGACTTTACTACCATCTTTATACCTCATGTCTAACAATGTAATCTGGTATCATTGACAGTCACCTGTCCAACTTAAATACCAGCAATATACTTTGCACCTTAATAAGAAAATATGATAACCTACAACAGGATTCCTTCTGTAATTTCCAATTCCATTGTAATAATTAATTTTAAAAATAATTAATGCTCCGCATTCAGAAACTGCTGTCATGTTGACGATCCTTCAGTAAATAAGCAAGAGTGCAAGTAAGATCATTCCAGTAAAAACAAAAACAAAACCAAACCAAAATAAACAAGATATTACAAAAAATTAGCTTCAATAGGCAAAACTGAGGAAAAATTTAGCCATGATAACAGGATTCAGTAAACCATCTAGTTTGTGCTATTAGTTATACAAGTAGCATTTATACAGAGAGCATATGAGAATTGAGAATATGAACTATGCAGTAATGCCAGGTTTTTTCATTTTCTTCAAAAGCCCATTCATACCTGAGAACATTAAGCCCATTTTTCTCTATTACCAGTTTTATTACACAATTAGCATTGAGCAGGGCAATACCAAATGTCTGCCTGTTCTCCATGAACAAAGTTCCCAGTGCACACTGCGAGCAGCAATCAGAACGAGCACAGTTGGAAGTCAACGCTCAAGACACTTCAGCAGTTTAATCAATCCATTGCATTTTAAGTGAGTTATCTGCAACGAGAATGATGGTATATTCCCACCAGTGGTTACAGTGTAATGCTGAAGAAACAATAGAGAGCAAAAAAATGTTTTCATATTAGGGAATGTGATGTATAGAAAAAATAACACAATCAATTCTTTTTTTTTTTTAAAATACTCTTCAGATGGATATGAGTACTCCACTGACACTCCATTGCCTCCAATTCCTCTGCCCATTTTACTCCATGCTGGATGTGAAGATAGTCTGTATGAAGACACTTGGTTTATAGGTTGATGATACAAATCTGATATATCTGTACCACCATTTCCAATAACTGCAGGTGGACTACTCAATAAACAGTGAAGCCTAGCTTTCAGCATGCTGGTATTATATAACCTTAAATTTGGAAGCAGCGAAAAAAGTTTTAACATTTTCTTTTAGTTTGGAGATTTATTTTATTAAGAAATATATTGCAGTATTCTGGACACTTGGGTGAAAATTCTCCAAACGAATACAGGCAAAAACATTAACAATCCTAACTACTCATATAAAAGTATCCTCCAGTAATTAAAGGGTGGGTACAATGAGGACAGAGACTTCCCTCTTCACCAGGAGCCACGTGGAGAAAACAAAGGCAACAGGTACAGGCTGCATGGGGAAAGGTTTCACCTCAACATAAGCGCTCTCTACAGTGTGAGCAATTAAACACTCCAGTGAGCTCCCCAGGTGCATGGTGGAGTCCCCATCACTAGACATTTTCAAGATGTGACTGGAGACGGTGCCAGAAAATCTCATCTAGGCTGCCTTTCCCAGGAAAGGTTGAGCCAGACGACCTTTCAAGGTCCCTTCCAACCTGGGCTGTTCTGTGATTCTATGACATAAAAATCTGTCGATTAGAAAAAGAAAATAAAGGAATATACACAAAATATTGACAGCACTGCTAACAATCAACCAGCAATGATTTTGAAATAACATGATCAGTTAAATTAACAAATAAAGCAATTTTTCATGTCATCTTTGTCACAAAAGTATAAAAGAATATCCTAAAGTAACACTGTTACTTGGCTCTACTGGGTTTACATATACTGGTTCTTTTCTGCTGCAAGCCTGCTCTGTAGCTGTCTTCCATCAGTCTGGAATATACTGGAACCATCATGTTCTGCTGGAAGCCACTCAAAGTCTACTTGTATTCAACAAGGCTATAATAATAACATGGAGGGTCTTGACTGTATATCATGGAGAAAAAGTTCACTGAGATATAGTTTTTATTACACCAAACTGAGTCAGAAAATTAAACAATTACTGAATGGCCTGTCATTCCTAACTAAAAAAAAATATTTTGTAACACTCAACAGCAGTATACATAGCTCCTATAACTGAAAGTAAGATCTGTATCACTTTGGACCTTTAGCAACTCAGATACAAACCATTAAAAAGCTGATTTGGGTTGACTTTAATCTGTGTGGAGAACTTACTACAATTCTTTGTTGATTTTTCATTAAAGTATCTGTGCAGCTAACTTATTTGCTTGGAGGCAAATGACTTTCATCAGAAAAGACGTTTAATTAACTAAAGTATTTCTTCAACCTAAATATTTGAAGAAGCAGAGCTTCAAACTGGGTTTGCCTAACGTTAGCTAAATCAGGTAACCCAACATGACACAGATCCAACCAGTAATGTTTGTTACTAAGAAAAACATTTAAAGACAATTACTTTAAATTAAACATGTTTTATCTTTAATTTTAAGGATTAAAAATTACATGTTACAAAGTATTCAATAAAAATATATTTGTGTAACAGTTACAATTACTCAATTAAAGCAAATTAAAAATACTGTCCCAACTGGCAGTGAAACAACCTATCTGCCAAAACTGTGAAATTTTGAGCATCTAAACAAACAGAACGAAGTTCTACTTAAAATTTAACTATGTTCATTATTGTCCAAAATTTGCTAATCAGTTCTTGGTGATCACAACTTGTACTGCCCTCCTAGTGAAATAAACAAACAAAAAAGGCCTCTGATTTAGATACTCTTTGTTGTTGGCAGAATTCACATAAAGGTTTTATTTATAGACACACACATATGTATATAAAATATTAATGAAGTAACAGTGTTACATGCAGACACTGCCTACTTTGTCTCTTTCACTGGTAAATACATTTTAAATGAGCTAATGGAGACAACACATTTGCAACTGCTGTTGCTTTTTCTCCAGCTTTTATTCACAATTCAAATCTTAAAATAGCTAATCTACAGCATTCTGGGGATAATCTATGGATACTGTACTTAGAGTGCATTGTTTGAGCATCTGGAAAGCTAAAAATCTACTAAATAGCCAACCCCCTAAACATATGATTAGAGAATAAATATCTTAGTTCTGTTCATAGAAATGGCTTGAAACAATATATATTGCAAACTGCACTTATTTCTGCTGAATATATATATTTTTTTAAAGTATTGATTTTACTTGCTCCTATTTGAAATCTGGTCTGGAAAAGGACATTCACCTCACACAATCTACCTAGTGAAGGTTCAAATTATTCCTGTTAAGAAACTACACAGGACATGTGATTTTTAAATATTAATTTAACTCCAAGAGATTGTATGGTATCAGTCTGCCTTGGTAATGTCTTTGTGCAATAAGCATTTGAGGGGCACCAAAATATTAATTTCCAGACATCAGCCTACAGTCAAGGTTCAACTAGTGATTATTATAGTAATAACCGCGCTTAAAATGACACATTATGGATAGATTGTTTTAAGGTTGCTGAACTTTTTAAAGAAAAAACGTATAATTAATGTTTTATTCATTTGAAACAATGTTACTGAAAGCCCTATGAAAAATTGGGTTAACACTGAAATACAGCTGAACAGAAAAACCTCTTCACAGAGTACATAATGAAAAGAAGATATACATTTTACCTAATTTTTTCTTATCGGGACAGCTTTATGAGATGCATATCTCATTTATATGAGGGCATTTGGATGACAATTGTAAAATCTGACTATGAAATGTAATGACTAAGCTCTAAACTGCATGAATTTGCAGACATAATTATTCAGCATGTACCATACAGTACAAGAAAATTAAGTCAGAAGACACATTAATCAAGTTTAAATACAATGACAGCGTAGTACAAATGACATCCAGAAAATTAAACTGTTCTGTGACCTAGTATTATTGAAAAAAACTCAGTATATTTAAAAGAGTTCCTAGTCATTGGATAGGACTCAGTCATACCACCACCAGCAGCCTGTGAGGGTAACTACATTAGACATCATACAGGCCATTAGGGCAAATCTTAACTCAGGTACCATAAATTACATTTTTCTGATACTTCCCTCCATCGCTCTGCAGAAGCCTAGATTATTTTCGATCTTTCTCTTGAGTACCTCCCAACCCTACAGCTGACCTGATTACAGTGCTACCAGGACAGCAAACCTGGTAATTGTTCCACCATTTTTATGCATTTTAGCTTATTGTAATCTGACATTACAGTATTATTTGTGCAGACATGGAAGGAATTAACTTCACACTACGCAAAAAATTCACTTAGCCTTAGAAGAGAAGTTATAGTTCTGAAAGTCTTAGTAACACCTTTTCAGTTTTTCCTATGTATTTTATTTCTAAAACAGTGCTTTTTGCTTTCATCATGCTAACTCATTTTTTCAGCACACAAAAGGATGGACGTCCCTAACCGTCTAATCATAATTGAATGTCAAGACACTACCTACATTTATTATGTGTAAAACAACATTTTTGAAGAACATACAAAAGACTGGAAGACCTGCTGACTGACTTGCTGATTGAATGCTTGGTTGACTGTTTACATAAACCAAGGGCAAAGGGCAGAGGGATGAACCAACCCAAAACACAAACCTCTTAATTCTAGTTAATTTAGACTTCCAAGATAGCTGGTTCCAACCCCTATGGAGATGAGGCCCCTGAAACAGACAGGATTTTCAGATGGACCTGTAGTAAAATTTTATGAATCAATGTTGGCAGTTTACCTCATTTCTTTTTAAACATACAAATATCCTCATTATTAAGGAATCTGCTAAGAAGCTGTGAAATTAGCATATTTAGTTTCCATTGAAAACATTATGCAAATTTCTGAATATCAAATGAGAAAAATAATGGAATTCACCTTTGTGTAATCAAACACCCTGGGAAAGACATTCTTTTTTTCGCCAAAATTGAATTTAAAAAAAAAAAAAAAAAAGCCAAAATAGGAATAAGGCTACCATCAGTCTGCCAACAGAAATAAAAAGCATCAATTAAATTTACTACTGATCATCTTTAGCTATATGTTCTATGCAAATGATAATATCAAATATGTACAAGATTTGAGTACTGTAAGGTAATTTCAATGGTAAAATCTGAAAAAGTTCAGATTTTGAATAACAGATTTATAATCCAGTACAGTTACAAGGCAACCCAACAGTAAATGATATATTCAACTGCTCCTATTCCAAATCTAGCAACAACAGCTCATATTCTAAAATTGCAAACCATTCCTCCTAGGAACGTAGAAAAGACAAGACAAGGTATCCACAACACACCACCACATAAAAACCTTGCAAAACATAAGCAGGGAAGACACCACAGCATAAAAAAGCCAACAATGAAGCATCTTGGAAACTCTTTTCACAGTGCAAGTAAAATTAATGATGAAAAATGAAGTCTATTGTCTGAAAAAATAGAACTGAATAAAATTTCTTTGAATATAGATACTTATCTCCTTCCTGAGTTTTGCCTTGAGTAATACTCAGGCAAGAAAATGTGCCCTTCCATTTTTACAAAACTCAGCTGACTGCTGTTTTACAACTCAGTTGACTGTCGAGGTTCTCCTCCTCAATTCTCTCACCAGAATCTAGCTTGCTATATATGAATGTAAAATGTCACACACCCTATGAACTCTCACTATAGGAAATCCTGTCTCTCTCTTTATACATAGACATATATAGAGGTACACACATCTGTATAATGTTCTATCATTGTACTTTTACACTTCAGGAATTTAAATAGCATAATAGTAAGTCTTCAGCAACATCCAAAATAGATACTCAGATCTACACTTTAGTCGTACCTTGTGCAATACAATACATGTGTATATGAACAACAATATTCCAAAATATTCCACTATTTTCCTCAGTGACTATGACTGAGGATGTGTTAAAACATCTTAATGAATCACTGCTTCCTGAAAAAAAAAAAAAAAACAAACAAAAAAAACAGAACACTGATTGCAAGGAAAAAAAAAAAGTAATTGCTGAGAATGTCATCAATATTTAAGTAATGAAACTGAAGACCATCTAACATCCAAAATCCTATCTACTGCATCTTTCATCGCTCACATACTATGAACTACAAATACTGTTTTGTCTGACAAGCTAATACTCACCTTTCAAACTTGTGTCACTTTTCAGGGAAGTGGGAGGCTGGAGTGGGACTGGAAAGAAATAGAATAAAAGCAAACACTGTTGTTTGTACACATGTTGCTTAGCAATACACCATAAGAAACTAGCAGAAACGGTGACACTGGCCCCCAGATGAATTTACATAAACACTAAATGTGCGTCACTGAGAGGTGTGAATGCCAAATGTCAGGTATATAACCTTTAACAATAGAGACATAGAAGCACACAACATTCTAAAATCTAAACAGAAATGTCACTTGTTTATAGTACAGAAAAGTCTGAAGCTTCACTCTTTTATGATTTCAGAACTGACATGAACTAAAATTCAAAGTAATTTTGTTTTCCTGATATACACCCTAGTAAACTGGATTCCTGTAACAATTATTAAAGACACATCTTTAAAATATCCATTTCCCACATATAAACTTTGCCTTCATAGCATGAGTTTTTTCTACACACTTTATTAATCACCTATTTTTATTCTGAATAGAAATAAATTTTTACAAATAGTTAAGTACTACTCTTATCACCAGTAACACTCCTGTAAACTTTGCCCACTACACAGTCTAGAAAGACTGAAATACACTTCTTCTTTCCAAATATGAAAAACTAAAGGCACAGAGTAATGTAATGACTCCATCATTACATGAAAGTGTCAAAGAGTAAAATTTTCACAAAAGAGACAAAATATTGAAAGCAATAGTAACTTGAGGTCAGCATTTTCATATCACATTTCACACCATGGTCCATATGTAAGGTCAGTTCTATCTATAGCAGTATGTCAAAACACAGAGATCAAAGACTTAGGGAAGAATTTTTACAGGTTTTTGACACACTTCTGAACACATTAGCCAGACACATATAAAACAAGGGTATGTATGTTCCCTTCTTCATTAAAGTGAAATCTTTAGAAGACAGTCGAGGAAATTTCCTAAGGAGTTTCCTAAAGCACAGTTAGCAAGATAAATACTCTTTACCAAATGAGAGAAAAAAAATCAGAAACAAAATATGTTTTAAGAGATTAATCATAAGATAGTATATGTTTTGATTCCAGTAATGTACAAGAAGAAAAACCCAAAACCACAACAAACCAAAGAAAAAAAAGCACATTAACTTTATATTATAATGCCTTGTTGCTACACAGCCAAACTTCTTCAGAACAATTATTTTTCAAGCAAGCAGTGATTCAAAAGCTTAAAGGTCGTCATATGACACTAATTCCATATTAAATATACAAAGTAAGAATGTAGTCTACACAATGAAAAAACAAATACCACTCTACCAGTAGATAAAGTCTTTTTTATTTTTAAGCAGTGCCTCAGTAGGGGTTTGTATTCCATGATAATGAAAATTCATAAGCTCTATTTCTACTTACTGCTTTTCACATACACAGCAATTAGTTAAACAGCTGAAAACCAAAAAAACCTGCCAGATTGTCTTTTTCAGCTGTGGATCCATATTTGTGTAGCACATGTCACTGAGTATTCAGTCTGATAAGACAGATGCAATGAATATCACTGATCTTTTTAGGAGGTGGGGACAAAGAAAAACATATAAAAGTCTTGACAGCCTGCACAGTGCCACTTCGAGTGTACAGTCATCCTATCACCTTGTGAACAGCACATGTCCTCACTGCCCTTCAGAAGACAAATCCCTACATTACTGCAGAGTAGAGATTCCCTTTATTTCCTCATCTGAAACAGCTGTAATTGTCCAAGTCATCCTTTCTGACAGCAGATCAATTGAGTTGGAAAAAGGACGTAAACTTGAAATACTTCAGGATATAAAAAATGCTGCAGATTATTGTTCCATCCTGAAATTTTTCTTCCTGAACTATTTAGTCTCTATTCTTTACCCATACTAATAAACATACTTTTAAAGCAAATGTGTTTGCTACTGTATATGTTCAGGTGTATCTACATCTTCTTCTGAATTAGGACGGCTCAGAGATGCATAATGAAACTCCAAAATTTAATGTAACATTTCATTTACAGACAAGGGAAAGACAAAGTGAAAGTAAGAACAAATCTCAAAAAAAGGCATTACAAAAAGCAAATTGGAAACTGTTGTATGACAGACACTCCCAGCTAGCCAAAAATGTAAGGAGGCTTCTCATATTCTGTTCAGAAGCAACAAGCACAGTAAATTTACAGGAGGCTTTTGTATACCTTATCACAGCGAAGTGTCCCAAACACTGAGCTTTCCAGCCTTCCTGGAAGAAAACTCAAAAAAATCTAACATTCTTGCAATATTCAATTCAGGCCCAAAGAACCCAAGTCATGATGGATTTTGATTAATGGATAAACAAATGATCAGTGCCTGCATTATGGCTTAAACAACATGTTCTATTTTGCAATTGATATGAACTAAAAATACACAGTTGCAGCATCAAATGTGACCGGGATAATTTAGCCATACTTCATTAACTGTCCACACTCCTGCTAGGTCATACTAAATCAGCCTCAGCAGATTCGAAGTAAGTGGTATCTAATCTTCACATACATATGGTTATCTTCCTACTCTACCAGTAGCATCTATCACAAAGCAGAGGAGGACTGTATTTTTCCCCACATTAAAACTGTACCTGCGGCTGTGGAGTATCTGCAAGAAACCCATGAAACAGGGCGCAAGGTACAGTTGTGACACACCAGACCAACTGATTTGACTGCATTCACCACTCACTTTATTCCAGCCCATAGTTCCAAAACCTTTTGGTGTATTCCCAGAATACAATGCAAAATACTCAAGATGACTACACGATAGGAGAAAACTATCTTTGATGAGAGAACAAGATTTACACACACAGCTCTCAGCACGTTCCAGCTGACAAGTATTTGCTTCTAACTGGAAATACTACTCTAGCAAGAAATGCCTCGGGTTCCTTACACAGACAACACACAAGACTTACAGAAAATTTCTAAGCTCTTTTAATACAGACCATGTAGGGATCTTCTGGAATTTATACCAAGAAAGTGTGGAAGCAGAAGTATCAATAGGACCAAAAACACATTAGACAAATAAATGGAACATAAATCCAAAACTAATCCAGAAATAAGAACAGATGTGCCCTCTGAAATAGAGACTTGGGGGAAAGCACAGAAAATAAGCTACTAGGAAAGGCCAGGTGTGAGATGCCTCTTTAATGAGCTTCTCCTAACTACTACTGCTGGAGACAGGCATACTTGGCTAGACAATCAGCTAATCTGCCTCATGAGATTTTTGATGTGCTGGAGTCTTTATGTCCAAGAGGCAAACTAGAGCAGAATGGAGATCAGAAGAAAAATCAAGTATCATTTCATAAAACTTTAAAAAACAAAACAAACCTTCTAATTGTTCACCAACAGAGCTACTACTGTGATGGTCATTTCAAACCATTTCCTACATTCCTTCCTCAAGCAAAAACAAGTATAGGCAACTGAGGAGAAAGGAAACAGAATTTCTATTGCAGATGTTCTAAGTAGAAGAATGCCAGTAATAGCATGCACATTTTACATCCTTCATGAAGCAGGCAAGTTTTTAAACCTTCTTCCTAGTACACAAAGTACTTGCCTCAGGGGTTCCAAATAAAAGAAACTTCCAAATCCTGCACAGATTTGAAGAAGGGACAGAAAACAGATTTAACTGCCTAAAAGAAGCAAAGTTATAGTGCAAGTTATAGTGATGAAGATAAGGCCACAACAGTTTCCTCCCTTTTGCTCCTTCCACATGTCCAAAATAAGTCTCTGTTTGTTACACGGTATTTTAATTCATTCAAAATACAGCACTTCTATTAGCAGCAGCCACAGGCTCCAACACTTTAGCAAGACAGGCCTCACGGACTGTGCATACAGAAAGCAACAGTGTAGTGATAGTTAAGTTACCTGGCTTGCTTCACAAAGCAATTTAGCAGCCGGTATGGGGACAAATACAATCCCCCAAAATGGCATCCAACTTTATAAACTATGCCATTATCTCTCCTCTTTTTCCAGTTTTTCCCTGCCTCGTTCACCACATACACTTCAAAATTTGAAACAGATCAGTCTGGAGAAGAGAAGGTAGCATGGAGACCCCATAGCAACCTTCCAGTACCTAAAAGGGACCTACAGGGAAGACAGAGAGGGACTCTTTGTCAGGAACTGTAGTGATAGGACAAGGAGTAATGGATATAAATTGAAAGAGGGGAAAATTAGGTCAGATATTAGAAAGAAATCCTTTACTGTGAGGGTGGCAAGATACCGGAACAGGTTGCCCAGGGATGCCGCAAACCTGGTGGTGTTCAAAGCCAAGTGGGATAAGGCCTTGAGCAATCTGGTCTGGTGGGAGGTGTCCCCACCCATGGCAGGGGTGGTTGGGACTAGATGATTTTTAAGATCCATTCCAACCCCTTAACATTCTATAATTCTATCTTCTCATGTAAGCAAAAGCCTCCTTCACTATTCAGTGCCAGTACAACTCCAGAGACACAGACCAAAACTTTACACACATCTGAATTCCTCTGTGTGCTTTCCAAGTTTTGATTTAGTTTAGTACTGAGGTATATGCTCACATACTGCAGACATTTCTGCTCATCTTCTGTCCATTAGGAAACAAAAGAAATGGGAACGGCTTTCTTTACCAGTGAAACATCTGGCACAGCCTGATCGCTTTAGAACTACTAGATCTTCACTACTTGAAGGTATTTGTGCAGTGAACTGTACAAAAATAACTTCTTGCTCTGCTATTGCAAATAAACTAGGACATAGCATGTAAGGGGTTCCAGATACAGAGGCTGCATAGAGAATGAGATGTCAACCAGTTTTACAGCTCTGCCCTAATTGTTTTCCACTTTTTCAAAGGTCAGTCTCAGTTTGTACACTTTATCTCATTCTTGGGTCAAAAAAAGAATTGGTATTTTTATTAAAATAACAAAAAATGGCTACACTTCCTCATGCATTATTTCAGTCAGTAAATTCCACTATGTTCTTGTCCACCAGGTTTCACACAACAAATCCTAGCCATTAATCAGATGCTGGGAAGAGGCTCCGAAAATTTGTTTCTTTCAATGGTTGTCTCTTGCAACTACACTAACACATGCACTGACTAGTAAAAACTCACTTGCATGTTAATTGTGCCTCTGAAAACTCGAAATCTAAGTATGTTTTGGTTTCTGAAAGAATTGTTGGGCTCCCATGAAAAGAATCCTAAAGGTAAAAGAAGAAAAAAACCTCAGGTTCCCCAGGAAACAGATTCCTTTTGTAGATATACAATCTCAAGTGCCCTCAAGTGCTGGCTGACATTCAGGGAGCTATGCAAGAAGCATGCATGTGCAAACAGCTGATGGGAAAACAAACACGAAACAACTTAGCACTGCAAGTGTATGGCAAAGTAAAAAGTTCACAGACAACTATTTTTCCAGGCATGGAGATCAGATCTAAATGACTATTTCCATCCAGGCTCAAGTATTTATTTTACTGTTGCTTAACTTACTTTAAGGAATGCAGGAGACTCCTCATCCTGACAGAAATGTAGAAAATCTGTGGCAGTTACAGAGAGTACTAAGGACACTACCATCTTCCTAATCAATGAAAGACCTGCCTTAAAAATAAGTATATTCTTTAGATGTAAAGTCAAACCACAGAAAAGTTTTATAGCTTCAAACTCTAACCAAGGTAAAAGTGCAGCACTTTCTAAGTCAGTTTAAATCAAATTTGTTCTCCTTGGAAAAATACAGTCAAGATTAAAACACAACATTTATTCTGAACTAAAACCATGTACAGCATTTCCTTGTATGCTTTTTAGCGTACGATTTCTGAATTTAATTACACCTTGTACATTGCATGAAACAGTATTTATACTTGTCTATAGGAGCAAATTACATCTTCTTAACAAAAAGAATTGTAAATAAAAATTTAACTGATACTCTTCTGTTATGCTCCTCAGCTTGAGTTGCAAAGGTTTCTTGAGCTAAACTAATTTGATAAGTTGAATCTCTGATTTTGTTGCTGAATTCTTCTTCTACAGTCTCTTCTTCATAAAGACAAACCAAAATACTCCAAAATGCTACATCTAAGCTAGACCTGTATTTTTGCAGTTTCTGTAGTTTAAAAAAACTGCCCTTGCTCTCAGTTACAAAAATAAATATTCCAAATACATTCCCATCTATTTTTTTCTCATCACGCTCCCTACTTTTCAAACTAAGTCACCTATTCCAATTGTATTGGGCATAGCTTACTCAACTGATTTCTCATTTCATGACAACACAGCTTCTGCTTCACGATTACCCCAAGAAGGTCACACAAATTGTAATTCCTCTTTTAATTGGAGAGAGAAAAAAAAAAGGGTGCAATCAGAAATGATTAGAACCCTAGTTCAGATTCCCTCCACATTTCATGAGACAAAGACTGACCAAATTAGGTTTAGTGTATGATGAGCAAAAGCACACCCCTTCAGCTGCAGCTCTTTTTCACAGGCATTCATGCATACTAATATCATAAAAACAAAATGCTTGAGTTGAAGAGAACTTCCGAATATCTGGTTTTTGCTCAAAGGATTTACTATCATAAGCACAAATAATGTGACACACAGTTTTAAATTTACATTCTACTGCTATATCCTAAGGTGTCCAATATGTATGAAACATAAACCAATTTATCCTATTAAATCATGGTAATTTTTTGCACATTTTTAGACATGCCAATCAGTTTAGATCAGAAGATTATGGAAAACCATTCCAGTCTGTTGCTTTCAGAAAACAGAAGGATTTTCCAACATTTTAACAAGCAACCTCACAAACACAAAGAAAAAATAAATTCTTAGTTTTCAACTGAAAAACAGTGTGTCTTGCTATGTGCAACATATCTATTTCTGCTACTTTACTGCAAAGCCTAATCTAACAAACCTTCTTAATCCTGGAGATATCATAAGTATTTTAGCAAAAATCATTGCTGCACTTTTCAAACAGGAAAACAGAGCCCACTTAGAAACACTGAAAGACACACTTGATAATTTTAGGATGTACCTGCCAAGCTGCCTCAGTAAGAAGTATTCAACAACCATCCTGTTTACCTAATAGCTCATACAGAGAATATTTTTTATGGATTAAAAGTCATTACTCAAATATCTTCATGTAGCCCTGAAGCTGACAGATTCACAAAACTCATTTTCACTTTTTTGATTTTGGGGAGGAAAGATCACCTTTTAATTTTCATAGATATGTATGGATGTTGACAAGTCCCAATTGTATCCAATCTACTGAAAACTCTACAGAGTTTGCACAAAACATCATCAAAAAAGTATGCAAATATAGCATATTTTCACGTTTCATTAACATGAAAAAAGTTCTGCCAGAACTTAATGAAAAACCTTTGTAAGGTACAGGCATTCTTAAGGGAAAATACAACTGATTTCCACATAATCCAGACAAGAAAAATCTACTGTTTCAAATTACCCATAACTTCACTCATATCCATAATGTAAAACCAAGTAGTGAAAACTCATGTAGATAAACATAAAATTCATTATCTTCTCTTAAATCCTTCAGGTTCTTTTCTTCACCAGCTAAGGTCAAAATAGAGATTTTTTTATTTTTCTTAAGAAAAGAGATCAATATGGCCATCTTGACACTTTAGAAAACTGCAATATATATTCAGTAGGAAAAATAATTAAAAAAAAAGGTACTCATTTATTTCTTACCTGCAGAAAGCTGATGCTAAGAAAGGAAAATACACATATAATTTTCAAATCTTGAAGTAGGACTAACAAAAGTGGAAAAAGAGAAAATTTTGCTTGGAAAGTCATGGTGCTACACAGCTTTATAAACAATTTAAAATTCAGTATTTGAAGACATTTTTGAATACTCTAACACAACTACATCCAAGATTCTTCCAGATTTATGAGTCACATTTGTTTCACTTGCAGCAGTAAGTTTTAAAAACAGGTTGAAACATAAATTGAGGAGCTGTAGGAACTTTTAACAAAATACAGGAATGTACACATTTCTAAGTCTTAAGCTTTTATACATACTATTAATTTACATGTCTGACTATTTTTTTCTCTTTGGATAAAGTGATTACATGCAGATCCCTCTTTCATTTCCTCAGAAACAGTCTGATTAATTTTTGAAGCACCATTTTGTCGTTAGGTATGGATTTGACAGAAGACAAGACAGCTGAGACACTAATGTAGTTTCAGAAAGCAGTGGGTGGAAGGTAAACAGTGTCTGAAACTGTGGGACATTTGCAAGTCTGCACACAAGGAAGCAGAAATGTGAAAATAAATACAGGTAAAGTGGTGGAAAGGTATTTAATATTTCATTTTTTTCCCTGTCAGAAGAGAACGAATATCTAGTAAGAAAAATAATCACTTCCAAATCATGTTCTTGTTTCTACAGCTGCTAGCTGAAATTTGTCTTTGTAGAAATAATGGTTTGCTTACCTGGCTGTACTACCAACTGGCACACAGTTGAAGACATAGAGCAAATACATATATTCCACAAAGAACAGAAGAACAAGTGTGCTACACTTTCTTTTTCTTTTTTTTTCTTTTTGAACAAAAATTCAACCAAGAGATAAAAAAAAATTTTCCCCCTGAAAGTTTACTTCCATATACACATTCCATGCTTTGGGTTTTCTTTTTGTATTTAACCAGCATTATCAGTTGATCATTACCTAAAAACACGGACAGCAGTTGCCAATATCCTGTTCACTTATTGTGACACAGCTAGTCAGGGAAATCTCCAATAGCCATTGACCTTTCTCCATGCAATTAGTACTCATGGTCTTCTTGGGCTGAGTGAACCAGACCTCACTTGCACTTGGAAGCCCTGGACCTGGCTTAACAACCATTCAGAAATCCTTGATATCATACATAAACCAAGTAATCAAAACTTTGTGAACATCAGACTATAGACATCAAATACACTAATGGGGGTGACGGGGACAGGAAAAGGGAGGAAGCCTAAAAGTCAGGCAGTAACAAGTGAGAATGTTGCCTAGAACAAATCGCTAAATTAGATCTTTAGCAAAACCTTCAGATGGTTTATTAACTTGAAAGACTAGTCTTTCTATACCTCCAATTGGTCTAAACAGGTTTCAAAATTACACTTTCAAACAGTGCAGGCACCACAGAAAAGCTCAAAAACTCTACCAAAACCTGCAAGAAGTTATTTTTCATCTTTGTATCACTGTGCCAGCTGCGTGAGCTGAGGAAATATGCAGTGTTGGTACAACACATTCTATCAGCATCATAGCTTAGAATTCTTTTTTCCAGACTATTCTCTTTGGCAGGATTTATAAAAAAGGCTGTAAGCTTTACATAAGTCATAGTACGTTCAGGCAACAAGTGCTGGTCCAAACATATTTGATCCTGTAACAATAAATAAAATGAGCATCATATTTGTGGATACCTGCCACAAAATCCAGAAACACCCAGAAATTGTCAGGAAACGAGTCCAGGTAAAGTGGTTACACTTTTAGGAGTCCTTCTGTCCTTCAGCAGTTGACACACACCACTAGAATGGCAGAAGTATTCTATCCCTGTTTCTTACCTCATTTCACAAAATCATGGAACAGCGAGGTTGAAAGAGACTTCCAGACGTCCTCTAATCTAACTTCCCTGCTCAAGCAAGGCCACCTGTAGCTGGCTGCAGAGGACCATACTCAGGTGGCTTTTGAATGATATATTTAATATACTTGCTAATCTCTATTTATGCAGTAAATACCTACCTACCTCATACAAGATGTTTTAGAGGGTATTTTCGTTAGTCATTTTGCTTGATTTCTCTGAAAAGTCACACTAACTTTAAAAAAAATGTAGAAGCCATCTTTGAGAACCCAAATTTTCATGTTTCATTAACATGTTTTATATAATTTCATAATAATGACCATTCAAGAATATGTCCAGCATATGTTTCAGGTCATTTTTTTTATATTATATGGATTCCAAATAAAAATATATGTAGACAGATAACTTCAACAGGTGTTTTTCACTAGGTGCACTTCTTTTTTTTGTCCAGCTTTCCCAACTTAAGTCATGGTGTGACAGACTTCAGTACTTCTTTTCTAGAGGAACATTTATTTGAAGAATTTTTCCTTCACCTACCCATTGCTGTGTGATTTTAAAACATACAACTTGTTGCTGTGTCTTGACATAAAACTGCAAGAACAGAAAACAGACTTTTCATAATGAATCCTCTTTTGCCTGAAGAAGTGTTCTATAAAATATTGTTTGGTTCCATTTTCTGTATGACAGCCCTGTATCTGCCTACATATCCATTACCAAAACTCCCATTTTCCAAGCAATTTATTGTTTCCACAATGGAACACAGCAAAAACAGAAACTCTAGTTTAAAAATGTTATTTCAAAAGCAATTCCATTAATTTCTTCCAATAAAATGTAAGAATCCACCTAGTTAATGTTTACAAATCCGCTGGTTGTCCTCTGAATTTCAATATGCTTAGGGCTGGTTTTTTTCCCACGCTATATGCATAGTAATCCAAATGTATAATGCAATCACATAAATATTTGTAAAGTTCTTCTTATACATGAGTAACAATGCACAAAATAAAAACCTATCACTTCACTAAACAAAACATGAGAATTAAAAATGAGAAATAGGATGACTTTATGCTTATACAACTAAGTTACAAAGATAATATATTTTAAAATTAAGGAAGTTTTAATATCATTGTACTTTACCAAAATAATGGTAATAAAAAACTCCTAACAGAAAAGTCTAAAGATATATTGCAAAGTGAGTCATAAACCATAATTTTCTGGAGCAGGTGAGTCTGTATACATACATGTAGAAACAAGGAATTATTATAAAGTGTCTTTAAAGTATCATAGACATTTTTATTTTCTGAAAACCCTTGTTTAGATGCACATCTATCCTTCATATAATATCTTCATTCAAATTTGCCATTAGGTAATCTCAAGGGCAATAATATTTTGTAGAAAGGTTTTAAAGGGGCCTGTTCTTTGAGGTTTCCTTTTGGTTAGGAGGGACTTCTTCACTTAAAAAATGAAAAAACAACCCACAAATTATGTTATGTCTAAAAGAGCATATTAGGACAATACAAAAAGATGACAACATCCATCTGTCATGAAATGGGATAAGAAAAGTGATTTTGCTTGTGTAAGAAACATGCTATTTAGGACCCGCTCGCCCTGTAAGAGTCATAGCCCAGATCCCGAGAGGCAGAAAGATAAAGTGTGATGAAAGACATTTAGAATAAATAACTGATTTAGGAAAGCACATTAATAGTCTATCAGTATTTAAGAATTCACACATAACTAGAGAACCCACAAACAGCTTCTTTAGCATTGTCCGCTGAGGCAAATTAGAAGCCAAAAGAGAATCTAAGGATGCACAATGATCTGCATCCATTTAACATTAAAACTCAATTTCCAATGTATTTGTCTCACAATTGTTTGTAAATTCTGATGTAAAAATTTTCTATGCTTAAGACAGTTGAAATGTTTGTCTCCCATATGAATTCCCATATGAATTCTCTTTAATGTAATAAATCTGAGGTCCAAGGCAGTCTACAATCTTCAGTAACTTTCAGAAAGGTGACCTGGCTCCTTGTTCTACTCAGATGCTGGCCTCTTTGAAAAAAGAGAGCTAAATTTTCTTTGCTATTTCTAGTCTTCAATAAAATGTAACTGAACCTGATCAATATGGGGGAAAAAAACCCAAACAAACAAACAAAACTACAAAAAAAAAACCAAACAAAAAAAAAAAAAAAACACCAAAACTGGGGGTGGGAAGGCAGAGATGAAAGAACAGAAAACATCTTAAGTTTCAGATGTAGAAAACCAAGATCTAGTTTCTTTCAACAGTGTCCCCTCGGTTCACCTGCCATTTGTTCCCATTCCCCTGCTGACTTTTCAGAGCAGCCGTGCAGTAACCTGGACCAGGTAACTGAGAGAGGAAAAGTTGCTTAATTGCAACATACATAATATTCAGTTAAAGAGAAAAACTAAGTGTACTGAAAAGCCAAGCATTTACATACAGAGCAATTACTCTAATAGCTATTAAGAGAAACTGATCTATGTTTGATTTGGATGAAAAAGACTGTGCAGATTAAGTATCTCCATATATAGTGTACATAAACAGAAGCTGAGACTTATGAGACTGAAAAGCCTTTGCTGTCAAATTTTTGAATACCAAGAAAAATTGTAAGCAATACAGAACACTTGATTACCCCAGGAAATTGAGTTACCTTTACAAATAACAGAAGATCATGATTTCTCTTTTCTAATATTTCCTCCTTATCTATCTTTATAGGAAATCCAAGCATGAAAATATAGGCAACTTACTTAACAATTTTATTTCTAACCCTTTCCTGGATGTTAAACAGATTAAAAAAAAAATAATAATCCATAAAACCTTTTAAAAATATAAAATACATAAAACACTATGGAAAAATAGAAGTTTAACTCCAAAAGGAAAAGAAAGATTAAATGGCAAAATAAAGTACACAAGGGAAACTGCAACTATTTGCAATGATTGAAAATGCAATATAAAATAGGTAAAGCAGATGAATCTGCAAGATGTGGTCCACAAAACTGCCACTTAAGAAATTGGAAAGGAGGAGCAAACACATTATTTTATTGCACAAAACTACAGACTGCTAAGCAGAAAATGTAAATTTTACATAATAATGCAAAGAGCTTTTTTCTTTTCCAAATTTTATTTTTCACAGCTGCAGAGACCATGGGAAGTCATCTAGTCCAACTTGCTGCTCAAAGTAGGATCAATACCGGATTCAGAAAGATCTAAATCAGAAAGTGGTTAATTGCATGGGTCAAAAAAGCAGAGTTAACTGCAATATTAAGAGTTTATACCGTAACTTTATTGCCAAGAAGCTCAACTTCTTGAAGTGGTAACATACACTTGCTGCCCAGAAAGCCAGTTGCATTGGGGCTGTATCAAAAGAAGGGTGGCCAGCATGTCAAGGGAGGCGATCCTCCCCCTTTACTTGGCTCTGGAAAAACCCCACCTGTGTGCAGCTCTGGGGCCCACACAAAAAAACCCACCTTGAACCAGTTGGCACAAGTCCAGACTAGAGCCACCAAGATGATCAGAGGGCTGGAGTACCTTTCCTGCAAAGACAGGCTGAGATAGTCAGGTTTGTTCAGCCTGGAGAAGAGAAGACTCCATGGAGAATTTATAACAGCCTTCCCGTACCTAAAGGGGGCTAGAAGAGAGCTGTAGAGGAACTTGTTACAAGGGCTGTACAGGTAGGACCAGGAGTAATCACTTAAAGCTGAAGGAGGGTAGGCTTAGATTGGGTATGAGAAAGAAATCTTTTACTATAAAAGTGGTAAGACACTGGAACAGGTTGCCCAGACTTCAAGGCCATGTTGGGTGGGGCTCTGAGCAACCTGGTGTAGTGGAAGGTTCTCGGCCCATGGCAGGGCAGTTGGAAGTAGATAATCTTTAAGGTCCCTTCTAAACTAAACTATTCTATCATCTTCCTGATAACTATGACAACTATATGCCCCTCTTCTGATGATAATGGGCTGCTAAAAATAATTCTTCCTGTGAGTTCTTAACTGCTATATCTGTACTTCCTCACTTAAACATCAGCTGAAAACACAAGAAACGTGAACCTGCAACAAAAAGGTTTTGGCCACTTTTTCTTGTTTCACTGTCAACGTGGTAACATCACAAATATCTTCTACTCTTCCCATTCTGCTAGCTTAGGGGGAAATGTAGCAAACTTCTTGTCTCAATGAGCAAAATGAACTCTGGGATGCAAAGTTTTCAATAAAATATTCCTTGTCCTACACTTCCAATTAAAATATTTCACTTAACAAAGATCACAAGGAAGAGAAGTCGCCTACCCTTACGATGCTGACATTTCCAGACTTTTCACTACAAAAAAATTTCAGTGACATTATACTTGGATAATAGGAGAGTTATTTCTGACTCCTTTAAAATCAGAAAACTATAGAAATTTCCAGGGTACCAACAGCTGAAGAAGACTGAAAAAAACCCAATATGTCCTTATAATTAGGAAGTAAGTCAAAGGAATTATTTTTTTAAAAAACAAAGAAGAAATAATAAAGGGGGAAAATCTTATTTTGCTACATAAATATAAAAAGTAAAACTTGTAAAATTTTGTTAACACACAGTTATGCGAAAGCACCTTGATTTTTCCTGCAAACTGACATTATTTTCCTGCTGAGATATACCTGAAACACGATTTTTTATACCCATACTCTGCTACAATCACAAGAAGAAAGAAAAAAACTTTCAAAAGTCTCAAGCAATACTATCATTTCAAAGGCTCTACATATAAAAAGTGCTTTCAATATAAGAAATTATTCACCATTTCTTTTCTTGAAAGAGATAATACATACTTTGCTGACATTTGCTTTCCATTGAGAATTTAGTTACAGTGTTCTATCTCACAAAAAAAATGCATTAAAAAAACCAGTCCCTTCCACAGCATGCTTCTGTCTGTGGAAAGTCTTGAAGAACACTAAGAAATTATAAATCAAAAAATGTAACAATATACTGGAATGAAGGGCAACTTCTTTTTACCAAAAGAAACTATAACAAATGCAGCCCCAACTGCATAATTTGCGAACAAAATATGAATATTTGACCCAAGAACTACTTCACAGAATTCTAACAAGACTCTTATGGTCAGAAAGCTACCTAAAAGCATATTTTACACTCCATACAAATTTCCCATACAATTTAAAACCAATCTTCAATATATGTTGTAGTTAATACTCCTATAATTAATTTTAGTAATTAATTTTAATTGTTATTTGCAACTATCAAGCACCTATATACTAACAGTCATCATATCTTAACATTTTAGAAACATTCTAAGGACATATTACATAAATATTCATCAATATTTCTGGTTGCATACACAGGTCTTTGTACTGTAAATGCTAAGATTCATCTAAAATCACTTTTTATAAACTTGTACATATTATATATTTTACACTGAGTAAACAATTCTTTTAAGATTACTCACAGTCAAGATCCTGCTTTATTCATATCTCATCCTCTTCAATATCAATACACTATGCAGAAAGAGAAACTATTATGTTAGGGAAGAAAGTGACTTTTTCAGTGGCATCCATGGCCAGCAGGAGTCAGAGAAATGATCACGTACACGTTTCCCCGATTCAATATTTTCTGTATCCCTTATTACCAAAGATTGTAAAGCCATCAGTGTGCTTATTTTTATAGTTCTAACTTATTTCCTTAATTCAGAGAAATGAATGTCTGTGTAGACAAAGCAAAAGTTCCCTCACAATGCACATACATAAGCAATTCTTCGTAAGTCCAGAGAAAGAATAAAAATACAGATTATTTTAATTTAAAGATTCATGTATTTTTGAATTGTCACAGAGCTGGTTGATACTCACAAGACTTTCAATGCAAACTTTGGAATCAAATAATAGCATCTTTCTTGGATTAAAAGTAAATAGTTATCAATATTTATAAATGTAGTTACCACAAGGTACAGTTTCAGTATTTTTTTTAACTTTTTGCTATTGTTTATCTGTAATCATATAAGCAGGCTCTCAATATGGCAAGTGACATTCAACATTCATTTTTGTTTGAAGCACGTAGGGAAAAGAATGGGATAACAATCAAGCCACACTTGGGAAAATTTTTTACGCATTCCTATTCAAAAGATGAAAATTAAATTTTGACTTGATCTTTGGAAAGCGCCTCTCTTGTTATATAACTATTTCTGTTGTTTTCAGAACCTCCCTCTTGTACTGCTAAATAGAGAGGGAAAACAGTGGCATTATTACTAAAAAATTTATTTAACAGAGAAAAAAATGCTTTAACACAGCTTCACTCACCAGTAATAGAGGAGATATACTCTGTTTTAGTGAGACCAACAAATGGTGCTTTTTTTTCCTTCAGATCTTTTCCTGAGGCATCTACTAATATATTCTACGCAGTTTTTACATATTGATTATTTACCTCTCAAATAAGGAAGCTGACATTTACTGATCATTTAAATTGACAAGATTATTTTTTTTGTTCTTAGGCCATCTTTGAACAAACAAGTCTGATTTTCAGCAGCTTTAGAAGTCTAGAAATTCTTCTTAAATGCTTCAGTCTTCGAAAGGGTTTTCATCCGTACTCTCTTAGCTATGTTATACCCATAAAAATTAAACTTGCCAAACTGTCAGTAAAACTGCAACGAATTTGTTTTTTTTTAACAACATAAAGCCCTTACTTCTGGGTAAAACAAGGTATTTAACAAAATCATGTGATCGCAGTATGAAACAGTGCTCTGAATGTTACCAAAATGTTAACGTTCTTCAGTTTAAACACACAATTGCACATAGATCTACGTGCTATTCATGAATGCACACTACCTTAAGATATGTTGAAAAATCAACAATCAAATGTTAGCTTGGACTGCACGCCCTTAGCTTACTCAATCGCTGTCTATCAGTCCAGGACATTAAAAAATTACATAAATTACACAGTGTGAGCATTCACTAACAGCCTGTTAAGAAGCACAGGAAAAATTAGCACAGGTGGAAAAGGAGTTAAAACAACAAGCAATACAACAAACACCAACTTTAGCTTTGCTGTTACCTTTGTCTTGCCTCTAAGCCCTAACATCTTAACATCTTAACCCTAACATCTTAGCCCTCTAAATCAGGGGGGGGAGGGGGGGTCCAAATAATTCATGTTTTGTCCTGCAGATCAGGTCTAATACACACATGTCCTCTCTGTGAAGACAGATAGATCAAACGTGTCCTCATCAGTTCACTTCTCAAGCAGTGTACCATCTTCCTTCCTTGAAAAGTTATATATTGTTCCATTCGAAACAAACTTTGCAGTAGATGGGTATATCACTTCAGTTTATCAACCCTTCCCTTTCATCTCTGCACAAACCAACCCTTCACCACCCCGCAAGGACAGACAACTCAGCAGGCTGCTGCTCTAACTATTTTTTATTTCTAATCTGTAAAATTTGAGGTCTTTATTTCATATTGAATGGACTGCTGGTTTTTACTAACCATTTTTGCTAACCACAGGTTTCCCTGAGGAAACTACTGTGCTTTTGCCCACAACCTAAGACAGATTTCTCATAGGGGTTTTTTTTCAAAGATACTGCTAATAAACTGCTGGGTTTAAATATTGAGGTATCATTTCACGGGGTTTAAAATGTGGTGTAATAACCAAATGTCCAGCAAACCTTGACTGCAAACTACAGAAAAGAGGGACTTCTTCCCTGTACAAAATATAGCATATAATAAGGCTCTATCATATCACAGGCTGCTTAATATCTATTAGGCACTTATGTAACAAATATAAAGATATAAACAAAGATTTAAAAGCACTGTTTGAAGTCAGAAGTAGTATTTTCCAGCTGTTTTCTACCTCCTTTTTCGCCAGCATATTTAACTACCAGCTCTAACTTTTGACTCTTATCAGACAGAACTTTTAATTTTTAAATGCTCAAATCAGAAACAAACTAGACTGCAGACAAAACCCAAAGAATCAAAAAAAAAAGCACAGATTTATTAAAGCTATATATAGGCTATTGTCAACTGCTGAACAACTTTTAGCTAGGTCTAATAGGGAAATGCCAATACTTTAGCTTGAATATTAGTTTAATTATTAACCACTGCATACTCCGAGAATCACATAAACATCAGAACCTCTGGAAGTTACACAGTCTTTCTCACTTACAGCAGGACTATCACCAACACACTATCACCAACGATCACTTTTGTTTATCAAAGTCCAAAAATAATGGATAAAATTTCCACCACCTCTTCAGGTACCTGTTCCAATACTGCACTACACTCTTCCCAAAGAAGATTTTTTTCCTAATGTTCAATCTGAATCTCTTTTAATCCGTAATTCACAGTCATTGTTCTTGGTTTCAGCCTCTGTCACTAGCTAGAAGAGTTTAGCTCTATGGTCTTTGTAATTCCTCTTAAGTGCTTAGTTCACATCAAGAATCAATTCAGCACCAGAATACAGCTAAGAACCTGTGCTGGTTTAAAAGTAAACTGGCAGGAGAAAATGGACCCACCACTAAAGAGATTATAAATCAGAGTTACAATTTAATGAAAGATATTACAATAAATACACTGACACAAAGAGAAACTGTTTTCAACTCACCAAAGCCCAGAAGTATAACCCAGTGTCCCGGGGCACAAGCCCAAAGGGTTTTGTTAGCCCTTGTGCTGAGACCCGCGTGGTTCCCCCCCGAGTCCAAAACAAAAGGAATGAAGAATCTGTTGGTGCAGGTGATGGCTGTGGTCTGGTCGGGAGTGGTGGTCTCCTCCTGTCGAGGTCCTGCTGCTCCTC
>JAWWTY010000156.1:36452716-36463867 GCA_035222235.1 Margarornis squamiger
TAGAGGGTGGTAGAATACATAGCTTTGATCACCCCCACACAGTGATAACTGGTCCCACCTGCTGAACTAGGACAGAACCTCCCTGGTTTTGTGGCATTTCCCAAACAGAAGTAGTCAAATAAAAGGAAGAAAGAGGAGGTTTATATTGGATGATCATTTAACCTAGATTAACAACTGAAAGTCAGGACACTGGCATTTCCTTGTACATTCGAAAAATGTGTCATTCCTTGGGTCAAGTTCACACAGCATGAAAACAAAATACACGATCATAAATACAGATTAAAGATATTTTTCCAAACTGTTTGATCTTGTTATTATTTTCTGCCTAACAATCTGTTACGATTACCTGAACTCTTGCTGCTACAATGACTTACCAAGCTTCTCTTGTGACAAATTGGCCAGCAGACATACTGATACATGAGGATAATGTAGAGACAGGAAAACTTACTTTTCCTCCAGAAAGCAGGATAAAAACACATAGTATAAAATCAAGAGATCTCCTCTAACCTAATCTTTTCACCCTCACTCAAGCACATACGCAGACTCTAATCAGATTGTTTCAATTTTCACTACAGTTTTTTTACCTTTTTTTTTTTTGTGTGTGTAGAACAGCCAACTCTTTAGGAAAAAATGCAGTGAAAACTGTGTGGGTTTGGAATTGGACAGACTCCTACTTATATTCTACATATTTTGCTGCATTCCTTCATTTTAGAGGTAAGTATCATAAACACAACCGAACAAATGCATAAGTTCACACATACTATAAATACCTAAAAGGCTTCTTTTTATTATTCTGATGTACAGCTTTCACATTTTCCTAAATATAGTTGGGTTTTGGTGGCAATATGAAATCCCTAGGTAAAATCAGCACTTACAACATTAGACAGCATGGTCAGCACATCTAGAGTCACATCTAGAGCAAACCTGTAAAGCCCTTTAAAGCTGATATGGAGGGAGGCTGAACTTCAGAATAAAATGTGAAAATTATTACATCAAAACTGAAAATAGCATCAATAACTGATACTGTCCCCCTTTTCAGTGGTTTCCTTCACCCCACCATCCCGTAGATCAGTACCACAATTTAAGAAGTTTAAACCATATAACCAACCCTACAGTGCCCAAGGATCCATGGTGCTTTCAGAAATGTTTCAGCCCAAACGCAGCCCTTAGCCTAGCACCCATAAATTACATAAGCACATGGAGTGCTGCAAAGAGGGAGACCATGGCACCCTTGACTGTTCTGGCCTACATACATTAGCAATTTCTATTTTTAAATAGAAGGATTTCTCAGGTGGTAGAAAAGAAAATCAGGCAATATGAAAGTTGCCATTTTTAAGGATAAGCATCTTTTAGGCAAGTTTCCTCACAGCTACAATGTTGCTCCCAGGCCCAGCTGTGTCTTGTCTGCACTTTTGCATCTGACAAGATGTCAACAAAAACTATTTCCAACACTTGGGAAAAAAAATTGTTTCTCAAGGTTCACTTTTTTTGTAACTCAAAGAAAGAAGAAAAAGAACTTGCTTTCAGACTGCACAGGATGCGTTCAGATATAGTTCTTTTAAAATGTACAAGACAGAAGTTTAGAGCTTGAAACTGTGGTCACGGTTTGCAGCTTCTCCTAGTGTACCTTTGTATGCATCTTGTGCTTAAAATTACATTGGGAAGACCTTTTTATGCCCACCAGTAATAAGTCTCTAAATGCCTCTTTTCTTCACAGGAAACAGCCAAGATACCAATTAGATTACATACATTCATGTTTCTTATTTTTTTAAAAAATAATAAAATTTGATAATTTTTTCTCAAAATAATTAGCTATGTTCTAGCTTTAATGTCATAACAGTGTTTCTTGGCTGGTTTTGACTGCAGAAGAGGCACACATGACAGACTGCATCAGAGAGACAATCACTACACATGGCATGGCTGGAGAAGCAAAAGCTTACATCTTGACCAAATTTTCTTCAGCTGAAGAAGAAAAGAGAAATACAAGGAAGAAGCAAAAGGAAGCCACAAATACATGAAGGAAGACAAAGTAGACAACAGTAATATACACTGAAATTTATGTCCAACTTTATGTCTATGCATATATCATTGCAATATATCCACACTATTATCTCTACATTATAGCGTGATACATTACACTACCTTTCCAACTTTACATATTGTTTCAGCAGATAAAACTAGAAGAACATTTAGAAAGCAAAAATCTGTTTCATGAAGTAGCTGACAAAGTGCATACTTCAATAGTTTATAATTTAAAAGTTCAAAAACTGATATGTACAAATAATTTTAATCTTACACATAGTTTTTGAGTGACATCAAGACTGTCATCATCTTAAGACTGTTTTTGTGGATAGAAATACTTAAATGGAAAGAAAAGTCTCAAAAAGCAAAAGCTAATTCAGTAGTACTAAAAATCTTGCATGAGGAAGAAAAAAGCTGAAAGCCTGTGAAAGAAATCTGATTTGGTCTGCAAAACCCTGAACATTCACAGGAACACCACAAGCCATGAGAATATAAACAAAGGTGATGTCTGAGCAGACCACATTCTTTTGTAGCAAATGAGACCTGATAACAAAATTCAGGTAGCCTTTCTAGCAGAACCACTACAATCAACTCTGTGTAAGTGACACTGAAGTCTGACATTGAAAAATGAACTATTTTCTCACCGCAGTGCTTGGGAAAATCACGGAACACCTTGTCTTGGAAACTATGATATGGCACATGGAAAATAATAAGGTGATAGGTGAGAGCTGATACAGCTTCACTGAAGGCAAATCATGCCTGACAAATTTGATGATCTGCTATGATGGAGTTATAGCAGCAGTGGATGAGGGAAGAGCAACAGGTGTTCTCACATGGAGTTGTGCAAAGGATTTGACATTGTCCCACATGACATCCTTGTCTATAAACTAGAGAGACATACGGATTTGATAGACAGACCTCTCAGTGGATATAAAAAACAAAGTCAAGTGCAAGGTCCTGCACGTGGGTCAGGGCAATCCCAAGCACAAATGCAGGCTGGCTGGAAAATGGATCGAGCCTAGTCCTGGGAAGAAGGACTTAAAAGGGTTTGTGGACAAAAATGCTCAACATGAGCTGGCAACATTCACTTGCAGCCCAGAAACCAACTATACCCTGGGCTGTATCAAAAAAAGCATGGCCAGCAGGTCAAGGGAGGTGATTGCACCTCTTTATTCACTCTGGTAAGGCTCCATCTAGAGCTCTCTGTTCAGCTCTGAGGTTCCCTACAAAAGAAAGATCCTGACCAGGCAGAATGAGTCCAGAGGAGAAGTCACTAAGTTGCCACTAAGCAACTCTCCTGTGAAGACAGGCTGAGAGAGTTGGGTTTGTTAAGCCTGAAGAAAAGGCTCCTGGGAGACCTTATAGCAGCCTTCCAGTACCTAAAGGGGGCTACAAGAGGGATGCAGAACAAATTTCCACAAAGTTGTGTAGTAATAGCAATATAGTCACTATGAGCAGTGGTGACAGGACAAGGGGGAATGGCATTATGCTAAAAGAGGGTAGGTTTAAATTAGATATTAGCAAGAAATTCTTTACTAAGAGGGTGGTGAGGCGCTGCCATTGGCTGCTCAGAGAGGCTATGGATGCCCCATCCCTGGAAGTGTTCAAGGCCAGTTTGGATGGGGCCCTGAGCAATTCAGTATAGTGGAAAGTTCTCTGCTCATGGCAGGGGTGGTGGAACTGGATGATCTACTGGGCCTGTTCAGCCTCAAGAAGAGAAGACTGAGAGGAGACCTCATCAATGTCTAGAAGTATCTGAAGGGAGGATGCACTACCTCCTCTTGCTGGTGCCAACCAATAGGACAAGAAGAAATGGGCAGAAACTGATGCACAGAAGTTCCACCTGAATATGAGGAGGAACTTCTTCACCGTGGGAGTGACTGAGCACTGGAAGAAGGTTGTCCAGAGAGGCTGCAAAGTCTCCCTCACTTAAGATATTCAAGGCTGTAAACTCTCCCTCACTGGAGATATTCAAGAACCCATTCTTGAGGAGGGAGGTTGGACCAATGACCCACTGTGGTCCCTTCTACCCTGAACAATTCTGTGATTCTGTGATCTTTAAGGTCCCTTTCAAGCCTAACCATTCTATGATTTTACTAGAACACATCCTAAAACAGAGTTCTGACAATTTGATATTATGCAAAAAGCATGTAGTTGCTCCAGAAGAAAGGGAAGTCCTCCTTCAACAAGCAAGAGCCAAATATTAGTCAATTGCAAACACTGACTAAAAGCACATATACAGCCATGCTGTTCTAACTGGAAGACTAATCAAGTATTTTAGAGAACAGTTCACCTACACTCTGGATAAACACTTGAAAAAAAAATTTTAATTATACAGTTGATTGCAACTATGTAACTGCAACCATATTACATAATGTCAGCATAAACCTGTCTGATGTCAACCAGAGGGCAAAATCAAGACACCGATAGCCTGTAGCGTCGAACAGAAGTAATTTTTATAAATCTACAAACAATGCATGTGTTTATCACAGGTTGCCTGAGATAAACAACTCTCAGTCTCACTGTACTCAATGTATCAGTTGTAATTTTTAATTCTACATAGTCGCATCTTAAAAATTCCACAGATGTCCCTAAAATAATTGCTAGCATAATCGCAAAAAAAAATAAAATAAATAATAAAAAAAAAAAAAACGGCAACAGGCATTTGGCAAAAGTTTTTAACTGAAATAGGTTCATAGACAAAATACAGCAAAAATAATAAACCAGAAGTAACAATATGGAGACTTCAATAAGTGTGTTTGTTTCCTTACAGGTAGCCACAGTGTAAAACAAATGGTGACCATACAGCCAGATTTCTCCAAACACACAGGAAAAAAAAAAATCTAGGTAAGAACAACAAATAGCTTCAGACACTTGTGAGGGATTTCCAGAAATCCTGGGAAAACACCTACGGACAAAGTCCACACAAATCCATACAGGGGTTTGACATATACCAGGGTGTTTTACACATAATCCACAGCACAGATCACCTACGTACATGCATAAGCCCACCACACTTTCAGCATGCATTGGACTTTCTGTGCATTCTCAGGTCATTGTGTTGTTTACATCCAGTAAGACCTCTTTAGGACAGAGAGTCAGGCCTTGGGTATTTCAAATTCACCAAGCACATACCACACTATGTCCACATAGGCACCTCTGTCTGGGAAATGCTGTAACTTCATTAATAAATTCCATCCTTTCTCTTGCAATAGAGCTGAATCTCACCAGCAATGAGAGAAGTAGCTCATATGTTTATTCATCTTCTGCTTTCTTTAAATCATTATGGAAATTCTGTATTTCCTGGGGGAACAATTAGTAGAAGGAACACAAGATCACCATACTCCTTTTGTAATTCCTTTAAAAATTAAGATGCAAACTGCTTTGGTTACAAGCCTGTCCTCTATCTAGAGCTCTATCTTATTTCTTGGTGGTAACTCATTCAATAGCCTTTAATCTTTAGCTCGGAATTTCTCAAATGCTCCACAGAAGTTTGGGGCATTAGTCCTATTTTCCTCATCTGGATGCCTGACAGGTTATATAACAAGGTTAACAGTTCTAAAAAAACCCACACATTTTTTAGAACAAATTCAGACCAACTCCCTTTCATTGAAGTTATGTTTTTTCTACCATCTCCTCACATAGGCTCCAGAAGTAATTTTATCTAAGCTACAAACTAATGTTACATCCACTGACTTACAGTTTCCAGGGTGGAGAACAATAAATGTAAAGTCAATAAAAGATTAAACTGCAAACATCAAAAGTCTCCCTTGAGTTTGTAAGAGAGATTATTAGAAAAGTACTTTCACTTTTGAAAATGTTTATATGCATAATGACAAGGCCCCTTGCATTCCTCAAATTAAATTTAACAACTTGGTGCTTTCACAACATAGGCAGAGGAAAGCATTCAGTTCTGTGAAAGACTCACTTCGGGGAAGAAAAATTAACATTTTTGTTACCAGTGTACACCAGCAAAAGACAGGCAACAATGTTGTGAATACATGAAATGTCTACATCTGTGTGTTTGACTTTTGGTCAGCATGATAAAAACCTGTAACAGTTTTTCTGTCTATCCTGAAGCCAAAAATCTTAGTGTATTATTTACCCTCAGTCCCTATTCCACTCTAAAGGAATTGATTTCATTACCACTAGGCTCTTGTTTATTTTAGGAGAATTTGCAGGTTTGGGAGGAAAAACAAAAAGAGACACAAACTAACAAAAAAAAAAAATCATTCTTTTAAACAATGGCTACTTGAAACCCGACCATAAAATATTAAGCATCCTTTCACATTTCAACTTTTAGAAAAGGTTTTCTCCTTTCTTTGCTCAGACCACAAGTTTAGAGATTGCAGCCTGAGAAAACAAAAGTGAGCTTATTTTTGTTTTCCTATCTTATTTTCTTAGGAGCAAGTTAGATTTTCCTTATAATGACAACCAGAAGCACAAGCAGATGCACACCTTTTCCTGCAAATGTTTGGTTCAATTCTTGGGAATACTCTAAAAAGGCTCTTGATTTGATTTGCAGCAATTCTCATAATTTAACACCAATTACCTTACATAAAGATGAATCGGGGCACAGTATTCCAGCTGCAGTATGCTAATTGAACCATGTTTTTAATACTTTTCTTTTTGTCCTTTCCCCTTCCCGAAACAGCCTGTTTATTACTATTACTCCCACTGTGAAACTTCAGACTTATCCAAACCACTGAATCATCTACATTACTTTTACATATCAGTCTGAAATACACACAGCCTATGCAGTTCAAATTTTTTTCCTCTGTTTCAGATCAAATTTTTTTTCTTGTATTTGTTGTATGTTTTTCATCTTCATCTCAGCTTCTAAGCGTGCAAGTGCTGAAGGTCTAGCTAGCACATGATCTAAATGGCTGACCTAAGGGCTATTTTATAAAACCCACATTCTCAAGTCAAATAACATTACATTACGTTTTGACTTGATAACTCACAAGTTTTCAAAACTTGGCAATGTCACTACAGCACCCCGAGGCATCCTATGTGACATATAAGGATGACAAATAATTTAAACAAACACAAAATACAAATAATAACCAGTTTCCCCTTTAATTAAAGTGGTATGCATTTGTATTTAAAAAAAAAAATATAAAGATTACTTCCCTCATCTCTTTTGTAAAAAGTCTTTAGTAATATGGTAATTTCAGGTAATTAAAATGCTCTTTGCATTACACTTTTGCCCTGGAGAAGTGGTTTTATTGCACGCAGCTAATCCAAAAAGGGCAATAATTCATAGTATTTGTCTTCAGAAAACAAAGACCATATTTTACAATATCCTCTCACTGTTCTTGTGGGGAATCAGCCTAAAAGTCAAACACTGGTACACTTTTTACAGTTGATCCTCTTTTCTTGTCAACTACATCATCATTTAAATGTTAAAATTCCATTTCAACTGAAGAAAAAAATAATGCCACATTGACGAGTTTCAAGGTTTTAGTGTCACTGATTCTAAGCAAGACAAACAAAATACACAAACTAAGAAGAATTAAATCTCCTTGTATTAAGAACAGTTCTTAACAGATTTAAATGTGTTTGAATGTATGCCAGAAAGTGGTATGCACCATTTTGCTCTTCATATTTTTTAAGAAAAGTTTCTATACAGCTATCTCAGCACAAAAGTCCAGAAAGAATGCCTTTCATGGACAATAGAGAAATAGACACACTTTGCTCATTCCTTTTTTCACACCATGTACATTAGATTATCAATATAATTATACTCCCTACCAAAATTAGAAAACCCAAAACAGCATCTGAAGTGCAAAAGTTAGTCCTTTAGTGTAAATAAACACAAATACATGTTTACTAGGAAATATAAACTACTACATTTGACATAGCATTGAGTTTTATATAAGTGAACGCACACGTATATTATTCATGTACAAAACCACCAAATAAAGATATAGAACTATAGCGGGTTTATACATATACACACGCTCATAAATACATCTATACATGTACACACTATATTAACGCACTACTCAGGCCTACATATGCTCTACTCTGCACACTTTGAGAAGTTTAGTTCAACTTAATGTAAATTTTGAGCAGGAGTAAATTAAGGAGGTGTATAAACCTCTGCAGAATAAGGGTCAAATTATCTGAAATCGGGTATATCCACATTACCATGGAAGAGGCTGCCTATAAACAGATCATCTGACACTGATACTGAAGAAAATTCAGCACAATCCTAAAAATAAAGTTGTGTACAAGGGGACTACTTAAATATTTAACAGCACACCACAGACACAGCGTTGATTTTAGCAGTCTAAGATGACAGCCACAGAGAAAAATAAAATCATAATTTCTCATCCTTACATACTGCTTAAACAATCCAGACCAAATATAGAGCTTGGAAAAAAATTGATGCCTGGGAGGCCACTATTTTGCAGATGCTAAGAAACCAAAATACTGTGAGATTTCAACAAAACATTCTTCACAGTGTAGTCTCCTGCTTGACTGTGATAACCAAATACACCTTTCTCAAAAAATCAAGAGTAAACAAATCATTTCAGGAAAAGAGAAAATCATGAACCTAGAGCAGACAAATAGCTACCTTGTAACAGTTCTAGATATCGCATAATTCTGTTTAGAGTCTCTGCCCATATGTCAAATAACTTTGAATATGCAAAGCATCCCATCAAGTTTAGTGAAACAACATGTGCTAGTGAAATCGTATATACCTATGCTGCAGACCTACTTGCAGCCTTAAGCCTAAAGTAAAGGCCACCACTTGACCAGAAAAAAAAAAAACAAACACACAACAAAGCACAAAAAAAAAAAAAAAAACCACCCCAAAAAAAACAAAAACAAAAAACAACCAGCCTATCTTTCTTCCAATTTTCCCTTTCTTTGAGCCACTTCCTTCTCAACAGCTTTGGGAAAGCAGACATTCAGCTCCAGGAAACTGTGACTAAATGAAAGCCCCTCATTCAAGTGTGCCCTGCAGAGAAGCAGCTAAATGATGCTTTCTTTTATGTAGTCAAGAAACTGCAACAAATTAGTGTTCAAAATTTTTATGCCACTACTTACTCAAATAAGTTCGACTCTGAGCACAGAGCAGTTTTCTTTACGCAATAGTACAGTTGTAGGAAATTAGGTTTAAAATCAAGTTTACAGCAAACTCATGAAATTGATAAACTACTCAAGTACAAGAAATGGAAACAATTAATACAACAATCTTACCCCTTCCATTACTGCTAGCACATTCGGATGTATATATGACCAAGTGACAAGTGCTGGCCTAGCTTTGAAAATAAATATGGTAATGGGAAACAAAAGGGTACACCTTTTGTCAGAATTTAATTTAATAAAGCAGGTAACCATTTCTTAAACCATGAAGAATACAAAATTTAGAAACAAGGATGTGTATTTCATACTTTTTTGGAAACATTGCATTAGTTGTCTCCAACAAAAAAGAAGTACCACTATTCAGTGAAGTCCAGATCAGTGTGATCTACAAAGAGAGGTAAGGCAAAACTATCAAGTTAAAAAAAAAAAGAAAAAAGTAAAATCTCTGCCTGAAACTATTTCATCACCTCAGTAAAAACCAGAGGGGAGGAGGAAGCCAAAATTTTCCAATATAACCATTCTGAATACTTAGGCTGGCTTTTTTCTCGTTTGAAATCACTATGATACTTTTATATGGGTCTTTCACATAAGAAACATGGATAAAGTAAAACTTCATCATATAACACGTTTGCTAAAACAGAGAAATCGTGAAAGGCAAAGGCAGCCGAGGCTCAGGCAGAAGTCCGGTGGATTTCAGCCCAGTGTTGCGCGAGTTCTGCCGGAGCGCAGGTGAAACTGCGCCTACTGATGGTACCGCTCCAGAGCGGCCGCGGGCAGTGCCACCCCCGCAGGGCAGTGCCACCCCCGCAGGGCAGTGCCACCCCCGCAGGGCAGTGCCACCCCCGGGGGCGGCCGGGCTCCCCAGCGCCCCCTGCCACGCCCCGGGCCCCGGCAGTGCCACCCCGCACGGCCGGCGCTGTCCCCCCGCCGGCACCGGCGGCCCCGCAGCGCTGCCCGGCACAAGGGCAGGCGTGCGGAGCCCTGCGCGCCGCTTTGAATCCTGGGCTCTCGGCGCTGGTTTTCCCTTGTTACTGTTCGCCTTTTTTTTTTTTTTTTTTTTCAGTGGAAAGTTTCCTCTGCCGGCAGAGGCCGGGACAGCGAGCACTGCCCCGGGGCGCCGCGCTGCCATCGCAGCTGACAGCTCTCTGCCCCCCCTTCCGCAGCGTTAACAGGCGGCAGATAGATCCGGCCGGAGTTTGTTTTTAATAGCGGCCGTGAGTTAGCACAGCTAATTGCACCCACCGCCAGCCAAATAAAAGTCAAGCTCGTATACGAGCATCCCGTGTGGAGGAGCATGGAGCCTCCTCGGCACCGCACCGAGGTCGGGGGGGGGGTCGGCAGAGAGACAAGCGGGGCGCGGGGGGAAGGAAGTGGGGCCGGCGGCAGGGAAGTCGGGATGAGTTTCGCTTGTGCCCGGGGCAGAGCCACCGGGCGCGGAAAGTTCACAGCCCCCAGCAGCGCCCGCGGGCGGCGGGACGGGGGCTCGCCCGGGGGCCCCCTTCTTACCTTCTGGTCCACGATGGAGCAAGCCATTTCCCGGACGTGGGCGAGGCTGAAGTCGCCCGAGGAGTCCTGCAGCAGCAGCACCGGCTCCCGGCTCAGCCCGATCTGGAGGTGGAAGGCGACGCCGCCGCCGGCAGCAGCGCCCGGGCTGGGCGGCCGCGGCAGCGGAGGGGCGCTCATCGGAAACTTCCCGCCGGAGCCGCCGCCGGAGCCGAAGGGCCAGGGACGGAGGGGCAGAGGCGGGCGCCGCCGCGAAAAGTTTGTGGCCGCCCCGGAGGCGCCGGGCGAGTTCCCCCGCGAAGTTTCGGGAAAGTCCCGCCGAGCTCCTCCCGGGTGAAAATGGCGGGGGGGTGTGGGGGAGGACCGGGGAGGATGCAGACAGGAAAAGGCGGCGAGAAAGACGCGAAGGGGAGCCCGGCCCAGCGCTGCCGCCGCCGCCGCCGCCGAGGCGGTGCCGCCGCTCGGGCTACTGGCGCCGCGCGCGGCGCGGGGGCGGGACGGGCCGCGCCCTCCCCGGGACCGGGACCG
>JAWWTY010000156.1:36463953-36553555 GCA_035222235.1 Margarornis squamiger
CGGGACCGGGACCGGGACCGGGACCGGCCCCCGCCCAGCCGGGCCGCGCCGCCGCCGAACCCCGGCAGCGCCGCCGTGCCGGGCGGCCGTGAGAGCCTCCCCGTCCCCGTCACCCCCGCTGGGCAGCACCTCAGGAGGCAGGTGGAGGCAGAGCCCGAGGAGAGCCGGGCATTTCCTTTCTGGCCTTTCCTTGCACGGTGGTCTCTCCGGGCAGAGCGGCGGCAGCTGCCCCCGGGGACGGAAAGCAGTGCCAGGAGAGCGGGAGCTCCGCTCTGGCCCCGGCTCTTGTGCCCGGCCTCGGCTCCTCAGCATCGTGCCGCCGCCTCCAGCAGTCCCCCTAGGTTCTGGGAAGAAGCAAAGGACAGCTCACACCCATCTCCTTTCTAAACCAGCTTGCAGTTTCAGGTACAGTCTGTGCTAAGGAGAAGCACCCTGCCACCCAAAAGCAAGATGAGTTACTCTTCCCAGCTCTTGGGAGCGGTGCAAGTCCCATCCGTTTGCACAAGCAGCACTGCTGGCAGGGCAGCGTTTAGTTTAAAACATCTACCTCCAATCTCCTCTTCGAGATGTGTGAAGGCAGTGGAAAAGTGAACTGTAAATATTATAGTTACTAATGGAGAAACTCTGAAGATAGATATATGTGGCCCCTATAAGGATGACAGTGCTACCTCTAGGTTTATAAATACCGTGGTTGATCAGATTTACAACCTGTTCCATTGCAAACTGCTTTTTTGACCAAAATGTACATCTGCAGCATTGTTTTATTTTTACTAGGTGTCATATTAGGACCCATTTTACTGTTGTCAGCTCATTTCCAACCTGGGAATTACTGCAAGCTTCCCATGATCTTGTGGCCCGGCCAGCTTTTCTATACGGGTGTCATCGTGGGAGAAACAGACTAGAAGAAGATCCTGCAGCCTTGCTTCACTGTTGAGTCTGAGGTTCAGAGTGGACCTCCCTTGCTTTCTCAACTCCTGGTGAGAGCTTCAGTGAGGCTAGGTCAAATCTTTGTCTCAGACTTGGTCAGCAGTTCATATCTAAAGGATAAAAAAGAATATCTACAGCACTCAACAGGAGCGCATCCCTTATGCTTTTGTGTCTTTGTTCTCTGTGTAAATAGTTCTGGCTCAATTCTAACTCAATTTTCCTTTGTATGTTTCATCCACGTAGTAAGTAATAGGATGAACCTTGCCATCAGACTTTGTTAAGTTGTGCTTTTACGGATTCATATTAAGCCTACTTTTGCTGATGCCTTTGATGGCGATTCTTTAAGCAACCTACATCACTCATTCATGACACAGCTCTTTTGCTCTTCAAATAACCAGAGCAGAGGTAGCAGTAACAATACTGAGAATTAGGTATCCTTGGTTTTCTCATCTGTGTCAAATCCAGTGATAGATCTCATATGTTGTGACGTACCCGCAGATCCTGTGTGCAGGCACAAGATTTTCTTCAAAGTGAAAGATTACCGTATTTTTAAAAAGTTGTAGGTTGCTGCATTTTTTGTTTAGTGGGCCGGCTAGGTTGGAATACACCTTTGTAATCAGAATAGATGAGGGCAGGATTTCTTCATCGCTGTGTCATCCAGTCATATACAAATGCCATTTATAAAAGGATTCAGTGGAACTACATGATGTAATCCCGCGTACAACCTGGCCTGTTGTGCTGACTGAAATGTCATCTATTTCATGAGATGGGAGAATTGTTGTGCTGATGCCAGGAAAAGGAAAAGACCATTCACAGCAGTCTGTTCTGTTTCCTGTGACCTGATACAGTGTGCATGCCTAGTTGCTAAACTGTACATGCACAGTCGGAAAAACCACTGGAAGTTTAGGTTTCGCTGCACCTCCACAGATTAATTCAGCAGTACCTGAATTGCCACCTTGAACTTCCAGGGAGAAAAATGAGTTTGCCACGCATGGCTACACAATATATGCATCTGGCTACATACAGGAAGGAGACAATCAGAAGAGGATGTCACTGTAACATCACCTCTTGAAAACCTCTCCCACTTGCCCCCAAGGTACACTTGCTGTAATGTTGCTTTTAATTGCTCTATGTTGCCACAGTATAGTGTAGGGTGAATAGTGGTCATTGTATATTCTTGTGCATTGTACACTAGACCCTTCACTTAGATGCATTTCTCAAACTGTTATCTTCTGTTCTTTTAGCTTACTGCATTGTCTAGATGGAATTCTGTTCTATCCATTGGCATGCATCCCCTTTGTAACATTTTTATTGCTTTCTGCTTTTCTCTCCTTGGGATGTAACTGGGTCCTTTTTGAACAGCCAATTGTCTGTTTATCTTCTTTTCAAAACAAGCAATTTTAGGGTCCATATTTTTTAATTAAAAAAGAAATCGAACACCCAGCAAGGAATAATGCAGGATATGCCTAAGCAATGGAGATATTCTATAAGGCAGTTTTTTTGATATAAGTGATGTAAGTTCTTAGGTTAAAGTTGTTGACCTAAAGCTTGGGCTCTGTACATGTACAAAGAGAGTAGAACACAGGTGATTGCAAGGATATGTTCACTACTGGTTTTGTGAGGCAGATAGTGGAATATCATATCTAGTTCTGTCATCAGTATTTTGAAAAATAGGTTGCTTGGCAGTATGCTGAATAGTATAGCGTATCTTGGCAAGGAGAAAAGAACAGAACAAAAGCAAATAAAGAGTAAGAAGAACCAGTCACCAGAAACTGGATAGAAAGTCAGCCTGAAAAATAAATCTCAAATTTTAACTGTGAAAATGAGTAGTCCTTAGCGTGAATACGCCAAGAAAGTGACAGGTTACATTTTTTAATTTTGTAAATTTAGACTGAGTGTTTACTCACAAGCTTTTTGGGCTCAGTACTGTGATAACTTCTTTGGTTTCCCAAGGTCACAGTGGAAGACATCTGCCTTAAGCTGTTTGTTATATTCCTAATGGGATCCAGAAAAGATAGGCAGATTTTTTAATCTGTGGCAGTGCACATGAATTCAAAGATGTAAAGATAGTAATTTTTCTTTCTCCCTTGAAAGAAATGTGTCTTTTCTATCTCAGAGGGAAAGCATCATCTGTCCAGGAAGAAAGTGAGTTGGTATAAGCTCTTTGTCCCTTAGGTCACTTCCACATGTTCACCTTTGCTGAACTCCATAAGCAGTTCCATGCAGTGCAGGAGCCTCTGGAAGAAACACTTTCCAAGCCACTGCTGAAGATAACAACAGCTTTTCATGCTTGAAAATTTACCTCCTCAACCTGCAACACACATCAAATGTTAGAGTAGGCAAAGACACCTTTTGTTGCTGAATCAGGCCAATACCCATTTTTGCATTCTGACACTAAACTTTTTTGGTTTCTCTCATCTTACACATTCCTGAACTGCACTAACACCTCTATGCTTGAGCTGGAACCTCAGATTTTACAAGGAGTAGATCTCATTTCTATATGTCTTTCATATATTCTTTATATAGACATAGATTTTAACACTGAACATTCAGCCAAATCTATTTGTGAATATGTGAACTTATCCTGTTTCTACAGTTGAATATAGACTGTGGTATTTGCATTCTTACTCAACAGGAAAACATGCTTTATTAAAGACAGGTCTACAAAAGTGAAAGTATTTTTTCTTTTTGCTGTTTTCAGATGCTGAAATGATGTTTAAAGTGCACTGCATGGTCCTGTAGTCTCTCTCCTGAAACAAAAGCAGAGCATTGAAAAAATATTAACCAAGGAAGAAAAGGAAAAAAACAACTGGTAAATACAATGAAATGAAATTTGGGAACACATGTAGACTGTGCTGGAAAGTAAAAGGACACTAGAGTTGGAAATGCCGTGTCTCTGGATCTGAGATTGGTATTGTATTAGTGCTGAACTGGTTAACAAAATGAAGCTGATATCTGAAAATTGACAATATAGTTTCACAGGAAAGTTCCTGGGTATTTATTTGGAGAGAAGCAGCAGGTGTTAGCTGTACAGCTGGTTAGGGATTTTCTGATGAGCTACTTATGTCCATGAGAAAATTATAACATTTCAAGATGTAACTGGTTGTTGTGAATACTGTCAGTAAATCTCCCACATTGTTTTGTTTATTGTTTTGTTTTTGCTGTCTGGGGTTTTTTTAATGTTCTCAATTATTGAAATTGCTTCAACATTTCTAAAGTCATCTTCCAGAATGTTCTGCTAAATGTTACAGGTAATTAGGACAAAACATTTAAAAACGTTAGGCTTAAAAATTCAAAATTCAAGTTTAAAAATTTGAGACAACTCTATGTATTTTTTATAAATTGATCATAAAAAAAAATCTGATTTTTTATCTTCATAGTATCTTGGGAATAGAAGTTAAAATCTGGTTTAGGCTGGCAAAACTGTTTTCTGCCTATGGAAGACCATGTCTGGGCAAATTGATCATGGACATACAAGGTAGAGAACATGAAAATAGAATCTGAAATATTGCAGGATAAAGCTTTTTTATGTCAAATAACTGCATACTCTGTTTCTTTGAGCTAAAAGTGTGCTGCTTTGGGGAAGAAGAGGTTTTTTTGTTTTCTTTATTCACTGTACTCCAAACTGATGTCACTATACTTGAAAAATTCTGGGATAGGACAGCCTCTGTTTATCTCAAAGTATGCTTTGTTATGGCTTGATGATAGAATAACTGATGCATTCAGATAAGCATGAGTATCTTGGCATTGTTTGTGCATATTTGTGCAAATTGTCTTCACTGGCGCTCTGGTTCTTAGGAGCACAGTACATCTGGAACAAGACAGTCATTGCTGCTTAAAATTGCCGAGAGATGTTTCCCACTCCGGGAATACTAAAAGTGAAGTAGTCATTGTGCCTAAAGGAAGACACAGCACAGGTTTATTCAGTAATTTCTTAATGCTACTTCTTAGATGATTTCTGAATAGGGTATCCTGTGTGAAGGACATATTTAATTGCTTACATAGCACCATTTCACTGAACAGTCTCCTGAATGTCACCGTCATACAATTCTACAGAATTCTGGGCCGCAGTGGCCTGAAATCTCTGGGTCCTAGAATTGTACTTTCTAATAGTATGTAATGTATATTTCCTCTTTAGAAATGATTGCGTGATTTTCATTATTCAGGTGTGGATAATTCTCAACAAGCAGCTAGTGTGTTTGCTGTATTTTTGTAATTTTCTCACAACTACATTGGTAATTCTGTTAGAAAAATCTGTGCTATTAAAAATCAGTTATATTGTATTTTAGTTACTTTTTTTAGTGTAACAAATTTCTTGAAGTACTGTTCACTCATTAATACATACAAGCATAATTGATTTACAAGCTTTGTTCTTTTACACATCAAGAGTGGGTTATATTGTTACTTAATGCTAATACTTTTGTGGCTGCTGTCCAAGTCTCCATGTCATTTCCACTGAAATTCTTCAGCAGTTCAAAATATAATCCAGGTCATGGGAATTAAAGAATCAGATATGTGTGTTGTGATTTATGCATGATTTTGACCTGCGGGAATGGGCATCATAGTATTTCTGTGAGCAAATACAGCCTAAAGAAAGAGTCTGTTAACTATCCATCAACACTTGTCTCTAAAGCTTATGGAGTCAAAGTAGAGAACAAGCAGAGTGGCCAAGAGTAAGTAAGGATGACAAAGACCTACTTGTGAGCTAAGCAATATCTAATAGTATGGAAAGGACACAGGTTTACAGGCAATTTTAAAATTGAGCTAGAAATTTATCAAGGTGCTAGATATTTCTGAAATGATTACTGATTTTCTTCTCTGATACCCAAAAAGATGTTAATGGAGCTTGTCAGATTAACTAGTCGCACTATCACTAGTTTTACCACACTTTTATGTGGTTTGATATTTTTATCCACAAAATTTGTTATGCAATATAATTTGAATAAATTAAATTGTGGTTAACCTAAATTATTTAATGACTGCTGCATGACTACTAAGACCACACACAGATCCGGGTAAAACTTAGGTGAGATTCTTGAGACAAAGATATAAGACAATTGATAAACACTGCTCCTGTATTCATTTTTGTGTGTTTCCTTGCTTGTAATGATTTAATGAGTTAAGAGAGACTGCCTATAGGAACAGGGATGGATTTCTTACCTAAATTATCATTGATCTTTTAATGTTTATTGATGTCAGTCACTGCTGCTGCTTCGGTTTCACTGCATGACAGTGAAAAGCCAGAGCTAAGAATAACATGAGGGAACCTAGTATTTTACACAGGAGGGAAGTGGATGAAGTAATGGAATGATGCAGGGGATCACAAGGAACCTGCAGAAGAGAGGAAGGTAAAAATGGAGAGAAGAATTTTTTGCATGGAGTACTACAATTATGCATCGTAGTTTCTTACTTGAAAATGTTTGGATTTAAAATTTGGACCTAAACAGTTCAGCAGGTTGTGTTTTAAGATAATTAGAACTATATTTTTGTTTCATTTACAGTCACTGTTTTGCAACATTAACTTCACCTTATCATGGTTTTTCAGTTTGGAGGTCAAAGAAAAATTTTATTTAATTTTAATTTTTAATGAAGACTAATAAACCATGTAACCACACAATACATATAGGAACACTAAAAGTTGTTCTGTACAAGCCTTGTAAAAAATTTAATGAAAGTTCACTATTGCACCAGTTGCATCATATGTTTATTTAGGATAACCTCATAGAACTAAACACACACAGGAAACAAAACTTCCGTTCCTGTGTCTTACTCCTTCCTGTGTCTTGCTCCATAATACAAAAAAAAATACACATAAAAAGGGCTTAGTTGCTGAATATTTCTTCAAGTCATAAAAGTCCTTTCATTTAAACCACAATTTAGGGTTAATCACAGGGAGAAAAAAGTGTATCTTTTCCCTGTCATAGTAGACAAACATCTCACCATGAAGCCCTACACAATGCCACAGCATTGCCACCCTGGGTTATATAAACAAGGAAATTGTAAGATAGAGTAGGAAGACATTTCAAACAGGTTAACTGTGTTTGATTGTGCTTAAATTTAATGGATCTTGACATGATGAAGCATGTGAAGAGAGTCTTAAAAATAACTTGATTAGAATAATGTCTTTCAGGGATATAAAAAAATGTAACACTGTGAAATTAAATAGGAGAAACAATAGGAGACAAATAGGAGAAAATAAATATAAAAATAAACATAACTAATCTGATCTTGATCATGCAATGTATTATCAAGAATAAAAGTTTTTTAAAGAAAAAAAGATAAAATTTTAAAAAAAACCTGCCTATGGAAATCAGAGAAATAAGGCATATTTTTTCATCTTTCCCCTTGAAGTCTTGCAAATTCATATGCAGATGTCTTCCAAACACAAGTGGATGATTTCCTAAAAGTTGTACATTTGGTACTAAACATTATTAGGTTCAACAAGAAAGCATCAAGCTAACATGGGTCTGTGTTGTAAAGACTAGATAATATATTTGTCTCTGTAATCTCTCTTCCAGAAGTCTGGAGGCAGATTCGTTTATTTCTTGGGAACTTATCCACAATTTTCTCCTAACTCCAGAACTGGGAGACAACTTGGTTGTCTTTTTTTGTGAGTATGAAGCTCTTGGATGTGCATATTTTTCTTACCATCTAAAACCTATTTTTCATGGGATTTGAAGGTTTTTTTATATTCCAAGTATAGAACCCAGTCCTCTAATTGATTTTGCATAGGTAGGAAGACTAAAAAGAAGCCTCACTGTATTCTGTGAACAGAAAGGTCCAATTGTAGACTTGAAAAATCACATGTCCTAGAGAAGGAAGTACAAAAAGGAGCCTGTAGAGCCTAGGTAATTTTCCATGCAACCTTAAACTGAGACAGAGTAGAGAACTTAATCTGAATTTAAGATTCTGAGAGACGCTATTTGGTCATCACAAAAAGCAAAGACTATCTACATATCAAGAAGTATTTTAATATGGGTGCACCTTTTCCAGACAGAGATAGTGCTGGAATAGCAACCACTGTCATCGGATTCTGAGATGTCATTGACCAGCTGCAACATGCATTGATGACAAGTGGCATGCACAACAACATACCTGGTATCGTTCACGTCCCTCAAACCTCTGGTGTTCATTAGTGACCAATACCTGCTGTGCACTGTATTCAGTCCCCTACATTCCTTCATGTTTTCCAAATAGCTGTACCATTAGTGAGTAGGTAATAGGACTATCTGCAGCTCTGCACCACTGGACAGAGAGCAAAGCAGAGTAAGACTGGCCATTGCTAGCGTATGAAATATGTTCTAAGCTACAGAGATGCCACTGCCTGCATGGACCAGCATGTGTTCATTTGATTTTGAGATAGGCACCTGCCCTTAAATATAAACCTATGTGGATTCTATTCCTTCTACCTAGAATGAATGAAATCAAAAGCACCTTGTTGAGTATGGTGTTTATCCTCAAGGGGAAATTTGCTCTGTATTGTTCTCTGGTGCAACAGTTACTAGAGAAACTCCAGTCTTCATCTGGAGGTTTAGCCAATAAGGCAAAGAATAGGCCATCTTTGGTGAGATTCTGCAAGGTAGCAGGGCACATATATAGAGAAAGATTAAGGACAAAGCTTTAGCTCCTGATACAGGATGCTGTACTCGTTCTTTTAATGGATGTCCCCTGAGTCAGGCAGTTTCCTGTCTGTAAGTTGGAACTTGGTGTGTCAATGTCTGTGGATAATCTGAAAATCTGGTCTTCGGTGTTGCTGTACTGTCATGGCGTCAGCACAGCTGTGTAGTAAGACATTGAGAGGTAAAGAAAAGATTGATAAATATTTCACTCTATGATCTCAAATTTGAGTTCATTTTTTAACCTGATTCTGAACATCTATTTAAAGAAAAATTCTTAGTCACTTAAAAATGGGGAAAAAAAACGCAACTAAAAACTGATAATTTGCCTGAATCAACAAATGTATGTCTGGAAATATATATCCCTCATACCAAAAGCATAATGATGGACTGCTGTGCTGGCAGAGAAATGCTGCCATGGTACATAGGGGTCAGTTGAAGTGGCAAAAGAAAATGCTATTTGTTAAAAATTATTTGTTTCAATGAGTAAACTGTAGCAAAATTTTCAGCACACAGCACAAAGAAGCATTTAGCTTTTTCCTGTATTACTGATCAGGACTAACAAGAGTCTTCCATAACCTTTGTGATGTTAGGGTTAGTTTTCATGCATTATGAAACCAACTCACAAGACAGTTTCAGGAAGCTGCTCCAGAACTTCTAAAGAAAAGCCACTTCCTATTTAGGTTTAATTCAGAAACCAATGAAGTACAACTGGAAAAGGATTTTGTTTTCAGAAGTAAGTGGATCAATGTGAATATAGCGATTCGAGCTTTTCTGTCATGTAGACAGCTAACATATCTTTGTGATTTCATCCTGCTTATGTGCTACACATTTCATGTAAATACTGTTTGTCCCTTTGCCATCACAATATATCATATAATAGTTAAGAGTCAAGATAAAGAGTCACTTTTAGTGTTTCTAAAAGTAAGAAAAAATAGCCTTTCCCTTCATGTTATTCAGACCTACTCTGAAAGCAAACCTTTGCTAAGGAAACAAATCAATAGATTTCACTGGCTATCTTGCAGGTATTAGAGTAGCAATGTATTTTAGAATTCTTTACAATTCTAAGTGTTCATCCCATGCCATCTGAATACACCACTGGTTTTGAAGGATATTTTTTTACAGCAGCTTTGCAAAGCAGAGCAAGACTATTATTTCCACATTAAGTGCCATGGAATGAAGCATACTTTTAACTGAAAAAAAAAAAAAGTATGCAGTCTTGCTTTAAACATAGTATATATGTAAGATTCATACTTTTGCAACTAGCCAGCTACAGAGACACAAATTAATTTATTTAAAGCTGAATTTCATACCAGTGTACTTTACAACTGAGACAATTTCTCATAAATTATGGACCACATTGTTCTGTAATAGGGCAGAGAATTGAATGAAGGTATCGCAAATATCAAATTAGCTCAGTAACCACTTGCCCCCCACTTGCCTCCTGCCTAGAAAGAAAGAAAATGCTCTTCTCTGAGGATGAGACTGTGCGTGCATGTGTGTTGGTGCAAACCTTCAACTGCTTCTTTCCAGTCAGACTTGAGCACACAGTATGCAGAGAGCTCTTTCTAGATGTCTATATAATGTGTTACAATTTGGGGGCTTTTTAAATAAATCTGATTTATTTTAAGAAATTTGATGAAAATAATAGTTTTAGATAACTATATCTGCTTTCTATAAGACACTGAGATGTGAAAGTCTCACAGATATAATAAAGAGCAGGTATTTGTCTAAAGCTTGACTCCTTAAGATCCTAGGTGGTCCTGTTTGGCTGGTCCATATTAATTGCAGCAATGACATTTGGGGTCAGGGGATCATGGAACAGCTGGTCTGTATTACTTTGACCTAATCTCAGGTGATGTGGTCTAGGAAAGAGTTAATTACATTTTTCAGCACTCCAGTGACTCACATCTTTACTATCAGGGTGATTGATCTTTGTGCATTGTAGACCCTTGCAGCTGTTCCTTATCATAAGCTCCCTTCTCTGTATTCACTAGAATAGTTAAATATATTCAATTAAGTTTCATAAATTACATGAGTCCTCAACCAGTAACGTGGTATCTCAAAGCAGGCAAATACAAATCATACAGGTATAAAGCTCTACTGGAAACTCTGGGGACTGTGAAGGGAAAAGAGAGTAGCAAATTATCAGAAAACATTTTTTTCTCATTTCAATCAATCCCACCTCCCCAGGGGTTTCAGTTAAACCTTAGAATATGTTACCTTTTTAGGCATTTTGCAATAGACAAGGCATACAAACCAGGAACAGAAAATATCAGCTATTAATATAAAGATTTGAAGTACATTTACTACACAGCACTTCATTCGATTGAGTCAGTAGTTGGTGGATTACATAGGTGCTTTCCAGTGAAAAATCATCTGTTTTTCCAAAAGCCAAAACAATTCAGTGAGGAATGCCAAATATCATATTCATTACAAATATTTCTGTTAATTCAAGAGGATATGAACAATGTGCAGAAGCCAGGAAACTGAATTTTATGTTTTTCACAGCATTTTTCACTTAACTGCATTGTAGCCACAGCAGCATATCCTTACATCATTGTTCCAATAAAATTCAATGTCTCTGCAAAGGGGCTCAGTGCCAATGGCTGCGAGAACCTGCATTTTGTGTTTCCTGAGTCTGGCATATTTAAATTTTCATCTATAACACTAGATTAAATTAAATCTTTATGTTGAATATATGGTAAGAAACTGGATTAAACTCTGAATTCTCTAGATAAGGCTCACAAAGTGCTTCTTGTAATAATATCACATGGATTATTTGTCCTGTATACTGTTCATGAAGATAGATGTTCAACATTTCCGCCAGAACTCTTAATCAAAAGTTTATTCTGCCTGGGAAAAAGTTCAGCTGTTGTCACAGAAGTGTTTCATTGCAAAGGTCTGAGACCACTTCCCTTATTCCTTTCAGGAATACAATAACAAATGTTTGGAGGGATAGGAATCACATGATGTTCATGAACATTATCCAACAGATTGTTATTTTCAGAAGAGAGGGATTTACTACTATTTTGAAAATATATTTTCAAAATTTTAGCTGGGGCTTTAGAATGATATTTCCTTTTTACTATAGTCTCTCTTTACTACATTTTATTTAAACATTGAGATCTCTACATAAATATTAGACAGGGATTTGAAAAATATTTCTTAAATATATTTTAAACATTAAATAAACAAACTTTTATTCATATGCATGCATATTCTTTTTTCCCCCCCCACAGTACTATGTATTTTAATGAAAAAAATATTCACAGAAAATTAATAAACTTCAGCAATCATAGTCATATGTGCCTGTAATATAACTTAAATTAATCCACTTAGGGTTTTTCTTAGATGTCACACTTAAGCAAGAAGTCTGGATAGCAAATTTTACTGTCTGTTCATGATAAACAGAAGTTTAAAAAGTAGTATGAAAAGAATTGGGTAATCTTGGCTGAAGAATAGATTTGACTTAACTGTAATCTACTTAAAGACAGTTCCACAGACAAAAAGCTTTAAAAAAAAAGAAAAATAATAATTTCATAGTTTTTTGAGATCTTGTAAATATTCTGCATATGAAAACAGCAGCTTTCATACTAACATGAGTCTTCTCATATGGGATTCTGGTATTTATGTACATTATGCACTTTTGGTATTAAAAATTTCAAAAATTCAAACATTCTTTCTGGATGCAATTGGCCTTTCTAATTCAAATATACATGTTGCAAAGAACAGCCTATTCAGGGTAGCACTTGTCTGCCAATTTGTTCTCCTGTAAATTCACCATTTCATTTCCAGTAAATTAAACATCAGAGATACAGAATAAAAGGAAGATCCACCATTTTTCCTGATCAAAGTTTAGCACATGGGTTGCTTCACATCAAGAATCTTCATAATACTGATATTGTTCTGCCATGGGGAAAATGGTGGTTAGAAATAAGAAGACATGATAATGAAGGCAAATCAGTCATCTGTTTAGCAACACTCATTCATATCTTTATTACATACAGTTCTTAATTAACAGAGCAGGGACATTTTTAATTCTTTCTGACTACACCCTGACCAAAACAGAACATACAATTTGTGATGGGGGCCAGTTCTGAAACATAATAAAAAAATCAGCATTGAAACATGTGGACTGACAAATCATTGTATTAAAGGTATTCAACTGTGTGACGTCCCAGTCTCTGATGCTTGACACTCTGTAATAGACACAGAAAAATTTGTTAGCATGCTTCACAGTAAGAATTGCCTTAATGTAAGACAAGGCATGGCAACTGGATATAACTGTAGTGGATAATTTGAAAATTAAATTAGTTACAGTGAGGTGAAGACAAATTTGATAGGTTAGTTTACGTACAAATTCCAGGTTTATTTCAGGGTACTATGACCTACAGACAATTTATTGCACTTTAATGTAAGAAGAGAAATAGATTCATTTGCCTTATTTTACAAGCAATTAATTCAAAATTAAAACTACTATTTTCTCCATCTTTCACTCCAAGCCTTCTTACCAGGATCACTTCCCTAAGTTAGATTAGTCTTACTCAGTACCGAAGAGACAGTTAAACCAATGTATGTTTCCCAGCAGTAATGGATCCATGGTGGTGTGATGGGGAAGGCAAATTAGACCCGCCCCCGACCAAGGCTGAGGCCATCAGCCATGGTGGTAGCACCTCTGGGATAACATAGTTAAGAAGGCAGGGCAAAACCTGCACCTTGCCAGCAGAAGTCAGAAGAGAGCAGCGAGAATATCTGAAAGGAACAATTCTGCAGACACCAGGATTGGTGAAGAAGGAGAGGGAGGAGGTGCTTGAAGTGCTGGAGCAATGACTCCCCTGAAGACTATGGTGCAGACCATGGTGAGGTAGGCTGTGCCCCTGCAGCCCATGGGGGTCCATGGTGGAGCAGAAATCCCCCTGCAGCCCGTGGAAGACCCCATACTGGAGCAGGTGGGTGTGCCCAAAAGAGGCTGTGACGCCATGGCAAGCCCACACTGGAGCAGGCTCTTGGCAGGACCAGTGGCCTCATGGAATGAGGAGCCTGTGCCCAGGAGCATGGTTTCTGGTGGGGCTTGGGACCCTGTGGGGGATCCACACTGGAGCAGCTTGTGAAGAACTGCAGCCCATGGGAGGGACCCCATGTTGGAGCAGAGGAAGAGTGTAAAGAATCCTCCTCCTGAGAAGGAGGAACAGCAGATACAACATGATGCAACCTCCATTGCCCATCCACCTGTGCTCTGGTGAAAAGGAGGTAGAGGACTCAGGACTAAAGCTAAGCCTGAGGAGAAGGGAGGCGTCGGGGAAAGGTGTTTTAAGATTTGGTGTTTTTTCTCATGTTTTTGATTGACTTCAGGAGCAACGGAATTAATAAGATCCCATATATGAAGTCCATGCACATTAGCTAGTTTGTCTTTGATTTTATGTTCCAGTATTCCTTCTATGTTCCAGTGTTATTGAAAATTTATCCAAAATCCTGTATCTGGTCCACAATAATATAGAATTACTTTATATTTTTCCCCCTGAACTATTTGAAGTAATCACACTAGAGATCCATTTGCATGTCAGTTCATATGAATACCATGTTTCTTAATGCACTTAGCAAAGGCTTCTATAAGTGAGTTATTTGAAGTGCCTTAGATTGTCAGTGGTGAGAGAGGCACCTCTGTGTGTTTTATGAACTGACTCACCCTCTGGGGCTTCTTGTCTCTCTTCACTGTCTATACAGGGATGCTGAATAAACATGTTCTCCAGTTCTGTATTGTGCTATCACTGTTTGGGGAATTTGTGCCAGCATTCTTGCTTTTTAAAAAGTTTTTATAGTGTTTTCAAAATCGTCTTGTTAGTCTGATCACGCTCCCAGTTTCAGAGAGAGCCTGCTGCTGTTTTTCAAATAATGATTTTGAAAATTCCAATAAATGTCCACTTCAAGGTTTCTTTCTTCATAATTCAATGACCTAATATCCTAAGACTGATGGCTACCACTTCCATGCATGTGTTCGTGATTAGATTTTGGCCTAAACCACTCGAGAACAGGAAACTTGTTTTTGACATCTACATGTAAACAAGAAGCTCTGGGCTGCTTTAGAGCTCTGGCTGGGTAGAGCCTCTAGAGGTGGTGATACTCTCTGCTGCATTTGTCACTGAACAAGGATGAAAAGTGATTAGGGCAGGCTCGTTTGTGCTACAAGCATGGAGCAGGTCAGAGTATTTCAGTTAAAGCAGATCTTGTTTGAAAGGAAAAAATTAGTTTTTATTATCCTCTGCTGACACAACAGGTGTCAAAAGCCTGAACTGAATGTGCCAGGGGAAAGAAGGTAGTACAACTGCTTCTGCAGGTTTTCAGTAAAATGACTCAAAATACTGACGACCATGGTTTGCAGGAGATTTGGGGTTTGGCTTTTGGATCTGCTTTTTGGGAGTTTTGGGTTTTTTGGGGTTTTTTTTCCCCTATACTGCTAGTAACACTCAAGAGTTTCCAGTGCAGTTTATTGAAACTACACAAACAAGGTAATTTCTGTTTCCTTTCATTGTTGGGTCATTTTTTTTCAATTTTCAGGAATTTCATTGGATAATATTTACTGAAAATTTACATAGCAGGATATTTACATTGAAATACACAGGACATTCCATAAATTAATTTGAATTCAGATATTCCTGTTCTCCTTTGTGTTAGTCTTTGTCATGTGTTACTGTGCATCTTTTGTGGGGCTTACTGCTTTATATACTGGTGACATATTGAAGATTTGCATTAGAGGAGAATCTTGCAATATTATATGTTGTGCTCCTTCTGGATGGTAATGAGAAAAAGAATGACAACATGATGGAAATGAATTCCTCAGGAATACTTTGCAGTTGATAGTCAAACAAAGGAGGAGTATTCAGGATACATTCATTGCTACCATGCTGCAAGAGGAGTGTAAAAAAAAAAGTTATTGTTGTATAGTGTTATCCCTAAATACACATTCAGAGCTTTAGTTCTAGATCTGTTTGACATATTTAGAGCATGTGACAAGATCTTCAAAAATTTTCCACTTTCTCAACTAGCCTTCAACACTTGTAAAATAAACTGACTACTGAGTGCCATGTTAAAGCTCCATTCTCTCTTTTTTTAACGGTAATATGTTCACAGGGAATAGATTCAAGACTCTGGACTGAATTAGGCTGACAAAGTCTTGCAGTATTATTAAGCAGTGAGCACTGTTTGTTTTGGCCTACTTCCTGAAGTCTTTTGTTCTTCTATTGCTTACCTTTTTTTCTGTATTCTCAAGGAAAAATTATTTTTCCTTTGTAAAATCAAGTGGCCAAAAATATGAAGATGGCTGACGTTAATAGTGCTATTCAGTTCTAATGAAAAAACATGTCCTTTCAGCAGCATCAGCACTGAACATCTTTATTATCCAAAAATATGTGTCCTTTGCACATTTGAATGGTATAATTTTGTAATTTTGCATAGCCTGTACATATGTAACATGTATATGTAGTAAACCATTTAAATGAAAACTGATTAACTAGAATTTTTTAAGATATGTGCAAACTCAGTTTCTTAATCTAAAGAAGTGCCACTTTTAAAAAGCTAGTATTAGTTTCACAGTTCTTAAAAATGGTTACTGTCTGAGTACTTAAGCAGTTGAGGCTGATATATAATTGCTGTTGTGTTTATAGAGGAAACCTCTAGATGTTTTTTAAGAAATTTATCTAAAGGTGTGTTGACTAAGAGATTATATTGTGTGTTATGTCTATGTGTGTGAGAGGGCAAAAAGTATCCCAAAAAATGAAATGCTATAGCATTCCAAAGAAATGCTGGTAAAGTGATCAAAAAAAAAAAAAAAAAAAAGAAAAAATAGTTTGGAAGCAGCTTTTTGTTCTGATTAATAACTGAGGCATGACAGCACAGACAAAGATAATATCTCCTAAGTACAAAAGATACATTTTTGTACTTTTTTCATAAATAAATAAGGTTGCATTAAGGACATAATTCTCTTCACTAGAAATTACTCTTCTACTCAAATCAAACCAACTCCCATGATCCAAGTTATGACCTCAGTGCAATGGCTGAAGTCAAAAATGGGTAGAATGCAGATGAAACACTGTGAAAGTTATGAGAAGTGTTTTTTTTCTGTAAGGCTCTTGTTACCTTGTGCTTTCTATGAACATATATTAAATGCTGACCTGTTGTTGAAGTTTCTAGTTTTTAATAAAAACTACTACCTGTGGCATACAACTTGGTTTAATTTATCACTTTTGCTGAAATCTTTCATGTTTGGCACCTGCATGAGAATTTATTTTGGTTTATTTTTTAATTCAGCCAAGACTAATTGCATAGTTTCCAAGAAGGAAGCTGAGGAAAAAAATTTCCTTCTCTTTTCCTTGTAAAACTTTGCAACTCACATATTTATAATCAGAAAAGGAGATTCAGCAGCATTTTATTCATATGGAAGTTTTCCCATTTCCCTTAACAGAAAAATTATTCAAGTGACAGGATTTTAGGGAACTTCACTTTGTACGTGCTCAGTAGATGTTTCATAATGTTCAGTGTTGATTCCATCATCTCTTGTGCCTTTCACACCTCGTATTACTGATAAAATTGGACTTTTGCTATCTTCACGATGGGACTGAACAGGCAAACTTTAGAGAGTGTGGCAAAAGTCAGGTTTCCTTGCATGAGCTTCTCCATTTAGGACAAGAGCCAATATTAGGGTCTGGACTAGTACTGATGTGTTCATGATCTTCTGGTTTCTTTCATGATGTGGTCTAACACCATGTTTTGTGATTTCCAGACAGCAGAAAGAAGGAAAGCTTCTTCATTGAAGTCTGATGTCTTAGAAATAGAGCGAAGAGACCTACAGCCCCTGAGGCTAGGAGAAATAGGGAAGGCAGGAGAAGGGCCCCAGGTGAAACATTGAAGATAGGTGATGAATTACCATTTAAACAAAAAAAATAAACAAAACCAAAATCAAAATCAAAATTAATTACACGGGAAGATTGAAACAAGATACGGCTTTATCATTTTCAGGGAATGTTGAAGGAGGGATAAGAACTATGGAGAATGATTTGGCCTGACTTGGAATGTGGAAGATGAAGAGAAGTAGTCTGGCAGATAGATGGACATAAGCAGCCAGGGAGAAGTTTGGATGGAAAGAAAATAAAAAGGAAAAGTGATGAATGTCAATATTGGTTAGAAAACAGAAGACTTAACTAAGTACAAAGATAATCTATCTGGAATTTAATTCTGGAATTTAATGAGGAGTGACTGGGGGACATGAGCTCCAAGACAGGAACTAGGCAGAATAATTCATATAGTGAATAGTGAGTTGAGAAACCAAGAACAGTTAAAGTGCTGGTGGGATCACTCCACCCCTTCTTTTGGTGCTCTGTGACCAACAGTGGACAACTAGAGAAAACACCTAGAAAGTAAAGGCTGTTCTGTTTTGTGCAGAAGATGGAATCAGGCATAGAATAGAAAGAACACAAGAGATGGTTTCATTATAATGATGGGGAAATCTGTCTGAAAAATTGTATTTGGATGGTGATTTTAATGGCAGTTTGTGTGTGATATTAGTCTTTTCCTTTAAACCATCAATCTAATTCTCTCTAGGTGTGCAATTATCTTATTTTGCATTCAACTTGCTCTCATGACTGAAATGAAAATTAATAAAAAATCTTTTTAACATATTTGCACCACTATAATGTTTAACATGTACCACCACCACTACCCAAAAATGTCAGACAATCCAGTGAATATTTGCAAATACTTTTGATCTTAATTTCAAAGCATCCCTATTTTTCCCTTTCCGAAGCAGAGATGACAGCAGAAAGTCAACTAACCAAAATCTGGTCAGGATAAAGTGGCATTCATGACACCATTAAACTGAACAGCGCAGAAAAAAAGCACTTACAGGAGAATTAATAAGGTAGGCTTCAAAGTGGTTTGAAGCTGTAGCAGTGAGCAGTGAGCAGTGAACAAGGCATGGAGTCACATATGGAAAAAAGGAAAAAAAATTAAAGGTTTTGTCCCTAATCTGTAGCTGAATATTAGCTATCCTGTGCTCTAAGAGAGCTCTGCTCCTCTGCTGCAAGTAGGATCTTACTGCTGAATCTTGCAATAAAAAAAAAGTCATCATTCCTTGTGTATGTTGATCTCGGTTTAATCAACAACCGTACTGCTCGAATCTCTGAATTTGCAAATGCTTGACTGTCATATCATGGTTCTTAATTCTTCAGTGGCACATAACAGAAAATTGAAAGTTCCTATATGGAAAAAGATACAACCATTGCTTTAAAAAGAGGCAGATTTATGAAAAAGAGAAATAAGTACAAAGCTTATTATTTCAAATTCCTGTTTTAAGATTTCCAGTTGTGGCTTTTATTTTATTTTGAATATTATTCTGGGCATTCCAGTTCTCTGTGCATGTTGTTCAGTATGTGTTTTCTGCTTTTATTAATTTATAATTTGTTTTCAGTGCTTAATGTGCTGGTATTAAACATTTCTTTTCATCTTGGTATATCTTCCACAATATTAGATTTAAAAATACATGTATATGGATAGGGTTGTATTATAAGCAAACTTTCCCATGTAATAGCATCTTATTTTAAAAAAGTTAAGAAGTTTTGTGACTTTTTAAAAGTTTGAAGTACCATACCTGCCATCTACTGGAAGTACAAGGACGATGCATTTAAGTTGCATCATGTTAACTGTTCGGCCAATACATGTGTTGGCTGCTACTGTATTATTTTACTTTTTCCAGTAAAAAAGAATTAATCAATGAGCTTAAACATGCATTATTTCACTTATTACTTTATTTGAAAATTGAAGTCTTAAAATTTAACTCCATTTTTCAACTCCTCAACTTTCACAGATTTTCAATTAATCTACAGTAAAATGTAAACAAGTATTAAGAATCAAGTGTAAGAAAAACCTTTGCCTTTCTTCCTTCCCCGTTCTACATGAACATTCAGTTTTATGGATCTGTGAAATTTTTACAACTGAATATGGACAAATAAGTTTTCAGATACTTATATTTCTTTAGAAAGAAATAGTGATAGTGTTTTAAAATTACATAAGCAAGTGGTCTTGTTGTTAAAGTGTTTTAATGTGGGGCACATTTTTAAGACTGGTAAATTACGTTAGGTCCATTTTCATCTTTTCTTGACTCAGTTCTGGTCCCATAAATCAAAGTAATTTCTTTCCAGTATGGTCACTTGGGCTGATTAAAAGTCTGACAAAGTCATATGAAAGTGAAGATATCCATTAGTCTTTTGTTTATACTGGATTTGGGACAGTCTGACTTAAATATCATTTGATTTAGTAATCCAAAAGTACTTGGAACAGAAAGAGAAAAAATATTAGTTATGGCTGCCACAAGATATGACTTCCTATGATTCCATACAATCAGTATGATTCCATACAATCAGTAGAATCCATTTTGATATGAGAAACAGGGTTTTACCCGCATATTAACAGCAAAGGCTAATATAAATTGTTTGGTAAGCTAGGCTTCCATCAGATCAAACTGAGAAAAGGAAGAGAAATAATTAAGTGTATATTTACCTTTTTTAAATCTATTGTTAACCAAACCATGACAGGCCTGGCAGGAAAACAAAGAAAGCCACCAGTTGTCGTCAAGGAAGTATTGCCGAATTACTAAGAGATTATTGCGGAAATAAACCTTTTCAGCCCTGGGAAAGTTCTTTTACATGAATGTAATACTGGATACTGTTTAATTTTGGGTGCTACTCACTTTTATTGTCCATTATTAAGACACTCTCAGAGTATTACACTCTGAAGATTTTTGGCTAAAATTGTTATACTTTTCTACAACTGTTGCTGGAAATATATATTTATTCTTCTCTGCTTTCTTTTAGTTTATTATCCTGTATCAGTGTGTATTTTATCACTTTACTGGAGAAGGAATTAGGCAGTAAAATTAATTTTCACTATCTTTAAAATTGAATTTTTTCTTTCTCAGACTGCAGTAGGAAACATTTGAGTTATGTGTGCCAAAACCAGAAACACTTGGACAATAGTTGCTTTCATTGGAAAATAGAAATGCTTTAGGCAAAGATGATCTTGAACTTTTGCCTTCTGCTTGAACTGTATATATGCTAGTTTTATTTTGCAAGAGTACACAGTGTCTGGATTCTAAAATAGTTATTTTTTTTAATTGAATTAACATATTTTCTTATTAAAATAACCTTTTTCATTATGAATTATGAATATATTTTATCAGTGTGATTTATTAATAGAATATTAAAACCCCTTTTGAATAATGGCAAATTCACTTAATCTGAGATAAGAAGTTGGGCCCCATGCTGAGGCTGGGATTCCTCTGGGCAAAGCTAGCCACATGCACCTAAACCTCTGAAAACCTTTTTCATAAATGTTTTGTGTATGCTCCCTGATGACCTCTAATTACAGATTCTGTTGTAAGGTACTCCTGTTTTACAGATGTTTTAATATAGGTAACCCTTAGGCCGATAGGCTTCTCAGTATGAGCTACAAATTTTTAACCTTCTTTCCCTGCACATTCTGGGAAAAAAGATATTTCACATAAGCAATCTTCATATTTTTCAGAAATTTTTTTCTCTCTCTCTCTTTGACTTTAGAGAAGAAAAAATTGAAGGGCAATAGAGGGATTTTTGTTTACGGATGTTTTCCCCATATCTGCATAGCTCTAGGCTAGACCTAGTTAACCATTACCAGTTTAAATTAAACACTTCACATTCATAATGAAAAACAGGTCTCTTGTGTTGCTGCTGAAACAGAATGGTTCTCTTTATGTGCTTTGATAGTATTCCAAATTCATCTTTTTGCATTTAGATAGGTTAAATGGTGCCTGATGGATGATTCGCACATTATTCCAAACAGTCCACAGCAAAAGAGGAAATATTAAAATATGGTTTTCTTTTTAAAGGAATATGTCATCCCAAGTTTAATATCCATGTGGAGCCGACATATGCTCATTCTACATGTCCCCATCAGAACTGCTCTTTTACTTTATATCAGGCATATTTCAGTGCTATTGGCTTCCCCACAGATGTTCATCTACTGCCACCTCCTAGAAAAAAGTCTCACTACTATCTACTCAGCTGATTCCCCACAAATGTTAATTTAAGATTCTGTAATCTCTTTGTTACATAAATCTCTGAAGTTACTTTTTCATCATAGCAACCTACAGTGTGAGAGGTTCCCAAGCATGCAAGAGTCTTACCATTTAGATATATTAAAATAAGAGGAGAAGAAAAATTAAATTTTTCCATTAACTTCATGCATGAAAATTTTTATTTCTTCTGAACTAAACAGAACTGAAGTTAAACTATACAAGTGTCTTTTCATGGACTGAATAGTTTCTTTCCTGTCAGTATTCTGGGTTCTTCTCTTCGGTAACTTTGAGGTTGGATTCTAGGAAAAAAACGTCAGTAAAAACATAAAAGAGCACAGCTTTGTTTTTATGCTGCCTATCTTTAACACTGTAATTCCGTCAATGGGGTTTGCTAAATTACTTCACCTCTCTGTCTTTAAAAAAAAAAAAAAAAGTGATTTCTGGAGGTTGCTTTTGTCATAGATGAAATTTTTTTTTAATTTCTTTCTATTTTGAATCTTTGTCTAACAGCATTTCCTGCATTAATGTTGTTGTTACTTAATGTAATTATCAACATAGCACAGAGGTCTTCAGTGCTAATCTTGTTTTCTTGGAGAAAGAATTTGGGGCAGTGTAACAGGACTTTCCCTTAACCATTTTAGTTGGCGATAATCACCTCTTTTTCCTTTTCTGCATTAAATCTTTGTAGGAGAGAAAGAAGAGGTTATTAGTATCTTTTTAATAGTGCAAGTTAAAAATTGAAAATTGATTTATTCATCAAGCTTTCCACTAAAATGAAATATATATCTGCTGGAATGTATGATCACATTATTTTATAAAGTGGAGTACCTGGAGGACCTTAAGATCACACTGCTGAGAACTCTGCTACCTGCTCTGCATGACTGCTTTCCTCATCCTTGACTGAAGGTCTGAAAACTTCTCTAAAAATTAAGAAAATGCAAAAAGATACTTAAAACTAAGATAGGTCAAATTAAAATGAAAAATAATGAAAAAAATAAAAAAGGAAAAAACACAACAAAATGGAAATGTTATTTTTAAGGCATTCCCTAAAGAGTTTGTTAAGCATTGAAAAGTCATAAATTAGTGAGAAACTTGTATGTAAAATAAGTGAGAAACAGATTAAAGGAAACTATAATAGATTAAATCAGATTTTGCCTCATAGTTATGCTTGTAGAATAAGCATTCTAGACTGGCTCTACAGAAAAGATATTTTTCCTGAGGCACCAAGTAGAACATGATCACCCTTTTCTTTGATAAAGATAGTATTATTTCCCCCCTTGAGGCCATTCAGAACCAGATGCTCTTCTATCTGGTATGTGGCATCTGTAAGATGATAAAAGGGTAAAAATCATAATAAATCCGTGCATGCATTTCACCAGCGTGGGAGGGTGATAAAGGATCGAAGAAAATTAATGACTGCTAAATGATTTTTTTGAACTAGCAATGGCATCCCAGAACAGCTGCATTTACCTGGCTAATAAACGAACAGAAGTGAAGTGGGAAAAAGTCAGATGGCTATGGCTTGATGACAGTATGAAACATATATGTGCAAAGTGAATTTCCAGGTCTCCCATACATGTGTGACTTTGAGTATGCCATTTAAACTTTTGTATCCTCCAGCTTTGTACCATCACTGATGTTGATATTTCTATCTCCCTGGAGTTTCTGGGCAAACTTTGTAGTAAAAAGTTCTAAATAGAAATGACAAACCAAAACTGAAAAATTGCTTTGTGTCCTTGGACAAATAAGTAGTGCTCTTTTATCATTTCAGTCTAAATTACTTTAAAAAAAATAAGCATAAAAATACTACCTGGATATTAATTTTTTTAGTAAATCATTTATTGTTATATTTGTTTCTCTGTACTCTTATTAATCACCACCTTAATTGCTAGCCAAAATTTCTGTTTCATTGAAGTTGATTATTCATTTAAGGTATCTAGTAATGTGGGTCACTAACTGCCAAAAGAAATATAAAAAAGGAGCCTAATATTTTTCTGCAGGTTATATCTGGTCTCCTAGAAAACCATTTTCTTCTTCAGAACATATGTCATACAGAAAAAATATTTCTTCAGCGGGATAATGACACTTTCCACCTCTGTATTTTGTTGGGCGCCTAGGAATAATGTAGACAACCAATATCTGTGCTATGTGTGAGCTTTTACAGACAAGCTGCAAAACAGGGTAAAGAGATCATTAACAGCCCAATTTCAATCTTCTTTATGCAGCTCAGGTATCAAACGATATTTGCTGTCCATAGCTTTGAGAAGCTCAAATATAAAAACTACAAGAGATGATAATGGTATCTTAGTGATTACACTTTTTCTAACCACTTCCAAAGCTTTTGTTTTCAATTCTTTCTTAACAAAAGATAAGCCTGAAAATGAGCCAGACCCTTATTAAAAGCATAGCATATGTCTAGGAAGAAAAGGTCTTGCTGTTCAGAGTTTTGTCTTTTGGTAGATTTATAAGGTGTTTAGATATAGTAGATTTGATCCCATGAAAAAGTGCTGAAGGCTTTGCTTAATTCCCTAAGTGTTTAGAAATCCCAATTAAAAGAAGTTCTTGGTAATAATAAGATTGAATTCTCAGTAATTACACTTTTCTGGATTGAAGAAAGTGATGCTTTTACCTTATTACAATAAGCATGTTTCACAACTAGGTTGGAAGGGCCAACCAGTGAGGAACAGATGGGTTATATGCTGCATCTGTCCAAACTTTGACATGCTATTGTTCTAGTGAACATATAATTTATCATTATTTTTTATTTAGACATATACTCAGTAGGCAGTGGGATAAGATCATGAGTTCTGGACAAGTAGCTGCTTTGTTAGAGACACGAATTTATTGCAAGTGTCTGCTGAAATGTTTTAAATCATAGTAATTATCCCAGAATCAACTCTAAAAGTTTCTTCCAGATACTTTTTGCTAAGAAACACAATACTTCAGGGACTTATAGTCTAAGTATACATAATCTGGATTTCAATAAGTGTATGCATATAGAAGTGATATAATTCAGAGGAGGACATGTGGCATGTATTAATCCTGTGATCTACTTCTTTTGCTTGTTTGCCAAAGGGGAACTGCTTTATAAGTATCTTCAGTAAAGGTTGAAGAAACATTGGCTTATTCATGTGGTTAAATATTTGCTTGTGATAAAGGGTACGCAAAATGATGTAATAAAAAGGGTATACATAACTTGCACTGAAGATTTGCTATGGCTCTAAATTGCAGGCTTAATATTTTCTATATTTTAATACTTGTTATTCTGTAAAGATGAAAAAAATGCTTTTAGATATTACTGTTCTCACATAGTGACCCAAGTCACTGCTTTTTGTTTATTTGGTAAACTCAAAGTTGTAGTGTAATACTAGAAATAATGAAATGTAGAATCCTCCCTGGAATACCTAATTATTTTTAAAAGCTTATATATGAATCTGAGCTTTCAGATGTGGATTTTCTCCTGCTGTCTTTGTGACTGTATTTCTTTCCTCTTATTATTCTCTATATGTCTACAAATAGTGGTGTAAACTTTGAACATCTTCAATATGCAATTTTTCATTCCTAATAATTCTAGCACCACTTAGAAAAAGAAGATGTGGAGGAAAAAAGCATTCAAATGCTTTCCTTTTAAGAGAGTTTCAGTATTTAAAATAAAATTCACAGAAAAATGCACAACAGAGATGGCCACTGAGCCAAAATAATTTCACCACAACGTTATTCCACTATATTTCTGTCAAAAGCTAGCATTCTTTATCATGCAACTGGAGAAAACAAGTCAAGACCCTCTTCCTGTATATAATTAAATGTTTGTAGAGAATTGCAACATTTAAAACATTTATTTTTTCTTGTATCAACAAGGAACAAATCGTTATATAAGGATTGGAATACAGAAAGGGTTCTGGCTAACAATCATTTTTAAGACTGGGACAACACTAATTTCATAAGCCTTTCCTTTACTGTTTTTTTATTGAAGAAATCAAATCAGTAAGTTGTTATCTAAAACCATGTAAACTCTTCTGTATTTCTCCCTCCCTCTGCTCACCCTAAACTTCCTCTGACACCACTCCTTGACATTTATCATTCATCTATAAATTCATGTTAGTAATGTTTTCAGATTACTATTCCATGTTCCACCATGATAGGAATCCACAGAAAGCCCAAAGACTTACTATCAAAAACCACATAATATCTCAGCTTCATCTAGTGCTCCATGTATGATTTCCCAGTGTGATGCTTTGGATATCTCTACCAGTTTCTCAGCAAAGCCAAGAAGTTAGTTTAGAAGCAACTGAAAATGTGCTCTGTTGAGACAAGTAGATATGCAGAGATCCTAAGCAGATAGCTTTCTGCTATTCCAAGTGGTGGTCTCAGGGCATTGCTATTATTGTTGTTGTTTTATCTGCTTAGGATTCTCTAAATGTTGTTTCTAGACTTTTAATGTATTTGTGTAAAGTAGGAAGAAAACAGTAATTCTGATCTCAGTGAAGTAAATGGGAATTTGGAGGTTTTACAAAAGTGCTGATTATTATGTTTAGCTAAAAAGGTACTTTTATGGAGGCAAGAACATTGGTAGATTCTTTGTGACAAGCTATGGTCCTGAGAAGGCAAAAGTACAGTCAAGATAAATAAAGCTGTGTAGTTAATTAAAAGTATACTCAGCAATCAAAAATCACTGGTGCTACTACTAAAATTAGCATAGTCTGAAAAATCTTAAATCTTTTGAAAAGTCTGATGTTTTAGAGGTAGTACATTTCTTTTTATTGCCTGCATCATCTGATAAATTTTACAATCTCTGTGATCTTTTGTAAACTGATACAATTTTAAACAGATTTTTGTAATTGCAGGTTACATTTATTAAGCTTAAGAAATGACAAGGCTCATAATAAACCCAGTCTTCAAAACTAGGTTTATAGATCTAGAGGCATTCACCATAAATATTGGAAATTTTGTTTTGGCCCAAGAACCGAATACTTATCAACATTTTTCTTATAAACTATACTGAATAACAGATGAGCAAAAGTTCAGAGACTAAATTGAGTTAACTTCAGTTATGCTGTTGATAGCACCAGTAACAACATTTATTATAACCAATGATGACTGGTTATGAAAATACTCAACAAAATTCATCAGGCTTATATGTCACCAGTGCCTAATATTATAAAACTTACTAGTAATTGTACAGGCATACTGAAATTCAATCTCAGTCTTTAATTATCTGTAAATATTTTGTCATAAATACTTTATGTTTCCACTAAAGCAATGTGCTATTTCTTTTCTTAATCAGTGCAAGTCACAAACTTTACTGTGCATGTTCAGTGTAAAGTGGAAACAATTGGATTTACAATGACAAATACATGCTGCAGTTTGCAAGTGAATTCCCTGAGATGTAAAGCCTTTTGTATATGGTAAACTAGGTCCCAACCTCTGGGTCAAATGTCGCTGTGAATTATAATAATTGCAATTTATCGTAAAGACTAGAGTAAGGTTTGAAACTTGTCAGCGCATATCATGAAGTAGAAATAAATTACAGCTTGTCAAAAATGACAGATTTCTGTTAGGTGCTTTCTTTCACTTTGACTGCATCAGACCTTTATACACCCAGCAATTAACTTTATTCACATTAATATTCAGCAGTGTTGACAAGACTGACACAGTAAAACTCAGTTTGTATAAAAGTAAAGACAGTTTGATGTAGAGTTATTATATTGTCTCATAATTCACTGTTGAGAGGTAGATCTTGATAAATGAAGAACAAAGCTATTGACTTTGGTGTTGACTTACTGTGCCAAAAAAGATTCTGATTTTCTCTTTCTCAAGGTACACAGATTTTTGTTTGGAAATAAACAGTAATTGTATCTAAAGCTTCAGTAAAACTAATATTAATACACTGGTATCATCTTGTTTATTATTTTCATATATTCACTGGTTTCCTAGATCTTTTTTTGAATATTTAGCATAATGGTGGTTATATATAATGTTAAATAAGGCCAATCATGTATTTAAAGAATGGTTTTAGCTTCTCTGGGAAACCATAATGTGTATGCTACTTCTAACATTGCTAGGTTATGGCCTCACAAAAGGAAAAAGCAGCTTTTCAACTAAAGTGGAAAGGAAATAACTCCTGAAAATAAAAAAGTCCTCACAGTTGGTGTAGCCATCCTATTACCCAAAAAGGAGTTAATCATGAGAGAGAGAGCAGGTTTTCCAATGTTTAAAAGAAACTTTACAGATGTTAAGAGATTTAACGGCTGCTCTTTTTAGGTTTATGACATTTACTCAAACTCCATTTGCTGATCACTGTTACATTACACAGATGCAAACTTTAAATTAGAGCACAGATATGGGCTTTCTTTTGGTACCATTTTACTTTCATAACTTCTTTTATGGAAGAATCAGAAAGCACTAAATTAACCCTTACCTCAGGCACAGCATTTGAGTTATATAAATTAAATATTGCATTACAGTAGTTGACAAAGAGACTTCTGCAGAGCTTCTCACTGAATGTGGCAATTTTACACCACTGTTCTCAACACAGTCTCTGAAGGGGGTGGCAGTGATAATAATTCATACCAGCATTGCCTATAAGTTTAGACTGTTTTCTTCCCTGTTCTTTCCCGTTGAATCTGAAGACTTAGAGGGAATGTACCTAAAAGCAGTCTGGGTCTTTGTTGCACAATAGCCTTCTATAGCTACTCCAATATAATGAGATGGTCACACAGGTAAAACGAGAATATATTTGAGACAACTCGTGAGTCCTACACAATGGATTTTACTGTATACTAAACAAAAAGGAGGTAAATACCATGGCAGAATGACTAACACCTAGCTTATTGTTTCTTTTTGTCCAAGGGGTTTTCTGTAGCAAGACCAGCTGAGGACAAATTGGAGCTCCTCCTAAACTGTTGTAATGCACACCAACAGCTCTTGTCCTAATAATAAAATAAAAATTAAGCTTGGTTAAAATTTCATTGCTTCTCCTTTCTGTTTCTCATTGTAGGCTTACTTAACAAGGAACTGAATTTATTTTCTGTACCTTAAGAGACCTAAGTAAGGTTGGTCAACCCTTTGGAGTTACCTTGAGCACTGAATCTAGGAGCTGCAGATTGTGCTGTTGCTTTCCAAACACACAGTCCTCTTACCCAATGGTGGTGCTTTTCAGCCTGGATGACCTACCCTTAAAGAAGGATTTTATATAGAGGGGAGAGTGCTGATAGAGTCAATCTTACCTCCAGGACCCAAGGATGAGCATGAATCCTTTGCTCAAGTGAAATTTGTCCCTTTGTTCCCCAGGCTGTTAGGCAAAATAAATATGTCATCGTTCCTCATTAGTCTTGTCAATCTAAGGTGAAATTTTATTTTGGCTAAACTCTTTTATAATTTGTAAATATTTTAAAAATGTATAAATACTTTTGTGATTAATTGCATAAATGAATGTATGAATTTATGATTGTGTTTTTTCAGATAAGCCCTTTATTATAAATGGTCACCAACTTTTTATTATAAATTCTGTCTGAAGCTGCTCAGATTTTTCATGGACAGAAGTAATTTTCTTATGATTTTTTATTCTCTCATTTCTTTGGCATTATATCATATGTACCTGTTCTCATTTCTCCTGCTGACTTTAATTATATTTTTCACCAGTGCTGAAGACCTTCAGAACCCACTAGAACTTTCGAAGATGTAGGTTGTGAAAGTGAGATATTTGCAGTTACACTAGTGAAGGAGAACAACCTTTAGCTCTCAGCTGAGTTCACCGTATGAGTAATCTATCCAGTATGCAGTTGAACTGGAATTGTGGGAGCCAGCAAGAAAAAATGGATCTTTATCTTGGCTACGTTGGGATCATTATGAACTACAGTGAACTCCATGAGTTTTTGTCTGCTGTGAGGTGATTAGATTTGATCATTCCTTTTTTAAATGAGGGCCAGGGTTATAACATTTGTAAAACATAATAATATTAAATTATTGCCAATGGTGCATGCAGGAGTAGGCACAAATCTGTATTCCGCCCACTTTAGAGCAATACTTTGAATACAGGTCTCTGGAACATGGACCAATTGTGGAACATGCTTTGACATGGATATATGTTCACACCTGGCTTTCTATGACACTGCGAGCACTTCTACTGACTAGATGATCAGATCCTTCTGATTTTTTCTTGGTCCAGCAATCACAAAACTATTAACCCATAGTGAAAGTTTGACCCAGAACATCCTATAATCTCTGTGCATGTTCTCTGTGCACACAAAGTAACAAAAATGAGAGAGAGCTGCTTAGATGCAAAGCTGACCTTACAGGTCTTCACTCTGTTAAATGAAAGCTGTAACCATCCACTGAACAAAGCGGGACAACCTTGTTGCCTTCCCAAATCTTGTCTTTGGGCTTTAAGGTCCCATTTTCTGTCTGCATTTTAAAAATGTCCTTAAATGTCACATTAAGGGTAGAGTTCCACTTTGGATCCAACATTTATGTGTCTTTTGGAGTTTACCAGGACCAAAAAGACAGAAATACTAAACACGGGACCAATCATAGAGTCACAGAATGGGTTCACTTCTAGTCCAGCCTCCCTGCTCAAGCAGGGTCATCCTAGCACACATTGCACAGAATTGCATCCAGATGGTTGTTGATTATCTCCAGTGGTGGAGATTCCACAGCCTTTCGAGGCACCTGTTCCAAATGCACAACCACGGGAAAAAAATAAATTTAAAAAAAAGAGATGGGTTGACTGGGCTAAACTGCTCTCAAATTCTTCATATTGTATTGGTTATTAGAGTAATCCTTTTAAACTTTACACAGCCTGTCTTGTAAATCTTTTTAAAAGATTTACAGCCTAGTGTTGTCAAAAAATAGCTGTGAAGGAAGAGCACTTTCATTTGGATTTTGCTCTGTTAGCAACATTATAATGATGAAGTTTATGTGAGTATAAGCCCCTTTTTGTTATCCAGCTGTTATGCCAAAGTGTTGCCTATATTACAATCTGAAAAGCATTGTTGGCATTCTATAACAGGGTAAATATCAGAGTATACAGTGTGGTTCTTCAAGAGTATCATCAGGAGTCATTCAGTTTTTCCTAGCCTCATTAACATGAAACTTTCATTTACATATTTCTATCTTGATTCTAAAACACTTAGATTCTTACATGTTTTTGTCAGATTCCCAGCACTAATGTAGTATCTTCTTATCTTTCAGGATTTGAATGATTTGCCATAATGTATGAATTCTAAATGTATTGATTGCCTTAACTATAGCACAAGCTTTAGAGTATTATTTGTGTGACCATTGTCTGCTTTGATTCTTTTCCACATTGAGGTAACTGTGAAGCAGCAGCAAGACAGACCTCTTTGTGACTTTGTGCCTGCTGGTTACACAGCTTCGTTCACCCAGGGAATGGTGAAGGACTTATTTTTGTGAATCCCTTTTGTCAGTGGCTGGGTATGGCTGTTGCAAAAAATCATCACTACGATCTTTTTACCCATTCTTCATGCTCCTCCTCTATCATCAGGATATTGTTGGCTAGAACTTATTTTTTTTTAATAGCAAACTGATTAGGCTGTAAGTTAGTTAAATTTCATAAACCACAAACTGGCTGCAAGCCTGGAAACACTGAAACTTTTGCCTAATTGGAATCAATTGCTTCTCTGTTTATACTAGATTACAATGTTAGTGGCTCAATTAAGTTTGTGGGAAATAAATTGTTGATGGTTTGGCTGAGCAGCTGTAACAATGAAAAAAAAATAAAAAAAAAAAAGAGAGATTTGAAGATAACAGGCACAGCCCGTTTAGCACTGCTAAAGCCACTGACCTTAGCATGGAGAAATGGCTTCAAGCCAAGAGAAGCTCATTTGGACAAGATGGAAGTGAAGAATTGTGGAATGTTACTGAATGTTGCAGATGCAAAAGATATGTTTACACTGTTGCATTGGTCCACTCCCTATTTATTGCCAGGGTCCTAATCTACTATTGTTTATGCTGCATAGATGTTAATGTGTGTGCAAGCTCCATTCTGGGATGAACTAAATATTTCTCTTGAGGAGAACTCCTACCCATGTGATCTCTGTGGCCACAGACTATGCTGATTTCTTAGCCCCACAATGTGCACTAAGAATGTAAGATGTGTTAGCTATCTTTAAAGGACCTCTTTGTATGGATTTGGAGAGATCTTAATATCTTTCCAAGAGCATCAAACCCATATGCCCATTCCCTGTGTAATGTTATAAGAATAAAACTCCATCAGCCAAGGAAGAACTTTTAACAGCTTACTAAAGAAGGCAGATTGGCTTCTTCTTTCTCTCTCTATCTCACTTGAACTCTCTTTTCCTGCAGTCCATTAGAGTTCTACAGAAATAGGTGCACTGATCTCAAGGCTCTGCCTTCTGACAAGTCCATGCACCCTTGCCAGTAGCTGCTATGTCATCTTGGACCTCTTTTGGTAATTCTTCTCAAGGGCTATAAAGCAATTTATATATCTGGGCTTAGCCAGCCACTTAGACATTTGCAAAGTTTACTCAGGGTTGAGTATGGGGCATCTGTTGCGTGTCACACACATTGCTTTCTGAACAGCAGTGCAGTACATCGTGCGTTAACAGGCATATCATGTGTCATCAAACACTTCCAAGAATTGGTGTACTTGGGTTGGGGTTTTTTTAACCCTGCTTACTGATAGTGGAGAAACTTGAGCTCTGAATGTTTTAAGACTAGCTATTATAGTAAAATGCAGGCTTTGGAATTAGTAGGCTGCCTACTATAAGACCAGATGATGGAATGAGGGAAGTGCAAGAGAATCTTTCTCACCCAGGCTAGGAAGATCAAGGGTGATAGAGACAGATGTGGAGAGATACCTGCAGAGAGCAAGTTACCTGTGTGGAAGTGGACTGGAAGGCAGTGTGATAATGCTTCTACACATGACATGAAAGCTCTCTTGAGGCAAGCTGGGCCAAGTTATATGGACGGATTTGAGTGCAACAGTCCCAAAGCCATCCTTGAGGACCTGCCTTCATTCTGTCAGGCGGCTAGGACCACATCTGATCTCTCTCCCTAGAAGTTCTAGACTAAGTATTTTAATGAGGTGCAGGTCTCCCTCTGATGGAAAATAACAGTGTTTCAGAGAAATAGGAGTGTTATATATTTGACAGAAATTTGGTAAACCAAGGATTTTGAACTATTACTGACTGTGGTGGGAAAAAAACCCCAAAAAACAAACAAACACAAAAAACCAATAACAAAACCAAAAAACAATCTACATCTCTAGCTTGAGCTTTCAGCTGAGAAAAATCAGACACCCATACAACAGGACATACGTGCTTCATTGCTTTGCTTCAATATTGACGTAATGGTATATTCAGATTTCATAGGTTTTAACCTTAACCTTAAAAAGAAACCCAAGCTGTTGAGGTTCTTTCAAAGCAAAACATAAAGTAATGCAAACTGTGTTTGCAGACAGACTGAAACCATGACTGCAATGTATGAGCATTTCCCATCTGTCATTAACCTCATTGTGATATTTAGCTCTAAAGCCTGATGATGTTCTGTTAGCAACCATATTCACTGTCTTAGGAGTGATTATTTTAGTGTACATACCACAGAAGGAAAGGAGGCAAAACTGTTGGGGGATATTAAGACTTTTTCATTGAATAAAATATAGAAGAAAGGAATTAATTAGGACAGAAACAAACATGAAAGAATTGAGAAAATATTATAGCAGGAAAAGAAAAGGCGGGGGGGGGGAAGGATAAAATTGTAACTTAAAATGAACCCTTTTCTCATGGGGATCCTGCATGTCACATAAAGGCACTGGATAAAAGTAACAACAAAAGCTCTGTCTGGTATCTTCCTTAATCACTTGGCTTGTCATTGATATCATAAAGTGTTTCACTAGGAATTGAGAGCAAACCTGAATTCATCAATAGCTGACAGGAAACTCAATCAACCCCTGAGAAAATGCTTAACATTCTTGTCCTAGCCTATCTGAAACAATAACACTGCAAGAAGCCTTACATTTCCCCTATACAAAAAAATGTGGTCATCTGTGAGCTCCGATTTTGATGATTTAGATGCTAAGAGTATTAATTTCTCCTGTGCTGAAAGAGGCAGCAGATGTATTGATTAAATGTTTTTATCCAGACAACCTGCCACATCTTGGAATTCTGCTCAGTTGAGCAAAAGTATTACAGACACAGCACTGAAGAAAGCTTAAAAAGTGAGGGCAAAGTGCCTCCCTTTAGCTCTCTACAGCTTCCTGAAAAGAAGTAGAAAGGGAGACACTTGAACCCTTCTTTCTGGGATCAAGACAAGATATGTGGGAATGGTTCAAAGCTGAGCCAGAGGAAGTTTAGACTGGATATCAGGAACTTACTTTACTAAAGGGTTGATCAAACACTGGAACAGTCTTCCTGGAGAGATGGTTGATATCCCAAGTGTCAGGGTTTAAGAGACATTTGGACAATATCCTTAATGGTGTGCTTTAACTTTTATTGAGTCCTGGTTTGGTCAGGCATTTGGGATAGATGATGTTGAAGATCTTTTCCAGCTGAAATGGTCTATTCTATTCTATTCTATTTTTCTGGTTTCTATGATTTTCCGTTTTTTCTGAGACATTTCCTCTTTTTTCTATAAATGACTGTTAGAATTCCTAAATCCAAATTTGGACATAGCACTGAAATGAATACAATGTTAATTTTCAACACCCAGCAACCCTCACATCAGCATGTATTTACTAATTCAGAATTTTAAAATCAGGAATTTCATTGGTCTTCCCAAATTTTGGATTACCCAGTTCAGTAACTGGGTTTTACCACAAGAGAATTTTTTAACTAAAGATAGTTTAGACCATTTTCAGTTTTCCTTAAATAACAGTAATAGATGAAAAAGATTTTTTTCTCCGTGAACATAACTGCCTTTTTTTGCTCAGAATTGCTTTGATGAATAACTCCAGCATATTTTATATTAATTCTTTACATATTTTTATGCAACATGTTCATTCTTGCGTGTGTGTAACACCTGAATCTCACAGCTTATCAGATAGGAGCATGAGTTTTTTCCACCTAAAGAAGACTAGGTCTTTGCGGTTCATTGATTCTTGTCTTCAGAAAGGAAGGCTGTCCTGGAGAGCAGAGCAATTGTAGTTGTAGCAAATAACTCATAAAGACATGGCTTAACTGTCACAGAAAGGTAGGAAGACAGTAAATAATAAAATCCTTTCTCAGTCTGGCATTTGTGGGGAGAATTGCTATTTTTCAGGTTGAGAATTGCAAATCACTAATATTTTTTTTTCCCTGCAGAATGTAAGTTAATAAAGTTTCTTTATTGTTTGTATCCTTTTTGACTTCTTTCTTTATTATATTTTTCCCTAGCTGTCCTTTTACTTTATTTGTAGTTATTCTAAAAACTCTTAATCTTCCAGGTGAGCCAAGAACTAGAAACTTTCGAGGTTTTCTGAGGTATTTCTTTCCAAACAAAGCATGACACTCCCTTAAGCCAGCTCCATTAAAACAGCCCTAGTTTGTGGAATCATAGAATAGTTTAGGTTAGGAGGGACCCTTAAAGGTCATCTAGTCCAACTCCCTGGCAGTGAACGGGGACATCAACAAGATCAGATTGCTCACAGCCTCGTACAACCTGACCTTGAATTCTCCCAAGGATGGGACATCCACCACCTCTCTGGGCAACTTGTGAAAGTGTTTCACCACCCTCATCATAAAAAAAAATTCCTTCTTTCTGTGCAATCTAACTCTACAACCTTTTAGTTTAAAACCATTACCCCTTGTCCTATCACAACAGGCCCTACTAAATAGACTGTCCCCATCTTTCTTAAAAGCCCCCTTTAAACATCAAAAGGCTGCAATAAGGTGCCCCCAGACCCTTCTCCTCCCTGGGCTGAACAACTCCGGCCTTCTCAGCCTTTCCCCACAGGAGAGGTGCTCCAACCTTCAGATCGTTTTTGTGGCCCTCCTGCAGCACATCCTTCTTAATCTGGGCATCCCAGAGCAGAGTAGAGGAGCCGAATCACCTCCCTTGACCTGTTGGCCTCACTTCTTTTGATGCAGCCAGGACACAATTGGCTTTCTGGGATGCAGGCACACATTGCTGGGTCATGTCCAGCCTCTCATCCACCCCTAAGTCCTTCACAACAGGGTCACTCTGAATCCTTTCAGCCCCCAGGTTGCTTAGCTTGACAGTGGATGGAAACACTAAATATTACATGCTGACTCAGGAAGTCATTTAAAACCCTGCAAGCAAGTAGTGTAATAAATAGGCCTTTTTAACTTTTGCCCATTAGACAAAGCATGACAACTCATCACCTGCCTATTATGTTGTCCTTTAGTGTTTCATATGCATTACAGAAGAGTAGATTTTCAGAAAAGGTAGAGAGTGGCACAAAGTCTTGCTACATGATTTGAATGTTTTGATTTATGTTAAATATGATGTGTCTGTGAATACAAAGACTAAAGGTCTAGAAAATTGTGTCCACTCTGCAACTAACGTCTACAGGTTGTTTTTTTTTGTGCTTGCTATATCTAAAAGATTTTTTTTAAGTAAGCTTCTCCACAAAGGAGTAAAAAATGTCATTTGGATACATTGTATTCTTAAATTTCAGAAAAATGAGAAAATCTTAGGACATTAAATTTTTACAACAAAAAGTTGTGATGCAGCAGTTAGAGTTTGCTGATGGGAATTTTTCTCTTTTTTTTTGGAGTTCTCCTTTGTAACCATGCACCAAGTACAATAAAATTACCTCTATTCTATTGAATATTCGCTTTTGTCAAAGGTTAATAGAAAGGTTCAAATTCAATCAGTGCAAGAGGCTTTAGCTTCGATGGGTTTCAAGGATACTTTCAGCTTTTCAATGGAAAGGTATGAACCTCCCTTTGGCCTTGAAATAGCATTAGGAAGTTTTTGTTCAAACCTTTATGCTTAAAAAAGTTCTTTGCATTCAAAATGTCACATCTTGAGATTGGTTCGATTTCCCCTTTTTTGTCACATACTTTTTCTCCTCTGCAAGGCATACACAATGGGTACAACAGTTGGAACATGAGAAAATTTGAGCTAGGATTTCAAAATTATGAGGCCAAAGTGAAACCCTCAAAACAAAAGCTTTGAGACCAAACTAAACACACTGCAAGCTTGATAATGAGTATATGTTGTTATGAGTAACCACTGAGAATTCTCTGAAGCTGTATAGAGACTGTGTTTCATGTTTGCTGTTATGAGTCATGGGTAACAAAAGGACCTCTGACCATTGCGTTAAGCTGACACATTTGTTGAGCTATTGTTTGCCAACTGTCCACTGTATCACAGCCAATATAAACCCAGCATGATCATACGTAGTTGTGTGCAGTAATAATATGCTGTATTTGCATTTGAATTCTGCACAGACTTTTTTGAATCTTTAATAGACTCAATATTGTTTGTTTTTCTGACCATGAGAATTGTTTATCTGACTGGCCATCTATAGCTGAACATCTCTTGAGATTTTTTGACTGGAGTGAATATATTTAAAATTAGTTTACAGTTCTGAATCACAAAGGCTTCTTTTTAATAGGAATGTAAATCAGATAAAAAACAAGAGCAAGCAGACCTGAGATGGAAATGCGTCAGAGCATAAATAATCTGCTTTTCTGTTTAATCTGAGCAATAGGAATTATTTTACATCAATTTATATAGAAAAATTGTTATGTAAAAAAAACAAACAAAAGAAGACACAAAATATTCTGAAGTTGGTAATAAATAAACTCATTGTAAAGAAACAGCATTGAAAAGAATAAAAGGAATAAAAGTTCAAGTGCTTAGCTGAGTTCTTAAGCAACTGTAAACACTCAGCAAAATCTTGAATATCATGACAGACATTGCAGGGAAAACGTTTGCTTGTATAATATTCTTGTTCCATGTGTAAATGGTAAGAAAAATTGCTAGAAACAACATTTGAAAGATAAGTTCAGGTTTAATTCAGACATTTAATTTTCTGTTTCCTAAACTTCCCCTCAACTTTTCCCATCATTTTGAGAGGATGCTGCATAAGATTTTACCTATCAGTAGAAAGACCATCAAAATGTTTAAAGTAACATTTTTACACTGTGATTTCCTCTCATGTCATATTTATTATGTTTGTGGGAGTGTATTTCTTGTGGGAGTTGGCTTGAATGTGGCCATAAATTTTGTCTTAGATTAGCTGCCATTTCATGAATCAGTAATCTGATGACTTTTAGGAGGACCTTTCATCTTCTCTGAATACACAGGGAGATAGCTTTAGAATAATCTTTTCAGTGATGCTGAATGAGGGCACCAAATATGATAAGAACTGGAATTTATGGTGTGCAAGTAGCTAAAGGATGATAAAGTTCTGAATGGTAGATGACAGAGGGAAGAAAATGAATTTCCAGTAAGGATCCCTTGCTATCAAGAGGTCACAGATCTGAAGTCACTGTACCTACAGTGAATAACTTAGTGTTGTCTATGCAGTAACTGCAGAGTGCTTTGTTAACACTGTGTCGTGTTTTGACGCAAATGCTAAGAGAGCTCTAAATATCTGAATTGCCAATGTTAACACCATTAACATAGGATATCTTAAATCTGTGGCACTTTATATAAGACTGAAATCTTGCAGAATTGAAAATGGGATAGTACAGAATACCAGCTCTCTGTCTTTTAAATTTCCTGCTGTCTTTCTGAATGTACAGAGGTATGAAAAATTAGATATCTGCAAATAAATGAATCATTTTTCAAGAATTTACTGGAATTCAGTGGGGAGTTACCTGTTATTGCACAAGGACAGATTTTCTTTTTTTCCTTGGTTTCTTGTTTTAGATTAATCATACATAAAAGGTCAGAACTGATCCATGTGAAACAGGTTTATGTGAATATCATTATTATTTTACAGGTTACAGAAGATTTTAATTAGATTATAAAGGCAGCCTCATGTTCTATTTGACAATATAGACTATATTTAAGGTTTATTTTACCTATTAGCCGAAATAGGAAAGTAAGTATAAGAAGCACTGGCAAGCAGCCTTAGAGAAAAACATACGTGCTAGAGAGGCTTGAAATCACTAGTGAATAGTCCTGTGCATGCAACCCATTACATTTCTATTTAATTGTAGAATGGTTTCACATCATCATAAAACTTTTACCAGACTAATTCCTACCTGATCCTAATCTCTAAATCAAGGAATTCAATATGCTGTGACAGATACCCTCTTGCAAAGATGGCATGCAGTTTATCAGTTAAATATTTTTCTTTCATATAATTTTGTTTTATCTTATCCTAGAACTTAATGATGAAAGCTTCATTCTAAGATTAAATATCTTTGATTTTTGCTGGCTTTTAAAGAAACTAGTACTTCTACTTTTATCGCTATTAGTCCAATAGCGTGGATAATATCTGACTCAAGAAACATTCATGTTTGAATAATTCTAGGAAAGCAAAAGCAGATATATAAAATTAGAGGGTTTTTTCAATATTTATAGCACTACTTTGCATACTGCAATCAAGTACAACTCAGCCCCATGGGAAAGCGAGGTTAGGTTCAGAAAATGTACTACATATGTAATCATTTAATCAATTGCAGAAGTGAGTGTAATTGGAATCTAAAACCAGCAAGGAGCAAAAGATAGTTTATTAGAGACTCACTGACCAAAAAGTGCAGATAAAATATCTTTTGTCCGATACAGGTGTACCTCCCAAGCACTACCAGCGAACAACAGGCAGAATGCTAATGACAAGGAAAAGGTGTTTGCATTAGTAGACTTCTAAAACATGACCATGGCCACCACACGCTTTGAAGGCAGAGATCATCAATTATTGCACTAATTGTTTGTTCTGTTTCTGTCTCAGGCTAAAAGAAAAGAGTCACTGAAGCAAAAATGAGACACACAGAATTGCACCCTCAGTGCCAGTTCAGTTTCACCATCACATTATTCATTACTTGTTTTGCTCTGCGTATGTGACTTTAAGTTGGGTAGACTCATGTATTCTTCAAGATGCATACTGTGCAACACTGGTGAAATCATTAGGTACATTATTCTGCAACTCCAGGCATGAAAGCTTTTTCTTAAAATTCTTCCAGCTTCTTTCTTAGCTCTTGATTCCAACCCAAGTAAGAAACACCAAAGCTACCAATTTTAGGGTTTAGGTATCTCTATTTAGGTTTGAAATCCTGGTGTTAGCAAGCATATTTCCAGGAGGAAAATACCTCCATCGGGACATCTTTTGACACAATTTAGAAAATTTTTAAGCCCTAACTCATTCGTCCCTCTGAAAAGGACTCAGTTACAAGATCTTAGCAGTAATACTGCCTAAATAATAAAATAATGGTCTAAGAAAGTTCAAAAAGGACATAGCAATCGATAGTAGAGACTTCCTTCATTATGACCAAGAAGAAGAGTATGCAGACATGAAATATAACAATCAGGTAGTATATTTAATCTTTTTTTCTAACAGTATGAAAATACTTTTCAAAATATAATATATTATAATCATTACAATATATACTAAATATGTAGAAAATCAGTAACAGTTCCCTGTTAGCAGACTTGTCTACTTTGCCATCTTATAGCTAGAGAACTACAGTCCTTCATGAGCAATGCATAATACTGACTCTTAGCTTCTGTCATTTTCTTTAAAATTTTGCTTGACTTTGAATCCTGCAACTTTGTTCTTCCTTCCCAAAAAAGGGGCCAATTAGATTAAGTCTGTAGGAGAAAGTATACATGCCTACCTCTAAGATAGGCTTTCAGTGAATGTGATAGAAAGTCTCTGTGTGAGAGACTCATTCCCCTCTCAAACAGTACGTGCTTTAAAAAGCAATGACTCTTCTTGCCTACTTTTATTAGATGAATGAAAGTCTGTTTTTTAAAAGTCAGTACTGATACTTCTGTAAATAGAATCTTTTAAATTGTCTCTTCCCAGCAGTAATAACACTTGCTTGAAGAAAATCTGAAAAACACAAGGCCTATCATATTCAAATCATATTCAGCTTCCAAAGTGTGAAGAAAATATTTTCTTGCCTCTAAGGTCCTGTTATTTCCTTGCAGAAATTCCTTTAAAATTAATTTTTAATTTAAAGAAAATATATAATATTGCAAATATGCAAAAGTGTTATGTTCATTTGGTTTTCATTTCATATTTAGAAACTACATCAATGTTTTAAATGCTTAATTCTTTAAAATTTTGTGTTCTTTGTTTATAATTGAATTTTGATTGTACAGCTCCAGCTATGGATTACATAACTCTTCTCATGTATAATTTACTTTAAAGTGGTCCAAATAACTCAGCTGTACTGGTGAACTAAATCTCTATACTTAAACAGAGATAAGAATTTGACAATATTAAACATATTACACATATCACTTAAGTGTTCTGAAAGAATTCACAATTTGAATAGATATTAAAATTTGATCATATTTTTTATGACACTAAGTTAAAGTAAGATAAACTTTTTTGACAATGTGCTTATATTTCAGTGGTGAATTGGAAAACAATTCTATAATTATTTGAAATACTATTACTCTTTAATATTCTACATTCACAAATGATGTCCTAACATGAATGATGTGAATTGTCATTTGAGATATACACCCACATATATTAGGTGATTATTTTTTTTCTCTCATATACTTTTTGAAGCAAAAGGTAAAATTTATTTTTTAAATGCACAGAACTAATTGGTATTGATCAAAACAATGTTGACAGAGCAGTCATACTGCTTCAGACCAAAATTTCATCTGGTCCTCTTTACCTGTTTCTGCCGGGGCCTGCACAGCAACTGGGGTTTCAGGCAGAGGGAGTTCTGCTGCTTAGTCCAGGCCAGTCTGTTAGTTCTCAACCACTTATCAAAAGCTCTGAGCAGTCAATATCAATGGTGAGAAGAGTATGAGCTGATGGGCTGCTCCTCCGGGAGAAGGGTAGGACTCTTTATACTGACAGTCTTCTGTTGTGTGCTAGTAGTGGTTCACAGATCTGAAGGGGAAGAGAGGACAGCCTAAAGGGGTGTCAGTGAAAAAACAACAGGACAAGAATGTATCCTCATAATTCTCCTCTTAGAGTGTCCCAGGTTGAAGTCGTAGAGGATTTCCTGGCCATTATGCAGTTTGTCTCTAAGGTGCGGTTTATCATTTACAGAAGTGTGAACTTACTGATAACAGAAAGGTTGTCGAGATGTCTGTGACAGCATAGCTAGATCAAAGAACTCTGCAAAGTGGAGAGCAGTTCATAAAAAGGAGGCTTATCTTTGTGTTTATAGATTTGGAAGTTCCAAGGAAAAATACTTCATTTTTATGGATCACACTTTATTTTGATGTCATTCTACTCCTGTAGGTTTGTATTGACTTCGTAAAATATCATAAATAATACTTAAATGTGATATTATACAATGCAATTTAAGTTGTACTCTGAGTGAACTAAGTATAAAAGTTTACCTACTGTATGTATATCAGAGTAGTAGTAATTTGATATGTAGTTTATCAGCATCAACTTAAAGCCTCTTTCTTTGTAATAATTCTATATTAAAAAAATGAGCATACAATACATACAATAATAGTATAGGATGTACAGGTGGTAGTGTTTACTGTTCCAATGAAATGCCACATTTTCATTTTTTTCTGAATTTGCCAAACAGTTACCCTAGGTAAGGTTTGGGAAAACCCCCAACATTTAGAGATAATGTTTTTGTTAATCTCTTAAGCATCATTTTCTGAGAAATCTAGCTCCTCACAGTTTTGCTATATGTACTTGTAGTTTTGTGATGAGGGTCAGTGCGGTAAAAGCCAAATGACTTTCACCATCCAAATATACATGCATTCAAATCCAGCCAGAGTTTAACTCTGTGAAAAAAATCTCTATTCATATGAATTCCTCAGAGAAAAGTTCATTGAGGTTGCCTTTACAAGGACAACATCTTTATTCACTTTCTAAATGAACCATTTTATGACACTTTTGAAGTTAAATTTAAAGACATGACAGGAAAAGAAAAATTGACAAAAACAAACCCAGAGAAGATCTAGGGCTTTTGCTGGTAAACAGGAAGCTGCCTTTGTGCAGCTTTCCTACAAAATTACTGTTCTCCCTTGTTTACCTTTAAGCACATAATCAATGTTACTGTGTGCACTAAGTCAGACATGACAAACTAGTCACGCACTGTAGCCAAAATTTTCAGTAGTGTTTGGGACTGAGATAGTTGTTTGCAGCAGATAAAAGTGACATTTCTGAGTTGACCCTGAGAGCTTTTTTCATTATACAGTCACAAAGGGTCCCATGTCTCCAAATAGCAATGGGATATAATTGTGCAGAGAAAGGCAAAAATGATGCTCCTCATGCTAAAAGATACAAAAGTAAGAAAGAAACCACGGTGATAAGGGGCTATAGGCAAGAAAATTAAACTGGTGTAAGATCAAAAAGTATTTAAAATCAGGAAGAGTCTCTATGTTTCTGTTGTTGTTTCACCAGCCAAAGTATTCAACATCTCTGCATCAAATACTGCTAAATTTCCTGAAAACTCTTTCCAGCTAGAAATGGATAAGTGCTATACTTTATGGAGCAGATTTGTATTAGCATACAAATGAGCACTGATAATGCCTGCCCACTCTGTGGGAACTTTGCAGATATCATTACTTCCTGCTTACATCTTGCTGAAGGGTTGCTGCTCAAATGTTTTATGACTTTTCATCTTGATTCAGAATTCCCCTCCAGCATGCAATACAATGAAAACATGAAAGAAGTAGTGAAAAAGAGTGGATGGGAAGTGTAAAGAACTAAACAAGTACATATTTAAGCTCTTTTATGGTTTATGATGCTATGCTACTTAATTTTATTTGTTCTATTTTGTGCACTTTCTTGTATAGTTATTTGACTTTTAATTGTCCAGCCATCAAATTGAAAATTTAAACTTTTTGTGTTAGAGTCTTAGAAATAAATACTTGTTCTTGGTTTGCAACAAAATAAAATAAAAAGTTAAACAAACAAACAAAAACCCCTACAACAAACCATATATAACCTGAGAATCACAAAATAGTTGAGGCTGAAAGAAACCTCTGGAGATCATCTTGTCATTCCCCACATTGTCCCCTTTTGAGCAGAAGTCTAGATGATGTGTGTTCTGCTCTGCCCTCATAAAGGTGTTCAAATCCATTTCACTGACTTACACAAACAGTACTGTAAGTCTCAAGATTTTACTTAGGGCTGTTACCAGTGTCTCTTATGGTCTGAGTGATCTTTTCATCACTGTTAAGAGTTTGTTGGTCTATTAAGTGTAATTGATTAAAGCAGTGAACCTGGTATATTCCTAGTATGTTAAATGTCTTCATTTGAATTCTTTTACTGTAACTCATTAAATAAGTAGTGCCTGCAAGATAGAGCAAATAAATCAGCATGAGCAAATGAGACAAACATGTCCTTACAGTGCAATACAGTGGACAGAACGTATTGATGAAGACTGAGAAACCCTCACGAAGAGCCTGAGGTTTTCCATGTTGCATGTAAGATACAATCACTGAATGCTTACATGAACAACAAACTATTATCAGTGAAATAAAACTATCATGTAGTAATTATGACACTCTGAAAATTAAATGTTTAAAAAGCTCTTTTGCTTCTGTTTGAAATTTAAATACAGTGACATTTCCGTTTCCTCACAGCTTGATGAGTAAATTTAATTCAAATTTGCTGAATAATTTCATTGCCTTTACTGTGTTTTGAAACAGAAGTGTATTTTACTCAGAAGTTATGTTATTCTTTCATGAAAAATTTTATTCATGTGTTTTTTTTAAATTATAAACCATTGTAATTTATTATTATTTTCCACCTGCATTATTTTTGGTTGCTTTTATAGGTATGATGTTAAGTGTACAAAACTAAGCTAAAGGAAAGCCTCTGCTTTGGTTTTATCAGGTCTGAGTAGTTTCACAGTTTCAGTTGTTATCCTTCAAGAACAGCAGTACCACTCACAGTGATAAAAATAAAAGTGCAGATAAGGTGCTAGAAATGAGATTGGTCTTGGTTCTGGTTGAGTTCTGTGAATCTGCAACACTGAACTGGACTTTTCATAAGAATATTTAATATTTCTGCATAAATTTAGTAAGTATCACTTTGGTGTAGTTGTCTGACATTTCTATTTGTATTCTTCTCTATAAGCAGTCCATTCAGTAGTCAAGGAAAGAAAGAGAATTTAATCTTTCTTAAAGATATCCATTTGTCCATTTAGGGGTCTATAAATATCAGTACTGTACTGAAGTAATTTTTGATCAAGTGCTCTTTTACAAACATTTTACTTGTCAATTTTGCTGTCCATTCTTTTACCCATCTGAATTCTAGCTCTGTAAAGCACACATTTCTGTGATCTACCACAACATAAAATAGTCTTTATTTTGCCAGAAGGGCAAGAATTATACCATTTATTTTTAAATTTATTTCTGCAACAAAAGAAATGAAAGAACATACATCAGCTGGCGAAATAAATTCTGATAAACTAGGATGCAGGCTAAGAATCACCCCACACAAATCTTCAGTGTTGTACTTCTGTTAGAGTTACATGAATTCTGAGGTTATTACAAACCAAATCTTAAGACATTAGAAAGTAAAGCATGGCATCCTCAGTTTGTCATATGGGCACAACTTCACAGAGAACACAAGCTTTTCAGTAAATACACTGACTTTTGCAAACTGTAAATCATCTGCGAGCCACTACTGTTCTACTAATTACAGCAAGAAGCTGTGCTCATTAGCTGTTCTCATCTGGTTCACTGCACGAGCTAAATAGGCCGTAAATGAGCTAGTAATTATTGCTGTATTACTGCTACCAGCTCTGTTCATATCAAAATATCTTCACCAAATGTTGTGCTTCTTAGTATTATCATGTTAAGAATTTCACAATTTCATGTTGAAGCAGTTAATTGGGAGGTTGTTCTTGGAAGATGGAGGAGCTTCTGTAACTTCTATGAATGACTGGCCCTCAAAAGCATCTTCAGTCCATTTATGAAAACCTCTTAAACCAGGCATCTATATGAATACATAAATATTGTACTTGATGAACTAAGAAAGAAAATGCACACCTTGCTATTCATCGTCAGTTTTCTTCTAGAAGTAAACTAAAGGCATTACAAATAGGAGAATAGGTGGGAACTATTCTTTTGGATAACATTCGAGTGTATCCTAATCTAATATTGGTTATATTACCCTAACCCCAAGACCCTCTGCTCTTATTCCCATTAAAATACAGATAGGCTTACAGACTGGGGATCAATAGCTGTCATAATTTGTTTCTGTGGCATAAGTGATTGTCCCTATTGTGTTCACAGTTTTTGTAATACTATTTTAAATCAGGCCCTGACAGTAAATCAAACTTCTATCTTTCAGATACTTCTGAGGCTTGTAAAACTATTTCATCCTGCATTAGAGAGAAACCAAATCCACCCAGAAATAGCATGAAAAATATGTAAGCGGAAGAGGTGTAATGCAAAGGAAACAGAAGAGGAGAATTTAGGGCATCTGTCTAGATATGGGAGTCCTTATGGAAAATCTCATCCTTAATACTCATAAATATATAAAAACATATTGAAGATTTATTTTTACATGTAAAGTTTTTTCAGTGACACACATTTTTCTAATGATAAATATTGTCAAAATGTTCTAATACAGCTCTGGTTAAGACTTCTTAGTATCAAGTAATTGTCCTGGACTTAGATATTATTACACCTAATATAGCAAGTTGACCTGGGTTGGATGCCATGTACCCACCAAAGCCACTCTGCCACTCCCTTCCTCATCAGGACAGGGGAGAGAAAATATAAGAAAGATTCCTGGGTTGAGACAAGGACAAGGAGAGATCACTTAGCAATTACCATCATGGGCAAAACAGAGTCAGCTTGGTGAAATTAATGTAATTTAGTGCCAATCTAATCAGAGTAGGATAATGAGAAATAAAACCAGTTCTTAAAACACCTTCCACCCACCCCTCCCTTCTTCTTGGGCTCAACTTCTCTCTTGATTTTCTCTGCCTCGTCCTGCCCAACAGGAGTCAGGAATTGGGCAGTTTTCATCACCACAATATAAGAATGATATTAAGCTCTTAAAAAGCATCCAAAAGAAGGCAACGAAGATGGTGAATGGCCTTAAGGGGAAGCTGTATGAGGAGCAGCTGAGGGCACTTGTTCTGTTCAGCCTGGAGAAGAGGAGACTGAGGGGAGACCTCATTGCAGTTACAACTTCCTCATGAGGGGAAGAGCAGGGGCAGTCACTGATCTCTTCTGTGGTGACCAATGACAGGACTTGAGGGAATGGCCTGAAGTTGTGTCAGGGCAGGTTTAGGTTGGATATTAGAAAAAGATTCTTCCCCCAGAGTGTGGTTGGGCACCTGAACAGGTTCCCAAGGGCAGTGATCACAGTATCAAGCCTGACAGAGTCCAAGAAGTGTTTGAAATTACATTCTCAGGCACATGGTGTGACTCTTGGGGATGGTCCTGTGCAGGGCCCAGAGTTGGACTTGACGATACTTGTGGGTCCCTTCCCTCTGGCATATTCTGGGATATTCTGTGAATAGGGATTATGGTCAGTTCTTCACATGTTCTCTGCTGCTACAACCCCCTCCAGACTCCTCACACTCTTTCCTTACTCCAGCATCCCACGGGATGCAATACTTCAGGCACAGTCAGCTCCAGCTCCAGTCACACGTTCCACCAACAAACCTGCTCCAACATGGACTCCTCTCTCCATGAGTCTACAGTCCCCGCCAGGAGCCTGCTCCAGCACAGGCTTTCCACAGGGTAACAGCCTCCTTCAGTCATCCATCTGCTCCACTGTGGTCTTCCATGGGCTACAGACTATCTCACCATGGCCTTCCCCATGGGCTGCAGGGAAATCTCTGCACTGGCTCCAGAAGCCCCTCATTCCCCTCGTTCTTCACTGACCTGGGTGTCTGCAGGGCTGTTGCTCTTACACAAGCTCATTCCTCTCTTCTCTGGTGGCTGCTCTGTAGAAGGTCCCTACCCCAACACTCCCACCCCTACCCTGTCACCACTTCTTTAGTGTCCCAAGGCACTGCCAGCATTGCTGACCAGCTTGGCCTTTGCCAGCAGAAGGTCCATCTTGACATTGGCTCTATCAAACACAGGGGAAGTTTCTGGCAACTTCTCACAGAAACCACTCCTGTAGCCCCCCACTATCAAAACCTTGCCACACAAACCCAATACAAAAGTAAACTATCACAAACTACTAGCCTCTTAAACTGACTAAGTAGCCTGAATTTTCTTTTAAGAGGGAGTTTTTGGCATGAGGTTGTAAAGATATACTTAAAATAATATATCATTCTCAGAGGAAAAAAAACAGATACAAACCAGTACTCACACTGGCATATTTTTTTTAAAAGGTGACCACAAAGTTATCTGTGGTGAGTGTATTGTGTAAATGTTTTTCTTTGAGAACTTAAGATCCATTTTTTATACAATAGGTTGTTTTGACCTGTTTAAAACTACGTTACATGCTGAATGAACTGCTGTTCAGCAGAAGTAAAGCACAATCAGTGCATGTCAATGTAAAATGTATCTTGAGCCAATAAGTAGTCATCTATTTTGATGAAACCCCTTTGGATTTAGCAGAGTTTTCTCTCATTCTTCATTAAAAGAATTTAGTGTGGATCATCCTTCCCTTTGTTGTCATTGTTACAGGCAGCAGCAAACAAATCAAGGGAGAGGGATACAAAAACAGGGTTGCAGTAAAGCAAAATGTCACATGCTGATGTTTCTTGTTGATTCTGGAGAATCATTAGTTGCACAGTGACTGGCACACTTAACAGTACCTTCATGAGTCATTTGCCAGTCACTCTGCAATTATTCCAGGTGCTACTGGGGAAATGGCTCTCAAGTTTTATGGAAGTAATCAGCATATAAATGTTGGCAGGATAAAACCTCCAACACAGGCTTCAGGTGCAGCACTCAATGCAGATGGAAACACTTCAGTCAGTTCTTAAAAGCGGTGGTTGTATCTTGGCCGGAAAAAAAATTGTTCTGGAGGAACCTTGGTTTTTATCCTAGTCTTATCTGTAAAAAGGACAGAAAGTAGAAATTAATTTTACTATTTGGAAACAAAAAACTGATTTTTTTCCAAACTAAGTCCTTTGTGTAAGAAGCAGATAAGCAATCAGGACAAAGGATGTCTGAGTTAAGGGAAGCGGGGTTTATTATTTTTATTTAAAGAAGTGCCCTACCTGATCTTTCTAGTTCCTTTACAGCAGTAAAATAATCAGTGATGTTAACGTGGCTCAGGTCAAGGAAAATACAGGCAGCAGTCTGTTGTTTAAGTCTTAGTGTTCCTGAAAGGTTCTCGCTCTCTTCCAAAAGCCTTTGAGCCCATTTTAAAAGATAGTATAGTAAATACAACACAGTCAGTCAGCCTAATATACAAATGTAATTTGCAAAAAAATAGAAGTATTTCTTTCAGAAGATCTTAAATGAAAATGCTTGATATCCAAACATTAAAAATGTGGGAAATGTGGGAAAATTAAATTTTCATTCTGTATTCTTTTTCCATATTCCTTGAAAGCTCCAGTAGTTTGATTCATGCCTCTTTTTTTTTTTTTTTTATATATAGATTAAACAGATGAATCAGATTTGAATCCACTGAGGTAGACATTACTTCATTTTAGAGTATGGAATGTTTTGAAGAGAGTATAAGCACCTAAAAACAACTTCAAAATTGAATCCTTTTGCTTTCATTTCTTTCTTTCAAAAATCAATGATTTTTGTCTCTAAAAATAAGTTATACAAATTAAATTCATTCAGTTATATAGCTCCAGAAAATAGCATAATGCCACTGTTCCTTAAACAAGATCTGAAGGCAGCTATAGATCAAAGAATCACTGGTTTCTTTTGCTGAACCCTGATTAATTAATGCATATTCTTTTCAGTCAGTGAATCTTAGGCTTAGTTAGGAAATGAACTTCCATTTTCTTTTTAAAAAGCATCTGAATGAGTATATCTTTAGGTATATCTTCATGTCCCTGGCTCATCCAAGGTGCTAAGTGGACAGAATCCATCTGTTGGATTCCTATCCCTGCCCTGAATATGTGCTAGAAACTGTACATACAACGCAGTAGCATTGTCCCACTACTATGAGAAACCACGAAGAAAGGGTCTTGCTAATACAAAGTATAGGAAAAAAAGCTTTATAGAGGAACGCATTTACTGACAAATGAAAAATTGAATGGAAAGGACAGGGTGAATAAAAGAGAACAGTTCTAAAATCTCGGCGTGGCATAGGTGTCCTGGTCCAGTAGGCCTTGTACAAGGGCTGAAAAAAAATTGGGATTTTGTGTCTTTCTAAAGCTTTATATTACTTATTTGTTATCTTAGTGATTCTAACTTCTTTGTCAATCATAAAATAATATCGCATTTAAGCTCATACACAGTCTTGGGCTTTACACTGTGTCCTGCACCAGCATTGGTTTTGCAATTGCAGCAATATCTGATAGGACAGCCAAAAATTCAGTATCTTGAGTGTTGCTCAGGTTCACTCCTCTAAGTACAAGGAATCCATAGACTGGATCAGCAGCTTGGTGACTGTCCATGCAACAGCATTCAGGAAGACTGTAACCATATACATTGGTATTTTTCAGGGACAGAGGAGGGTTGTCAGGGGAATGCCTTTTGCATTTCGCTTTAATAGAAATAGCTATTCGAATTTAATTTTTTAAGAAACAGTCTCAGTTGCAAATTTATTACCAAAACTTTCTCACTGTCAGGGCACAACTGTTAACAGTGTGACTGGCTGTTCTATGGGGTGCAGTTGTCATAAGTTTAAACACTGTGAAAAAGATTTCTTGAGCATAACCTAGACAAACTTTGCCTCAACAGACCTTCATTTCCCATGGTGTTCTGTATTCTCTATCAGTCATTTGAGAAAAATCTTGATTTTTCTGTGAAAAAAAATATTTTTACATTTTCAGTTCTGAAGATGAGTGCTCTGAAAGCTTTTCATGTGGTTCCTTACACAACTGTGAAATTATGAAAGACAGGATAGCCTGTCTATATGAATGCAATCATCTAAACACATTAATATGTCACAGCAATAAGATCCCTGTCAGAAGCCAATTGCATCCTCACAGTTGTAATTCTGTGCAGAGTTAAAGGACAGGTAAGAAGGTTGCAGTTAAAATGCATTGAGTAAGCAGGAAAAAATGTGAACCACAATGTAAGTCCCTTATAAACCAGGAATAGGCAATGTGTTTGTGTGTCTTTTCAGTTCCTACAAATTGTATTGCTTCTGAAAATTAATGGATTTACACAACTGCTGGAAGCATTTACAATTATAAGCACTAACAATTTGTCAACAATTACAAAGACTGCTTGCTAATTATTCATTTTTTTTATTCACTTCAGGCTTCAGTGGGAAAAAAAGTTCAGTTGGAGAAGGATTAAGAACCTAGAATGTAATTTCAAAATACTTGGAAAAGTTGTGGAAGTAGAATATGAAGCTAATGTTGACAAACAAACACTATGAGACTGCTTGTTAGCATATGATGAAAACTTCCTTATATGTTCAAAGTTCACATGATTAATCAATACACAGTTTAAGTGCCAAAACAGATAAAGACAAGTCATCTTCAGATTTTCTACTCTCTGAAGGCTGATCAGATTACTGTAGGTTGAATTAAACATGTCAAAACAATGACCTTTTTTAATTAAATAACATTACCTTGTCATCTTGATTTGCTCATGAAATAGCTAAACTTAGTCATTTGGATCAAATTTATGTGGTCTTTTTTTCCTCCACTGCATTTCAGGCATGCAATACTACTAGTGCCTTGAATCCATTTGTCATTTCACAAAGATCTTCAGGGACTAAGAGTATGGAGCTAACACAAAGTGTTTGTAAGTTTTCTGAGTACTTATCTGATATGAAACATCAAAAGTGTTCTAGAAATAAAACAGGCAATTGTTTTTCCTGTGTATGTGTATCATTCAGTGACATTCTCTCTCCTAGTTCTAGCATTTAGTGTACAGAGTTGCTTCCATGACCTCCCCAAGAATGAAGGATAAGAAAGAAAACATTTTCATGAAGATGGTCTTCTATGAAATCTCCTTAGCAAATTTGTAAAGAAGTCACTGAAGTATACTAGATTACCAGATAGCTTCCCAATTAATATAATGATTTATTATATATAAATATGGCATTTTAGATACATAAGTGGTTTTGTTATAATTAAAGTGCAACTTTTCTAGTTATGTAGTAATGAACCTTTCAGATTACTAAATGAAAACTGCACAAGGTATAAATCATTTTCAAATAAATTTATTTTAAAAAGACTGTGATATTTCTAAACATTTTGTAACAAACAAATACTTTCTACAGTTCACTCTACAACTATAAATATTTCCTTAAAGTTAAGGAGAGACTTTAAAGCAGAGGTTTGTAATTATTTTTTTGTGTGCAGCAGCCACCACCACTAGTTGTAGTCACTAACACCCATCACCATAAACAGATTTTTCTTCTGTATTGAGAAAAATTACTTGTGTGTTATGCACCATACTTTGGCAGCTGCTGCTACAGAGATTTTGTAGTAGCACAGTCACCATTGGTATTTTCAGTTCTGCTGGAATGTTTTACTTCTGAGTGAATAGTCTAGGTAGGACTAATTCATTTTTTGTCTTGGTCTTTCTTAAAAATTAAAATCTAATGGAGTAAGTAATGGCATAATTTGGGACTACTCCCTCATCAAAACACTACCTGAGATTTCATTTTGAAATTTATGAAGGAAAAGCTAGAAAGGGAGGCATTTAATTTCAAAGTAGCATAGAGCATAGCCTCTTTCAGCCGTGAAATGACTTTTCTAGAAGAGTATCCCCTCCCCTCCCCTCCCCTCCCCTCTCCTCTCCTCTTGTTCTTTTAAGACTGTTATAAGGCAAAAGAACACTGGATATAATAAATGAAATAAATTTAGGCGTTTGCCAGACAACACATAGCAAGACATGACAAAATGTAGGCATCCCAGAATTATTTTTTTCTCTACCTGGTGATGGTTATGCATGGCCACTGCTTAGAAACTTTCCCTCAGAGGTGATTTTCTTACATGCTTTTTACAAACACTTAGCAACAGAAAAGATCTTCTTTTTTCCAGGTGGAATTTCTTCTACTTAACAATTTCCCTTTGAAGAGCAGATTGGAGAATGGAAAAAAATTCATAGTGTAGCCAGGGCAGAAATGTGTACCATTTTCCAAACTGAACTCCAGTTCCCATCATAATAGAAACTTCATAATTTTTTGTGAAATACTGTATCAAATGGTTTGATTTCTTCAACTAGCTGAGTCCCTTGTCTCATAATACTTATCAAGCATTGTTGCAGACAAAAAATGACAATGAGAGGATCTTTTGTATTCCATAGGAAATGTCTGGTTTCTATTATCTTCTTGTCCTTCATGTGCTGAGAGAGTTTTGGTACAGTTAAGAAAATAATAGACTATGATGGTGAAAGTGCCTAGTGAATCTAGTAAGCACCAGCTGATCTGAACTGTCCAGTTGTCTCACTGGCTGCAGTAGTGATAATTTGCATGCATCAAATTATGTGACAGTTACATTATATTACCACCATTTCTCATGTCTTAGTTGAAGCTTTATATTGACAAGTTAAAGCTGCATCATTCACATGCCACCATCCCCACATACATAGACTGTGAGAAAATCTTGGTAAATTCTTACTATTTACTTACCTGCAAAGGCTGCAGTCCATGTGAAATATCCTGATATCCTCAAGAAAATGTATGTGACCAAATAAGGAATAAATAGGCTGCCTAGAGAAGGCTGACTGGGAAACTGATTACACTGAATCTCTTCAGAGCTAAGTTTAAGAGCAGTTTATCTGCAGCTCACTGTAAGTCTAACTGGTAATGGACCATCCATTAGGAGTGTAAGTAAACCCCTCCAGTTGCTCAACATGCACTTACAGGGTCTGAATAGCTATGATTTGAGTGCCTCTTGTGCTTCTGTTTCTGACCTTCCATCATTTCATCCTCAGTTCCCACTCACCTTCTGATAAAGGATAACCTCTTGACAGGTGCATTCTTGGCTTATTCCCTTCTTTTTCATAGGCTGATCTGAAGTGTAACTTTTAATTCCTTTTTTTTAATCTTATCTGGAAGTCTAATTCCATGTCACTACCATATACCGTTCATGAAATAATGCTTTAGTATATTGTGCATCTTTGGAGAGAGAGCCTGCAATAATAAAAGACATAAAACACAAATGCCTCTGTCTTTAAGACTTATTTCTGATACCATGTTTTGTACCACTCTATATTTTGCAGGTCTTTCACTTAAATGACACAGGCCCAGTCAGGATAGAGTGTAGACGATGTTATTTGAGCATTATATGTGTATTATGTGAGCATAACGTTGCTTTCCCAAGGAAGAAAAATTATCAGAAGACAACAGACATTCAGTAACTCCTGACCACAGGTGGTTGACATGGATATTTTCTGATTTCTCTAAAAGTCAGCAAAAGGCAACTGGTGTTAGACAGGAAATAATCACTACTCCCCAGTAGTTCTTCTGGGACTTTACTGAAGTTTCTCTAAACATTCTCACACTAATCACACATTTATAAGATAATAGATTCATAATTACTTAAACATTTATATGGTTAAACCAATAGAACAATATGTTTGTTTTTTTTTAATTAGCTTAAGTGTAACTCAAAATAACTACAATAAAAAGTATCTGTCCATGTTGTTAGCTAGCAGTCAAATACATGTCTCCTGGATGACAACATTTGTCAGATCATCAAAGGTGGGTAATGCTGTAGCATGGACTCATTGTCCTGTCAGTGGGGAGCAAAACTTATTCTGAGCTCATGTTGTGGCTAGAGAAAATAAGAATTATAGAGGGGTTTTATATAACATCATATAATGCCATGCATAAACATAAAGACTCTTTAGGTGTGAGAGACTGGATTTGTATCTTACTAGATTGTTTGATTGTGTCATACCAGCCATGTTGTGTGTGTGTCAGGGGAGGGGCGGTCATGCCTGCAGTGTCACGGCAGTGTGGGACACGTGTGGTCTGCAGCCCACATGGCTGAGCTCGGGGAGCAGAGCGTGCATGGCACGGGGGCCACATAGCTGGGCTGCCAGTGGGAGAGGCGGCCTGGCACACTCACCCACAGCCCTGACTGCCTGCCACCCGCCCTGCGGCTGGCACGGCACTGAGAGGGCAGTGACCAGGACGGCCCAGCTGGGATGGGTGGCCACAGTAGCCAGACCATATATAGAGGTGCACAGGGTCTCCATTTTGTTCAGCCTTCTGTCCTGAGACCTGGCAACATGTGAGTCTTGGCAGCAACTAATTTTCTCTTTTTCTCCCTTTCTTTCTTCCTTCTTTCTTTACTTTTTTAATGTCTTTTCTTCCTTTACTCTTTTCTTTCTCTTGTGGATAACTTAAAACTGATGAATAGTATTTTACTAAATAGTATAGTGTTGGTGTTTGCTGGTGCTCTAGTGTAATGTTTTTCCTTGGTTGTATGTTATTCCTGTGAACCCTTTTGCCAAAACGCCTATTTTCTCACCAAATTGAAAGAATCTCTTAGAAAAAAAGTGGCACCATTCGAGGTAATATTCAAGGTAATAAGGAGCTTTTCAAAAGTTTGGTGGGCAAACTGGAAAGTCTTACTTAAAAGCAATATTCCCAGTTAAGTGTGAGTCTTCAAAGCTGGAGTGTTACAATAGGATCAGTTGAAACTTGATGTTGCATACATCAACCAAACAATGCAAGAAGTGATGATGTACAAAATCAGTCAGTCAGCACACTGGATGACATTATTTTTTGTAATAAGGAAAATAAATCTGATTTATTTACTTACTGATAAGTTTGATAATGTTTTGCTTCATTCATTATTATTACGGTTGCCTTCTTGGAGGGTTTTGTTAGAACAGCATCCCCAATGTAAACAACATCTTGCTATAGTAAAGTCAGAAGAACAGATGAGGTATTACTGCTTAAATCAATATAGCATGTCGAGGTTCTGTTTTTCAAAAATGTCACTGCTCATACCTATTGACACAAACTCAAATAATTTAATAGACTCTTACTTTTTCTGAGGCAGATGGAAGGCAAAGCAAAACAGTAAAAAAGGCAGTCTATGTCCTTTGCAAAAGCATATTTTTCAATTTTGGCAATTTCTTCTCTCTACTTAGTAGTTGTGGAATTCCCGTAGTCTCTTGTTAGGCTTTGCTGGCAAAAGTGCTGTACCTGCACTGCAAAAAGTAAAGCACCTCATGTAGTCCTTTCCACAAATCATATCACCTGTCAGGCCTCTAAATTGAGTAGTTGCTTGAGGGTATCTTTTAGAGAGCAAGTACAATGCTACAAGATGTTTTTCTTCTGTTTGATTAAACATTTTTTTTTTCCTGAATGAGCTCTGTAGCATTTTGTCATCTTTTAAAGATGACTTCCTATCCTTTCTGTTAAGAAGGAGTTACTGTGCTCTTAAATTCTGGAATTAACTTTAAAATTCTCCCTTGTTATTAGGTTGTTTTGATATCTGAGGGCAGAAATAAAATTTTAAGCCACAGCTACTTGTATTACTTACAAATTCTAACATTGTTAATTAGAACCTGTCTAAAGTAGGGGAAAAAATCTGGCATAGCCATACAGAATAGTAATGTAGTCACTTTCTCATTGAATTAAGGCCTCAGTTATGATAATTACATATTGGACAAGTCTCCCAGGGAATATTGCTCACATTGTTTTTAACTGGACCTAGCCTTGGAAACACTTCTGCTTGTCAGAATTGGGTGGAATTCAACAGACTCCAGAGCTATCTCTAATTCTAGCCTCTCTAATATGATGTTAGAAAGCAGACATATTTAATGTTATCTCTTCTAATATTGCAAGGTGTAACTTTAAAGCTAAATGACACATAAATTGAAAAAGGTAAGCCTATCTGCTCAGCTGTTAGGAAGTATGAGATAACTAGAGACACCAGCAAAGCATGTCCTTAGTACAGTTTCTCTCTCCAGCTTCCCAAAGTCTTCCTGTGAGACTCTACCTATGTCCTTTATTTCAAAGCCTTGAACTCTGACTCCACTGATCCACTTCAACTTTCACTTTCTGCTTCTGTATTAAAGTAACACATAACAGCCCAGGATATTGAGTCCCACTACGTGCAACATCAAAAAACAGAGAACGAGCAAAGAATTGTCCACAAGATCTGGTACCTAATTTTTTCTAGTTTTGTTGGGAATTTTAATATTCCAGGATGCAATGTTGATAAAGGAGAGCAATCTGTTCAGTAGTACTGTCTGAGTACTACATTATTCCAATAGCCTTACACGTTCATAGATTTGGGAAAACTCTGCTTCTGTCTGCAGCATGCAAAGTTTCATTAACCTGGGAATTTTTATTCATAAATCTTAGTAATAAAAAGGAAAGGAATTACATGAATTGCCATATGTACTCTCTGGTCATATGTGATCTAAGTCTTCATTTTATAACCGAACTGGGGAACAGTTCACTGAATGTAGCCTACAGGATGAATCCATCTGTCTGCTACCTTTGAGTCCAAGGTATTAAGAAACAGCTAGAAATAGTAAATGAATGCTAACAGCCAAATTCTTCCCACATTGGCTGTGTATGGCTAAGCATATAGAGGCAGAAGTAGTTATACTGAAACTCTTCAGTCTGTGAGAGAATGTCATAACTGAACTCAACCTTCTTTGCAAGCAAGATGGATTGCCTTGTTTTGTCATATGAAGTGAATTGGAGTTTATGGTTGGTGGGGTTTTTTAATGTATTTCTGTTTCTTTTACTCTCTTTTCACATTATATTGGAACTTAAGAAGTTCAGTTTACCATGGCCCACGTTTTGGTTATGAATAATTTCAATCTAATTGGAAACTATCAGCTTGTACAGATGCAGGAAACTGAACAATAACAAGTCATCTGTGAGAATCAGTGTCATTTACCGTAATTCCAGGGCTTATTTTCTTTACTAAATAAATATGGGCTCTTCACATCTCACAGCTATTTCTTCGCCCCTCTCCCAACTCAGAAAGGCAGAGTTCTGTGATTTATACTGAGGCAGACTTTCTCAGTTTCCTTCACAACTGTTTTGTCTAAAGACTTGTTAAAAATGAAAGCTAGGATGCCAAGTAGCAGGTTGGCTTGTCTGTATACTCACGGTGTCATCTTGCCTTACAAATGGTTGTTAGTAATTCTTTAACCAGAGAACAGCTCCTGTTGTGGGAGGTCCCATGCCACTGAAATCTTTGCATCATGTAGTGTATTTCGCTGCTGTTAAATGTAAACAGCATGCATGTTTTAGAGGTACTGGAAACATTTTCATGTCTCCTCCAGGGCTCATTTACAATTTTTTTTCAACACATTAACTTTGGCATAACTGCACATTCATTCAAGATACACTGTCCCAACTGCTAGAAAACCTTTCTAAAGACAACTGAAATGACTCCTTTAGTTTGGGGTAGTTAATTAAACAGTAATTTAAATCTAAGATGTAGTCTGCTGACTTTCTGCTCCAGCTGATAGCATAATCTCCTAGATTATGCTATCTGCAGCAGCAGCAGGGACTAAGGTAAGTCCAGGGCTGAGGGTTGGATCAAGCTGTACGGAGGAGTTCCCAAACTCAGGGACAGCCCAAGAGCATCTCCAAGCCCCATCAGGACCTGAAAGCCCCCAGAAGGCAGTCAGGTGCGGAGAGGGTGCTGCCAGGAGCAGTGAGGGAGATTTAAACAGTTATAAAGAGTGCAGCAAACAATCAGAGCACTGAGGGCATGGCATGGCAGTTTGGATGGTAGTTCAGGCAGGAAGGGTGTGTGGGAAAGTGCAATGTTCCTTCCATCAGCTCAACAGAAATGTTTAAGAATAGTTCCCACTCGGCTGGGCACCAGCATCTCTGAATGTGCCAGTTAGGATGTGGCAACACAAATGGAACTGCTGTGAAAACATACAGGGGCCAAGCTAGTGGGCTGCAGGGAGTGCCAGAACCTGGTGCTGGCACCAGAAGGTGGGATAACACCTGCATGAAGTGCAAACAGGTCCATGATATGCGCAACTTGGTGGCACAACTGAAAGAGGAGATGGAAAGGTTAAGGAGCTTTAGGGCATTTGAGGAAGAGATTGACTAGTGGAGCTGTTCTTTACCTGCCCTGAGGCAAATGTACCAGCCAAATGCACCTCCTGAAGTGGAAGATCCTCTGTCCACTCCACAACAGCCAGGAGGGGATCTAGAAGATCGGGGAGAACAGAAAAAAGTATCTGCTTTTGGTGGCAGGCAAATTCCCTCCCAGCCTCCCTGGCCTTCCCCCATCCCCCTGCAGAATGGGTGTAAGACTCTGGAAAAATATGTATGAGGGTCAGGAAAATTATCATGATGAAGGCAACTTCATCATGGGGTTGCCTAAGCATAGTAAGCCAAATAGATATATTGCAACTACCTCAAAAAAAAAGGAAAAAAGAAGGGTAATTGTTATAGGTGACTCAGTGCTGAGGGGAACAGAGAGCCCAATATGCCAACTGGACCAAAGCCATGGGGAAGTCTACTGCCTTCCTAGGGGCCAGGTAAGGGCCTGAAGATGCCTGATTTGGTGTGGCCCTCTGATTACTACCCTCTATTATTATGCCAGGTGGGTAGGGATGAGACTGAAAGAAGAAGTCATCCCTCTGTACTCAGCATTGGTGAGGCCACACCTCAAGTACTGCATTCAGTTTTGGGCCCCTCACTTTATAGAGGACATTGTGGTGCTGGAGCATGTCTAGTGAAGGGTTGTAAGGCTCCTAAAAGGACTGGAAAACATGTTTTATGAGGAACCACTGAGGCAGCTGGGTTTATTTTGTCTTGAGAAGAGGAGGCTCAGAGGGGACCTCATTGCTTTCTACAACTATCTGAAAGGGGGTTGTATGAGGGGGGGGGCCCAGTCTCTTTTACCATACCTAAAGTGAGAGGACCAGAAGAAATGGGTTTAAGATGAGACAGGGGAGATTAAGATTAGGTATTAGAAAATAATTTCATCATTAGGGTGGTCAGGAAATGAAATAAGTTGTCCAGAGAGGTGGTGGAGTCATCCCTGGATGGAGGTGTTTAAGACGCATCTGGGTCTAGTGCTGGGTGATATGTTTCAGTGGTTTAAGGGTTACAGTGGTCGTGCTGCGTTGACTTTTGGTCATGATGATCTTAAAGGTCTCTTCCAACCTTGGCAATTCAATGATTCTATGTTCTTCTCCCTATTTAATATTTTCCCTATTTAGTTGATTCTTGTAAGGAGTCAAGCCAAATGATTGAAATACTAGTTCTTTTGTTTTTCTTCAGTATGCATGTCCAACTCCTATTAATTGTAATGGGTACTATATACAGGTGTTCTGCGTAGAATATTAGGCAATTAATATTTCTTAACGACACCCTTAACACCTCTCCATTGACATTTGCTTAGATTTGCATACTGGATTATTATAGGCAATCATTTTAATGTTACTTAGGCTGACACTGTCTCTAAACTGATTTTAGTCAAAAATTATATAATGGGTGAGGAGGCAAAGCAATAGTAATTGCCAGAGAATGACATGTGATATATCACCAAATATGTACTTGTCTCTGAAACAAGTCCAACTTGATAATATTTAATTTTATTAAATCTTATAACTTTCCATTAAAATAAATATCAAGAAAATATTATATTAAAGAATTTCACTCTGATGCTTGAACACTTCATATTACTATGACGTAACCCCAAACACACGACCATGCTGACATAGTAGTAATTAGAATCAATATTTTTTAAATTATTTTGCATAGCAATAGAAAATGCATTTGCTGTAATTTCAATAAGGTCCTGACACAGAAGTTTGTCCATTGTACTAGATCTTAAATACTGCTTTTATTCAAAGAACTCAAACCATACGTAACATAACAGACATGAAAAGCTGAGATTCCCAGTCTTGTGAGGAGCAGTCGAGGGTATTTATGTTCTTTAGCTTGGAGAAAAAGAGGCTCAGGGAAGACCTTATTGCTCTCTACAGCTACCTGAAGGGAGGTGGTAGTAAACTGGATGTTGGTATCCCAGCTAACAAGTGGTAAAAGAAGAGGAAATGGCCTCAGGTTGCATCAAGGGAAGTTTCAACTGGATATTAGGAAAAATATCTTCACCTAAAGGGTTGTCAAAGGTTAGAATGGGCTGCCCAAGGCAGGGGTGGAGTCACTATACATGGAGCTATTTAAAAGATGTGGACACATGGTGCTTTGGAACATGGCTTAGTGGAGGACTTAGTATAGGTTAATTGTTTGGACTCAATAACCGTAAGGGTCTTTTCAAACCTAAATGTTTCTATGAATCTTTCAAGATATCCTTGTCTCAGTTACTTTTTTTCAGTTATACATACAGTAATTCTAAATAGCTTTCTCTTTCTTTTATTCCCTTATTCCACTTTATGTACATATATTTGCTGTCGTGCTGCCAGTGCATTTACTATATTCTCCTCTGCCCTAACGGGTATACGTGGTCCTTAGAAATATTGGTTACTTTTCCTGCAGACATGTCTTGGAGCAAATAAGTGTGTAAGGAGGATTTAAGTGTTCCCAAGGTGTTCAGAGGGGAAAAAATCTTCAACTTTTCTCTCTATCCCATGCAATATTGCTATCTTCTGTTTGGTTCTTTTCTGTACATATGTGGAGTGCTTGTGGTTGTTTACCCCTAGTGCAGCCCTTTCCTGCACATACACATGTCCTGCAAATGTACCATAGCTTGGTGAAAGAATGCAACAGAAATAGCTGTGAACATGAAAAATTCTAAATTTGATTGTTTTTATGGAAACACTATCCAATAAATGTATTTGTAATGAAAGTGTAGCCTGCTAACCCAATAATTATTTAAATAACTTCTGAGACAACATTACAGCTGATTAAATAATGAATGCATATATTAATGGACAACATATGGATACAAAACTATCTTGTGTTTGCAGACCACTGAGATAAATTGTGCCATTTGAGTGTCCAGTTTGGAAGCTTGAATACCACACGCAAAATAAAGTATTTTTTAATATTCATGGTTCTCAATTTATTAATTTCTTTATTAAGTTACAAATTAATCTTAAAAAGTAAGTTTACTTCACAGAGAAAAATTCCTATTTCCTCTACTGCTGGTTACCTACACACCTCCCAGTATTCCAACTAACAATGTTTGCAAACTTTTCTAATGTTTAGTCTTTGGAAAGTATTGTTTGACTAGTCTTAAATAAAAGTTATCTAGATGCGATAATAAATATTGTGGTGCCATGCCTGATCTTGGCCTGATTCTCTGAAAGATGAACAACTTAATTCTAGGTAGTGCACATTCCTCTCACCTGGTATTCAGAAAGCATCCCGACACGGTGTTTGTGGAGAACATTACTGTTTAAGTTTGACCTACTGTTATTTAATTTTTGGGATGCGCAGACAGCAGCAGCAGCTCTGTGCACGGAGCGCCCCGGCTCGTCCCGCTGCCAGCCCCGGGCGCGGCGGCGGCGCGGGCTGAACGGGCGGACTGCACTGACATCTAGCGGGAGCTCAAACCCGCTGGCGCTGCCCTCTGCAGCCTCGCCTCCCAAAATGACAAAGCTGGGAACATCAACATAGACGTTTGGAATATATTTTTTTTCAAAAAAAAGAAAAAAAAAGTTTTGCATGTATTCTACAAATATTTCATCTAAGCCGGATGCGTGAGCGGATGATGTTTATACTTGTTATCCCCGAGGTCTTAAATGTCATCACAGAAAAATAAAAGACAGGTTGTTCAGGCCAAGTTTAACAGGCAGATGGTCACTTGCCTTTCTTTGAGACATCCCTTTCTTTGCCACCTCCCCTCTTTCCACTGCTTAATATTGCCTCTAAAAATAAACCTTAAAAATAGAATTTCATTACTGTTATATTTTATCAATGAATAATTATTTTTTTAAGTTGTTTATATACATCACTTTTACTGTATATGATCAATGTTTAGGTACACCCCTGACAAAATATCTAAAATCAAATTGAAATCCAAATTGCTTAACTCGAGTTTAAGTAGTTTTTATTTTTAACCAGCAGCCCAAAGTGGGTTGGCCATGATCAAAATTTTTTTGATCAAAAAGTATGACTCTGGATTTGGGTCCCATACTTTGCTACCCCACAGAAGAAGTAAAATATAAAGGTTTTTAAAACTCAACAAGATCAACACAATTCCACCTCATGCTAAGATTATTCATGTGGGGAAGAGCTTTTATTTGGCTCCGTTTTCCTTCCAACCTCTCTCCACGCGTAACACAGTAAACCAATTCCCTGGAGAAAAATCTCTTTAAAAAACACAAGCTACTGTAACGCAGAAAAGGCTGATAGGAACATGAACACAGAAGCCTTGCCTTTCCTTAACAAAATTAAAGCTGTTAGCGTCAGGCCTCATCCTGTCTGTAAAAACGACTGTCGCCAGTTATGTACGTAGCAATTTTCTAAAAATACATATCTCGGCCTCCTCTCAAATGTATTTCTGAATGTTGTACTTGGCTCTCTAGAGATTTGTTTGTTATTCAGCACACTTGTAAAACAGTGTCTGTTAAATACGAAGAAATTGCCATTTTGCTTCTGTAATATTGCATTGCAAAATGAAAAGTTTTTCATTTTTATAAAGCATTCTGTAACAGATATTTTTCTGTGACAGACATTCTGATGAGACTGCAGCAGAATTGATTGAGCAGAGATTACTAACATACCTAGAAAACAGTCTAGAATTACTTTAATTTTTTCAGTGACCACCATAGGAAACCATGAGAATTTTCTTAAAACTCAAATTACCTTTGTCACCAAAGATCCTGGTGTATTCTCTTTGCAGAATAGCAATGAATTGTGGAGAGTTAAGCAGAGCCTCAGAAATCTCCCCTATACTTGACAGTCTAATGACGTGGAGATTTTATTTCCATTAGAGCACAGATAATATTTAAATCACAGAAAACATCAGAAAGATGTAGAAGAGCAATATAATCAGAAGAATTCTAGCTTAGCTTCTCTTTGGTGAGATCTTCCAAAACAATCTGAGATAGAAAATTTGGCCTCTGCAGTGATGGCCCACATGTGCTGTAGTATCTTTTATCTGCCTCTTATTTGGGTCTGAATACTATCTGAGAAAAGGAACTTTACACCAAGTTGTTGTTATTGATTATAACAGATTTCAAAGTATTGGAGTCATGTAATAATGATGCATGTGGAATCGGGGTGGTTTTTTTGGTTTTTTTCTTTTTTTGTTTCGGTGGGGTTTTTTTGTTTGTTTGGGGTTTTTTTGTTTTTTGTTTTTTGGGGTTTTTTTTGTAATTTAGAAAAAGCAAATTAAAGTAAGAAAACCGTGAATACTGGGCTCTAATTAATAGAAAAACAGCTTAATTCAAGAGTCAAGTAGGTACATTAAATCTATATCATTAAGACAAAAACCACAAGAAAATACCTATCAGTACTTTGAGCAGATTCCCTGATTCTTTCTCACTATCAGGAATGATGCAGAAAGACTATCTAAGAGTAATGACAATAATTTTTGTTTGGGTTTGCATAGTCAGCTTAAATATTTAAAGCAATGGTTTTTCTAATGCATAGCATAAACCTATGTGAAATCAGAGAAATCTAAGACACAGAAATATACTCAGCACATTTCTTTGGCGTAAGACATATACAGGATTTTTCCTGAAGCGCATTTCTTTTTGTCAACTTCAGTTTAAAAATTCTCTTGTGATGGCATTTCCATCATTTCCCTCAGGAAATCACTCCACTGGAGAATGCATCATTTTATCAGGGAACTTTTCTTATTATTAACCTAAATATTTTCTTTTTAAATTTGGCTGATTATCTTAAGCCACCTTCCCATGGATTTTATCACTCAGCTAACAACATTGTGGCTTTATACGCTAGGGTTGTTTGAGTCAATAGTTCTTGTGACTAAACACCATGCAAATGTCATCTCATGAGAAGGATCAGTGAAGAAAACCGTTTGTATCTTCAACTTCCAGAAGTTAGAACTTTTGAGAGGTACAAACTCCTTAATTTTCATGTTTCTTTGTAGCAAGGTGTCCTACTCTGTATTTGGAGTCCAGAAAAGTGACTGATGGCTCTAGGATGAAACTGGGGGGAATGCCAAATGCCATATATCCAGTTTTGCTGCTCTATGGTGCCACAACATCTCTCAAGTTTTCATATTATGATTGTAATATTTGGGGGGAACTGCATCAGGCATATAGGGCCTCAAGTTACAAAGAAGCTGTGGTGCTTTTTGTATTTGTATCATGACATCACTCACAGAGGCCAAAAACTGAAGGCATGGCTCTTGATGTATCAAATTTTAGAGTTGTCAGACTGAAGTGAAGAAGGGACAAAAGAAACCTCCATTCTCTTGTGCAGAAATTCAGTGGTGCCCCAGTGTACACACGAGACAGGCCATACCTGGGCTACTACTGGATGACAGTACTGTGGTCATACTCAGGGCTGTGGTACCAGACTGCTCCAATTATTAGTCTGTTCTCCAAAAATTTGTGGACCCAAGTTTATTAACTCTGAAGGTAGTTCACTTATGTGAACTTGCTGTGTAAATGCACTGTGCCTTTGAGGTATTCTGGGGCAAAAATCAACACAACCATAGTGGAACTTACTGTGTAAGTGCTGTAGATTTGATCTTTTCAGGATATATTTGACTCAATGTGGAAACAGTAAGGCCTTTATGCATATATGTACTGGCCATTCAATATAAACCTGGACATCCAGCAGATCATTATGTAAATGGTAAAGTGAAAGGTTAAAAGCAGAAGTCTATTGTCAAAATGGTATGACTGGCAGATTTTTTTTAAGTTTTTTTTTGTGTTTACTCTTCATGGACATGATTGGTTTTGTGTGCTTCTTCTCTTGTCAAAGATTTATTTGTGCATATTAGTTCTGTGAAGTGACTCTTAACATGAGCTTTCTCACCTGGGCGGATGATTGCATCTCCAGTTTTAAGCTGTATCGTACTGAATCATGAACTATAATTTTACTGGTAGTTATTTATCTATGTCTACTTTAATGAAGTTGCACCTTCCAAATTTAAATATGGTGCAAATGACCCAGGTATTTTAAATATTGTAGATAAAATTTATTAGCTTTACTGTTTTGCAGGCCACTCCTTTTATAACCTTTTGGAAAGATGAAATGGAATATCTGATGGAGAAAAATTTATGTGAAGAAGACATTTTTTACACAGCAAGGCTAAAGATTAGGTATATGAATTGACGATTACCATTTATGACTTCCACAGATTAAATAAAAATATAAATGTCCTTTAAGATCTAAGCAATCATTTAGAAGTCTTAATAAAATGTGTCATCATGCTCAAATTAGATTATATATAATGGGAAGCTACAGTTATGATATTTTCCTTATATATTCAAAGAAGACATGAACAGAAGTGAAACAGCTGGAGAGGAAAATGAAATGTGTATTTTCTCTCAAGTGAAGGAATATGTAAGTGAAAGAAGATGGCAATACTAGTGCCTTCAGAGATAAAGACGAAGCTTCTTTCCTGGGAGAAAGGAATGTATTTTTCAACTTCATAAACAGAATTTCCTTAGGAAGAAAAAATTCATATAATTAGATTTAAAAACAAAGATGTAAAGACCTTGAAATATAATATCCATTTTCAGCAGACATAAGAAATCATAAGCAATATTTTGGATTTGAAACACTTCGATACTAAAGGTAGAACTAAACAAACGGAAAAAAAGAAAAATTTACAAAGATGTTTTATTTCACATGTATAGTTCAGTCTATTAATTTTGCCATTCCAGCAAAACACTTACAATAAAAATTTGAATAATCCCATTATAATAAGTGAAATTACACATGCTTAAAATTAAGCATATACCAATGAATCATGGGTCTTGACCTCTAATCAAATGTATCCCCAAACATCTAAAAAATGCAACATCCATAGAAGGGCATATATTCTGATCCTTTTCCAGTTCATTTTCAGTAGTATCTATGGCCACGGGCAATTCAATATTCTTTGAATATTGAAAGGAGACAGAAAAATTCACCAGTACTATATTAAGAAGCACTCTAGTTGATCTCAATGTGTACTTTGAGACAATGATAAATTTTAAGCCATAACAATTTCACTGTTAAGAGCATCACAACAGCTATTTTGTGTGTGTGTGTGTGTGCGTTCTCTTTCATTTCTATTAGGGCTTTTCTGTGGCATTACAACTGTTTTTGGTCCTTTTCTGCAAAATTGCAGGGAGACCTTTCTTCTCCAAACCTGAGGAAAGAGAAATGGCATCCATAAATTTTGTAAGTCTTACATGATGTCTTTTGTTAAACTATCTACATGTTTTTCCTTTAAAAATAATAGGACAGGAACATTCTCCTTAATTGAACTTATTTTAAAAAATAAGCAAGCAGAACAAATTACTAAAAGACATAAAAGAAGGGAGTCACAAAGTAGCCTACAGTTAACAAATATATGATGACTATACAGATAAATGTTGCGAGGTTGATGCAGAAGACTATCTTGTCTGTCTTAGGTGTTGCACATAAGGATTGAGGGAACACATGCCAACCTTGCATTAGACACATTAAGGTGTCCCACTTCCTAACAAATCAATCAGAAGTAAAATTAAAATGCAGATCTTCATTTCCTTCACCATCTTTTAAATGAGGACAGACTCCAGAAAGTGTTTTCAAAATACAACCCCACAAAGCTACGTCTACTCTCAATGTACTATGCCAGCAGGTTACCAAGAGTGAAAAGCAAAGATTAGCTTTGTTGGTCAGAGCATGGTGCTGATAATACCAGGGTTGTGGGTTCACTCACGAGTTGGATCCATGTGGGTCACTTCCAATTCTGAATACTCTGTGAAATTTAGGGCCTAATGACTTCTTTCATTAAGAAGGCCTGAAATGTTTATCATGCATGTTTTCATTTTTAGAATAGTCCTTGGGGTTTTTTTTCAGTTGATGAATACAATGTCTACTGGGGGTTTTATGCATTATATTACTTGTAGGGCCAGGGGTGTTTACTGAGTTTTTAAAACTGAGGGGTTTTAAAGACCAACTCTTGCTGTTACAGACTGTAACCCAAACTGCTTTTTTTGTTTTAAATAAATTATTGCACTGAATATGGAAGAGGTTTTAACATTCTTTCAACAGAACCAAAGTATGATCCCTTCTTTCAGGATCAGGATATGTGAAGAATGCAACAAGAAAAGATTTTGCTTTCAACTGTTTGTTAGACACTTATAATAAATGCTAGTAGAGCTGAATTAAATAATAAGGGTCTTTAAAGTCTTTAAAAATGTTTTCTTATTTGGTTTGACAGCTTCAACTAAACTTGTGACATTTACCAAATGGTGAGTTACTTGGGGAACAAAAATAATAAATCAGCCTATATTCATATGGCCCTTCTTAACCATCAAACCAATGGAGAAGACTCAAGCATCTCGGGTTGGTAACTTCTGAACACAGCAGTAACTTTCTTGTGGTCCTAATCTTCTATAACTGGGAGAGTTTGTTAGAGGTCCTAACACCTGATGGCTTTATAATAGATTGAAATTCCTGTCTGGATGGACATCGATTCCTGCAAAATCTGCTGGACACACAGCCATCTATTAGCAAGTCTGCAGTACACTGTGCTAAGGTTAACCACAGGTTTCTATGTTTAATTTGTGTCTCAGATCTAGAGTTTTCTTTTAATATACCTTGTTAAGGATTGCATCATTTTGTCTGTTTTCTTACTATATACATCATATGAATTTAAAAAAAAACAAACAATAACCATTAAGCAACTGATAAAGCAGACTGATAATCATTCAGGGAGGGTAGCTGGTCCCTACGTATTCTGAATTCTGTCTGATTCTTACTCCTTTCCTTTCTTCTGTCACACAATTGATACCTTTCCTTTTAACAATGTACTGAAGATGCCAAACCAGAGCTATGTTTAGGTATTTCAGATTTGCCTAGAACACCAAGAAGGCTCAAATAATAGGTTTCATATTGTACTTCTTCGACAAAATTAGCAAACCAGTCTACTAATCTCTGCCTTCTACCTGTACATTGAGGTAATGTCAATACAGCTATTCATCAGCCCCTGGAGCTGAAGTAATCATTAAAACCAAACATCTCTTCTTGCCCTTTAATAGTAGAAAGGCAAATCACTATTTTCTCTGTCTCTGTCTTGTAGCCTCAGAAGTATAGTTTTATCTTTAGCATTAGGGAACTAAAATCAGATACCACTGCTGAGAAGTCTTGAGCTGTCTCTGAGTCACTTCTGCCAACCTCTGAATTCTGTTCAGCAAGTCCTCACTGACTGTAAGCCTATTTTTTTAGAAGCTTTGCAGACCCCAGAGTAGGCAGATGAAACTGCAATGACGATGTGATGCATTTAAAATAAATTTCTTATGCTCTTCCAGTCTTTTTGCTTTTTTCCTAACTTGGTTTCAAAATGTTTCCTCCCAAATTTTCTTGTGATCTGAGAGGCAAAAAGAAATGTCTGGAAATTTGAACTGATTATCAGCACTGCCACCTATACCTGGGCTGCAGAACACTGGCTGTTGGATTAAAACTGCTCCTACCCAGAGTAAACAAATCAGGGAGTAGAAAGAACTCAGTCCTAGTCCCAGTAGACTAGCAAAAAGCCCTGCTCATATTCTGGGTTGATGCCACTTCTTGCAATGCTGGCTGGCTGGCAAGTTAGTTCCTGCATCCAAGGAGAAAGCCACATGCAACCCTACAGTTCCTGTAAGGAGTTACCTAGCTCCTTTAGCGCGTCATTGGATCCATTCCTAGGCTCTCTCTTGGGGTCCTGCTCCTACTCCAGCTGCTCTGTTGAGTTATCTGAGTACCCTTCCTATGTAGTGATCTCCCATTTAGTTACATATCTTTGTATCTGTCTTCTTGTTGGTGTAATCAGTCCTACCAGATCTAAGTCTGAACTGAATTATGGCTCATAGAATTTACTGTTGATATTTTGGGGACAAAAAATAGCCTCTCAACGGTTCTTCAAGGAGGTGGAGTCAAGGTAGGACATTTTAACCTTTATGTCTTGCCTGGGTTCTGGCAAATCCTGTATTACAATGGGATGTGAGAATTTTCCACCAGTCATAAAGCTTTCAGAAAAACCAAAAGAAAAAAATTCTACAATATTTCTATGAAATACTTCTGAAAAAATAGCTAGAAGAATGATAAATAAATAAAAAATCCTCAGGTTTTCTTTATGTCATATACAGAAAAGTCAAAACAAATAAAAGTGCACAATTATTTTTTTTCCATAAACCAGTCACCTATAAACTACAATTTTATTTTTAATCCTCTTCTGTTTAAACAGCAGACCTATTTTTATGTGGTACTTCTGTTGGCAATTTTCCTCCAAGTGCTTTGAATGTGTTCATAATAAGAGTTTAGTGATTGCTGCACTAATGTGATGTAAGGAATGAAAAGAATGATTCATTTCGTATTCTAAAGCTTTAAATACAAATTAACAAAACAAAAAAAAAAAGAAAAACCCCACTAATCTTCTTTGGGGTGGGGGTTAGATGTTACAGTACTGCATAGGCTACTTAAAAGAAATAAAAGAAATAACCTTAGAAAATTAAGCAATATGAATTTTCAATTAGTTCCAGAAACCTCGACAAATGCATTTTGAAAGGAAAGAGTAAAATGCAACTTCGTTCAGTATAAATTGAAATTGCCTTTTGTGCTTAATATAGTTCACTTATAATTAGCTGAAGATTTTGTTCTGGTTTGAAACAAAGTTCCATCTTGAGATTACTATGTACTGTGTACACAGAACTTTTATCAAGAAAGACTGGTGCTGCAGGGTTTGCTTTGACAGCCTTTATCATAGCTTTATAGAAATGAAAAGTGAAAGAACACAGCTGGTTTTAACAATGGGGCATGTTCAACATTAGACCAAAACACATTAGATATTGCAAAATATTGCACATCATATTTATAGCTCCATACAAGTTTTTGAAATTCATGCTGATGCTGCTCTAATCCAGCTTCTTAGAACAATCTGTCCCCTAATGATGGAATTAGATTCACTTTGAGAAACTGCTCTTTAAACCAGTGGCAGAAGAGTCAGATCCAGAGCACTGATAAGAAAATAATGAATTTAAGCATATTCTAAAATCATACTGTGATGCAATTTGAAGGTCTCTATCAGACACTGAAACTACATTTGCAGTGATCTATTTATCATTATGCCTCACTGTTTTTGAAAATGCCATTCTGAGAACTTCCTGGCATCCAGTCATGGGGTCCTTTGAACAATGTTTATAGTAAAAACATTTAGGATGAGATTCCCCAAATACATTTAAGCAGCAGGTCCAACATTTAAGCACCACTAAAAGAGTCAGAAAACCCACTCATTGCTTCATCATCCTTGAATAATCTAAATTCCATATATTCTGCTGAACACACAGACACACAAAAGGTCACTCAAATCTTGAGCTCTCCAATCAGTGTAACACTTAAACTTCTGCAAATAGATTAATCAATCAGACATTTTTGTTTTGTTTTGATTTGTTTTGTGGCATAGTGCATTTTTGAGGTAGAGCACACCACATCAAAGAGAGCAGGAAAAAGCTTTTTTTTTTTTTCTAGCAGGCTACTGGTTAAAATCCTCACCAAATGCGTGAGAAACCAAAAATCTGATTTCAGCTCCTGATGTTTAGAAGACATTTCAATGCAGATCTAGTTTCTATGGAACCATTCTTAATATAATAAAAAGGAGGGATGTATGGCATTAAATGAGTAGCTTTGAAGTATATCAGTGCATGAAGAAGTTTAAGCAGCAGTCCATAAATCACTAAAGTCATTGAAAGACTTATATTTCAAAGCTTTGATCTTTATTTTGCAAGCCCCTCTGGTTTATATATTTAAAAGACTATGAGAGTGAGATGAAAATGAAGGACTATACCTTTGCCAGTGAGAAGGTTCATTTAAGTATGAATTTGCCTTCTAAGAACTCTTGGACTATGGAAATGATGGAAACGGTAGCTCTAGAAGACATCATAGCCTTAGAGAATGCCATTTTCTTCATGTCCTCTGTCCTTCCCTCCTTTTTCCAGAACTTTCATGAAGTTATTAACCTCAGTGTTTTGGGCCTGTATTAGACTTGTGCCATAGGAGAAAAAAAGTGTTACTTTTCTAAGATTGATGACAGTCTTAAAGGTTCACATAGCCCAAGAAAAAAACTAGTCTCAGGCCCTTGGGGTGAACTAGAAATTATAGGGAAGGAATTCTGAGCTGGCCAGTTTGTTTACATATAAAATAATGGCAGACAAAATTGCTATATTGTACTACCTTTTCTGTAGATGTGTAGCATTCAGTACTGAAACATCACAGATTGAGTTAAAGGGAATAAGCCCAGCAGTACCTTATTTTGTGTATTCCAGAGGAGGTAACTGTACCTCATTCAAAATGTTCAGTTAGAAATGTCTCTCTTCTTGAAGGTGTGGTTCAGTTTGACCAGTTTGGTAATGATTCTCCATCATTTTTAGTGGCAATGTGGAAGTGTGGCTAATGCCCACAGAGCTAGTGAAACCCTTCCTCTCCCACTGCAAAGTGTGGGCTGCCCTTAATTCTGCTGCCCTTACAGAAGTTTCCTGAGGGCAGTTCCCTGCCCAGGTCCCGCCCCATGCCTGCTCCTGGCAAGAAGAATGCCAGATGATCCAGGCCAGAAACATGACAATGTTAAACAATGTGGATGATCACGAGAGTGCCAGACTCAAGCCCTGAATTGCCCTTGTTCACATTATAGATAGGCCTGCTCCTGATTTACTACAAAAGTAAAAGCATATTGATACCTAATGTGAAACAGGTAACAGGTTGGTCTTTATGATGTTTGGAAGAGATTGCAATCTGTCATTGCAAAACTAAACTCATTCCAGATTGAATCTTTTTATCTTATTGCATGTGATAAAAAAAAAAAAAAAAAAAAAAAAAAAAAAAAAAAAAAAATAAAATAAAATAATTTTAGTGAAAAACTGAGATAACGTTCATGTGTTTCAGTATTTTTGCTTATATTTGTAGTCAGACTTTCAATCCATTATTGTGAGCTTGACAATAAGCAACAGCTGAAACTGAAATAACAAGGCTAATATTTATAAATTTTACAAAATACCTTTGTGTAACCAGTGGTATACTGAATGTAATTTCCATATCAGAAGGCAATCCTATGTCATTAAGAATAAAATTATGAACATTTTCTATATGTAAAGAATACATTACATTACTGAGCTCTGGAATGCCAACTTAATGTTCCCTAGTTTGATTCTACTGATGTTAGCCACTCAAATGACCTGGCAGGCAATCTGGTGATCCACTGTGAAAGTTCAGTCTCTTTACAAGTGTGAGTATCAAAATAATTGTCTTGACAAAGGATTTTTAATAATGAAGTCTTATATAAATATTTTAACCTATTTAGTGTTAGCACCAGTACCTGTCCTCAAGGAGAACAAACACTGGCTGTAAAGTTACTTGATAGACTGTGAAGGTATAAATAATGGATATTTACAAACACTTTGGCTTTCAAACCAGAAATTGCCACTATTAAGATAGTTAGGATACACCTGTGGTTACATGTAGTCATTAAGCATGACCTTTTTTTTTTTTAATTCTTTGTTAGTGGAATTACTGCACTAAGAGTGGCATACAAAAACTTGAAAAATTGTAAATTTTACGTTTTCCATCACCCTAATAAACTAGATCAATTTTGTAAGTGATGGATAACAGTATGATTTTGGTGTTTGCTTAACTCAATTGTTGGGTGTCAATAATAAAAAATATTAAATATGAGAAGGCTTGAAAGGTGGATGTTCAGTGCAGCCAAGCTCCCTACTCCGTATCTACAATCAGTTACCCTTCTGAGATTTGTGGTTGATGTTTATGTTTCAAGAACTACTTGGTAAAAATGGTAATTTGCTTATTCCATGCACTGTGTGGAGTTTGTTTATTTGTAATATAGGTTTTTTCTACACAGACTAATGTCTAGCTATGTGAATGATTTGATATGCATCTTTAACTGCATTAGTTCATCATGCATTATTAAAGTTCAGGAGAAAATGTGTTTTCACTTCTATTAAATTTCATTTTCTAAAGACCAGTTTTGCGTTAGCAAAACCATTGTGCCAAACCATGATAACAATAATACTTCATTTAGGTGTAGTACTTCACATATATGGATTTCAAAATCAGTGCCCTACAAATCTTCAGGATTAACTTGTCAGTAACAGTGTTGTTGTACTGCATAAAAAGGAGCATCACTTACTTATTAGGGAACAAAATAATTTTCCCCTGTTTTTTTGTTGGTTGGTTGGGGTTTTTTAATCTTAACTTGCTGAATAAAACATCTTACGTAATAAATTAGGCTGATGATAAAATTCTATACAAATGTATGTTGTAAACAAAGTATTATATGGCCATTTTATATCTTAGTAATATGCACCCTTTAGAGTTCAGTTATAGTAAAATATTATATTGGCTAGTCACATCCTGTAATAGTTTTTTCTGGCTTAAGTATTTATGAAACCAAAGGATGAGGTGAAAATACAGTTAATGACTCTAATATCAGAAGTCTGTTTAACAGAACAAGAAATATAGATGCAACACACTGTTTGATATGAACAGGTATATATCTGATGAAGGCAAGTGTGGCATTTTTATGCTAATCTTGATTGGATTCGAATTTTACCCAACGTTTTCTCTTCCTACTTTGGAGATAACAGTGCATATCTGAAAATGTTTGGTATCTGGATAATGACATTGTACCCTAATCAAATAAAAAAAAAATAAACTTGAAGTGTGAGTGTGATAGGATAGAGCAGAACAGTGATAGGAATTAAAAATATTGAAATGCTGAGAAATTGCATCAACCTTTATTGAACATCAGAAAACAATCCTTTAAGTTTCCTATCACAGAAAATTGGGGTGTATGTGTTCTCCCAGTTTCCTAAAAACTGTGTTTGCAAGTGTGGTTCAGGATTGTGAATGTGGAGATGTGCCCACCAAAAAAGACTGAAAAACACTGTCTCAAGTCAGTGTAGTTGTCTGACATATAATAATGTTGTAATTTAATTACAGAAGAGCATATGAAATTTGAATTCCAAAACATCAAACAATTATGAGTACACTGAAATGCTACTATATACATAATCTATCAAAATAGCATTAATCTTTATATAAAGTGTTTCATTTTATATTCATACAGAAATATGTGAAATAACCATTTATTGGAAATATAAAGATAAAGCATTTAGTAAAAGTTAATGCTCTAATTTATTTTTTTTTAAAATCAAAGCCATGAAAAAAGCATCAAATTCAAGCAACTGACCTCTGAATAATACCACTTTGTATTAAAATATTAGGTATGCTAGCATGAATTTTGCTGAAAAAAACCACTATTGTTACATTTTGCTGAAGAATTTTGAAACATGAAATATTTATATGAATAGAAATCCACATACTGTTTGACAGTCAGGGGCATGTAGAATATACAACTGGGAGACAATGCCATTGATCAGTTTGCTGGAAGAACTGAGTTATCATTTAGATTACATTGAGATTCAAGTGTTTAAACAAAGTAACTAACTCATTACAAATGCATAAGTGAAGCCAACAAGCCCATGACATTCTTGCTAATGTTCAATCTGTCTTAGCCAAACTTTAATAAATAAATAAATGGACTTTGAAGTGAGCCTTATAAGCCAAGACAGAAGGCCTCCAATTTATTAAGATACAAAACCAAGACATGCACTGCTTGGGTTGGACTAAGTCTTGCCATCTGGAGCAATATTCTGTCTCCAACAACAGCAATAGCAGATGATCTTTACTGGAAGTAAGTGACCCTGGCCATACCCTGCAATCCATTGCTTTGGCAGCATCCACGGTTGTTTCAGGGGCTGCTAGAGGGTGCGTCTGTCTGTGTTCATTAGTATTTGTTTATGGACCTTTGTGAATTGACTTAATGCTTTTTGGATGAGACTTTTATACTTAGGAAAGATCCAAGTTACCCTCGTCTATTGCATTGGGTCTGGCTGAGGTGAAACTCATTTCCGCACAGCAGCCCTCACAGTGCTGTGCTTTGCATTGGTAGTAAGAAAGGTGTTTATAACACACCAGTGCTTTGGCTACTGCTACGTAGAGCTTACACAGCATCCAGGCTGCCTCTCCAACATTCCACCCCTCATCAGTAGGTCAGGGCAAGATCCTGGGAGGGGACACAGCTAGGACAGCTGACCCAAACTGACCAAGGGGATATTCCATACGATATGCCATTAGCTCAGCTATAAAAGCTAAGGGAATGAGGAGGAATCAAGGGTGACATTCACAATTTGCAATGTTTGCCTTCCAGAGCAGCCAGTATGTGTGCTGAAGCTCTGCTTCTCAGGAAGTGGCCAAACATTGTTTGCTGATGGGAAGTAGAAAATAAATTTTTTTCTTTTTTCTCCTTGCTTGCGCACATACAATCTTTTGCTTTTATCTCAGCCTACGCATTGTTTTCTCTTTTATTTTCTCTCCCCTGTCTAGCTGAGAAGGGGAAGTGACAGAGCTTCTTGGTGGCCACCTGGCATCCAGCCAAGGTCAGCTCACAACACTGAGCTACTCCATGTTTACACTAAGTTGCTCAGCAGATTTTAATTTCTGCCAGTAGAAAATACAAAGAGAAAAGTAGTCATCTAACAGCCAAGTCAAGACCAATTATTGAACAGCAAATAAACTATTAGACTGTACCTGAAAGCAAATAGAAAACCACTGCACTTATCACATCAGCAAAGGTGTATGTTACTACATTACTAGGCCAAAAATATGTAATGGCCAAGAACTGCAAGAGGATTCTAAAGTGTTGAACTTTGCAGTTGACAAAGGAAGTTGTAGGAACCTAGAGACACTGGGTGATACAAGTAACTTTATAGCTAATACTCATGTTAAAATACTTGAGTGCTTGTTATAGTTTCAAAACTCAGTTAGAATTCCTTCCAAAAAAGCTTGGAGCCAACTCCTTAGTGTCAGTAAAGATGGTTAACAAAGGGAACAATGAATATGCATATCCTGATGTTAACAGCTTTAGCCAGAGCCTTTTGTTGTGATCTCTCCTCAGGCCAGAGGGAGAGGGAACACTGGCTCGGGTCGGGGAAGAGATCAGCATTTCTGCACTTTCTGAGCAGGTCAGGAGCTCAGCGGCTCTGCGCAGAGGAGTGAGGACAGGGACACGCCAGGTCCGGCATCGCTGGGGGACCAGAGATGTGTCTTTTGCTCTCTGGCTTCGCCGATCACCCTTGGACACCGCAGAGACTGCTGTGAGGAAGAGACCTCACCTGCTTTCTACACTGCATAGGCTGGATTTCTGCTGCTTTTGTCATCAACCCCACGGGAGCTGACTCGGGAACTGTGCTCCTGCCATTCCCCTGAGAGAGAGGCCAGCCGGTTGGGTGTGACATCGCCACCTGCTGTCCGTAAATATAACTGCAACCCCTGAGACAGAGAGAGCCGCCAGCAGTTGAGGTGCAACATCACCACCTGCTGTCCGTAGATATAATTGCATTTTTTCCCTTTTTTGGGAGTAGCCAAAAGACATTTTAACTGTTTGCCTTGTCGTTTGGGGGTGGAGGAGTTTATTACACACTGTTGCTGTTTGCTTTCTGGATATACATATATATATATATTTATGTATTGTGATTAAGAACTGTTATTCTTTCATATATATATATTTTTTTTTTCTAATTAAAGTTCTGTTTTCTAAATTTAAAGGAGAGGGATTATTTCTTTGCCAACATAAATATCTTAGTTCTCCCCTTGAACTGAGACAGTGCTGATGCCCAGAAATTTAAGAAAGAAAGTCTGCAACTATTACCTCCTTCTTGAGGGATTTACTGAATATAGAATTCAGTTTGATGAAAAATATTAGTATAGATGATGAAATATGATTCAGGGTTCAGGGTAGGTAAAAAATTCAAGAAACTCAATTTATTTCACATCTCACAGTTTCACTTTTGGAAATTGTGCTCCTTTCTAAAACACATCAGTATAATCAATAAATACCTTTCAGTTACCTGCAAGAAATTCTGATAAATATCGAGATTGTTTAAATATGTTTCTATTTTCTTTGGGATTCCTATCAGATATGACTGTAAGTAAGAGCATATATCTGTGAATCAAACTAAGACCCTTTTCTGCTGTTGGAGCCAAGCTGCTCTTCCATAATTTTGTGTCAACTTTTCTTCAGGAAAGGAAAACTTTTGAGTTAGCTAAAACCAGCAGAATTAATGTAGATTCTACGGTAAGGAATGGACATAGAACTAGCTAACTTTCAACTTGAGGTATGTTGATATCTCTGTAATGCTAAGGGTTTTTAAAGTGGTAAGTTGTCATTTCTTTTGTCAGCATTGCATAAGTTGGTGTCTTCGTTAATAACATATATTATAGTTGTGTTGTCTATGTATTTATATAGTGATATATGTTATTTTTGTATAGTTTGTACTATATCCTTGTATATCCATAATATTAAACCAAGACTTACTAATGAAGATAAGGCAAGTGGTTCCTACTTCCATAATCTTTCCATAAAGCATATGAAGTAGAAAAACATGTTCAATGAATCAGCCAAGCATCCAAAAGAGCAATTTTGAATGTGATTTGGTGAAATCAAGACACTTGCTATTTCATCATCAGAATACCAAAACCAGTAAAGACTATTAGAACAGTAACCTATAAGAACAGTTATGATTCTTGTTCACAATTTTTTCCTATTTCTTTGCCTTCTTTAATATATTAACCTTCAAACGTCTTTGCCTGATAGGAAGACAATGAAATACAGGCAAAAAAGTACTATTAACATGATGTAGGACAAGCTTGGGTTCAGAAATTAAAACTCATCATAACTTTAGACAAGAATGATTGGGTAGTTGCATAAAATACTTCATCCCAAAAGGATTCCTTAATCGTCTTTAAAATACTGTAAGCCATTCTTTTTCAGCGAACCTATAAAGAAATGTTTTTTACCTTTGTGCTTATGTTTATTATACTCCTAGAAAATATCATCTTGCATTTTCTGTTCCTGTTATTTCTTTCAACTTCTGCAGCACAGTGTCTATGTACACACAATCTTCCTGAAGTGTGTATTAAATCAATCGATTGCTAATTACAGAATGAGTATAGATGCCATTTAAAATATATCAGTTCTCTTCTGTTTAATTCTGTGAAGCTCACTGGTAAAACACACTTAATGAAAACACTTTGTAAAGAATTATATGAAGTATTTCTTAATTTCTTCTTCTTTTGTTTTTTTCACTCACAATCTAGCTTGCTGATAAAAATAGCAGATTCCTAGTTTGCAGATTGTACTATTTTGTTTGCCAGTGATAAGAAAGATGTTCTCACCAGTTCTAATGTGTTTTGTAGTACTTGTGAAAGTATGAGATTCATGGCCTCAAAGTCCAACCTTTTCCACCACCAAAGGATGGGGGTGATGGAAAGAGGAGGAATTTGAAATTCTCCACATTCCTTTACAAGAATCACAATATGTTGGCAAACAATGTTTTAAAGAACCAGCTTAAGGGACTAATTACAATTTGTTCTCTTGTTTTGCTTTGTAACAGTAGATTTTCAGATTATGACAGATTTACTGTAACACTGAGTCCTACTGAAAAAGAACTAAGGCTGCCTTTCTACATATTCCCCAGCCCTACAGAACAGGATTGGTCGCTGTACAGAAAGGCTGGGCTGTACTGTTATTCTGTTAACCAGAAGTTGTGTAGGCCATTTTATTAGTTATGGTTAATATTAAGCCATTAGCCTAGTGGAGACATACCTAATCTTCAAAAGTTCTCAAACTTTTAAGTCAGATGAGAAAATTTCTTGTTTGAGCATTTTGTTGACCATAGAAAATTTTGTACCTAATGTCATGAAGGTTGCACAATATCACTGATCCTGTCAGCAGGGTGCATGGTGCCTATGAAGATATTTTTTTTAAAAAATCAAAGCAATAAGAGGTGAATTAACAGCTAGTGAATGTCATGCCCATGAATATTTTTTTATTAAAGGCAGTTAGGTAAATTGTCCTTACTTCTCACCTCAGTTTTTCATGGGTTGTTTGGGGTTTTTTTAATGCCTGGATTTTCTTCTTCTAGTGTATATACAGTAAAGGCAGGGTCTGGCGGTGGGACTTTTGGGAAGGGAGTAATTGTCTTTATAAACCTTCTTATTATATCAAAAGTGATAGTTGAGGGCTAGGAGCTGAAACAATATTTTATGAAAGTATCATGTTGAAGTTTTTGCAGGTTTCAAAATATTTAAATATGTAAATTTCAATGAAGAGACTTCAGATTTTTTGATAGCCTAATGATTTTAAGCATCTCATTTCTAGTCAAACACTGACAAAAGATGTTCAGATTGCAGTGTGAGATGGTTTCTATGGTTACAGTTGTTTCCTAGCATTTTAGTGACATCTTTTGTGAGCATTGGCTGCTTCACTTATTTGTCACTAATGTATGTGTAGAACTATAGTTAATAGCCTTGGGCGGACAATTTTTTTTTCTCTGAATGGTGGTATTGTTTTTTAGCAGCATTTTTCAATAAGGTGACAATGCAGTAGAATACTAATGGTATGTATGGTATTTTAAGATGTCAAGTTTTCAATAAAATGGTAATGAAAATTTTGCATTTCATTTAATAGCTAAATATTCATGAATTTTTCACAGCATGATCAAGTGAGCAAAAAAATAAGGGAGCTGTATAATGTGCAATACTAAACATCATAAATTTAACTTCTTTTCATAGAATCTATTCAAGACTTTTTAAGAAGCAACTCTTTATTGATTTAAACCAGCTGTAATAAAGGTGTATAAAACTGAAACTTTAAATTAATTTTTTGTATAGATCTTGTTTATTGTGAATGAAACATACATTTTGAATAATATTCTACATGTGCAGAAAAATTGTTATGGCCAAAGGCTGGGCATTTATGTGTGATAAATGAGCATAAACAATATATATTCAGATTAAAAGACCACTATAAGTCTGTGACTATTTTGTTAGAAATATTTTGATTTATTTGAATTTATTTAATCACAGTGTTAAAGTGTGAAACATGGTCAGCTAAGAAGAAATGGGTGCAGCATTATAATTTATAATGTATGGGGTTATCAATTCCTCAGTATATTAGGAGTTCAGTTCTATTTCTATGTTAGACAGTAGGAGTTATTTAACAAAAGCAGAATTGGGTTATTAGGTGAGTTAATTCCCTATATATTGCCAGTGCCAGTAACCATATGTGCAGTGATTTAAGACATGATCTCCCTCCTTAGTCTGTACTTACAAAGCTCTCTTTTCTGAAATGTAGTCACTCTATGGTGGATAATTTTTGTCAGCCAAGTCAATATTTTAAATGTAGATTTTTAAAACGCAAGTATGAAATGCATTATTCAGCAGCAACACTAGACTAAGTGTTGTTTTTCCTCTGCATATGAGGGAGCTTCCTCTAGATTCAATTCCAAATCATAAGAAACTGTACCATACAGTATCATCAACTCTATCACTATTGCAATGCATATTTTTCCTTGCCACTAATTTCTTTTTTTTTTTTTTTCACTGGCTGGTGTGTTATTTCAAATTACTCTTCAAATTATTCTACATATCTTCCCCTATGAAAAATATTACAAGTGTATGTATATACAGCATTGTATCTCCCAAAAGACTTGCTTAGACTATAGACTTCCTCGAGCAATGAAATGTATAGTCAGTTTGCTTCATTACCAACCTGTTGGTTGGACTGAATTCAAGATCTACAGCAAATTACATGATCCAGATTTCTGGGGCAACATAGGCAAAATCAAAGCAGGGGACAGAGAGATCAACTATAAATGCATGAGGGTGATAATGTGCATTCTCTGTGTGGGGAAGCACTAATGTTGTGAAGAAGTCAACTATTCCTGTATAGCTCATCAATTCTGACTTTGATGACACAGTCAAGGCAACTGAAAGGCCACAAAAAGCCAGAAGCCTCTGGTTATCTGGTGATTGCTTCTGACCAAACTGTTTCCTCTAACCTACCTTCCTGACTCTCATTATATGCAACTGAACTGCATTCTTTACACAGATATGGCCTGAGATCACAATTAATTTTTTTTGTTGTTGTTTTAATATGCCTAAATAAAGACAAAAGAGTAGAAAAATCAAACCTTTAATCTAATTTAGATCCTGGCTTCCTTCCTGACCTTTGGAAAATAGTTAAATTTTTCAGCTCATAGGTTTTTTTGCATATTTATTTAGTCTCTTTTTCCTGTCTCATTTTAGGGAACTGTTATTTATCAAGATGGTTAATTGACTGAGGCTGATTTGAGAGGTAGAATTATCCAAAGGTCTCTTGCTAATTTGCTTCTAATAGCAACTGTTTCAGGTTTAGCAGTAACACAATTAGATCATGTGCCCATCAAATGCATCTACTTGAGTGACTCAGATATTCTTACAGAGGAATCAAATTCAATACGTACAGATAGGATTGGCTATATATAAGTCCTCTTTCTTATAATTTATGCATTGGTATGCCAGCTTAAGCCAGAGCAGTGGCATATGCCTATTTAAAAGGAGGACTAATGTATTGGAGGGGTTTTTTTATTGTAATCCTCATCTGATAACTACACCCTCTGATTCCTAACAAAAATGGAGTATAAATGACTCTTAATGATCATACCTGCAGGAGAAGAAAGCTCACTTCCTATATGCTGCAAAAAGTCAGATCTTCTAGAGTTGCACTCTATGTAGGCATGCAATTTTGATTTTCTGTTTTGCATACCAAAGGAACTGACTAAACACAATAGAATAAATGCCCAAACCAAACTGTGCTTCACAGGATTATTGACTGAGTGATTTTGGATTTGGCATACATTCCTCATTAACCTTTTTGTTCAAAGATCGGTTTGTTCACAAGTTATATCTTGGACTAGAAATATAATGTTCCATTATTGTTAGAACAGTTCAGGTCACTTTTAAGCACTCAATAACTTGGGTAATCAGAGGCATGGGAGAAAACTTAAAATCTAGGAGTAAATTTAATGTAACTGGGATGCAAGTGCATTGTACTTGCATATAAGATATGGACACTTTAATTGGTAGAAGCTTAACTATAATCTGTCCACCATGTCAGTAAAGTGTTTTTAAACAGAATAAGGTTTTTAAGAGTGCTTTATGAAGTGTATAACCCTAGAATGAAAAATCCACCATGCAGCAGAGGCAGCACTGTTTTGGATTTTTACATTAACATAGCAACGGCTGTAATGAGATGTACATTTCTATCTGCAGTTCAAAGCATCTCAGAGAACAAGAGATAATGGCCCATTATTGTATTGAGCATTATATCACTGAGCACAAAAGTAATATCAGGTTTTTGACTGACTAATCCTTCAGCAAGATACATAATGTCAAAATGTCCCTGCAAGGATTTCTTCTGTAGAAGGATATGCATACTGATGAAGTGTATGCTGACAATATATTTGTGGAACTGAGAATAAGTTTAAACAAACATGTAACCTTTTCTCTTCTGCAGTGCTGAAAGCTATCTTAGTGCTTTGCATCCGGATTGTACTGAGAGTGCCATTCTCAGGACATGTGTAGCTGCAGTAGTTCATGGGATGTCCCAGTCCTCTCAACTCCCCAAATGTCAAGGACAAGTGAAGGTGCATTGTTAAGTCTTGAAGTGATTATTTTTATTTTTTTTAAGGTTTCAAAGCACAGCCTGCCCCTAAGCTGACATACATCATACATGCTGGAGATGTAGTCTACCACATGCCACTATGTGGCTTCTTCTTTTAAGGTGCTTTTCTTCTGTGTCTTCTTCCTGGGAACACAGTGAAATACATGTGATTAAACTGAAGGCAAGCTTGTGTTATAATTGAAGAGTACTGCCTCCTCCAAGCTGCTCTTGAGAGAGAGAGAAATCTTTCTTCAGAATTTATATTAAAGCTTAACATCAGTCAAAGAACATTTAGTCTCTGGAAAGATCAACAAGCTGCTTCAGCTCATTATACTTATTAGAGGAGCAAGTGCTATGTGGTGGTTCCTAAAAATCAAAGAATCCCCAAGCTGCTGAAACTGCACTTTTTAAACACTCGAAAACCAAAGCTTCTCTGTTGTGTGCTTTCTGTGGTTTCAGGGGTCTGTGGGCCTGGGGCGGGTGGCCTGGCACAGTCAGGGCAGGCAGGCCCAGCCCAGGGCACGGCAGCGGGCAGCCGGAGCACGCTTCAGCCTGGATGTGCCTGCTGACAGCCAGGCATGGCGATCCGCAGGGTGGGATCACAGCTGGCAAGGACGAGCTGGGTCAGGCCCAGCCCAGCCCGGTGTGGCAGCTCAGGCAAGGAGCGAGAGAACAGGCCGGCTCCGATGGAGCCCCGGCCGCGGGCTGAGGGGCTGGGTGCAGGTGGCACAGGGCTCCAGGAAGGCCACCAGGCTGGGTGCAGGTGGCACAGGGCTCCAGGAAGGGCCATCAAGTCTTCTCACAGTGCACTCAGGGCCCTGGCAGAGGCATCTCCTCTTTTTACCTGTGCTGGGGGAGCATCCAGAGGGGGTCACACACTGGTTCCCACGTACAGGAAACATGCATCTCTTTAGGATAGGCTTAAACTGCATATGACCTCAGAAAAGATAGGATATCTGAAGCATTCAGTAAGATCGAACATTTGAGTGACCTACGTCCATGAAACCCCACATATTCCATGTCACAAAATATTTTGCAACCCCAGCAGCGGTATTGCAGTAGTACCAGTCACAGCAGCATTAGGCATGAACTCTGTGCTATACAAAGGTGACGTAAAAAGTATATTTAAAATATCTTTCAAAATATTTTAATAGTCTTATTCAGAGTGACTGCATTTTCATAGTAGACTTTTAAAATAAAAATCTTTCTTTATGCATACAGTGGGGTTTTTAAAGAACAACAGTAGCTGTCTTTATCCAGTGCGTTTTCCTATTCAGCAATATTATCTTGTGTTTTATACATGTTTAATGACAGTAACTATTGTACTACCAAAGCTGCTGGTAGACAGCCTATGAAATTTTGTAAGATGCGAGTGAGAGTATGGTCAGTGTTTAAAAAAATTGGAGATTAGTCAAAAAATCTTGGAATAATCCTTGGAAAATCATGAAATCTTTCTGGAAAGTTTCCTTCCTCAAATGTGCTTCAAGTGCTGTTTCTGCCAAGGATTATTTTTACAAGACAGTTCTCTACTAATGGAGAGGCCCTCCATGATGCTGTGCCTGCTACTGACAGCTAAGGGTTTGTTTTTTCCTATTCACTATTCATAGTAGATTTTGAATTGTTTTTGTGCCCATGAAACTGAAGACTAACAGTGTCTGGAGCCAAGCATAGTCTCTTTGTTGGGTAGAAATAACGCCTACAGGAGAGGATGGATGTGCTCAGCGTCCCAGCAAGTGGCTTGAGATGAAGTGATATTGGCAGGATTCAGACTGAAATTATTACAAAACATGAATGCCACATGTGCAACTGCTGCCTGGCTGTTTCTGTGCTTCTCTCCTTTTGTTAAAAAATGCTGTCTTAAAAAAATACTATTAACCTTGATCTTGTGCCATTGCTATCTGAAAATTGCAGGGTCTTACAGATCCCAGGATCAAGGGAGAAAATGATTGTTCTGCCAAACATGAAGCTTTTGTAATGACAGTATTGTGTATTGCTTCCATAGAACAAGCTCCCCTTTAGCTTAGCTTGTAAACTAGCCTTGCCTAGAAGTTTAGTGGCATGCTGTCTCCTTCCCAAAACAATCTGAGAAACTATTAATGGTTACTATCTGAGTCTGTTGGTTATTAATAACATATTGGCATACTTTCAGTTTTACTCATTTGGATTGTGATAATACAAGGTTATATGGGATTTTCTTTAGGTTAGATAAGTGCACTATAAAATGAAGAAAAGCACTGTCTTAAACCAGTTGTAGACAAGCTCCCTCAGTCCTGCCAATACTTCTCAATCTTAGTTGTGTTATCTCTTTTAGTCAGTCCCAGGTTTGTCAACAAAAGCTCATGCCAGCTGAGTACTGGGTTTGTGATAAAAACAGCTGGAAACTAGTATGAGACCATTTTAACCTCAGAAAGAATTTGAATCTAGTTTCCAAAGTGAAAAGCTGGTGCCTACATCATTGTCTCTTGTTCTCCTTTTGTGAAAGAATGTCAAGGTCTTCTACCATGACCTTGATTCTTCCCAGTATCACATGCCACTCTATTTTTGTTAGTACAATAATAAATTCATTATAAGCATGTTAATGACCAGACATGGAAGGTAAATTGAAGTCTTGACTTCACCAGAAATGTTTTAATAGCAGTGTAGTGGAGAGATTATTAAAACATCTTAGTAGTTATACTATGATCTGAAGTACTAGTTATACTGTAGTCTGAAATTAAAAGCAAGGGCATTACTGACACAATTGCATTCCTTGATCCAGTGCATTTAATTCATTGTTGAAATGACACCATTATTGAAGCCCAATTGCATTTCTTAATCCCAATACTCTTTAGGAGAAAGAACAGTTATGATTTCTTTGGTAATGTTACCCATTTTGGAATTACTGCCCATGCATCCTTGTAAAATCTCAATTATGATCACATGTTCAGGATAACCCTTTAAAAAAGTTATGGACACTCCTGGTAATTGTTCTAGAAGATGCATTTCCTTGGCATTGCCCCAGAAAGCCAAGCATTTGATACTTGATCTCTTAGTCCAGACCATTTAATGTCATACTCCTTCTATTGTAGCAATATTTTTCAACAGGTGTTTCAGCACTGAAATTCTTCTGTTATTGAATTGGATTTCACTTTATGTTCCTTCACTATTTTTGTTCTTAATCTTGCTTAGTCTTTTCTCTCTGAAGATGCCTTCTCTCCTAGCATACCCTTTTTTGAGGTGTGCCTTTCTCACAGGTATCAGATGGACTCATTTTTGTAGCCAGATTCCCTTTAACACTTTCTTTCCATTTCTTGGCTTGTGTAAAATATAGCCAGCCTGAGTCTTTAGTATAGTGTCATGCACGCACTGTACTCATAAAATGTCTAACAATGGTTAATAGAATCTGAAGAATCTAAATTTTTGTGATTCTGTCCCTTCATGTGTTGGTTTAGCCAATACAACAGGATATTGCCTTGATTTTGAATCACCAAAATTCAAGACAATTTGCAGTCTGTTAAATTTCAAATGTTATGGAACCTTTAAGAGAATGTGAAAAGTTTGGATTTTTAGCCTGCCATTTGCAGGGGAAAATAAAGACAGGATTACTGATTTTACTAAAAATTGAGGGTGCCATTTTTTACCTTTATTCTTGTGCAGTGTGAGAATATATTTTCATTATTTTTAAATCCTGTCCTTGAAGCAATGAATGTCTTCATGTTGACGTATGAACAGGGTATTTACTAAATGAATTAATTTAGATTTTATACAGCATAAAGAACTAAGCATCACTTTTTGTCTCTTTCTCTAATACTTACTGGCATTTTACGAGCATGTATTGAAAATAAAACATAGAACACTGCTGGGTTTCCAGCTGCTCTTTGATGATCATTCTAATTTTTCTTCATCTGTAAAGGCTATGACAAATCTAGAACAAGTCTGTAGAGATGTAGAGGTTTATAATTTTCTTCATCTGTCAGACTTGCTTTAGATTAATTTTGTTTGCGTATTTCTGAAAGCTATGTAGAGAGGGAAATTTTGCCCAAGCTTTCTATTGGAAATTTTTGTTGGTAACAACCTTTTACCTTCTTTTGCTCTAAAAGATTAGCTTTGCATTGCTTTTTTAATTTTACTACTTTAAAAACTATAATCTGATATATATTGGATTTTGTTATTCTTTTGGACTCTAACAGTAGGCACACATTCAAACCTTGATGTATTTCCACATGATTCTAAGTTTTGACTATAGTAAAAAACTTACAGTTTCATGTGATTCAATTACCTGTTCTATAATAGGATATTTTTCATTCTAGTATTGATGGTATCTAAGAGTAGCACCTATTTCTTTATAGCTCTTGCTAAATTTTGTGTTCGTGACTCTGCTTCATTCCCTTTAATTTTACCTCAATTGATGACACAGAAATGACTTAGTCACCAACATCTTTTAAATTGAAATCAAAGATAATTTACATGATTGACAATACTAGCAAAATGTGATTTTAAATGTTTTCTATAAAGTGCTTGTGAAGAGATGCTGTAGAAGATCACATGCTAAGGCACAAATTCAAATGTTATTTATTACAGTTTCCAATTTAAAATGTATATGAAATATATAACATTACTGGAATACAGTTGTGATCTAAAAGAATAGTTTGGAACAATCATGAAGCATATTTATGGAGCTGAAGAGGAAAATCACTGTATCTATCTAGTAAAGGAATGAATTTACAGCTGTTAATTTTGAGTGAGGAGGTCTACAGAGCCATTTATGGAAAATATGAAGAAAACAAGAAATAACAACTTTCATTTCTGTGGACTTTTTCAAAGTATTTGTATTGAATAATTTTCAATTTTTTGACAGGCGATGAGAAGAAGAGCTAATTATTGTAGCACATATTTTAGATCAGTTTTATCCTGAGGACAGTGAAAGGACAAAAGACCTGTTTGATGTTGATATGATGTTTATTTTCATGGACTAAGTCATCAGTAGACTAGAAAATATAGGCAAAAAAATAGACATAATTTGGACTATTAAATTCTGTGCATTTCAAAGAGTCTATAATTTAAATTTCAATGGCCTACACAGACTTTTTACCAAAGGACAGATCTCCGTGAAATGATGTAGCTTAAAAGCTGCAGAATCCATAGTTCACTTTTAATCATCATTTCTAATTTGAGTTTCCAGAAACTGTTATTAGTATAACTTACATATCAGGATAGATTTCTAAAACAGTTACTTTTAAGAAAAAAAAACTATGTCCACAGAGAGCTGACCACTATCAGAGCAGTCTTTCTTTTTTATTTCTTCTCACTGAGCTGAGAAGGTGAACATATTTAAGATCACTAAATGCTATTTTTCATGCAAATGGTTGCTAACTGCCACATCAGAATTACAGGATGAAAGGTTATCAGGGAAGTTGTGGTATGTCCATGCTTGCATGTGCCAAAAATTTCAGCTGAATATGTAACTTAGAATTTGGCTCTGACTTCAAAGTTGATTCTGCTTTGAGCAGAGGACTGGAATAGAAGACCTCCAGAGATACTTTCCAGTGTGGATTATCCTATGGTTCTGAGTCTGCATGACTGCTGTGGAAGGAGACATTTTCTGAAAAAATAATCTCAAAAAATTCTCAAATTTCTTGTTCAAATTTTCTAATTCTAGCTTTACACTCAGAATTTGAGTGATACTTAATAACTGTGTCATGCATAATACTCCATAATAAAGATAGTCTTCTTTATTTGTGATTAATGTATCAGGTCAGCATTACAGTGCACTTTATTTTCAGAAACATTTTTTCCTGCCTTATAAACAAATTTAAGATTTTATAATCTTGTAACGCTATAAGGGGAAGATCAAAGTTCTTGCTGATTTCTATATCTTGTTAAATTGATGGTATAGTGGTAGGAATGTCTTTAGGAAGCAGATAGGCTTCTCCTTTTTTTATCTTATTTGCTGAAATAGCTGAGTTTTAGAAAGACGCAGTAATTGTAATGCTATTGTCCACTTAGAAGTCTGTAAAAAGTCTGACATTTTTTGTAGCATATTATTATTATTCATCATGCAGCTTCAATAAGTTTGTTATTGCAGGACTGTTCTGGAATTCATTGGTAATGCTGGTAACTCTAGTTTTTTTATGAAGACAGAAAAGAGCACTTAATAATGCATGTAAAGAAACCCTTCAATAAATGATTTCATGGTCTGTAAAGCAGCATATTAATGAAAAAAGAAAGGAAGGAAGGAAGGAAGGAAGGAAGGAAGGAAGGAAGGAAGGAAGGAAGGAAGGAAGGAAGGAAGGAAG
>JAWWTY010000156.1:36554897-36618273 GCA_035222235.1 Margarornis squamiger
AAAGAAAGAAAGAAAGAAAGAAAGAAAGAAAGAAAGAAAGAAAGAAAGAAAGAAAGAAAGAAAGAAAGAAAGAGAATAAAAATAAATAAATTTGAAAATTTTCCCTGAAAGTTGACACTGAGTTTGGAGAGTCTTCAGTAAGTCTGTTTAATACTGCAGAGTTGTGTTTAGAAAATCTGTATGATGTATCCTTTTTCATATTGCAAAGTATTTATCATATGCATAAAATAGTGTTTATCATATGTTTCCACACATCAGTTTATTTTTGCAATTTTGATTAACCTACACAATCAGAAGGTGAAAATGTTTTTGCCAGTGGTGACCAGTTTACTTCATGGGATTTTTAATTCAGTCATTTCCAGATAACACAGATAAGAATATGCTACTAAAGTATTGATGGTTGATTGAAATATTTTTACATATGCTTTTTGTGTTTTGACTCACCCATATAATTTTTTCTGTTTTCCATAGTGATGGCACACAATCTATGCCATGATTTTTCAGCAGTATCATGTGATAAGCAAAAGATGGTTAATGTCACCCATTCCAGGCCAGTCAGAAAGAAGAAAAAAGGAAAACTGTGTTTCCTCCAATTACTCTCTACTATAAGATGTAAGTATATAAATATATATATATATATGGTATACTATAATCTTATTCAAAGGTTAACCTATCCTGCTATACCTCACAGTATTCAAATAAAGACATTTCATAACACATAATCTATAAATGAAATTATTGCCACACTGTAACACTAGTTTTATTCTGAACACTTGATGATTTTTCACTGATATTAGCTATTTTTGCATTAATTCTTTAAGCACAAAGTACTTCACAGAAGACTTTTTTGATGTCGTTTCATCTATGTTTGCACAGCATTGTCCTCAGAGAAATAAAAATTACATAAGGATCTAAGTGTTACAGCAGTTTAGGCAGCTGTGTTACTGTTTCCTAAACTGAACTGCTGCAACCACTGGAGATTCAATGGTAAGATCTGGTCACAAAACATGATTTTAATGCTGTAAGAGCAAAAGCCTAACATAATTTTTCAAAATCTATGCTTTTTCTTTTTTCATCAAGTTAAAAAATCTTTGAGATAAAACTGTGTTACATCTTTTGCTTTCACTTTTCCCACCAGGCAATTTGCTTAAAAGTCTGTATAATGCCTTTAAAAAGTAAACATATATTGTAGCCTTCAATGTACAGTTTTGCAAAGTCTGAAATAGATGTGAATAAGAAACTTGAATGACTCAAAGACAAAAACGTTCAGGAAATATGCGGGACTTCAGAAATGAGTTTAACTATAGAAAACCTCTTTCTGATTAAAGATCTTCACATGAAGGTGATCATGTATGTGAGGCTATACTGCTGGCTAGAATCAAATCAACAGCACATTTTCAGTCCTGCAACCCAGTCCAGCAGGATTTCTAGAAAGTGATATCACTATTATGGACTGGCAGAAATGCATTAAATACATTTCTCAAAGTTCAGGTAGTATGGATATTGCACTTTTGAGTCTGTTTTCCCATGAATAGCTCTCTGGAAGAAAAGATAGCGTTCCAAAGATACTCTGTCTTGCGCTGTGAAAATAATAATGAAAGTACTTCCTTTATTGTGTCTTTATAACAGCTAACTGATGATCCTCATTGTACACTCACATGTTCACATCAAAATGTTCTTTGCACTTTTATTTGAGACATTTGTTCAGTATTTATGTATTGATGGTCATAAACAGTTTTGGTTTTTTTTATACATAGGACATATTTTTAGAAATTAGGACCTAAAATTGGATTTTTCAGATGTTTAATTTTGAAGCCTTAATTAGCTGATAATGTAAAAACTGAAAGATGGTACCTACTATTTAATAATCATTTTAGAAAAATTTTGAAACACCATTTTGTTCCATTTTAGGAAATGCATACAAAGGCAATAGTGGGACAATAAATACTGATAGGAACAATAAATACTGATAGGAACAATAAATACTGATAGGAACAATAGGACAAAAGATACAAAGTCTGAATAAGGAAAGAAGCAGCCTTAACATGAAGGGAAAAAAGATGTCATGGCCTGTGAAAAAAGTGCACCAATACCAGTGCACTGCAACTGGGCAGGGGGTGGATTACAGTTCTGTTAGACAATTCCTAAGCGTCAGAAGTCAAGCAGGCAAGGCAAAAGGTATCTTCTCTTGGAAATAAGGCGAAAAAGAAAGGTGTATGTCCAGTGGAAACAAGGTCAAGTGACACGGGAAGAATAGAGAGATTCTCCTTGCTGCAGTAGGGAAAAAATTCGTGCAGTCAAAGCTCAACTGGAGTTGAAGCCTGGCCAGAAATGTGGGGGACAATAAAAAGAGTGATGATATAGGCAGTATAAAAATATCATTGGCCTGTTACAGGATGAGGATGGCCACCTCACAAACAGGGACAGAGACAAGGCAGAGGTGTTTAGTGATTTCTTTGCCTCTCTCTTCAACACAGATGACAGACCAAGAGAGTCTCAATGCCCTCAGCTGGAAGACTGTGACTGTGAGAATGATCAACTCCCAACTGACCCTGAAATTGTGAGGGATCTGCTGCTCCAGCTGGATTCCTACAAATCTATGGGGCCTGATGGGATTCATCCCAGAATCGTCAAAGGCCTAGCTGATGTCATTTCACAACCTGTCTCAATGATTTTTGAATTGTCTTGGGAATTCAGAGAGGTTCCAGCTGACTGAAAGCTGGTGAACATTGTCCCAGTTTGCAAGAAGGGCAAGAAGGACTCCGGAAACTACAGGCGTGTCAGTGTCACTTCAGTGCCTGGTAAAGTTATGGAGGGCATTATTCTGGGAAGCATTGAAACACACCTGAAAGACAACACTGTCATTGGTCATGGCCAGCACGGCTTCAGAAGAGGAAAGTCCTGCTTGTCAAACATGATTTCCTTCTATGACAAGATAACATGCCTAGCTGACCTATGGAAGCCAATTGATGTATCTTTTTGGATTTCAGTAAAGTTTTTGATACTGTCTCTCACAGGATCCTTCTGGACAAAGTGTCCAGCACACAGATGGATAAACACGTCATGTGGTGGGTGAGCAATTGGCTCACGAGTCAAGCACAGAGGTTAATAGTGAATGGGGTACCATCAGACTGGTGACCTTTCACTAGTGGGGTTCCACAGGGCTCCATCTTAGGCCCTGTGCTCTTCATCTTCATTAATGACTTGGACACAAGATGCGAAGCAAATTTGCATCTCAGAGGAGCTGTTGACTGCCTCAAAAATAAGGAGACCCTGCAGAGAGACATCAACAAATTAGAGGATTGGGCAATCACCAACCGTATGTTCAACAAGGGAAAGTGCCGATTCTGCACTTGGGATGGGGCAACCCTGGATGTTTGTACAGACTGGAAAATGAGATGCTGGAAAGCAGTGCCAGAAAAGGGACCTGGGCAAGGGGGTCCTGTTTGACAGCAAGCTGAATATGAGTCAGCAGTGCCCTGGCAGCCAGGAGGGCCAACCATGTCCTGGGGTGGCATCAGGGAAAGCCTTGCCAGACAGTTGAGGGAGAGGATTGTCCCACTCTGCTCTGCACTGGGGCAGCCTCACCTTGAATACTGTGTGTAGTTTTGGGCACTGCAATGTGAGAAAGATAGAAAGCTCTTAGAGAATGTACAGAGGAGGACAACGAAGATGGTGAAGAGCCTTGAGGGGAAGCCATAAGAGGAGCAGCGGAGGTCACTTGGTCTGTTCAGCCTGGAGAAGAGGAGACTGAGGGGAGATCCCATTGCAGTTACAACTTCCTTGTGAGGGGAACAGAAGGGGCAGACACTGATCTCTTCTCTGTGGTGACCAGTTACAATGAGGGAATGACCTGATGTTGTGTCAGGGGAGGTTTAGGTTGGAGATTTGAAAAAGGTTCTTCCCCCAGAGGGTGGTTGGGCACTGGAACAGGCTCCCCAGGACAGTGGTCACAGCACCAAGCCTGGCAGAGTTCAAGAAGTGTTTTGACAACACTCTTGGGTACATGATGTGACTTTTGGGGATGGTCCCATGAAGGGCCAGGAGTTGGATATGATGGTCCTTGTGGGTTCCTTCAAACTCAACAGATTCTGTGATCTCATTAAACCTACACCTTATAAAGGTGCATTACAATAAGGGACCTGGCTTTCAGAGGAAATCAGAATTTTCTGAAAATCTGGCTGATTATATGAAGTATCATCTTCCATATGAAAAAAAAGACATGAAACATTTTTATCTTGACTTTTTTGAGCTTAAAAAAAGTTAAGCAAAAAAAATTAATTAATTGTAAGCGGATATTACTTGCAATCTCAGTAGTTAAACTCTATTCTTTCTTGGCTGCTAATTTGCATGTCTCAAGTCATAATGGCTGTGTAAATTAGTGGTAGGAGGAAGACTATGTTAATGTCTAAGGAGCTGCCATTGACAAACGAATCTTCCTAGGCCTAATTTGAGAGTTATGTGGCCACATAGTGGTTTTGACACCAGTTGTTGAAAAGGGCTTCTGTCCTTTTTCAAATGTCTGTGAAAGAAATGCATTGCAGAAACAAAGTATTCCAAAAAATAATATTTTGGCCATTCTAATTTAAGATCTAGAAATCTATACAAAGACACAATAGCAAACCTTCAGTCTTTCTACTTAAGAATACTAATACTAATACATACTAAGAAAGACCAGAAACTCTTTATGTGCCTTGATTCAGGTTGGAATGGCAAACGCTGTAATTCCATAAGTTATTTGGACCACAATTTTTGCTCTCAGGGTCCCTAAATGGTATTTGGAAGTACATCTTTGTAATAATTTTACTTATCAGTGAGGTTTATAAAATCCTAAACTTAGTTTAAAGATAAAGAAACTGTGGTGTATAAAAGGAGTGACCAATATAGAATGAGTCGCTATTTCAGAGAAACCAGGGGAATAAATGAGGGAAAGAAACCAATGAGCAAATTAAGTCAGTGGCTTTGTGAGTCTCTTAAGCACCAATTTTCTATGGACATACTTCATGTTCCTTTTTTATTTTCTGAACCCTTTTCTTCTAATGCCTTCTTAAATAATAGCATTTAACATAACTGCATTTTGGTACTGATACCCTGAAATACCAAGCAATCTGCAGGTTTCTGTTCGGGTGATTGTGAACACTGGGATAGAAAAAATGGGGATGACACAGCGTTTTAAAAAATACTAAATTGTTTTGACTTCTCCTTGAGTAAATTTGGAAATGCTTTAGCCTTGCCTCATCAAAATGTACTATTAAAATTACTTAATTATTTGTAAGACTATTATTTGACATTGATACGTCTGTCACATCTACATAAGATTCATTAGTCTACTAATTATATGATCTTATTTTATCTAAACTATAAACATATCTCAGTCCCTCTCTACTGAACAGAACAGTATTTGAAATTCTTGGTGTTATTACAGCAGTTTTGAGTTCTAGACTAAGGTTCTGCAGTTTTCATCTGTAGCTGAAGACCCTTGACTTTAAGGATTTTCAGTATTGAAAAGCAAGTTAATTCAAATATAAGTGTAATACTGTTTAATAAAGAGCCTGGACTTTGCAAAATGTTGAAGATAATTTTCTTTCTTGGATAGTCAGCATAGAAAGGTTGGTGGACAAGATCCTGTTACAAACATAGAGTTCAGTTTTGCTATTTCATAAATTCCATGGGCTTTATTACTTGCTAGCTGCATCAGATAATCTAAAATTGTCTAGCTCTGTGGTATTATCTATGTTCCATTTTTAATAGCACAGTAGATCTAGTTCATTTTAACTAAAACACTTAATTTTTAAAAATAAATATAACATGAAAATACACCACCTCAATAAATCTCAGTAATGTACACAGAATAATAAAACACAGTTCCATATAAATCAAATTATTGCTATGAGTGAAGTTGTTTTTTTCAGTTTGGTTTCTACAAATTAATTTATTTCTTCCTTTTCCTCTTTACTGGAGAGGTGAGAAAACTTAGGAAAAATTCTAAGGCAGCTGAAACCTTTTATAAATATATAATCAGAGTTATTTTGCTAATAATTAGTCAGAAATTACAGGAAATACCATTTTCTATCTCTTTCCTTTGCATCGTATGAATCATTCTCACAATGACTCCTAAATCCACAAAGCCTAGTAGCTACCTGGGAGTTTGGCCTGGAAATTCATATACATTTTATTAAATCTTCATGCACAAATATCAAAGAGTGAGCCTTTAAATTTTCAGAGTCTTATCACGCAAATTCCTTTTTAAATACCTACGTAAGTGTTTTTAGCCAAGGCTCTACTCCCAAGCTGTTTTCACTAAACAGTTTCACGTATGGCTTTTCTGGAAGAGCAATACAGAATCTAATAGCAATTGCCCCCCTTTGATTTTAAGACATAAGAAGTCAAATGCTTTGAACTATTTCCATTAGAGGAGAGAAATTATTTGGTAGAGCAGGTTCATTTACACAGAATTTACAAAATCTTCTTTCCAAGAACACAGTAGGAATCAAATAGCTGCAGACAATTTGTCTTCTCACATTTCTTAGCACTTTCCCAGTATTCCTCACCTCAGAGACATTTCCACTCTTTATTTTTCTTCAGGGTCATTTTACTTTTATGTCTCTGACATTTTGATTGTTTCTCTGACTTTATTTGTCTTTTCCTAGATGAATTGTATACAGATACACTCACATTCACTTTGTAGCACCAAAGAAACTCCTTACTCTTCAGTGTCTTAGCAACTTTATATTTCAGTGAAATAACAATTTTTTAATGTTTCTTGTTCAAAACAGAAGTAGTAACAGCTTGCTGAATCTCTCCTGAAAAAAGAGTGACTGTCAGCTTTATCGTACTAATTCTCTTCCCCAAATAAAACCTTATGTGTTGTCTGAGGGTGAACTGTTTATAGTTATTTTAAAAACTGTTGAGATCATGAAATACTTTACACATAAAATTCCTAGCCAAAATTAAGTGTGTACCCAAAGGTCTAAAGAAGTACAATGCTTGCGTCATTTTGTTCCCCACTGATGAGCTGTGTGAACAACTTCAACTTATAGTCAAAGCCTGTGTCAGCTTTTGAAGTAGTTTTATTCATGTTCCTCCTAGTCATTTTTTAGTTCCCTGGGCTTATAAGAAGGGTCTAACAGAAAGGGATCACCCATAATGCATTGTGTCTGCCAACAGATCCCAGAAGTCTGTTTAGAATGTCATAGTAAGAAAGACAGAGGGTGACACGACAAAATGCCTTCTATTTACAGGGATCACAACCTGTAATATACAGTTTCAGCACTGAGATAAACTGCAGTAATCCTTGGGGGGGTTTAATGCTTTAACAAAAACTTTGAATGATCCAAGGACTTGAGATTAACAAGGAAAAATTATTCTCCCCTGAAATGTTCATACAAATTGTTATATATTCTTTCAGCATCTCTTGTCCAGAGCAGCAAAGTTCACAACTGTAGCAGATCCCTTAACCAAGTAGATAATAAAAGGCAGAATAACTTATTGTTGCTCACATTTTTTTGTCCTACTTGTATTTCAGATATAATAAAGGCCAGTGACCTACAAGAAGTTTTCTTCCTGAGAATATGAATCAGACAGAAAGAAAGCAAAGTCAGTTAGCAGAAATAGAGATGAAGGAAAATATTTGTGTAATTCGTGGGTTTCTATGCCATACCAGTCATTGTGAAAACTCTGTCATATGCCATGCAATTGGCAATCTTCTCTGTCTAGCCACCAAGATAAGCAGACATAACAGGCTGACCAATTTATTACAACAGGTCTTTTAAGAACTAGACTCATTACAGAAAAGACTGATTACAGAAAAAATTGCGGAGAATGTTACAGATGACATTAAAATAGAGATGCTACATATGCTAGCATTTTTTCAAGTCTTTATTCATGGTGAACATCACATATCTCTCAGTACAGGAGACCCGACAGGCACCCATAGAAGAGGATTGAGCAGGCTGTCAGTATTTTTCAGATAACACATGGATAGACTATGGCAGTTAATTCTGCCCTATTTTCAGGTCATTTGTGTAATTTTCAGGCTGCCAAAGGCATGCATAAACTGGCTTTCAGTGCCATTATTCATCCCCTTGATGATCAAGAGAGAAACCAGACTTTATTATTTCACTGTGCATGGATTCATTCCTTAATAGACTGGTTTGGGTGTGTTCACAGCAGATCATTCCTGTTTGCTCGTTGAAATAGTTCTAACTCTCCTGATTCATCATACTATATCTGAGAGTATTATACGCATGAACTTCTTGTGCAGCTGAGAAATAAACATACAGAACAATATTTGTTGAAGCAGGACAGTACCAGTCAAAACTTTCTTCTGTCTGTACACATTGAAGCCATTCTTCCTCAGTTTGCAATCTGCAAAAATCTTCTATATCTGTAATGGAAATTGAAGATTTTCAAGATATGATATTGATTATATAATACTCTTCCCTTGGGTTCCTTATAGCTGTAACTTCTTCCCTTGGTATCTCACTGACACTTACTGAAGAACTAGATTTGCCAACTTGTGAATGATATTTAGAAAATTCTTACAGCCATTGTGTCCCACACTTTTTTTACCAGAGCATCAATTCTGGATGAAAGTCAGATGGAATTTTGCCTGCCTCACACCTCTTTTGTTTTTTAAATTATTCTTCATAATGTTCAGGCTTAAATTATAATGTAGTTTACTCGGCACTTCTTGAAAGTGCTATATTTCACACTAGTATCTGTAACATAGCAGGTGAACTGATTCCTGTTGTGTTTTATGTGAATACTACCTTTCCCAGCTTTTCAAAATTATTAATTCCTTAGATTCTGAAATAATAGCTATGGGGTTCTGCCGCTAAAATATTATTATTTGGTTTTAAATCTATATTGAATTATGCTCTAGATAAATTAATCTGCATTCTGATCTTGTTTATATGAGTTCATATGCTCATGCCCTTTAGAAAGAGGACACTGTGCACACTTTCAAATGTGTGACGTGTGTGAGAAGGCACAGAAGCCAAGCAACAATGAGGTAAAATGAAGAGAATAGACTTCTTAGCATTGCAAGTACCATCTGTTCTGTAGAAACGCATCCTCTGTGTTGGCATTGCCACAGTGGTATGACATGTGTTATTACTTTTAATCATACTTTGTGCTGAAGAAAAGTCTGGTTACATGACAGATTCAGAGGTTGCAGGCTCCCTTGGAGTTACTGCTTAGAAATCCAAGGCTGCTTAGAGTGTTCAATATTTTTGTTTCTGAAATATAATGACCTATGTAAAAATATGCAACTTGGGACTAAGATACTAGGGCAAGTATTATTACATTTTTGTATGAGATGAAGAAAGCAGACCACATTTACGTTAAAAAGATGACATTTTCATAATATTCTGGAAAATCATGTGCTAAAGTATTTGTCACCATTTTCATAGGATAACATTGTGGGCTATTACAGGATAATACTAGACACAAAAAATGATGGACGGCTTTCTGTCCTGACTCAGAATTTTTTGTCCAATTTACTAATAACAACAATGCTTTGTTTATCAAAACATGGAAACAGTTCAAAGCCACTATGTAAACGAGTCCTTACTGAGACATCTGTTGTGAGGTCCTTGCATATGTAAGAAGGAAAAACTTACAGACCTAAACAATGGCTTTTTATGCATCATAATAACTTCATTTGTGTAATCCACAAAAACACACATTTAATTGTTGTCTATTCTTAGACACTGTCAGCTAATGTAGATGCAAGATGGTGTCCTTACACATTAAATAGAGACACAGTCCATAACAAATACGGATTGTCTTTTTTCAGTTGCTGAAGTATTAATAACGTCCTGGAATCACACATTCTAGTTCTGTTTGCACTGACAACCAAATGATGTCATATTTCTCTCTTGATTAGACCTCACTTTTATGTCATCAGTGACAATGACCTTTCAAGCACAGACATGCGGAGATATATAATTTCTGGCTATGTGTTGTCAGGAGGCTATTACTAATATCTGGATCCCAAGGTTTTCTGAAACAAGAGAAACAGCCTTTTGGTCTTGTGTTAGATTCAAACAGCATGGCATCCAACTCGTGTTATGCAGTTATGATGGCCAAAACTACAGAAGCTTGGCAATTTATTTAGGAACTCAAGTACTTTTTGGATGAAAATTAAACATCAGAGAACTGTTTCATTTGGTAAAACATTTGAATCAGTGTAGTTTTGAATATATTCCCAAAATATCTATTCCATGACTATCCTTCCACGTAATATTTGTTTGGTAAAATATTTCAGTTTAAATGTTTATTTTTCTAACATTCTAATTTGACTTGTCAAAAATCTTCTCAGTACATGCCTGTGCTGTATTCTTTAAAATACTTCAGTGTCCATTAGTACTGTGTACCATATCAGAGACATCAGTTAGTCGTAAAATTTTATTTTTATAACAGTGATTGAAAAATTTTACTTAAAGAAAATTAGATTACATAAGATTTTAGAATCCTTCTCACTTGTTCCTAGAATAAGCTAATAAAATTGTGCTCAGAATATGTGAGTCACATGGGAAAGGGCATTGTTAATTCATATTTGCATTTAGAATTTTGTCTTGCACTTTATTGAATCTGAAAAAAAAATATTTTGTAATATATGTATGTATTCCCTTCTACCTCAGCCTTCAAAGGGGCGGATATTAGAAATTTTGTAGTTTTCATGCACATTAGAGCAGATGTCAATGAACCTGTATCCCTAAAAAAGCTATGCAAACTGTGCAAATCAAAATGTATCCATCAGAATCATTTAATATAACTGCAGATATACCATTAAACATGCATTTCTTTAGGAAAAAAAATCCTAGCATTCTGCATTCTTTTAATTATGTTTTTTTTAATTTGCTTTGAATCCCTGGAATTTTTACCCTGAAGAAAATAATAAGTGATAATACACTATCATCCATATGATTAGTTACATTATTATAGCCTTCGGGAAACATAATAGGGAAGAACTTAAATGTATTGGTTGTTAAACACCAAATATATTGATTTCTTTCACTTAGGATTCTCCAGGACTAACAACTAATATAGCAATTTACATATCTATTAATAGATGTTATATAGGATGTTATGCCACAATTTTGAGAAAAAATATGGGCCAAGTCCTCCACTTCAATACTATCTTTAAGCCTAAATTGAACAGAAAATGTGAAGTTCAATTTGCAATAAGCCTTTCCAAACACAGAGGCAGTCAAGTGGTTCAGGACCCTCTCATTTTTTTTGTCTGGCTTTCAAATAAGTTCCTATGACCCTTAGTAGCTGCAGCTAAATTTGCTGTAAATTAAGATAAATATTGCAAGCTAAAAACCTAATGAACATTTTTGAACCTTTTTAATGGTGGTTAAATCACTGGACTTCAATAAGGGGCGTATTTTGATTTTGAATAAGTTGTCCTTTGGCTAGTTGAGGAGACCTATGTTTTTGGAGGTTACAGAACCAGGTTCTAGTCTTCCTTCTTACCTATGTACAAGTCAAGTTCTACTAAGAGTGTGAAGTTTGTTCTTTGGATGGCAAAAAAAATCTTAAAACTACAGAGTTCACAGTTTACTCTCTCATAACAATCTACTGATTAAGAAAAGCACACAATCCAGGAAAGCCTGACAGACAATTACTGAAAAAAAGATCCCTAAGTTTTGATTCCTGCTCAAAATGAATGGCTGCTCACACTGGCACTAGAATTTGCAGATACTGGCACTGTGAAATAGGACCTCTCATTCCTCATGGTAGCTTAATATTTTGTCAGAAAGCAAGTACTCGTTTAAACAATCCATACCTCTACACCTTCACTTGCTCCTTTAGCTGAACAGTTTGCAGAATGTGCAATATAAGGTGCCCAGCTTGATCTGTAACCTCCTCTGAAGTCAGGCCATCCCATTATATACTCGCTGTAGCTTTGATGCACTCCTCATAGGCTATCCCAAAACGCATGTATTACAATTGCTCACTCCAGAGGCTGCGCATCTCCCTGTGCTGTTTCCTCCAGCAGTGCTTGAAAATGTGCTATTATTGAAAGAGTTAAAAAAATCCCCTTGGAAAAGCTAATTATTGCATGCAGATACTTCTTTGTGTGATCAAGGAGGGGACAATTTAATAGGCTCTGTAATACAACCAAGAACAAAATTGCTTTAAAGGAAGTCTCTTGTTGAGTGACAACTCTGTTGCCTGAGCCAATTAGGTCCCAATAAAGAGTGTTGAATTGGCTCCTGCTTTCTCATTAATTATGTTCTGTCACAGACATGGGGCTTGATTTAGCAATTTTGTATTACATTAAGATACTGAAAGGAATGGAACAAATGGCTCACTCTGATAATAGGCATTCTATACACGGTGTGACATTTACTATCCAGCTGTCCATAAGGCAGCCTAGCACTTCAGTTCAGAGGTTTATTTGTCATTGCTTCAAAGGGACACTCAGCTTTTCACAAAAAAGAAACAGAGAGGCTAATAGATAGGACAAAATGTACTGCTGATATGCTTTATTAGAGATAGGATGCTAGGGTTTTGCTAACAAGCTCATCCGTTGGGACTAAGCCGAGTTTGCTGTCAATCATCCTGCACACAAAAGCACACTAGTTAACAAGGAGAAATGAATTACAGACACTTATTCCTGCCTGTGGGATCACAAATACACCAATCTGTGAAAGAGGCACAAACTCAGAAGACAAACTACATATTTGTCAATAACCTCCTAGAAAGAACCCTAGTAATTCTTTGAAGACCTTTGATTTAGCTTCCCTCTAAAATACATGTATAGGAAATGTTTTAGTTACCATGACATTTTCCTTTGTTACTTGTACAATTTTTCATCACATTAAAAACACAAAACTGAGGAGGTCTGCAAATGTTGTGCTAGGTATATACACTGCTTTTTATACCAAGCCACAGGGGGCAGCTGCTGTTGTAATATTCATTAATAGCAACAGAAAATTAAATCTTACAAACTAGTTTCAGGCTATCTTGCATCAATGTGTAGAGCATAACCTAAATCCCAATTTATATTTTATACAATAATTAAAATAGCAGGACTTTTTTTTTTCAGGCTGTGCTTATTTTTTTACCCTCCATTGTATATTTTCATGTGGAGTTTTGATCCATTGCTTGCATTGCACTTGCAGGTTCAGATTCAATGTGTAATTCAATAAGTAAATTTCTTTATATGTGCTTTGTTTATATATATAAGTAAATATTATTAACATATATATGTGCACGTGTGAATTTTGACATGAGCATTTGATCCTGATTTCATCTTCTTGTCAAAGCATTGCCATTTATAATGTAACATATCCAGTGTAACTGACTTCATCTAGAAATAAGAAACTTCAGAAATTATTTTGCAAAATATTAGTTTCATTTGAAAAAAAATCCAAGAAATAACTCTGGATATGAAAGAGATAAAGGAAGATAAATGAATGTGTGTTGTTGCAAAAAGAAAAACAAGGTTTGTTTTCCAGACAGAAGCATGTAGCCAATCGAGACTTTACTGGTGTGTGTATAATCCTTGCCATCAAAGTTTTATCTAAAGTTATTATTTTCACAGTTTTCCATGTCTGTAGAACTTTTTGCAATAATAGTTCTGGTTTCAGGTGTACAAAATAGTATTTGTAAGACTTTACTATTAGACAGTAACATTACCTGCTTGGGAACACCTTATTTTGCCCTATTTAGAGATACAAATCTTGCTGCTAAGTCCTTCATTACTTCTTCTGTCAGGGTTTAGTGCTCTTCCACCAAAACTAAAAAATGGTCCTTTATACTTAGTCTTCCTTTCCATTTCCTAATGTTTCAGGCTGGGAGTGTGAAGGAGTTATCCTCTAAGCAGCTGAAACTAAGATGTCCTTGAATAATTTAGGAAAGAGTAGATAGACTTCTCTCAGTGATCCACTCAGAACTAGGCTAGTGTATATGAGCTGGTTCACTAGCAATGCAGATAGAGGAACACCTGAAAAACTTGTATAACAAAGTTGGGACCCTTCATGTAGTTAATTTTTTTAAAAAAATAAATAGTTCCCAAACCTTAACAGAAGTATTAGTGTAATACATACAGAAAGAAAGGCTTGTAGATAAGTAGGCAAGGCAATATGCCTTTAATGAGTCAGGTAGAATGTTCTCAGGTTAGTTTTACTATAAACTAATTAAACTCCTTCTTCCAAAGTGTAACTTTCTCCCTGAATGGCTCAGACTGTGAGTCTATGCACAGCATTTCCTCAACAAGCATCTTCCAAAGATCACCCAATTTATTTTTTCTTGCTGTTTGCTTCTCCTTTACAGCTCTTTCAAATAATCTGAGAAGTCAATATAGTAATCACCTACTGAAAAAATATAAGCTAAAGTAACAAAGTCCTAATCAACTTGCCTAATGCTATTTCTGACCCATAAAGGTCAGTGTGACCCTGGTTATTGTTTTGTATCATTGTTATGCTTCTGTCTTGTTTTCCTCCTTATTATTCTGCTATTTCTGTGATGATTTTACAAACTTAGAAATGAAAGCAAACATGCTGCAAAATATATTTCAGTAATTTTGAATTTTTTTATCAGCCTCACCGTCCTCAGCTCTTGTGTAGGTGGTGAGAATCATCTATCCCTACTATCTTGTCAAGTCTCATGCTTGCCTTAATACAAAAATGACTGCATCTCTTCTAGGTTAGAGATACTTCAAAATTTCCATTAATTTCTGTTATTGCTAGAATTGTTTTCTGTTTCCTTCTCTAAATAAAAATGAAACATTACAAATGTATGTCTTGGAAAAGGAACATATTCAAAGTCATAGTCAATTGAGATTCAACAGCTTCAAAAGCAGCTGTATTTGAAAAGCATTAGCCATGTGCAGCTAGAGAGCTTCTGTGCAAAATAACTTGACCCAGACAGTAATCTAGGTCATACTGAACGATTTTTAGCATTAACAAAGAATAAAGAGTTCTTACCTTGGTTTCCTAGATCTTGACAAAATTTTCCCGCTTTAAATACAGCTTTGCTTTGATATGAAACTCGCGATTCTCAAGTCCGGTGAATACGGGACCTGAAGGGCTGGAGGGATCACATTGAAATTAACCTTTCTCTGAAGCAGACTCATAGCCCTTGGTCTATATAATGCTACTTTGGCACAGGGCACAAATTATGCTTGGGATTGCTTTTCCTTGCACCCGGAGGTAATGAGCTCCTGAAGAGCAGTTGCAGTAGTAGTAATAGTGTCCCATCTATGCCCTCTCAGTGAAATATAATTGTGTGGCAAACACTCTGTTGAAGACATGGTTGTAGATAAGAGTGAAATGAGCCAATTATTAGAAAACATCACTTCCAGTGACTTCCCCAATAATACACTGCAAAGAGATTTACTTATCTGGAAAAGGGCAAGTGGGCAATACTATCTGATGACAAAATTACTACTTATAGTTCGTCCTTTAGGAAGACAGTTCTGTGCACCACAAATGTAAGAGACATTCTTTCAGAAGATATCTCAGAGTACTGTTAGGAATTCTCACAGGGGACGAGCTCTCTCTGCTGACTATACAGAAAACTGATGGAGACTGGCTTCCTGATTTTGATTACTTCAGGGGCAAAGTGTGGCCTTCTATTAATCTTTCAGAGTAGAATTAATATTTTTAATGATTTTCCAGGACATATGAAAGAAGAGTTTGGTGTTTCTTTCCTGTAAGTTCTTACATTGTATTCAAATGGTTCTTTAAAAAATGTTGTCTCCCTCACATGGAGAATGTACTTTGCTATGGTATCATGACAATCTTCAAAACAAACAGCCTTTTACCTGGAAAATAATTTGTCTTGTGTGTTTCATTTGGTTTGTTGATAGTTTTATGGTAGTAGATGCATAGTTTTGTGGTCTTCATACCACTTACAGTTTTATAATTACTGTAATAATTATTACAATGATACCAAATGAAATTATATTGGTGCCAAAATTGAGGGAGAAAGCAGTGCTCTTTGACTTTTGATGGAAATTGCTGAGGGAATCTGTGTTCAGCACAGGTCTGTGTTCAGCAACTGTACAACATGGGTTCACTGAAAAAGTATTTAAAGAGACTGTGAAAAAAACACGTTATGCGCCTAGGCTGGTGGACAAAACCTATAAGGTGTTCATAGTTGGACATTGCTGGGAACAGTCACTGTAACTAGTGTGTTCCTAATGGTGTGATTTACATACAAGGATGGTTTTCACAGTACTTGTACTTTGAGAGTTCTGTGGCTGGATACTACGGCACTCCTTGAGGGACCACTGTTTGGAGAGTCATAAAAATATCCAGTGATTTTGCCAAGAAACTGTCCAATTGGTCTTTCATAGCAGGAAACCAAAATTTTATGAAACTATCTGAGCTAGTGCATGATAATGCAGACCAAAGTTGAAGGTCAGGCTTAGAATATCTACTGACAAATGAAATCTTCCTTCTTCACAAAGAACATATTTTTTTTCAGTATTACACAAGGAAGCAAATTCCTGATGATGATGAGCATTAAACACTAACCTTTGAGTTTACCTTAATATTGTCTGTCCTTTCCTCTCAATTCAGTTTACACTTATGAGTCCTCTTCAGCAGCTGTTGGTATTTTCCTTTGCCTATTTGCCTTGTTGGTTTTTCAATTTTTTAAAAATGTATCTTTTTATTTTAATCTGATGTAGATTCAGCATTTTTCTTCCTGTTTATTATGTCCATTTCTACTAATATCTAAGTTTACCAAATGTCATCTTAAAATTTTATCTAAAAAAATAAGGAAAATGAGTCTGCAATTTTAGTTTTATTATGATCAACCTGATGCAGGATGTTGTCTTTCTACAGAAAAATACTGAAATGCAGTCATAAAAAAAAATTACCATGTGGCTTGGGAAGAAATCTGAAGAATCAGAGTAAGATCTCAGTTAGAAGATTTTCTGTGAGGTTATCCAAACCATCTGCAGCACTGTCACTGAACACAAGGCACACGACCAGGAAATCCAGATATTTGCAAGATTAAATACTTGGGAACTCTGATAAAAAACCCCAATTATTTTCTGTCTTTATAAGCCAGAGTCACAAAAGATGACATGTTGGGAACAGTTTAATATTCACAGATGCCCAGTGACAGGTAGTACTCTCATGTAAAATAGTTTTATAATTATATTACATTTTTTTGACAAATACTAGTTTTTGCTTTACAAAAGTTAAGACATGTTTTTTGATGTTCCTGATGCTTCTGTAGTCTAAAATCCATTTACCTTTGGCCTCACCAGTAGCATATTAAGTATTGCTGACACATCAGTAGGTGTCCTCCTTTAAATATAAATTTGTCTTTTTTTCTTGGAAATAAATGTGATATTCAGCCTGACTGCAGATGGTGTCACTTTTCTACAGTGTTATGAACCTTATTTTCAGAATCCAAAATTTTCTACATTTATAATGTATCTATCTTTTCTTTCATTTTTTCCCCCATCCTGTTTTCAGTGCTTGTTCTTCTGTGACTGTGTCAGAACTCTGCTTAGATCAGGAAATTTTAAATAGTGGCTAAAAGCCTGTCGTTCTTTTTCTCTAGAGGCATAGGAAACACAGTGTAACTATGATGTAGAAATAGTCTATGAATGTCAAGAAATGATCCCTGAAATCTCTCAGGCCTTACTGCTTTACTGTTGAGCTTTGAGACTCTAGAGGAAAGGAAATACCTTGCTATCTTTGCTGACTTTGGGGAGGTTGTGGCCAAGATTTGTGAGATGTGCTAAAGCTAATATAAAAATGCAAATTTCTTAAATCTGTCAGGCCCGAGTTATATATTGTTTTCTGTTATTAATTCACACGGAATTCATGATGGTCAAATGATTGAAGTTACTCAGTTTTGGAGCAAGATTCTAATTATTAATTAAAAGAGCCATAAAGAGTCAGTTGATTTTCCTGTTTAAGGTGTGGGGGTTTTTTAATTCAATGCAAACATGGAGTCTGGAGAAAACAAATGGTCCTGTCCTGTTCAGTTTTTACTACTTCAGATTTTAAACTTAGACATTTTCTTTTAAGTGGAAGTACTAAGAGTAAGATAGAATAAGGTATCTTTTCTTATACATCCAAGTAATTATAAAGTTCTGAAGACATGAAACAAATTTGGTGCAAATGTTTAAGCAGATACTGTTGGAATGTAATGCATGAAAAAGGAAAGGTGTGCTCCAATTGCAGCATAATATTTCAGATCTGAAATCTGTTTGACAACATTCTTAGTTTGGCTTGGCCATATTATAGAATCTCAAGGAAAATAATAATGCATAGGAAATAGTAGCTAATTGCAGTTTTTGTTTATGAACTGATTCAGTGAAACATGTTAGATTGTATATCTTCTCTATAACTGCATTATGCTAATTAGCTAATAACACATTTTCCAAATGATTTTTAAATAGCTCTGTTTAGATTCTGACTCATACAAGTAGCAAGCTGTTACTTTTTTTGCATGAGCTACAGTGAGTGATTAAAAACTATGTGCATGACTCAAAAAGAAAAGTTCAAGTTTTAAATAATCATAAAAAATGCCTAGGCAGTCCAATTGGAATAAAAATTATAAAGGGGTTGTCATAATTAAAGGAGTGAATAAAATTAGATTTCTATTCTTTCTGTTTAAGTATATGAAAACAGGTCTTGCAGAATAAACTTGACACATACACAAGAAAAATTAATACAAAGTATAAAATATTTTTTCTTTTTGATAGCATAATTGATAAAAGGACAAAAAATAAAGATACCTTTCTCTACAGTTTTAAGCCAGAATTATGACATGGAATTTTCTGGTTTACTCCCTGCCAGTGATTCCAACACAAGCTACCAAAGAACAATCTGAAGGTGTTCAGATTGTCAGTATAAGACTACAAAAAAAACCCTAATGAAATACAGATGAAAGCAAAACATCTTGGGGGAAAAATAGTATGTCATAGAGCTTGAGCCAATTCAAACATTTGTTTAAAAATAGCCCGATTTGTAAATCACTTAATGAGATATCAAAAGAAAAGCAATTAAAACTGTGTTTATTTTTTTTTAATTTAAAAGCATTCCTTTCAAAATGAAAAAATATAAATCTTCACAGATTCATATTTTTCTAAACATTATCCAAGAATATAAGACATACTAGGAGTAGCAATCTAGAAGAACTCAAAGTACTACTCAAAGAACTAGAAAAAATGCCAATCTCTCATGCATTGTAATTGGCAATTTAAATAACCAGTATTGAATGTGAGTCATTAATATTGATTTTCCTTTTAGTGAGACAGTGTGCTTATAAACAGAGGTCTCAAAATCAACCTACATGGAAGTGTGAATATTCTAACCTGTAACGAACTTATCCTCATTTTGCAAATTTGTTGCTGAAGCATAAGTAAAGGGATCCAAAATGTTTGCACAGTTAACAAGAAGGTTTGATTTCATTTTCTTTAGTCTTCTGGCAGTGTTTTGAATTGATACTCCTTGAGTAATCCTTCTGAGATCATAATTTTCATGTTTTACAGCATTTCAACTCCAAATGAATACCCACATCAAAAAACAAACAAAACAAAAAAAATCTTTGCCTGATCCCCCCTTCCCCATATATAGATATTGCTAAGAAATTTGTGATTATGAATTACAATTTATCAGTCCTGAGTATTAAATTATTTTATGGGTACATATGCGGCACACTAATTATGTTACCCTTGTCCACACAGAATTTTCACTTAGAGCAGACTTGCCTGAGGAACTCTTTCTGAATCTCACATGGCTGGGTTAAGCTCAGAAATTCTATTGATCACTGGTTTACTTCTACTATCTGAATTGAACAAATACAAGTAATAAACAGTTTTGATGCACTACTGTATTATTGCTTAGTAGAATGATTTCATCTTTGTTCTGTGTTCTCTTCCTCTCTGCATGGAAAGGGCAGGACAGAAAAAGATAACAAAAAACTACTCCTTCTCTCAAGTGTCCTTCTAAACCCCTTGGAAGTGCTTCTTTTTTTTTTTTTTTTTTTGAGAACTATCTAGAATATTCTAAAACTCCAAAGGACTAACCACTTCATGGTCTACACCAAATTTCAAATTCCAAAGCAATAGAGCATGTCGGAACATACTTTTAGCAAAAGTTAAAATATGTATATTTTTTTAACTGTTACTCTTTTGATACTCAACATTGAATTAAATTTTTTCATGGTGAGTACACTAATGTCAAAACTTCAGTTCACATTTAAAAATTAATTTAAATATTCTGCTAACTCCCTTTTCCTCCATACATTTTAATTAATGACAGCACCGTAGAAAATGAAAGAACCTAACTATAGATTCCAGAATCCAAAAGGCCTTCTTCCATAAGCAAATTGCTGGGCCAGAGAACCACACTCCTATTTCCATTCTCTTCTAGATATATGGAATTTTGTATTCTTTCCTATATGGCAACAGAGCTTTAGGAAAATTGGAAAATATTCCCTGATAAGTCTGATCAAGAGCTAAGTTATCTTGGACTTCCATTGCAGGGCTTTTAGCAGTGGTGTACTTTCATATTTAGGAGCCAGTGGTACACTGTTTCCACATTAGCTATACAACTGCAGCTCATCTTCTGATATTCTGCTCTAGGTAGGCAAATCTACTCTGAGCATCTTAGCAGAACTTGTGGAAACATATTTCTGGGTTAGTGCCAAAAACCTTCTGGCAGCTCAAGGAAATTATGGATAGATAGAGGAACTTACCATAATTCTTTGGAAAACCTCTAAGAAGTGAACAGATACTGACAGCACATGCTAGACCTTTTCTCAAGAAGGAAACCAGATAAATGCTCTGATGTGAGCTCTTGCTCCAAACTCAGTCTGAAAAGCAGCAGTAAGAACACAACTGCAGCATGTCAGCAGAGGCAATCCTGGCAGTGAGTATGAAGGAGCAGCAACGAAAGCTGCAGCTGATAGGAGCTATGGTCATAGCGGTTCCCCATCTGTGGTAGGTGCTATCAGTACTTGACAATTATGTCACCTAAATGGAACATCTTTTTTAGACTTCAGCATTGCTCATAGACTGGTGGATCAGAGTTATATTTTCATTCTAGCATGTGTCTATCCTAGATACATACATTCAAACTCAAGGGAAAAAAGCTTGAATACCTTTTGGCTTAGTGACCTGGAACACTGCAGTGTATGGTAATCACAGCAGTAATACTGTTGCCTGCTAGGGTGACTGTCTAGCTGTTAAAGATAGGCATTTCTGAAAATGTGAGAGCTATTGTTGATAATTCTGACACGCTTCACCTGCAATAAGCCTAAGGGAGCTTCCTCATTCCAGAATGTGTAATAGCAGGAAGGAGTAGTGGTTGGTATTTACTTCATCCTAAGTATGGCTAACTTCTAGTCTACATTTATTTTCTTTCCAGTCAAAGGGTGTAACACTAGAACTTTAAACACCACACACAACGGGAATTGTTTTCTCAATGCTCAGGTTTATCAATGCTCAGGTTTCCAAGGGACTGCTGCTCACAATATTTCTCTACTTTGACTATCAGTTAGTCACTGTGGTCAAGTTACGAGCCCTGTGACTTGTATAGTATTGGTCTCTTGTTAACTACGTACACTGCTGAAGTTTTTGTGATCTGCTAAAGGAAAAATCATAGTCAGTAGTGTGTCTTGATAATTTTTGATAATTCTTGTGGCTGAAAGGCTTCATTATCTCCTTTCTGATAATGAACATAAGGTTCATTATTACCTTCTGAAGTTTGAACTAATTCCTTTTTTTTTTTTTTTGCAACTTTGCTTTTGCACATTTCACCAGTGACCATGTGCAAGTAAGTTATTCTGCTGCAACAAAAACTTTTCCAGGGCTTCCATATTGTTTATTGTAATTAAAAAATAGAGAGGAATTAAACAGACAGGTGATTGTACACTGATGGTAATACACTCATCATCCTCAGAGGCACCAATGAAAATTGCAGTAGTCATTCTTTGCTATTTTTCCAGTTTCTTTCTCTTTAGAAGTGAAATGGAAGCAAAAATGTTTGCAAAAAACCAAGAGTTTTGGTACTTTCAAGTAACACTACTAATTAGCAAACAAAAAATCAAAAAAGCAGGAACATTCTCTTTAGAATTTAGAAAACTAGAAATCTTTGAACTTCTTTCTTCTATGTATGGCAAACTTTGCTAAACCTTGGAGAGCTTGAAAACTTGATCTTTAAACAATTGAGAACTAGACCTACTCACATTTTAAGATCTGTTTGCTTCTTACAATCTACAAAGTATCCTCTAGTGAAAATCATAGTTTATTTTTTTTAGAATATCGTGTTGCTGAAATATAAAGCTCTTAAGAATGACAAAAAATGTCAAACAACTATAGGATAAATGGTGTTTCCAAAGATTTCTGTATCATCAACTAGATGACTGCAAATATTTCCATCCATTTTGAAAGAATACTTAGATTTGTTTTTCTAATAATGAAGTCTTTGGTTTACACTTCTGATGTCATAAAAGAGACTATTTCAGTAAAACAAGGATACTGTGATCCAGAAAAGATTTTATCAGAGCACTGAGAAACTTCCTTATTTATTTCAGCTTCACTGTTTCATGCTATGGCATATCAACAGTAAGTGTTTACTATGTAACCTATATTTTGAACATATTTTATGCTGTAAAAATAACAGAAATTAGTTTTAAACCAATATTTTGAAACTTTTCAAAATAAAAATTTATATGATGAATCTTAGCTACTTCTTTCCTAGACAGTTGTTGGTTCTGTCCAATTTGTCTGTTTTTTCCCTCCCAGTTGCCCAGATTTAATGGTTTTGTCCTTTCGGTTCCAGTCTGAATTAAAAATTTCTATTTTTAGTCTCTGTGTACTGATGAACTTGCATTTTTATTTATTTTTTTTTCACCTGGCAATTTGCCTGGCAGATAATATTTTTTACCTGATGTCTGTAAGAGATTATGTACCATTATCAGCCACTGGGAAGTGAGCAGTGAAATTATTCTTCTAAGCAGTTCTCCTTATCAATAATATAAATTGCAATTATTGGTTAAATGAATTTTCCCCATTTCAGCTCATCACAATAAACACCTTTGTTTAAAACTCACATTGATGGTTAATTTTCCAGAGTATATCAGTCTTAATTGAGCCAAAAATACATCTTTCAACTGGATATAAAAATATAATCACCATTGGGGTGTCTGAAAACATGAATCATTGAAAACTAAGTAATTGTGTTTGTCAGGAGCCGTGATTATTATATGAGAACCATACTGTTAAGTGTCCGTTTTAAAAAACATGACATACCAAATTGCTGAAAACTGGTGTTTACCACTGTAGCATTTCATTCTTACTTGTCATGTTAAATCTTGTCAGTTTTTGTTATGTTGTTTCTCATCATATCACAGTTGGATGTGACACATTCAGTTACATGACATGACTCATTGCAACCTGAGAAATCATAGATTTGTTGGAAAAAATGTTACTATAGAGGAAGAAGATTTTCAGAAGCCTTCTCAATAGAATATATGTTACCGACATTGCTTTTTTTTCTCTCTCATAAATGAGTAATCTTTTATCTACCTGACACTTCATTCTGATCCCCTACTCTTGCCTTTTTATTATCAAAAGTTTTTTTGTGCATCTTTAAAAAATCTATATAGAGGTCATGCATAGTTCTACTTTACAATTGTAAAATATATATATAAAATGAACATCATCTTTTGACTTCATGGCCAGAATATCATGTTATACCAATACCTTTATATTATGTGTCTAGGTTGACCTAGTTTGCAAAATATGATCTTACATCCTTAGAGCCAAAGTTAGTTATACTTGAGTTCTTCCTAGAAATTCTTTGTTAAAGTTGTTTCTGGAGTAAATTGCATGTACACTATGAAAAACCCCAGTAGGAAGCTTGTAGTGATTAAGCTGACAGATCACAGTTATGGAATCACAGAACAGCTGAAGCTGGAAGGAACCTCAAGAGGTCATCTGGTCTAACTGTCCTGAGCAGGAAGGGCCACCTAGAGCAGGATGCCCACAACCATGTCCAAAATGTTTTCCACAATGTCTATGGGCAACCTGTTCCACTGCTCAGTCATCCTCACAGAAAAATAATTAAAAGAAAAAATAAAATATGTATTGTTGTGTTGATATGAAACATCTTGTGTTTCCATTTGTGCCCATTGTCCTGTCACTAGGCACTGCTGTAAAGAGTCTGGCTCTGTCTTCTTTGCACCCTCCTTTCATGTATTTATGTGCATCGATAAGATCCTCCAAGCCATCTCTTTTTCAGGTTGAACAGTCCCAGCTCTCTCAGCCTCTCCTTACAGGAGATATGCTCCAGATCCTTAACCATCTTAGTTGCCCTTCACTGATCTCTCTCCAGTAGCTTCTGGTTTCTCTTGTACTGAGGTGCCCAGAGATGGATACATCTCTGATGTACTCAGAGATGAGTACTCCAGAGATGGCCTCAACAGTGTTGAATAAAGGAGAAGGATTACCTGCATTGACCTGCTGGCAACGCTTGTCCTCACGCAGTTGGGGATACCATCAACCATCTTTGCCTCAAGGGCAGATGCTGCCTCATGTTCAACTTTGTGTGCATTGGGTCCCCCAAGTCCTTTCCCGCAAAATTGCTTTTCAGTTAGTTGGTCTCCAGCATAATGTTGGTGCATGAGGTTGTTCCTTTTTGCACTTCCCTTTGTTGAACTGCACAAGGTCAGTGACTTTCTGTAAACCCATTTCTCCAGTTTGTCAAGGTCCTTCTGAATGACTGTCTGGTGTATCAGTCACTCTTCCCAGTTTTGTATCATCAACATATTGGTAGAGGGTAAACTCTACCCCATCATCCAGGTGGTTGATGAAGATGTTGAAAAGAATCAGGTCCAGTATTGATCTGTGGGATAAACCACTAGTAACTTACCTGCAATGAGACTTTGTGCCTCTGATTGCTACTCTCTGAACCCATCTGTTCAGTCAGTTTTCAATCCACTTCACTGTCTGTTTAGCCAGTCAATTCTTCATCAGTGTCTCTATGAGGATCTTGTGGAAGGCAGTGATAAAAGTATTACTGAAGTCTATGTAGAACAACATCCATTGCTCTCACCTCATCCAACGCACTAGTCATAGGTGACTTCTTGAGTCCATGGAACTTGAAAGTTGAAAAGAAATAAAAGTGACTTTGTCATCAGTAAGGGCCTACACGAGTTCACTGGAGCTTGTCCTGTGAAGCAGACTGCATGATGACTTTCCCTCTGAGCCAAGCTAGTCATGTAGAAGGCATACCATATTTAAAAAAAAAAAAAAAAAAAAGAAGAGGTTGTCCAAATCAGAACTTCTGATGTGTTAATGTCACCACCATACCACTGGCAGAAAAGTCATGGCATGGCTACAGCATATGCACAGAGAAGTATACATGCTAGCATCTAAATCTTTTCAGGAATGCAGAAGAGCTCCCCATTTTTTTTTATTAATCCCACACTCAAAATATAGTCTTAAAAATCTGAGCTAGAACTGAAAGTTTCTGCTAAAATTATTAAATAGATTTTTATTTGCATTTCATCTGTCAAGAATATTGTAGAGAAAATTTCTTTCTGGTTTCCATGGGAACACTCTTGTAAATGTATAGGGATTCAAAATGTAAAGTGGCTGGTGAAAAACTTGTGAAAATAAAGTGCATTTGCAGGTTTTTTTCCTTGATAAATGTATGGAGAATTAAAACCTTTGACAAGAAAGGAGTGATAGCATATGATTTTCTAGACATATGGGAAACGTGTGCAAACTCAAGAGGCATGAATTATTCCTCTTGAGCAAAAAAAAAAAGCTTAGCAGATGTTAGTGTGCAAGGACCGTGTAAACATTCTGGGGGCTTAAAGAAGGGTAATTTTAAAAATTCATCAATAGGAATACAGACACATGAAACTGCAAACCAAATATTTTTATAAAATTCACAGGTAGTGAGTATTTTGCTAGTTACTTTTCTCGGTTTTGTTTGAGTATGTGCCAGTAGTTTCCCATGAAATGTACTGGTCAGTAGGAATATGGGATATACTCTAAAAAGTGTTGTCATTCTTGATCATTACAATTTAGAAAGATTTTACGGTTTTAAGTATGTTAATCTGAGGATCAGACCCAGCTGTTCAGGGGACAGGACAGGCTGTCAGCTGTAATTGCATCACATGACCAGCAGCACATATGCCCCATTGAGCATTGTTGGTGGGGAGATGGAAAATTAACCCTTACAGCACAACCCTACTTGTCATCCATGAAATTTGACTGAAATTTGTCTAAGTTGTGAAGTAACTAGGAGACATTTTGCTCAAAAAGGATGATATGCACACAATAAATTAGACAATACAAGAGGAAATGAAGATGTTGTCAATCTAAATGGAGATAAACCCCAAATATTATTTGTGAAATTTACATTTTCAACTATATTTAAAATGTTTCAGCCTTTGTCAAGTATTCTGAAGAAAAAGAATTTTAGGAATGAAAAACAGGTCTCTGACAGAACTGAAAAGTGCTAATAAATTAAGTTTTATCTACAACTTCAAAGGAAATATTCTGTAGAGTAGCATATTTTCCATAACCTTTGTTTGTCTAATTAGCTTCCTGATCTACTGACTGCTCTTCCAATCTGAGACACATCTGTTTAGGTGGAAGACAAGACTCAAAATAAAGAAAATGGTTGTCTGTGAGTTTACAGGCTTCATCAGAGGCTGGAAACTAAATGGAGAGTAGTATCTAAATGGAGAGTAGGTAATGATTGTAGTATCATTATGGCTATTTCTCTTGGACACGTTCTTCACTTGTTAAATGTTTAAGGGGTTTTGTGCCTCCTTTCTCTGGACATGTTATATATAGACAAAAAGTTGAAGTAATGACAACACGGTATAATTGAAAAATAAGAGATCTTTGTCAATTAAAGCAATGTGGGAACCAAATACATGCTTTCATTGATGGAGTAAGAATGAGAAAAAATTAATTAACTATCAGTTTTCAGTAAACAACAGTTCTCACAAGCAGATATAGACAGCCACTATACTGACCTTAAAAGTGAAATATGTTTTGTGTATAAATAATAGCATTCTGCTAAATGTAAAATAAAAATTCAACCAGGTATATCAGCATTAGATTGAGTACTGTGCACAATACTGACATGAATACAAAGACTCCCTAAGGTTAAATTGGACTCCTACACTGAAATTCTAATTAGAAATATGAGTGCTCCAACTCTGTGTAAGTGCATGTCTGTTTAATTATTTTTGCTTTTTACCTTACATCTTATATTATTTCGTAGTCCTTTTCTTCCTCCTTTCTTGCTGTTTTCAAGCAACCCAGTCTCCTCACTTAATCTAAGTGTAGGACCTTCCTATAAGTTGGTATTAATTGATAAGCAGTGTTTAATTATTATTTTTCATCTCTGAAGAGACCTGATATTAACTCACCAAGGGCCCTAGACAAGCATCTCAACCCTTTGATTCACATGGCACAGCTCTGCCATCTTCTGACATATCTATTCTCCTGTCAGCAAGACAATATTTTATATTTTTCTTTTTTTTTTTTTGTGTAATACCAACAATATTTTTTCTATACTTTGTCTTTAGGAATTTCCTATCTATTTCATGGAGAATAGATACACTTAGTCTGGACCTGACAGATATGTTTTAACTGGGTAGGACAGCTGGTTTCTTTATCACACTAAATGACTTTTCAGAAACTTTTCTTTCACAGATATGAGTATAGTATCTAAACTACCAACAGATTGTTGTGTATTTTCTACTACTATGTCTCACTCTTGAAAGAATTCATTAGTTTCTTAAATTATTCATGTCTAGTATTAATTCATTTCATTTTATTAGGGAAATGTAATGAAATAAATCTGATTTTGTGTAGATTAAATTAATTGTAAATCCATTGCACATAATAAAGTATTTTCTATTCTAAAAGATGCGAATCTTACTGGTGAGGATGCGCTATATAAATTTTATTTTGATAAATCAAATTCCTTAAAAGAACTGTTGAAAATTTACAATTTTCCTCTTATAGAATAAATCTCATTAATTTGAATCAGTAACTTTCCCAATATTCTTAATGAAATTCCAACACACAAACAAAAAAATTTTAAACAGTTCTCAGTAAGTACAGTTTTATTAGTGAAAATTAAAAGGTCGCTGTGAGTCTTTTGGGCTCAGAATGAAATATTAAAAATCAGTTTTTTGATTAAAATTCATGTCCGTCTACATTGAAAATAAATTGAAGTGCAAATACATTGAGGTGGAACACACATGTACATGAGTCCTGAAGTAGCTAATATTCTTTCTGGGGCAAACCTAAATTCTAAGGTCTGAAATCTCCTTTTAATTGCTGATTTGCACTTTCTCAAACCCTTGTTTTCTTCAGCACTGGTGATCCTAAGCTTATTCAAAACTTTTCTCTCCCTACAGGCTATTTTGTCAGAGCTACCATTTCTTAGGAGAGACCTCCAAAAGGAATATATGCACAGCCTTTCTCTACAGGTCTTTTTCTTGTCAGTCCCAATAAAAGAAGACAAGACAGCCTTTTCAGCCGCAGGAAAGTCATAACCCCAGTATCCTTTGCTAAAAGGTCCCTCACTGCTTGTTCTTAACATATTCCTGGTCTATTCTGTAAGAGGAACCATAACATGGGTAAAAAAAAAAATCTGAAAATATTCTGCAAACCTGTTTAAAAATATGTAAATACTAGACAATGCCATACTTTACATTTAAACATTAGTAGAAAGTAACATTAGGTTCCCTAAAAACACACTTAATCCCTGTAAAACATTTAGTTTGAGAAGTCTAATTAGTACAGCATAGGACCCAACCGAACCCTGTCCTGAAAGAGTTCACAGGTATTTAATCTCTAAAACTGCAGATGGAATTCCAAGGTAAAACAGAATTTTTCTTAAGGCTAGATATGTGGAAGTCAGTCATAATGCCTGGAAGTACATCCAGACACATTCTTCACAAATATCACTTGTGAATAAAATGTTGAGGTGTATCCATTTGGTTTGTACCAGTTTGTCTGAAATGCAGCAGATGGGTTTTGGTTTGTCTTGGGGGAGTTTCTTCCAAGTATGATCATGAACTCCATATTCAGTGGTCTTACATGTAACTTTATTGCTAAAATCAGGAATGTGCTTAGGTTTGGCTAATCCATATGCAAGTTCTCTGTGATATAAATGATTACTTTTAAAATATATAGAGCAGACTGGTGGTTGATAATAATTCTTGGAAATTGACCCTGGTTACATTACCATTTATTTTTAGAATCTGTGACCTTTTGGAATAATATTTTTATAAGTGCAATAAGATGATCTAGTGTATGAATTAATGTTGTACTGATGGAACAGAGTTGATTGCACTCAGCCTTTAGCTTCATTCGCAGCAACACATTAGTTGTGAACTAGTGTGCAATAATTCATACCCTGTTGCTTCTTAGGTCTAAATATAACGTTTGTTCAGCATTAGAAATACAACCTAAAGGCACTAATGTTTTCAAATTTAGAAGTCCCCCTTAGTATTTTCATTTCAAATATATTGTTCCAGCTGCCATATGTTACAATAACAGTTTATTAAAGAGTGGCATAGACTTCAACCAAACTTCTGCACATATGCCTTCTGTACAGATACATTCTGTACTCAAGGTGTTGGGATGCAGTGACATGAAAGGGGATCTAAGAGTCTCTGTATTGAAACAATCATACTGTATCACCACTCTACCTTTTATTTTTACTGCAATTTTGATTCAAGAGGCACTTCATAAAAAGAAAGCAAAATTATTTTGAAAACATACTTGTATTATTTTCCAGAAAGAGTACACAATGAACGGACAGTCTAAGTATTAGTAATAAGGAGTCCTTAGGAAACTGAACCTAACATTTAGGTTCCTAGTATTCTCACATTATCCTCAAAGTCCCAGAGAAAAACAAGCACGGCAAGAAGGCGCTCAGAGAGGATTTTCTCTCAAGTCTAAAACTGAAGAAAAAGTTGAAGTTTCTCCCATCATCGCGGTACTAGCTTCTCTCCTAATGAAGATTTCATCACTCACATAAAATTAAAACTGGCAACAATGAATTCTTCAGAGTGACATGGGACCCCAAAAGTCTCTATCAAATTTAGGTCTGACACATAGGCAATCTTCAGTACTGTAGAAAATTGAATCCCAGTGTCTCACAGGCTGTCAGATGCCTTGCCCATTGGACTGTTAGGTGTGCATTGTTTAGTAGACTACATAAAATTATGTTGAGATTGAAAAACCTAAGAAAATAGGTGCAGATAAGGAACGTATGCAGATAATGAAGAAAAGACAAGAAATCAAAGATAAGTTCATGTACAGCATCTGGAAAACAAAGTTCAAGATCAAACCTTGCAGTAATACAAGTGGAATGAAATTTGGTTTCTAAAGCTGTCTAGCAAGTAGGCTTAACAGACAACAGGAGTTCATATGGTAAGCAGTACAGTAACTCTGATGACTCAGTGGAATAATTTCCTAAAGTTTCCTATACTTAACATGTCAGAATGCTGTCCTTTTGAAAATGTTGTAAAATTAAAAGTAATATTAGACCATTCTATTTCTAGCATTTGTTCAGTTACAGTTCTAAGAATGTTCTTGCATCTAACCTGAGGAACAGAACAGAGGTAACAGACTAATCTGCCCTTACAGAAAAAGCTATGTAGGTACTTAATCCAAAATCCTGTGATTCCGCTTTGCAACACTGATTGTATGAATTTGTTCTTTCACATTTCATAACTAAGTGGTCTGAATAGCTATCACAGCCTTTTATTTTCTGCAGATTACTCACCCATAAGATGAGTAAAACTATTCAACAGGAAAATGTATTTGTCCCTGCTCTATTAGTAGAAGCAAATGTTGTTACTTGGACTGCACTACAACAGAACCATAGACTTTCTATACACAAAGAAGTAGAAGTACTGCTATCATATAGGTGGCCATAATTTGTGCTAGTTTCAGCTAATCAGCATAGGGAACAAAGTGCAAAGATGGTATTGGAGTATGCACTGTAGATTTTCAGAGGTGTTGTCGGAAGCTAGATCCTGCTGAAGGCTTTCCCTGGTGTACCTGACATTCACTACTGTTAGCCTTCCTAGGTAAAGTGAATGTAGTTGGGTCAATCCATGCTACTCTACAGGTGCATTTTGTTCTGTAAATACTCTGTCTGAAACAAGGTTTCATGCTTCACTAATGTAACAGATCGCAGTATTTCTTGCAAAAAATTTCACTGTTTCCGGTTTAATTGATGCTATAGAAACAAGAACATTTGATAGAATTCTCGAACCCTGCATTTCTCTTCTCATCCTTGCCCTTCCCTTTAATTTTCTTCTTCTTTCCCTGCTCTCTTCTCTTGTATCCTTTATCCTCTCTTTCACTTCTCCCTTTCCATTCCCTTCCCTTTTCATTTTTTCCCCTATAGGTATTATCCAAAGCAGAGCCAGAATTATGCATCTTGCTTTCTTTCTGTAAATATCCTATCATAGCTCAAGGTAAAACTTAATAATATTGAGTTTAAAGGATACAAAGAGTTATTGCAAATATATCACAGAGAAAGGCATATTAGGGAAGCAAATTTATTCATAAATTAGAATGAGTTTGGAAGTTTCTGGTCCCTTAACTGTTCTACAGCATTTGATTGCAAGATCACTATCCCTAAAAAGAGTCACCAAGTCATTAAGATCCTGATGAAATGCAAGTGGCAGGAAAAGTAGGCTGTCTAGGAAAATGTGGAGGTATTAGGTAGCTAAGTGAATTCAGTTAGTCAGTTATTTTTCAAAAGTTCCAATGGCCTCATGATCTACACACTTTCACAGAAGTGACTAGATTTCATAGACCAGAGCTGTTTCAAAAAAATTGTCTTCAGGTTGCATGAAAAAGAATATAGCTTTTAGCCTCGGTTAACCCCCTTTATTAATATCTACTTTAGAGTGGATTTGTTGGAAACACGGTAGTCCTAGTACTAACTGCCAAGAAATAATCTAATATCATGCTAATTTATAATAGAAGTCAAGTATTAAAAATGTGGTTCCACTGCTAATCAAATTATAAGCAATATAAAGAATTTATTTTCTCAAAGAAAATTATTTCAAACTTGATTGCTTTTTTTTAGCTAAATAATGAAACCAACAGATGAAGCTTTTTCAGTTTACTCTATGTGTTTCTACTGTCATTGAATGATTTAATAGATACAAAATTTTGCATAAAACATTTTTAGGTAAATAATGATCCTTGTTAGATGGAGTTCTGGAACCAAAACACACGAAAAGAAATTGAGTTTAGGTCTCATATTACCTAGTGATGCTCCTAAAGGAAGGATTTGCAGCATGTTGCTGTATATACAGATGACATGATGACTCCCAAGAGCATGAAAATGTCATAAATATAATAGGAAACAAAAAAAGAACAATCTAGTATGTATAAAGCAATTTATTCCTCTGGAGCGATTATTTAAGAAAATATTGAATTTAAAGATCAAATGGTTTTAAGAGAAAGTTTAGTGTGAATTTTCAGCCAATACTATTTTATCTTCTACATGCAAAACCTAGGAGGCAATAGCACTAATTAAGGAGCTAAATTCAGTAATGACACAAGGCAGATTATAGAGTACGTTCTGTGCAGGTATCAATTCTATATTTAGAGCAGAGTTAGTTGGGTGATCGGCACACTCTAAATGCTAATAAGAAAGAAAAGGCTAGATAAGAGGAACATATCTATTTAATTGGTTGCCATTATGGCAGATAACAGAAGGGTATTTATCTCAATGTTTTTTTCCCATCTAACTCATATTATTCATTGAAACGTTTTTGACATATGAACTGAAAAACTGAATGTTATTTTTGTCAATGGACAATACTGCTAAGGGCAACACCTTTGTTGCCTTATACAACAGGAATAGGCCCACACCAGCTATCTTCAGGCCGATTCCACACTCCAAAAGTAGTGCATGGCTTTTCTCTGGTTTGCAGTGTCTCGTGGTGAGAGGCATTGTTCAAGATGTAGTAGAGGAGTGAGAGACGGAGTAAGAGGGTCCCTGAAAAACAATATCTGTTTTCAGACTGATTTGGGGACTCCAGTGTTTATAAGTAATAATTGCATTCAGACTTTGAAAAATGTGGTGGGATTGGCTATTATATGGCATGCAAGGGAAAAATAGAAGGATGGAGGTTGTGGAAGCAGTTCTGTAGGAATATTCATGCTTTATTAACCTTGAATTTTAAAATTAGTTCAACTATTCTCATAACTTCAGTTCAAAGTGTTTGCTTTAATACTTTGTCTTGACCCTGACTTAGAAATCTATATCTTCTAAGGAAGTTGACAGGCTAATGTATCCTAATGAGTTTCCTGTACTACTTTTCAAAAAGCTCTGTAACATAGTTTTCACTTGGCTCCTAGGTTATCTGGTGCTGCTGTGTTTATTGCTCTGCAAGTGTCAGTCCTGAAGAGAGATACCCTCAGGATCAGCTTTATTGATCAGCTTTATTCAAAAAATGTGTGCACATCCATATAGAGGAGTAATCAATGTTGTCCTCTGTTACTTGTGGAGAAACAACGTAAGTTGTGATCTCCCTGAGATAACTGAAGGATTCTGTATTTAGAACTGAGAAGCAATTTTTTTGTTCTAAGGCCTATATATTCAGACCATGACATCATTTCTTTTACATCTTTCTCTTTAACCTGTCAAACTGAGATACTTCTCATGTTAATTGTTTTGATATTAAACTGACACATTCAGATATCACTTTCTATGTGTGAATTCTTACTCAGTGTTTTGTGGTAATAATGACAACATCAATATTTAAAAATAAACAACTTGTTTAGTTTGTTAAATAAAGGCTTATCCTAAAAAAAGCAGCTCTTAAAATTCATCAAATTCAATGAATGAATGTCTCATTAAGTACAAAATGTCATTTAAATTGGAAAGTTATTACCTCCCACATTGTTACAGCTACTGCTAGAAATCACTTTCAACAAATCTTTTCTGAGTGCTCTCATCCCACAAAGCTATCATGTTTTGTCTCTATACATTGCTCATTACTGACAATTTCTTGCCCCATTCCAGCACACATTGTGGCATTTGAGGAATGTTTAAGGTTGAAATATATACTGTAGCCTAATGTTGAAGTGGGCCTTTCCATGAAAGAGATGTTTTTTTAAAAAAAAATTTAAAAAGTTAAATTTTAACTCTCATCTGTAGTGAGTCTGGTTGGGATAGAGTTAACTGTGTTCACAGCAGCCCTTTTGGTGCTGTGTTTTGGATTTGTGGCTAGAAAATGTTCACAATACACCAGTGTTTTGGCTGTCACTGATCAGTGCAGCACTCTGCTTCCCTCAGGGGATGGGAACAGGCAAGAAGCTGAGAGGAGATACAGCTGGGAAAGCTGGCCCAAATTGGCCAAAGGAGTATATTCCTTACAATACAACATCATGCTCACCAATTAAAAGTGGAGATAGGGGAAGAAGGAGAGACATTTTGTCTTCCAAGAAGGCCATTGCTCTGACATGAGCTGGGCATTAGTCTGACTAGGGGAGGTACTGAATTCTTAGACTTTCCAGTGTATGGTAACCAATGATAAACTTGGAGGTACAGCTTGAAGGTTTAGTGCATTTATAAAAATAAAAGCTTCCTTTTCTCTGATGTATAATTTTGATTTTCCTCCAAAGACTAAGGATGTTCTTTAAATATGAAATGTGATTAGCATACTTAAGATCTTCTACTTCATGTGCAGTGAACTCCAATTCACAAGGCTATATTTAGTGGGAAAAGAATACTTAGAAAAGAAGCCAGTATTGGTCAATAGCACTGTTAACCCCCTAATTTCATAAAAATAGTGAAGTACCTTTAGAACTTGAATTGCAAAAATAGGGAAAAAATAAGCAAGTTGCTCAAACAAAGCTAATTGTGCCCACAGCCAGGGTAATTACAGGCCTAATTTGAGACCTCTGTATCTTGAAGCCCTCAGGAGTATTTTCAAGATAGAAGAGCTATCTGAGATGTCAGATTGGCAAAGCATAAAGTGAAAATAATGAATATAGAAGATTACAAAGTACATGAAACACTGTTAGGCACCAAGTAGATGTGAGTAGATTTAAAGAGCATATATAAACATTTCAAAATCAATATTCCACACCATTTATTATTATGCCAGTTTATGAATGCATAGCCTAGAAAATGTTTGTTTTTAAACAGTTTGTTTTTCTACCTTTGAGCTTTTCTTAACATCCAGAAATTTTTCATTCTCCATGCCTCATGAAGACTGAGAGAGAGAAAGAAGACCGGGCATGATAAGGCCTCCAGTATCACAGTGGTTCTTCTTTCTTGCTTATCATAAGATCATACAACTAGGACTAGGACAGTGCCAGGAGATTGGCTGGGAAGGAAAGCTACCAAAACCACTGACCAGTGTTCAGAGAACTGCTGAGATAAAGGAGTAAGGCAGCTATCTGAAAATGTTAGTGCCCTGTGTGCACCCAAAGGCTCTGCAATCTCTTACCCCTTGTCCCTCCCCATCTCAGGGATTAATTACTGTGTTCAAGGTCATCTTTGATATAGTGCCTCTGCATGGCCTTGAGTCAAACTGCTGGGAAAAGTGCAGTATGAGAAAGAGTCATGAGAAGCCTCATCCTTGCACTTTCCTTGAGAGCTACATTTAAACTGAGGACTTCTCACTTGGACCTTGCAGCACTATGTTGCAAGTAAGCCTGCATGTGGATGGCTTGACTTTCTGGATTGATGTCAAACCCACTTCATCATTATGGGGTTGTTTGACAGTCATTCAGCTGTGGGCTGACTCTGGTTAACATCACCTGACCCACTCTGTTCTTTTGGATCAGGTATTGGGGTAACTGCAGCCCCTGTGAGTGAAGTCAGAGCCCTGTACCTGCCTTGCTGTCAATCTCAGCTCACCTTCCCTTGAAGAGCAGCCTGCTCCTGCTGCTTCCTGACCTGAAAAAAACCCACATTAAAAATGGATTGCATGACAAGATGAGGACCTCTTCATTCTATCATACACAGAGATCACCTTTGTAGGCAAAAGCCTTCACTTTCTTATAAAAATCTTTGCAGGCAAATTTTTATTCCTTCCATCCTGAAACTAAAGACAAGAAAATAAGCATGAGAAATAATCATACCATTATCTTATAGACTTAATGAAGACAAAATAGAAATTTCTTTCTCTTCCTGGAAACACAAAGGCAAAATCACTGAGAAGTGAATTTTTTTCTTATTTGCATGATGAAGAAAGAGGGTTTATAACATAAGGCACATCGAATACCTCCATTGGCATAGTGCAGAATACCGTAGAACTCTCAGGTCAAACACCACCCTGGCAATCAAGAGCCAAACAATTAGTGTGAATACCAATGGAGAATTTAGGCTAGATTTTGATCAGCCAGTACTACTAGTAGAATATTCAGATAATTGTTTCTTCAACTCCCTTTTCTAAGTCCATAAGTTCAGATATCTTCTTATGTATTATTTCTATTCTTTTTTATATTTTTAATATTTCTGTGTCTTAATTACAAATGTAAAAGTATTTTTTTTCCAGATTTATTGTGTTAAATATTGAGTACAGAATAAAAACACACAAGATTTTTATGAACTGTTGTTGCATGCACAGGACCAATTCTACTGAGGAAAGCTAATTTCATCTTGAAAGTTGAAGTCTCATTTTGTATCAGTGATGCATTGATGCAAAAAGAATGTCGTACAATAAATGCCATGAGCTACAATTTATACAGGGAAAATAGCAAATCCCAGGCAAATTAACTTAGTCATAACTTGCATTTCAAGGGAAACATAACATTTCAAAATTTTTCTGTAAATATTAACCGAATACCAAAAATCAAGAAAGTGAATTAGACTCATTGAAGAATGTCGAATCATGGGGCATGGGCAAAGGATTCATTATCAGGTTTATCATACCTCAGTCAATCCATCAAAGATGCCAGGATTCGTACCACAAGAAAAAGGGATGTTTGCAGGCATAGATGCTCATAGACCATTATCTGCTATACCTCTTTAGATTACTGGAGCTTTTTAATGTCATTTTGAAATTCAACTGGATATAAGCTATGGAGAGCTTGTCATGCAAGCAGATGTTAGCAGCGTTCATCAGCAGAAACTTGTTAATGAAAAGGTTTCATGGTGGTTTTCATATCCAGTTCAAGCTTCCTTTTACTAAAATTTACATATATAAAAACACTATTTTTATGTTTCAGAAGTATTGGAAATAGCCTTCATATCTGCCATATTTGGGTCAGTAACATGAAAGCAGAGAGTCATAGAATGGTTTGGCTTGGAAGGGGCCTTAAAGATCAGCTAGTTCCAATCCTGCTCCTGTGGGCAGAGATGCCACTCACTGGTTGAATTGCTCAGGGCCCTATCCACCCTGGACTTGAATACTTCCAGGGTTGGGATATCCATAACTTCTATGGGCAACCTGACTGTGCTGAAGGCCTTAAGCAGTCTATGTAGATGACTTTGGTCAGTCTTCCCTTGTTAGCCACTGCAGTCACTCCATCACAGAAGGCCTCCAGATTGGTCAGACATGATTTGCCCTTAGGTGGAACGCCCTTGTTTCACTAAAAACTTTATCTCAATGATATGTCAATGTCAAGCCTAACTAGGGTTAATACCAGTTCTGCCAACACAATGGTGTAGACAATAGGTACAAGACTGACATGAAAATAACATACCTTTCTACTTGCCCACAGTTATATCATGCATACTCCTTGCCCCCAGTGTGATCCAATGCTCAGACAAAATAAAATGTGCAGCTGACTCTGAATGCAAGTAAGTCAAGGATATGGGCAGAGAATAGTTTCTGTAGAATTTGTAACTGTACTTTTGTCTACTTCAACAGATTTAAACCCCCAGGTCAAGACTTTTTATTAGTATGTTTACATATGTTTTGCAGCCAGGCCAAAGTTTGCTCTACTCTACTATGACCCTAGATGGCTTAACATAGCACAGCACTGAAGAAAATATACGTTCCTTTAAATCTGACCTTAATGGGTTAAAAATAAGCTGGAGCCAATGTGGCTTTTCCTAGCAACAGGCTCACATGTGGCTAGAGCACTGTGGAGGGAGTGAGCTCTGGTGTGCCTGTAAAAGATTCCCCCATATATTAATAAACAGATATTTTTTACATATTACAGACTTTTTTCTGTGTCCTGTTGTTGAGGAGATTGTGTCCATTCCAGGCAACTGTTGGTCAGACTTCTGTTGTACTTAGCATTGGTCTGCTTTCTCCAGATTCCATTAAAATATTTGTTGCATGAAATTGTCAGTAGTTCCATATCAGGGAGCAGCAAGAGTAGGCTGCCCTGCAACACTGGGGAAGCCAGAAGCTGAGCATGATAACAAGGCAGGCAGAGGTTCCATTGACAAGGGTCTCACAGCACCCAAACAAGGTGAACAGAGAAGGTCCATGAGAGTAATCAGTTGCAATAATCTAAATCACTAGTTCTTGATGATGAGTCAGTTCCAAGGTCAATCGGGGAAGCTGATCAGGTCCAATGACATTGGCCTGGGTGTCCATGTAGACCTTGGAGAGAGAGATGTTGCTTATTTGAGGCTCAGGTTATTGAGCTTATTGCAGGACAGTTTGTCAGAGACCAAAATAGTCAATGGCTTAAACATTCTAGGATCATGGAAAGACTTTTGTCTACTGTAGCAAACTGAAAAGAAACAGCTGCTCACCCAGCAAGGTCTACCCTCCCTGAACATGCCTACTGTGAAAGGACCTGTGGATCAGATAAGTGGGTGCCATTGTCCAACTGTCCCAGGTGCAGAAGGATGTGAATACCTGAAGCTACAAACTGGATTTCCAGGTAAGGGAAGAGGCAAATCTTGTGAGGTGGGATGGTTCTTTTTCTCATGCCAATGTCCTCCCTTACATGATGACTCTGCTGTAAAACCTTGAAGACATTTTGCATGTGGCCTGCATCTCAAATGTTGGGCCATTATGGACCATGATTGATCATAGGTCCTAAGAGATGCCAGAGACATGTCCTGTGACACGATTCATTATAAAAATCCCCACCCCAGGATAGGTATGAGGCGTTCTCACCTGAACTTGAAGATCATAAGATTTCAGCAGATTTGCAGGGGGCTTCCCCCAGTGCGTCAAGACCATCACTTCAATCAAGAGACACCGAGGACCAAGTTTCATTACTTGATCAAGTGGGTGGTGTCTTTATATTTTCCCCCTTCCTCCCTTCCTCCTTCCTTTCCTCCTTTTCTCCTTTCCTCCTTCCCTCGGTCCCTCCTTCCCTCGGTCCCTCCTTCCCTCGGTCCCTCCGTCCCTCCGTCCCTCCCTCCCTCCCTCCCTCCCTTCCTTCCTTCCTTCCTTCCTTCCTTCCTTCCTTCCTTTTCTCTCTTTTCTCTCCTTTCTCTTCTTTTCCTTTTCAATATGTTTTATTTTTGCGCCTTAATATTGCTGTATTCCTTGTGCATTTCCTTAAGTGCTATTTTTATGCTTTAATATTGCTGCCTGTACCTAATAACACCCCAAATGGCAACACACTTGTTTACCTTTGAAACAATATTGTTCTAAAATAAACCCTACCTATACCTGTTTACAAACACTGATTATTCAGTGTCTTTCACTCTAATACATCCCAAGGGATTTATTAACAAGAATCTGAGTTACCCTCCCGTTCTAGAGTGGGCCAGAACACTGTTACCTTAAAATATTTGGTTTATTAAAAAAGAGGAAGCAGAAAAGTGGTTTCTTTTTTTATTTTGATATATTAATTTGAAGATGAATTGCAGTATCTCATAAAAACTGGACTGTTTGCATCATAAATGAATGCCTTCCATTTGAGGAGTTCATCCTTCTGTACTCAAGGCCAGCTTGCTGAAAAGAAGACATTATGAGGAAATGGAAAGAGCCTCTGCTCAGGGTGTCCCCAAAAGACTTCTGAGAAGCCTCAACAGGGCTCTTTGCTTTTCAACTGAGTTTCTCATTGTTGGTTCCTGCTTAGGTTACACTGGATTGGTGCAGAAGCCATGCCTATGCTTATACTTAGAGAGGCACCCCACTAATCCAATTTTCATCCTGACCTGTGGTCTGGCTTCCTGGTTTGACCTCTGAGTTCTGTGGACTTGACCGGAGGCACTGACACTGGTACAGTTAACATGAGTTAAGCTCATTTCTGCTAAGTTTTCTCAGAAACATTACAAAACCATGAAAACAAAAGTTACATTTTAATATGGGTTGTTATTTCTGTAGAAAAGGCATTTTTTTAAGGAATTTTTTTTTGGCGTCGTTTTGTAGTAGAGGTATAATTAATCTGCCAAAAAGCAGAGTAAGGAAAAAAAGCTACTCTCTGCATTTTTTTGTTCATTTTAAGACTTTTTTTAACAAGTTTTTGTTTCTCCTTTTCTGGTTGTTTTTACAATTATCTTTCTTTCTGTTCTTAATTGGTATATACTTTTGTATTTTTTTAACTGTATGCTTTTGGGCCTTCTGAACAAATTTGTGCTGCTGTACTTAGATTAAGTGGTGGTATTGCATCAGAAACCAATTCCCTCAAAACAGACTGATGGTCCATCTGGTTCAGTATCCTGTTTCCTGTAATGGCTAGTAACAGATGCTTGACAGGAGATTGCAAGAAATCCCATAGAGCCCAATTTTGATACATTTATTCATTAGTGTATAATTTTTTGAGTTAAAGGTGGACATTGTAGAGTTAACATGTTTTTATTTTAAAAAGGTATCTTACAACGTAACAGTGACTATTCTTTTTCAACTATATCTTCAATCCTTTCAAACATGATCAGTCCTTTTATGAATCATACTATGTGATCCATCATCATATAAATCACAAAACAGAACTGTTTTCTCCAGTCAAATGTAAAAGTGTAAATATTTATTCTTCTGCATTTCAGATTATTTATCCAGGTCATTAGTGGATTAAATACCTGTTCATGGTATACTTTTTAGAAAGAATAAATCATACAAACTGTCAGAGAATACATTCAAGACTAAGCAAGCATATTTGCCCAAATTAAACAATAATTAACATCTGGAGCACCTGGAATTTATTGAAATTAAGTATCTGTTATTCAGAAATTATCTTCCCTCTATATACAACCAGTAACAGCAATACTATCACTGGAACATGTAGATGAGTCATTTTCTCCATTATAATTTCTAAGTATGGCTAAAGGATCACATTCTAGTCATTGTGTTAACAATACAAGTAAGCAGCTAGTATTGCATATAAAATTCCAGTTGCCTTCTAATTGATTCTAGATTTGGATTTTTCTTTCTTTTCACATCCCTGTGCTATACACAAACCTCCAGGTCAGTGCATCTGCAGCAGTGTACACATTATAAATTCCAAGCAATGTGAATGCTGAACAGATGGTTTTGTGCCAACCATTGCTACTTCTTGACCCTGTCTGCAGCTTTGTTTCAAAGCAAGAAGCACTGAGATGAATCTTTTTTACTGGCATTTCTTTGGAATTTATGATTATAATAGAGTTAGAACTTTTAATTATTTTGTGAGTCTTGAAGGGTTCCATGTCACAGAAAGTACCCAAAAGTAGATCAGATATCACATGCACTGACAGCTTAAAAGAGGGCACAAAGATGAGTTGCAATAGATGTTCAGAAAATTTAGCTGGAAGCAACCACAGAGTGTGTAGTTTTCTTGGCACTCTGAAACTCTCCAAAACAGAGAGATTTTAGGAAAAAGGCAAAAAAAAAAAAAAAAGATAAAAAAGACCTTTAAGTACTGATGCTTGCCAATTTTACTTAATATAACAGTATCTAAATGGAATATGTTTACAATTGTCAGAACATGTATTTTAAGTCAAAATAGAACCCTGCTATTTAGGGCAATTTTCCATCATCTGTAAAGTTTTATAAAGACCGTAAAAAGTATTTCAAAACACATGAAGATTCAAACCCAGACATTCAAAACTTTCATTATGTCTGATGTAAAAGTGCCTGCAGAAACCTAATTCTTCACCGTCATTCCCCTTGCATGCTATTGTAATGTTTTGCTTAATTAAAGCAACACAAACACTGGTTTTCACAGGACTCTTGTCCCATTCACTGCAGAGGATGGACAATACTTTCTTATTGAGAATTTATTCAAAGTTTTGTGTTGTGGTTATTGCTGAATATGTGGTTCTATGCCTTTTTTACTCTGCATTACTCAAACTTAGAAGATGGAATTCATTAATGTCTTTTCTGTGGCATTCATTACTGTGCTGTTTGGCTATTTTGGGCAACACTTAATCTATGTTCTTTTGGTCCTTTTAACACCGAGGGTGATGTCCTCATTTTACATTGCATTGAGACAGAGAGTAAAGGGAAATATATCTTTTAAACTAAGAATCCCAAATCAGAGAAATCCATCTTCAACTTTCATATATAGAATAATTTATTATATTTCTTATACATATAATTTGTTGCATGGAATTATTTATAGGATAATTTATATCTTTATACACAACTACTTCTATTGCAAATATAAGTACTTGCCATTCGAGCAAATCAGACTTCCAGGCTCATGCTGAATCTCCTATTTGAGATTCCTGCAAAGTTGCTGGCTACTTAAGCCATTGAAGCAACTTAACTACTGTCATACTCTACATGTAAAGACTGAAAGTATACAAGACATACTTATCAGCCAAGTAATAAAGAATGTCATTGCACACTTTGAAAATTATATTTGTTTTATATTTCTCACCATATCCTCCAGACCTTACTCCTTTTCTGCTCTTCAGTTTCTAGGCCATTATAATATGCTGTTATAAAGATATTACATCATAGAGTCATAGAATCGTAGAATCACAGAATCACAGAATCATAGTTTGGGTTGGAAGAGAGCTAAAAGATCATCTAATTCCAACCCTCTTGCCATGATCATGGATGCCACCCATGAGACCAGGCTGCTCAGGGCTCAAACTACCAGTGTTACAATCCTGTTTGAAATTGTAAGTGGGTTCTTTTAATTGACTGCTCAGCAGGCGAGATTCAGGCACACAACTCCTTATGTTGGGTCTCAAACAGATACTGTCTTTATTGGGGAAACAAATAAAAGGAGAAAATGCAGGAGGAGGGGGAGAGATAAGGAAAGGGACAAGCTAAAGCAAGGAAAAGAAATTACCACCACCAGTGGGAAGAACTTTATGGAGAAAACAGGTAGGTGAGGGCGAGCAGAGGTAGGCAGGGTGAAAAGGCGACGACAAGGAGAGACAGGCAGGACAAGGAGTGTGAGCAGCAGTCAGGCTCAAACCCTGGGTGAGCCCAAGATGGAATGGCTGGCCCTCAGGCACCCCCGGGCACGGTTTTATATACCCTTTTGTGGGCGACCATTGGTTGGCTTGGCCCCAGGCAGACCCCTCCAGCAGCCAGGCAGGGAGAAGTGTAACCATCTTCCTGTGCTTTTGCTGCCAGTCCCGCCCTGAGGGCTCCCCAGGATGTCTGCCAGCAGCACAGAGACGTCTCCAAGGTCGATGAAGGCAGCCCTGAAGAGAGCCCAGGTCGGTGTCCACCATTCCCCTTGGTCGCTGGGCTCTGGGGGGGCACTGCTCCTGGAAGTGCAGAACTTATATTCGGCTTCAAAGTAACTCTGTCCTAGGTGTCTAAATTGCCCCGTTAACTCTTCTCACACTTTTGTGAGAGCGACTAATTACTGCCCTGGTCAATGTAAAAACATATTAGAGAGGTAGAGGCACAACAGTCTCTTACAACCTGGCATTACTGCCCCTTAATGGGGCATCCACAGCTTCTCTGGACAATATGTTCCAGTGCCCACCACCCTCTAAATAAAGAATTTATTCCTAAAAGTCAACCTAAACTTACCCGCTTTCAGTTTAAAAACGTTGTCTCTTCTCCTGTTTTTATATCTGTCCATATAAAAAGTCCCTCCCTCCTTTTTATAAGCCCCCTTAAGTTATTGGAAGGCCACAGTGAGGTCTCCCTTCAGCCTTCTTTTCCCCAGACTGAACAACCCCAGCTCTCTCAGCCTGTCTTCACAAGAGAGGTGCTCTATCCCTTAGATCATCTTCATGTCCGTGCTCTGGACTCACTTTAACAGGTCCACATTATTCCCATGCTGAGGACCCCATACTCCAGGTGGGGTCTCACAAGGGCAGAGTAGGTGGGTAGAGTCACATCTCTTGACCTGCTGGCCTCTCTTTTGATGCAGCCCAGGATGGGGTTGGCCGGGGTTGGCCAGGGCCGTGAGAGCACACTGTCGGCCCCTGTCCACCATTTTGCCCACAAGAACCCCCAAGCCCTTCTCCACAGGCCTGGTCTCAATTACTTCTCCCAGTCTGTGCTCACTTTGGAATTGCGCTGACCCAGGTACAGCACCTTGCACCTGGACTTGTTGAACTTGTTAGGTTCTCGTGGACCCACTTCACAAGTTTATCCAGGTCTCTCTGCATGGTATCTCTTCCTTCTTTTGTGTCAACTGTGCTGCTCAGCTTTGTATCATCTAGAAACTTGCTGAGGGTGCACTAGTTCTTACTGTCTATGTCATTGATAAATATTTGAAGAGCACCAGTTCCAAGACAGAGCCCTGAATGACTACATACTGTATATTATTATATTTTTTCTTATCAGTTTTTGTTCAATGTCTGTGTAATTCTTAGACATCTTTATAGTTTCTAACTTCAGTTTTCTTTTTTATTCATTTTCACTTCCCATAGCTTCTTTAAACCTCTTTAGAACCAACTCCACAGGTTTTTTATTTAGGTATTTGTCTGACCTTTATTTCTACCTCTTTTTCATCCATGTGATTAGGTAATTCACTGAAGCACAAATAAAATAATGTCTATATTGTACCAGAGCTTAACCCCATTCCTCCATTAAGCAATTAGTAATAGCAATTGCAGCAAGTGTTCTACAGCATGTTCCCAACATGCTGCATGTTCGATGAAGTTCAATTGCAAAATAGTAGAAATTTACTGCTACTAACATTACAGTCAACATACAAGTTTGTTTATGTGTTATATAACTGCAACATTTTGGCAGATCTTTGTAGGGGTAGCAGAAGGACTATTACTCAGCAAATGCCATTGCCTAATGAGAAGCTCTAAAGTACAACAGCTACCTATAACAGGTGTGAATTTTTCTTTAGTCTTTTTTCTGGATTAAATTTTAAAATAAAACAAAACAAAATAGGACAAGACAAACAACATGGATGCAAAAAATTAGCTCAAATACATATACAGTTTCAGAGCAACTAGACATGGAGAATGTGATGTTTCAGAAAATTTAACCAATAGGCAAGCGTGTCACTTAGAATTCAATGCTACAGGAACTAATGGAAAACTATAATATACCTGAAATCTGGACATAATTGAAAAACCTAGAAACTAAATAAAAAAATAACTGATATGGTCATAAAGGTTAGGAAGATCCTGATCACTACACTCCATACAGAGTCACAAAATCACAGAATGGGTAAGGCTGGAAGGGAACACAATGGGTCATCGGGTCCAACCTCCCTGCTCAGGCAGGGTTATCCCAGAGCACATGGCACACAATTGCGTCCAAACAGTTCTTGAATATCTCCAGCTGAGGGAGAGAACACAAACTCTCTGGGCAATCTGTTCCAGTGCTTGATCACCCATACAGTAAAGGTTTTCCTCATATTCATGTGGAACTTCCTGTGCATCAGTTTCTACCCATTGCCTCTTGTCAATTAGTTGACACCACCAAGAAGAGCCTGGCTCCATCCTGTTGGCACCCTCCCTACAGATACTTACAGACATTGATGAGATCCCTTCTCAGTCTTCTCAAGCTGAACATGCCCAGCCCCCTCAGCCTTTCCTCATAAGAGAGATGCTCCAGTCCCTTAATCATCTTTGTCACTCTCTGCTGGACATACTCCAGGAGCTCCGTGTCTCTCTTGCTCCAAAGAGCCCAGAACTGGATACAGTACTCCAGATGGGGCCTCACTAGGACTAAGTAGAGGTACAGGATAACCTCCCTTGACCCATTGACAATGCTGTTCCTACAGTACACCAGGATACCATTGGCCTTCTTGGCCACAAGGGTGCCGCGTTCAGCCAGGGAAAAAAGGATCGGGTCCACGCAGGGTGAGGGTGAGAACAGTAGTGAACCGTTTATTAGGGAGGGGCATCAGACTTTTATAGGGTAAGGACGGAAGAGTCTGGAACCTGGGCGGAGAACAGGGTGGAGTTGGGGGTGGTACACGACACAAAAGGGATAAGGCAGTGGAAACATTACATATACAGTGGGGTAGGGGAGTGGCTAGCCTTATATGGTGCCGGTGCACTGCACCACTGGCTAGCCGATAGGGATAGGGGGAACAGGAACCGATGGGGAACTGGTAACCGGGGCAAAGACAACCAATAGTAACTTTAGGAGTGGGAAACCAAGACCAATAAGAACAATTGAATATTGATAATTGCATAACAACTTATTACAACTTAATATATTAACAACAGTAAAAATTATTTAAACTTGAAACTTGGATTCTTCATTAAATCTGCCGACTCCAGTGTTGGTGATTAGGCTCTTTTGTCTCCGATGCTTCTTCATTCTTAGATGATTGTACTTGTAATTTTTTCCAGGATCCGAAGTCATTTGCTGGTTCCCCAGCACAAGGGCACGCTGCTTTCCTTTAACTTTTTAACTCTGATAAGTCACTTACACATCATGTGTTTGCATCATTATTCAAATTTGTCTCTTTCAGTCCATTCATAACGGCTGTTAATAATAATCTGTACATCTGTATTAAGCAATAAACATACATATATGAAGAGAGATCTCTTCATGTATTGTTGTCCTTATATATGTCCTTTTTATATATAGTACTGTTTTTCTTAATGTCCATGTTCTAATTTAATATGTTATTGATATGGTTTCGAACCCAATAAAACAAATAAGTGTTACTTTTCAGTTAATTTTCTGAAATGGCGGTAATCATTAATACCCACTATTTTTAATTATTTTCTACATTTATTATATTTTAAATGTTGAAGGAGGAACAGTTTATGTTGCCATAAAGAACAACAGATGAGAATAACAAAAATATTACAAATGAAGATAACATGACATGAACATTACAAATGAAAAGATGATGACTTAGAGCCTAAGTCCTATGAGAAGTGGCTGAGGGAGCTGGGGTTGTTTAGCCTGGAGAAAAAGAGGCTCAGGAGAGACCCTATTACTCTCTACAACTACCTGAAAGGAGGTTGTAGCCAGATGGGAATCAGTCTCTTCTCACAGGCAACTGGTGACAGGAGAAGATATAGCTACAAACTGTGCCAAGGGAGATTTAGTTTGGACATCAGGAGGAATTTCTTCATGAAAAGGGTTGTTAAACATTGGAATAGACTGCCCGGAAAGGTGGTGGAGTCACCATCCCTGGAGGTGTTCAAGAAATGACTAGACTTGGCGCTCAGTGCTATGGTCTAGTTGACAAGCTGGTGATTGTTCAAAAGTTGGACTCTATGATCTCAGAGGTTTTTTTCAACCTAAATGATTCTGTGATTCTGTGGCATTAGGGGGCTTGATTTCTCACAAAATATTTTCACCAGTTAATAGGTGATTTAAATTTGTGTGAAAAAAATAGTAATATTAAGATTTAGTTTTAACTGAAGTAATTGCTCTTTGCAGTAAATATTTTCTTTAAGGAGTAAATCTAAGGCTACCTTGCAACTTCCTCATTCTGGCAAGCATTACACTTTTGTATTTTTTTATGGCAGGAGAGATTAGAAATCTCAGTTGAATATAGGGGCCTTGCTGGCTTAGCCACAGAACTGAAATTTAGAAAAACCTCTTCCCCAAAATCTTTCAGTTTAAACATGCAAGGTGGGCCTGTGGGTGAATGGTACACACTGTTACAATATGCGCACACTGATATGCATTGTGAAAGGACTTTTTTAGACTTCTCCACTTCATAACTTTTGGTTGTGCAGAAGTAATTCTGAAATAAAAGAGAGAAAATGGACAAGAAAATTAATTAAACAATGATTTTGAGAAGCTCTGAACTCTTTTTAAACACAGAATGAGTCATGGGAATATTTTTTTATTTTCTTAATTGAATATCAGACTGAAACAGTCAACATGTTATGGCGTAGCTTTATTTGACTATGATTATACCAATAAAGTTGACTGTTAGCTAGATTTTAGGTTATAGAAGTGCAGTTACCATAGAGCTGTTATTTAGAATGAGATTCACTGTTAGGGATTCCCAAATAGTTTGAATTTTCCAGCATATCTGAGGTCACATTAATATTTCATCAATGAACAATCTGCACAGTGGAGACTTATGACTTAACTGGTCATCAGTGATGAAGCGATAATATTTCCTTCACAATCTAAAAAAGTGCTATTTAAAAAATAACATGATAAAGACAGGGACTATTTCAGTCAAAAATAAAAATGTTTTCTTGTTTGTATTTTCTTCATCCCTTTCAGGAAGAGACAAGCTTTTGTATCAGTAGAAGTGAATAATTGTTATTCAAGAGTGTTATTATTAATATAAGCTTCCTACACACAGCTCAGCCAAAGAATATTAGTTCAGATTCATATTATTTAATTAGCATGCAGTGATAGTGGGGTACAGTTGTGATGCCCTATGTATAGCCTTGCTATCTTACATATTTTTGAATAATGAATGTATAATTATGATATGCAAATTTTGACTTTTTAACTGGTATGATAATGTGTCACCTAATTTGGACCACTTCTCTGTGTACCAATTTGTAGTAATGAAAAACTTTGGTTCCATCTGTGTTCTTATCGGAACATGAGGTATAAGGCTATTAGTACAACAGTCCACTGCAATTCATAGACTTTATAGCTGAGATTATTACACATGACTGCCTGGAAATGAACCATAAATAAGCACGGCTTGGTGAGCTGAAAACAGCGCTATGAAATATCAGACAAAACCCCATATCTCTTGTCTCATCTCTCATTACTAGTATAGACAAAGAACTGGACATACAAAGGAGAGGAAAACAGCAATTTTTCTGCATGCTAAATGAATTTTTTATTTGGTTATTTCCTGCTAGTCAAGTGCTGACTTTAAGGTATTAATTCAAAACTTGCTTGGAAGTTAAGAGACAGGGCCCAGTAGACCCAAATATTACACATGCAAAAATGAAATATAATATTAAGTACGTTTAGCATTTTGCATTAAAGTCTTTATTTTATGGATTTGCTACTTTAGCATTGTATCTAACTACAACAAAAATAGTTTGAGACACCATAATAAATTATTTGTGAACAATTCAATTAAGTTTTTGTGATGATATGAATTTATAATGCTGTCTAATGTTTTGAATATTTATTACATATGTATTTTATGTTGAGCATATTGTTATACCCTCCAGGACATTTTGCAGGAGACATTTCATTTGAAGTGTTATTTCCTGAAGGAACAAGCAGAAGTAAAATTCTTCTCTATTGATTCAACATGTAATGGCACTCCTCTCTGCTACATAGTCAAAGACCTTATCTGCAAAACCTTTAGTCCAACTAAAATCAAACTATTATCAGGCATGGGGTGGGGGGGGAAATAGAGCAGTAGTTACATTAAGCAAAACGAACTAAATCCTTCTCAAAAGCTCAAATTACTTGTTTGAATCTTGAATTGATTTCAATAAATACTGCTTTTCCTTCTGTTCTCAACAAATTCTTTTGTTTTCTTGAGTTTCCTTTTGGTGTGAGAAGTATTTTTCAAGTTATCCATCATCATCAAATCTCTTATCACAGGTCTTCCACAGGGCCAGACATACTGAGTGCCTTCTGAAGTATCAGATTGCTTGGACTGAATCTTCTATGCCCCTGAGTAAAGCAAGCTGAACAGCACTGGCTTCTGGCAATCAGCATTTTTGGGTTTTTATTCTACAAGGGTAAAATAATGCATAAAGTAATTGTTTAACGCAGCTTTTGGCTCTCTCCTAACTCCATAAATAGCATGCCGCCAAGACACGAAAGACACAAAAAGGCAGCCATAGACGTCGTTACTGGTTGTTGGTCGTTGAGACCCAGCAGTAGATTTAGAGGAGGCAGTGAGGGTTTTTTATTTCCCAGATGAAGGCACTAGCCTTAGGATAAATGTTAGTTTGGTCTTTGTAATGGCTATTGAAAAGGTTCCATTCTGTTTGCTGACAAAGATTTTATTTATCCTAATAAAATCAGTTCTGCATCACAGACATGTGCTAACAGAAGATGGTAGAATTGACCTTTCTGTCATCTTCTTTGTTATGATTTTTTTTTTTCTTTTGGTACTAATGGGATTTGCACACCACATCACATCCCATCCCCTAACTATCATCTCCTAAATGTTGACAGCAGCTGTAAGAGCTAGAAAAACTTATATTAATTTCCATGTCTTAAAATGTGTATGTCATCCTGTGCAAAGAGGTGAGGTGGCTTCTTCCTCTGTCAGTACTTTGGTCTATCACTTTCAAGCATCACTCCTTCAGTCCTTTCCCCTTAATTTTACTCTGATGTCCTCAAATATTTGCAACAAGGCCAATCAGAGTAATTTTTAGGTATCTAGCTCTTGCTGACTTCAAGAATACCGCTGATATTCCCTGTTTTCCTAAACATCAGGGATGAGACTTCTTCCTTGAAGACACATTAACTAAATAAAACAAGTTGTTATTGGCCCTTCTTTTCCATATTTTGTTCTAAGAAACATACTACTTTCCTCTTTCTTTCCTAAGCCCTAACAGTTTTCTCATCAGAAATATTAACCAGTGGGAAATGGTTGGTAACAATATTATGTGATACAATCAGTTAGTGTGTTGTTTTCTCATGAGTATAAATTTCTTAGCAGTTTCCTGTGAAAAATCAAATACTGTACCTTTTAAATTACAATTTTAGCAAATTTCACTATGCAAAATATTATTTTTCCTACCCTTTCAATGCCTATTTTGAGTAGAAGTGTTTGCATATCAGATATCTGTTCTTAAGGTTGATGCAAGTACCACCAAGGGCCTTTAGAGCTACAAACTCGACTACACAAAAGCCACAAAAATGTCAAGGAACATTTTCAAGTCACACAATGCAATTCTCCAATAAGACGTTGTCTACACATCTTGATTTACACAACCATGCATCAAGATTACGTATCTATGTATTCACCAGTAAGAAATGGCTTGGGAATGGTAAGGAGAGAGAAGTAGGGGTATTTTCCAGTTTTGATTTGATCCTGATCTTCCTTTTACCCTTGATCAAGGTCAGTGTCATCTTTTAAAGTATCAATCCTGACTGTCATCCTATATATGAAGGATGGAATTTGGGATTCAGCAGGCAAGTAGTTCCATCATTGTTCAAGCCCCTCTTCTTCTGACTCAATACAATTTGTATTTCAACCCATAGTACAAACACTATGATGGCTGACTGTTATGTCAACCTGGATTACTGTAGAATACACATGGGTGTTCATCACAGAAAGCAGGAATGATACTATCAGGTTAGAATTGTGCAGACAAATTCTAGCCCAGTTCTTTAGTTCAGTGATACATTGGGGTTTTTTACTAGGTTTTTATTGTCTTATCATTCTAGGGTATAATTTATTGAAAAAAGAAGCTAATATTGTGGCTTGCATAGATAGCCTCATATCGCTTTAACCTTAAAAGACTATATGAATTTGTAACTGAGTTTTTCCTAATATGTTTTTTCTTGTTTGTAAGAGTTCGCGTGCTGTTTTTATAATGTTTTCATTGATGTCAAGACCTTGGTATAAAAACAAGACTAGCACTGTACTAATTTACCCCATGGTCTCCTGTGTCTTCCTTTGCCTCTCTCCTTGAGCAACTGGCATAGCTGCAGGACTGTTTACTCCACAGCTTATTTCCCCTTTATCTTTGATGTCCCAGGATGTCAAAGGCTGTGAATTTAATATTGATTTTATAAAGTACTTTTACTGTAACATGTCAGTTAGGATTAGCTTCAACCTCGAGGAAGCTCAGGCAGTGAGCTGGATTTGCACGCAATGTGGCTCTCCAGCTCTCAGACTCTTTTCCCAAGCGAATGCTTTATTTATAAGAGTGACAGTGTGCTGTGAAAGCAGGGATAGCACACAGCCCCCAGCTATCTCTGTGTCTTGTATACACAACGTCAGTGCCCTGTGTATACATTAGGCTTGAAAATGTAAGTGGATCAGAGAGACGTATCATTTGCTGGTATGTAAACAGACAGATGAGTTTATAGATCGCATTAAACCCCAGTGGCTGTAACTAGTGGAAGAGACTTCCTGGAGTCCCATCCCCCATCTCACTCCTCCTTTTTTCTCCTTATACCATCAACACCAACACCAGGACTCAACTCCTTTAGTGAACAAATAAAGGCATCTTTCCAAAGGAGGAAGCACAGCTGAAGAATGTTCTTGCTTGATCCTGTTCCCTTTACCTTTTATTGCTCCTTTAAAATGGCAGGTGCTGGTGATGTAGTGTATTAATCGACAGATTAATCTGCAAAGTCTTTCATAACTCAGTATTGGTCCTTCACTCCGTCTCAACAAAGGTGAAGAGTTTGTTGTGATATCTCCCTTTTTTTCCTCTCTTTTTTTCTGGTTCTTTCACCTTATACTTTTGAGGAAGCACAAAATTGCAGTTGCCATATTTTGTATCTAAAACAGTGAGGTGAGGTTTCTTCAAAAACTGATAAAGCTGAAGCTTGGAATTACACTCTCAAGGGAACAGTCACCAGTTTTCTTGTGTGTTGAGCAAATCATGCCAACTGATTACACACCGTTAATGAAAGATTAACTATTTAATGCATTAGCTTTTTGTGAGAGTACATAGAACAGCTGTGCACTTGGGCTATGTCTGACCCATTCATAGCATGTTAGATTTCTTAGAGCTCCCCATAGCTTAGGTCTTCTGAGCATGTTGAAAATATTTATTGTTTGGTTCATTAATTATTCTGTAAGCCTTGACTTTGAAGCCTATGCACACTTATAGCAACACATAAATAATAAAGAAGTTATTATTCTTTATATACAGCATATATGGCTGCTTATAAAATATCATTCATGTAGCTGCATTGTTATTCTTTTCAATTTCTTCAAGTTGCTTTGCTTAGCTCTATATGGCAATTTGAGCTTTGGTTTAAGCCATTTTCATAAAATATAAGCTATTCCAGCGTAAAACTTGCAGAATTTCATAAATAATGTTGCCGAGCTTTAGTAATTGAAGAAAGAAGCAGGTAAAATTTGTCTTATTTTCCTGTTTTATACAATGTGACAAATAAAGAAACTACAAAGCAACATTTGTGATTTCAGTTGTTGCAGGGAACAAATTGAAAGTATGAAACTGAAAACCAACTTTCATGTGCATGCAGATAAGTACACATATACCCTGCCTATTCATAGTGGAAATGAGACAGTATTTTTGGCGAAATCAGGCAAGCATGACTTTAGGTGATAAAGACAAAATCACAAATTTTTTTTGCATAGATCTTCATAAACTGATAACCGGCTTAAAATCTGCAAATCAGACTCCAAAAATAATAGCTCAAAACTTAAAAAGATTTTTCTTTGGTGTCCAATCTCCCACTTCTTAACCGTGACAGAGACACTGCGTGGAAATAGCCTCAGAAAATATTTTATGTATTTCACTCCAGGATAAAAAGACAACAGGATTCCCAACATTACATTAAAGTGAAAATTTCCACACTAGATACCAGTGCATAGAATTTTGGACATATCTTAACTAAATAATCAAATAAAGTCTAAAGGATTTTGAATGCAACCTGTCACTACCGCCAGTGTTACTGTCAGCCCATAAATATTTGATATACCTGAGAACACCACCTCTTCTGTTTCCTTTGCATTAGGTACACAATGCATCATATCTAGGTTTTTCAGAATTCAGATATTACTTTTTCTCTACCTACATAATATGATGCACTACTTTTTTCAAACAAGAAGAAAATTACCTTCAAAGGTTTCTGGCTATATTTAGTAGGGTATGTGCTAAGTAAGTAAGGATAACACGTCAATCTGTAGAAAAAAATTCCGTTGGCTAAGCTTTCATTCAGTTTTTATGGAATTTATGCATACCAGCTGTGACGAAATACCAGTGAGGATTTGCTTTAAAATTCAATGAAAAACAAAGAAATTCAAAACTTTTTAATTAATTTTTGTGTTAATGGAAGTTAAGCAATTGGTTCAGTACAGAGTAATATGAAATTGAGTATGCTCTGACAGTTTTGTAACCAAATAAATATCTGAATAATAAAACTGTTCAAAATATAGCCCTATATTTTTAAGAATGTGCACACAACCCAATATAACAATGTTCTTTGATATCCAATTTTTCCCTGAGAAGTGTGTTGATTTCAACACATCAGAAAAGCTGGACTTTGGAGATGTCTCATTTCACAAAAATAATCCACACATATGTGCAAATCCATTCACAGGATATTTTTTATGACTGTTATTTCAAGTAAACATATACTCTAGAGTGGTTGTAAATGTCTTCTTATATTTTACATGCTAGAAAGACATGCAGAAACAAAAAAATTCTTCATGTATTGAAGCCCAAGCAGTCAGTTGTGAGTTAGGGGACTCTTCTGCCACAGACCATCCAAGGACTGAAAAAACTGATAATGGACTTCTAAGGGTTTATGGTCAATGTTTCCAAAAATATGTTCAACTAATTTCATAGCACATTTATAAAGTATGTGAATGTTACTGCTGCTCCAACATACAGCAGCAGGAGGTACAGAAAGTGTAATACTTCTTCGTATCACCCAAAGACTCTATGATGCGGTCAAGAATTGAATGAAGGTCTCCAGTCTGTTCACAGCACACTGTTTTGCTTTCATCCAATAATCCCTGACTGCCAGAGGCTATTGCAGGGTGGCCTAAATTAAAAGAACCCTGAGGGAGTGTCAATTTGTGCCATAAGGTCAAAACAGTCTCTATTAACACAAGGGCTTTGTTAGCACAATAGTGGCATAGCCACTTTTGCTGATTTTTCCTGTTGCTCAACTGAGCACAGCCTAGACAGTCCTAACCACTGGATATTGAGGTATTCAAACCCATTTGCCATCAGAAAGTCTTGAACAACAATTTACACTAACAAAGTTCAGCCTAAGGCTGTTAATGAATTGTTTATATTTTGTTGTCTGTGGCAAGAATACTGTAAAAATAGCTTGTTTCTACACTTTAAAGAATTTCTACAGATCTACATATATTTAAATAAATTACCTAAAAGAAAGTAAATTAAACTATTATTCACTTTTTTTTTCCTCAAGAATAGTACTGATAGGAACATAAGTGCTTGTAAACAGCAAATAATGAGGTGCAAAAAGATAGTCAATTTGAATAGCTGTTCAAAATTTGAACAAATGCTTATAAGTAGTCTTTTGAAATATTTGACCAGCTTCTCCTATATATACTTCAATAATAGACATGTGAATTCATTTCAGCATTTATAACATCAGATTTTGCATATTTATACATTTTCTCATTAAACCATGAAGTGGATTTGTCCCATCTGCCATGCTATTAACTTTATTCATTAGCAAAGATAAATTTAAACACAGTGATTACCTCAAAAATACTATAGCTGTACAGTTCAGTCGTAATGTTATCTTCACTGTTTGGGAGCAAATCTTGAGTGCCAGCTCCCACCTCAGCATTTGTACTACTTAAAAAGGCATTGGTGGATGGATGAGAAGGAAGGCTAAGATCTGGCAGGAGAAAAACTATCTCTGTTCTTCACAAAGAGAAAGCTTTCCTAAAGTTTCAGTGAATTAAGTTCGGGAATGTGCCCATAAAACTGTTGTTGTGTTTTTAAGTCTAGTGTACTAACAACAAACTACAAAACCCAATATGTGTCAACTGCATGTTTGCATGTTGGCTATCTTAATTTCAAAAATTACTCCTAAGGTTACCTCCCACTTTCATCCCAGTTCTGTTGAGAAATTGTCAGTTTACGGAGGTTCCGTTCTGTGCGTTGGTTCTTGCTGTTCTTGCACTCAGATCATCCACAGATTTAACTTTTCAGCTCTGTTTTTCAGAGCCACTCACATCAACTATAATTTCTTTTTCTCCACCATATTCTGTTTCTATAGATTTTAAATTCTTTATTTATTCTTTTATTTTTATGTATTTTCTGTTTTTAATTGCATTCTTCAATTTTGCACTTTAATATGTACATTTGGTCTCAGTGAGAATTCATTTTGCCTGCTAGGAAGATGATACAACAATATTTCAATATATTTTAACTTCATCTCCCTGTAAGGTTTTCCACAAAACATCTTTCTAGAACCAATATTTTAGTTGAGACAGAACATGCAGGACAAGCACTCATCTCAGATGGAGTAAGCAGCGGTGTTCTTCACATAATTATTGTTGATGGAAGGGAATCTGGCACAGACACCTCAAAAGTGGGGCCACCTATTCTAATAAAACAAGGAATGTTTTAGTAAATTGAGTTACGTTTGAAGTTCAGCCATACAAGTTGTGCATCTTTTGTCATTGGAGACAGAGCTGTATTAAACTGCAACCACAGTCAAAAGATTTCTACTGGCCAGCAACTTCAGGGAATCCCCTTCCAGCTCAAAGCCAGATATCAAAATACTGGTTACATGAGCCCTTTACTGCCTAAGATTTTGCATTACTTTACAACAGGAATTTGTTAACACTGTTTTTATATAAGCAGAGGACAGAGGATGCTTTTGGATCTTTTCAGTGATCATTCTCCCATTTCTTGATCCTTCCATCCATTACTACCACCATATCTTCATATTTGGCCTCATATACATTTTTTCTTCCTAAATGCATCAGCAATGAGACACTTTAAATTTGTATGTCCCTGTTGTGGTCTGCTTCAGAGGGATTCTCAGAATGTCCTGTCTTCCCGAGGACAAGATAGAAACCTTTTATCATGGAAGACTAAAATCTGAATAAGAAGTTAGATATGGGTGATATTAAAACACCCCTAAAAACATACATAAGTCATTATTTTCAGATCCCATTGAATCCCTCAAGTGTTTTCTAGCCAAGTCTTGTTTTGATACTCCAGTGTTCTTGTCTTTGTGTAATGTGCTAAAATTAGCTGCATCCTTGAAAGCCTTATTAAATGTCATTGGATATATTCAAGCGTTTACATGTTTTGATGTTTCGCCTCGTTTTGAGCAGTATAACTTAATCAGCAGTCATGTAGCAACATCCAAGACAAATGCAATAATAGCCTTGTGTTCTATTTTTCATTAATTGAGATGGAGCTTGCACTGCCTTCCATTGCACTTGTATTCATTTCTCTTTTTTTTTCTATAAACAAGAACAGAAATACATTTTTTCATTAGCAATGAAATAATGTCTGTAATAATATCAAGCTGCTTTCATCAAATTCCATATGATTATGATAAATGTTGGTATTATATTCAATTTGGAGTCTCTCCTATTCATGTCATGTTGCATTTTTTAGGATTTGGAAGGCTAACCCCATGATCTAGCTTAAACAGATGCAAATTAGGATTATAGCAAAAAATATGAACCAAAAAATGTGTTACTGATTGTTGAGAGCATGTCTCCTGTAATACCTTGAAAAATAAATAAAATATGATACTTTCATTTTCAGAAATCAGTTTTAAAGTGTTGTATATCAATCAGAACTTTCAGTGTTGTGGCCTTTACATTTTTCTAAGAAAACTCAGAAATCCAGTTGGCTCTTTCGGAATCTCTATTCAGGCTTCAATTGAAAGATCATTTCAGTATTAACCCTTGGAATTACCCAGAAAGAAATATTATTCAGCTTTTCCATACACATCCATGACTTAATAATAGAATCATAGAATACCAGGCTGGAAGGAACATCAAGGATCATCTGGTCCAACCTTTCTTGAAAAAGCTGCAGTCTAGACAAGGTGACCCTGCAGTTTGTCCAACCAAATTTTAAAAGTGTCCAATGTTGGGGAATACATCACTTCCCTGGGAAGATTATTCCAATGGCTGATTTTTTTCATAGTGAAAAATACTGCTATTGTGTCCAATGGAAATCTCCCTCATCTTTTCCATGTGACTCCTTGTGAAAAAGAGAGTCTCTGTCTTCTTTGTAGCCACTTTTTAAGTACTGGAACTAGGTGATAAGGTCTCCCCTATGCCTTCTTTTCTCAAGGCTAAACAATTCCACTTCTCTCAGCCTTTCTTCATACAACAGGTTTCCCAGTCCTTGGGTTATCTTTGTGGCCCTTCTCTGGACAATCTCCAGCCTGTCCACATCTTTTTTGCATAGCGGGGACCAAAACTGAACACTATTCCAGGTGTGGCGTGATAATCACTGAGCAGAGTAGGATAGTCACTTGTGATCGTAGATAGTCACAGCAACTCAATATTCACAGTCCACACCACAGTAGCATAGCTGTTATACTTAAATGGGCAGACACAACATTTCACTGTAACAAAGAATTTAATTTTTTATTAGAATAATAATAGACATCAATTCTCTGCTCTTAATTATATGATTATATATATATTATTATATCTTAATTATATCTTAATTATTATATAATTATTATTATAATTATTATATTATAATTAATTATATCTTAATAAGATCATATTCAAATACCCTTTCAAGCAATGCATTGTAAATATACCAAGCTACAGTTCCATGTAGAGGTGCACAACATGCCAAAAGTATCTGGCATCAGTATCTTCAGAAATGGACACAATAAAAAGAATCCTGTGAAGAGCACAGCAGCTGGCAAAGAGGGAAAATCTCTATATGGTAGTGTTTAGAAACAACTGAAAAAGCCTTCTTTTGGGTTTTTTATTAACAGTGGTTCTTACAGTGCTGAACTATTTTATTTACTGATGATAAGGAGGTTAATAATACTGATGTACCAAGAAGTAGCTGGACTGACAGAAGTTGTGAAGACTTTGTCAAAATATCAATTCTTAATTCCTCTTCTTTCTGACACAAGTCCCTTTTGATATTCAGCAGAACAGCTAAAAACATCTCTATTATGCCAAGTCATTCCTTCAAATCTCTGCTATTTATCACACTTTATGCATAAATTGCATGATATTTTTATTAATTAGAATAATTTAGATAGAATATAAGTGTGAGGGTTTTTTCCAGAATCACATGCTGAAGACTTACAGATGAAATGCAAAGAAACTGACTTGAAGCTCATTCCTGTGCCCATTTCAGGAAAGCTGACTGGTCTGTTTACCGTCTGAAGGACTGGACTTAATATGAGCAGTAACTACACAGGAAAAAACCTGGGAAAAAAAACTGAGTTACATAGGGAATTGAAGCAAATGTATAATGTAATTATCAATAACAGACTCAGAGCAGGAGTTAAACTAATTTCATCTGTATTTTAACCTTTGAGTAATTTCTTCTCTCAACATTCATTTATATATTTTACGTATAATTTGGACACTAACCAAAGCCTAATGACTGAACTTTATTTTAATTTCTCTAAGGATCAAAGCTTTACATTTGAAAGAAAACACATTTATTTGCTTATCATAAAGTGTCACAATATAAATGAAAATGAAGCAGGACAAATATGAATTTAAGAATCTGGTGTCTTGTAACTGAAAGAGGTCAAATTATTTTTGCTATTTTGTAATATTCATATATTTACCAGTTTTCAATATTATCTTATGTTCAGGTATAGTTATGAGAAACCCTCCTATACAGTTAAATACTTTCATTAAAATATAGTTAAGCAGTTCATAGGCTGTAAAATACCGATTATGCAAATAAACAACATGGATGAACTACAGGAAATACTGGAACATGCCAGTGCATACAAGATCTGCAATTTGTAGATATTCCATCAATTCTATGAGCATAAATGATAGAGCTGGAACAGAAATGGAATGGAATGAAAATTCTATTATATTTCCTAGCAGAGTGGGGTTTTTTTCTGTACCATAACTGTAGGAGAAAACTAGAGCCACCACTTTCCTTCTATACAAAACACAGGAAGAGAAAGAGCTGACATCCAGCCACTAGAGAGAGTGACAGTATGGAGAAGTGAGTGGTGGCAGAAAGACTGCCTAGAACTACAACTGTAGTCTAAGCTATATTTGTGAAAATTACAGATTCAGGGTTTCAACTCAGCTGATCTCTATCTTTGCAGCAAATCTGAAATACAGGATCACAGATTTGGAACTCAGATAAATTTTAATTAAGTATGAATATGAATGATCCACATATTCTTTAACAGGTGGGTAATGAGTTATGTTGTAGTGAGTTTTCAGAAAAACATGGAATTTTTGCTTTGGTCAGTGACCTCAGAACCTCACAAAAGAGCAATAGCTGAGATACAGTCTTTCTCCTGTGATAATCTGTAAATGGCTGGTGAGGGTTGGGTTAACTAGTCTGCCATGAGTTGAACAGTTATAACAGCCTGCCTTCAGTGTAAGAACTGCCAGGGAGGCCAGCAGCACAGGGAAGAAATACAGCTTGGCTCACATGAAAGCCACTTGTTCTGAAAGGGATTATAACAGGAGTGATTTCTAAGAAGCTTTTCATACTGGCATACAATCAGACTTGGTTCATGACTAAGAGAAATCTTAACCACAAGAGGCACTTCTGCTGTTTTCCACGTGTTTTCTAGATATATATGATTCTTGATACGTGGAATTGCTTTTCACCTGCAACCCATAAAAAAGTATCTGTGGAAAAGAGCATGTCTACAGATGAGTTCTTGTGTTAATTTAGGACACCTATGGACAGGAATACTTTGCATTAAGAATCCTGGGATCTTAAATCCCTTCATGTGATAGCCACCTTTATATTTCATTGTAGCCAAAATTATATTCCTCTAGCACTGTTATTTGATCAGGGATCATTCACAGCTGCATCTAAAACAGCATAGACAGATTGTGTTTCATTGACCACAAGCATTACCCTATCATATCTCATTTTATCAGTTCCACTAATCATACACTACATGTATTGTTTCAAATGTTTTAAAAAGCCAAAAACAACTTAGACACAGCCAGCATGTCTTTGGTAAGTTATACAATGGCAGTGTGCATGGTATTAAACCTCAACAGTGAAGCCATGGAGTTAACAAGGAATAAGCAATTCTTTTCAAGTATCATTTTCTGTTCTTTGCAATGAATTCCTAGAAGACTCCATTTTCCATTCCCCAATTGCCATCTCAGGGAGGCTGTGCATACGTGAGGAAAAAGAATGTCTTCTTCTGGAAGGGAAATCAATTGGCTTTCCTCAGTATGAATTAAGGGCATGAAAATAACATAATAATAGGAAAATACATAGAATTTAAGTACCTAAATAATAGCACTGTGTTAAATCACTGAGTGACTAAATAGTTGTGGAAAAGTATTAATTACCCACTTTTCACATCAAATTATCTTTTAAAGTATGAAGCCATAGTAATACTTGCAATGATCATTATGTTCTCTGCTTCACGTACATGGAGTAAACATTCTTTTGTTTCTTCAAAATATGAACTGAACCCTGGCTATTATGGTCAGGAAAATATCTGTTTTGTTTTACTTTTCAGGAAGCCAAGTAACCAGTATGGCACATGCAAAATAAAATAGTTTTGTGTATACCAGTTGTTCAAGGTCAAAACTTTTATAATACCCATCTTTCCTGTTGAAACTTTATGAGTACTTTATCAATGACAAATGTGAATGCCTTTCACTATACTCAAAACATTTTTAGTATCAGCATGCATCTATAATTAAGAATTCCTTTTTTAAACCAGGTTCTTTTAGTTCTCTGTATTCATACACCAGTAAGACTTAAAATCTAAATTTCTTTTTTCTGCGTTTTCAGTAAAATATTCAACATGTAAGATTCGTAGACTTTAATGTTTAAGACTGTAGGCATTACATTGGGGTGAGTACAGTTTCTGCTATGTATAAACTAACCGCTTTTAAGGATTTACAAAGTTCACAATCTTTAAACTGTGGGGTGAATTCTGCCCTCAGATGAGTGTGTTGAATCCTCCTTAAATTCAGTGTGAGTCTTATGTGAATGACTCAGGGCAGGAAATGGCCTTTAAAAGGGATTAGTTTGCCTTTTAGTAATCCATTCACTCCAAACAGAGGCTTTAATCAGTCTCTGGAATAATTTGCTGTTCAAGCCAAATAGCAAACCTCTGACATTAGGTTGGGAGAAAATATGATTAATCTGCAGTATAAACTGATTTGGGAAAAAGGTCTTCCCTGTGTCATGTTTTCCACTAGAGACATTCCTCTCACAGTGGTTCAAGTGAGGAGGCTGTGCCCCATGTTCAGCAGCATGATGGGAGCAGTCTGGGCTGGCAAGGACATCAACACACATGGCTGTTGCATAACTGCCTTGTGATTCTTTACACCATCTTTTCTTTGCAGGGAGGTTGGATGTGTGGACAAATAGACAATGGCCTCCCCACCTCAAAACTTCCACTGTAAATTCATACTTAAGGTAACAAAAATGTAGTATGAAAAGGGAAGTTCATCAGTATCACTGGTCCAGGGTTTTTCAGCCATGACACTTTATTGTTTACCTGAAATCTCCTGTGATCAAACAGAACAGATCCAGGCATGATTTTGTCACTTAGAAATCAAAACTGAAGGACAAAACTCTATTTGTAAATCTCATTAAATTCTGTCCTCAGATTCTTTTTCTACTTTATCTCTTTATGTTTTCCATTTTCTTGTTTTCATTATCTTAGATGGTCCAAAATGGGTATAAGGTGAAAATTAAGTCACCCTCCCCCAACATGTTTGTAACATTAGTGTCGGAGGTTGTACACAGCATTTGTAAGAAAAAAATTTTTGCAAAAGACTTGCTTCTCCAGTGTGTGGTTTCTTTATGATATTCTGGAAGTACTCTGAAAGTGAATTTATAATTATGATAAGTCTAAGAGAAAACTAAGGTGTGAAAAAAAATCTTAGAGGAAAGGAGGAAAAGAGGATCTTTATTCTTCATTTCATGAGACTGCTAAGCACAGTTAAAAATAAAAGTTATTTCAGACCAGAATGTTCTGGTGTCTTAGGAGGGGTCATTCACTCTTAAACCATGAAGTAAAGCGAGATGTAAATTCCAACCATGTACTCAGCAGCTTCAAATGATATTGCAGGTATTCAGAACTAGCAAAGTAGAAAGCCAAAGGAGATTTATAATTTGCACAAGTTTTTGCTTATTAACAACTGAGAAAAATTTAGTCCTTCAGAATCTTTGATTGCAATACACAAAAAGTATTTTGAAAAAGCACTGTAAAAGAAAACTTCTATTATCAGAGATAGATGTAAATAATGTTGAAAATCAGTTTTGGACTTCCAGCTTCCAAAGAAAGTCCAATCCTTTTATTTTAAAGGTCCTATCAGAAGATCACAATTAATATATTTGTAATATAGTGTAGTGGTTTTGGTTCAGGCCCTTCCTGGTAACTGGGTCATAACCAAGGAAGTATTCCATCTAATTTCTTTACG
>JAWWTY010000156.1:36618373-36697761 GCA_035222235.1 Margarornis squamiger
TGATTGGCGGAGAAAGCCCAGAGAGCAGATGGCACAGTTCCGATTTCCCAGCGATGTAGGATCTGGAGTCTGTGTCTCTTCTCTCCCCTCCGTGCTGCCCTCCCCAAGTCTCCCTGACCTGCGCAGAAAAGAGAACAAAAGACCTCTGGCTATCTGTTAACGACCGAACATACATATTCATGACATCCTTTGTTAGAACCTATTTTCAATACCAAGGCGTTGGCTCCAAAAGTGTTGGAAGGAATTCTGAGTTTTAAAACTATAACAAGGGTGTACAGCAATCTAATTGCACTGCAATGTACTGCAATTGTACTGCTGCCTACTACAATTTGCAACACTGTGATGTACTGCCAGACTTCTTTGGGATAGATAGCCTGATGTGGGGCTGAAAAAGAAATGTAAACCAGCTAACATGGTGCATAACCTTCTACATACTATATGATGCAGTTATGAACATACAGAGCCTTGCTGATTTCTGTCATTTCTCCTAGATAACACCTGGGATCAAGGGGGCCAGGATCATGGCATTACCTTACCCATACTCTTTGTGCTCTCTCATTCAAGAGAGAAGCCAATAAAACTTTGTACTACCTTGTTTTCTTAAAATACGTAGACAGATTGCAAAACCCTGTTCTGGTAGGATGACTACCAGACAACCACTAACGAATCACAAACACAACAGCTGGAGACAATTAAAAATAAACATAATTAAAATTTGTTTTAATGGCGAAATAATAAATTCGGTATCCAAAAAATTTTTAATTGACCTTCTACATATCACTTGCCTCTTACTTATCTGAACTCACTGTTTCATGGAAGTTGTCCTTGGTAAGAACAGTGTGTTTATATTTAGTTTAAGGCACATGACATTAAGAGAAATAGTGCATTTGTTAAATAAATACCTCATGATGATAGTGCTAAAAAATTGTAATGGAACTATAGCTGTTAAAAATTTATCTTTAGAATACATTTTGGGGAACATTATAGTGCCTTCGCATCCTGTCTTAGTTCACGTAAAGACCGATTCAATCAACTAAAGTTTTAGATTAATTACTTTGTAAAAGCATGTTTTTTAGATTTTTTTTTCATTCATTTTAACTGTTGGTCCATGAGAACAGGCTTCCATTTCTTCCCTCATTCATGAAACTTTCCATAGCTTAGTCAAAATTTAGTAAAAATTTTCTTCTCGGTTTTATCCCATCCTACCATGTTAGTCCTCTGTGTAACACATCAAAGACTTCTCCAACTATTCTATTTAAAACAAACTTCCACCTATTAATCATCTCCTAGCTTTTTAACACCTAATGTAAATCAAGCCCTACATTGTTGCAATGCTTCTATTCTTCATATTCTTCCAGTGTCCTGTAACTGCCATGGGGTTGATTCTGCACAACAAAAGCATGTCAAGGTTCTCTTCACAAAACCCCTGGAGAAATACAGGAAAGTCATATTTTTATTACTATGTAAGATCTCTCAGTCTCATCCATTTCTGGATGTCAGTACCTTTGCACTGTCAGTGCAAGAAGGAAGGTTTTGTTACATTTGGCATAAAAGGGTTACCTGTATTCTAAAAATAGAAGATTCAAGATAAAATCCTTATGCATTGATTCACACTGTATGATACTGTGCTAATTGCAAGTGACACATAAACCTTTGCTTCTGAGGGTCATTTTTGAAGTCATTTTATGGTCATGTTCTTGAAGCTCTGGAAAAGTTGTCATATACAAAGCGAAAGAAACTATTTGAGTCAAAAGGAAATATTACATATTAAAACACCAAGTGAAAAGGCAACAAGCAAAGTAAATTAATAACTCACTTTTGCATTTAATTAATAGAAATTTCCCATCGTAATCATAGAGTAAACCCAGACTTTTACCCAATTTATGGAAAGTGGGTTTGGAGTAAGGGGAGTATGCTGAATGGGTTAACCAGGAAAAAAGAACTGCCTTATAATACCTGCTATCTATGATTATTATAAGCTTGCAGACAAATATAATTACAGTGTGTGATGTCTGTTTATGTCTTTGAAGGCTTTGATTGTGTACTGTTATCTGTATTACACTGCAAAACAGCATAAATGTTTATAATGTGTAGTAACTCTAATCCAGTGATAATGCCCTGAGCTATGGATGTCACTTCAAACTGCAAAGATTCATGTGATACTTATATCTGCTTTTTTCAGGTGAATTGGACCACAGTGCACTTAGTGTTATACTGATTTGTAGAATCTGGAAGCTGATTAATAGATGGCAGAGAGGAGTGAAATTACTTAAATAAGAGCATGTATAATAAAATCATAATTACTCCAGAGTTTCATTATCTCATACAAAAATTAAAAGAGAGGCTGTAGTAACTTTGTAATGATTGAAATATTGAGATAGGACCTCTCAAATTTTAGAGACAGAGTAGATTTCACAGAGTAGATTATATTCAAATTCATCACAACATGTTACCAATGGACACACTGCATTTACAATATAAGCTTTTAGGTTGCACAGACCACACTTCTACTTGATTCTTTAAAAGTTCTGAGCACTGGAAGGCAACAACCTGAAAGAAATAGGCAGGTATTGTATTTCACTTATAATTGCAATTTTTTTTTCTTTTATGTGTGCATTACAAAAGAAATGGACTGACAGAGCTGAACACAGGATTTGTGTGCAGCTAATGCTATCTCTCAACTGGAAATGAAGTTGAATCTCTGATCTAGAGGTAGTCAGTTCGATAGTGTGGTGGTTTAACCCCAGCCAGCAGCCAAGCCCCACAAAGTCCCTTGCTCGCTCCCCCACCAGCAAGATTGGGAAGAGGATTAGAAAAGTAAAAGTGAGAAAACTCATGGTTGACATAAAGACAGTTTAATAGAAAAAGAAAAGCCACACACGCAAGCAAAGCCAAACAAGGCATTCATTCACCCCTTCCCAGGGACAGGCAGGTGTTCAGCCATCTCCAAAAGAGCAGGGGGCCATCAGACATAACGATTACTTGGGAAGACAAATTCCATCACTACAAAAGTCCCCTGCCTTCCTCCTTCTTCCCCCCATTTTATATGCTGAGTATGTGTACGGTCTGGAACATCCCTTTGGTCACTTGGGTCACCCGTCCTGGTGACCTCTCTTTCTAACTTCCCATGCAGTTCCAACTTCCTTGCCAGCCTGGCAGTACAAAAAGCAGAAAAGAGGCTCTGTGTAAGCACTGCTCAGCAATAAAAAAATCACCTTTATATTAACACCTCAGTGTTCAACAAAAATCCAAAACACAGCCCTACGTTAGCCACTGTGAAGAAAATTGTCTAGCCCAGCCAAAACCAGTACAATTGCCGAAGCTTCACAGAGAGATAGTAAGGAGATTTTGAAATATGTTCTCATGCTACAAGAAGCACATATATAGACTATTGTATAAAGTGTAACATCCTATTTGATAGGTATGTGGGCTCACTAAGGGAAATAATGCCACAGTGTAAATGTTCAATCCAGTGGAGTGGCAAGTCACTCTGAGCAGTGCCTAGATCTGTGAGATCTGTGGTTTCCCTCTTCCTGGCTGCAATCAGGTAATGAGAAAGGATGAACCAGAAAAAGTTGGTGTCAAAGCCGCTTCATGGGGTTTTGGCTGCTTGAGCTCAGGGACAGCACTGACAGCAGTGCTACTGTGCAGCCCCAAATCAGAGACCTGTTGCAGGAGGAGCTGTGAGAAGCCTTGGCATAGCTTGTGCCGTTTCACTCAGGAGCTGCACTAAAGATGAACAATTGCACTTGTTCCCTGTCTCGACTGCCATGCATCCATGGCAGTGCCCAGTCACAAAGCTCACCAATCTGAACCTGACCTGCTGGCCAGGATTTCCTGGCTTGACCTTGCACCTGCCTTACTACTTCTGGACTTGCCTGCTGTCCAGAAGGCTTGTTGGCTGACTGTCCTCAGCCCTGCTCTGCCCTTCGTGTTGAGGTACTGTGGGACTTGTCCACCAGGCCATTGCCTTGCTGCCCTTGGCTCTGGCTCATCACCCCAGCAGCACAGCCTGCTGCTGCTCCTTCTCTATCAGAGCCCAATATGAATTTAAACACTGCTGGAATGAGGAAAGGATCTATAGAAGATAACCTGGTTTAGGCTTAGCTTTCAGCTTCTGTGGAACACAGGGACTCCTTTGTGACATGCATTACTTTTGTGCCATTAGTGTCATTGAAATTTTGCAAGCCCGTGAATGGAGAGGTTGGTAAGTAGCATTTTTAATGAGACTCACATAAAACACTAACCACTTTTCTATCCTAGTCCTCTCACATGTAATGTTTTTACTCTCATTTATATATATTTATTTGAAACTACATATATAAGATCAAGCCTCTGAGTGCCAATAATACAATAATGTTTCTGGGACACTGCATTAGCAGTGAAGGTGCATTCTCTACATCATCATAAATGTAAATCAGAGCAAGTAACTAGCACAGATATGCATGATATCTTGATTCTATCTATATAAACTTAGCATACAGTCAGAGAACTACAGTAAGGCAAAATGAACATTCTCATTCATACTGTTTATGCTCCAGCTTGCTTGTATATAGAAATAAGTTGAGACATTTAAATTAAAGCAATTTTTGGCACAAATACTCAAGCACACTCTACTAAGTGTATGATTTTTTTTTTTGTTTCTCATCATTTAGAATCCAATATCTAAGAATGTTTTAAGACAGAAGAAAGTGCTTACATGCCAAGAATGGTGCTTAATTATTCTGTGCAGCACTTATTTTTTTGCAATTTGTGAATTTCCTCTTTATCTAAAGTTTAACTGAGTTTTCATTTAACTGAGTCTTTCCGTTTTTTGTATACCTGTCAAAATAAAATACTAAAACCAAAACTCAGATACAGATACTACAGCTAGTGCCATGAAACACAATTTTAAAAGCTGCAGAGGAGCTTCTAACCAACCCCCACTCTGTAAGGTGGTGAGAGGGTCGTTGTGCTGCCCATGGGAAAGGCTCAGACCATCCCTGTGGCCAAAGCAGCCACCGCTGCCATGGGAGATTGGGACCTCGGCATGGAGCCCTGGCTGTCCCTGCACCTCCCGAGTGCCCCTCCGGCCTCATGTGCTCATCACTGCTCCCAGAGGGGAAGCAGGTGTTCAAAAGTTTTAGTTACAGTGTTGGGTTTTTTTCTATATATTTTTAGTAAATAATTGTTATTCCTTTTTCTACATTTTTGCCTGAAAGCCTCTTAATTTCAAAGTTAAGGAGAGGTCTTCCTCTCCAGGAAGGTTCCTGCCTTCCTTTGCAGACATTTGTCTCTTAAACCAGATCAGTGCTGTTTCAAAACAGTGCAAGTTCTACACTTTCTGGATGGCAGTAGCAGATTGTTTGAGCATGCTTGCCACACATACACCTGAATTCCTTCATGGTTAGCAAGCTGGGGTTGCAGCACAGGAAAAGTAATTATAATGAAAGCTGCCCAAATGTTCAAAATGCCTTTCAACCAAGTTCGTTCCACTTTTTGGCTCTGTACATGTACATATGTGCCTGTATGGATATGTCCCTAATATTAACAGGAGACCCTGAAGATCTTAGCTGTTTATTTTTTTAACAGTAGTTTAGCTTGTAGCCATAAGGGTGTAGTTTTTATGTAAGCAAAAAATATTTCCCAGTATGAGAGTTCTCACTCTGTCTATATTGCTTGTTAAAAGGTTTTATTGCAAATTTTCTGCCAAACCAAAGTAGGCCCAGTTTGAGAAAAATCTAATTAGTAATGAGTCTAAGTATATCCTCCATTTAAACATTTAACAACAGTATTTCATTTTCTAATGAAATGCAGTAGGATGAACCTTTGGTCATGAAAGAACAGACAAGATGTGACGTGACTGCAAAGATATGTAGCAACATAGTTATACCTTTGTCCACATCTGGAATGATTGATTCTTTTCTACTATTACTTCATGATACTTACAAAAAGATAAATATTAATATTAAAGTTGCAGCCACTGATGCTTTACCATTCAGTTATACCAAAGTTCACCTTTCTACAAATCTTAAAATGAAGCTTCCTCAGTCTAAGATGAAACATTATCTTTTCATTAGAAGGAAATCAGGTTGATTTTCCTTTGTTGTTATACAGAAGTCACTAGAAGAATAAAAAATAAATAAAAAAAAACAAACAGGATAGGTAATAATCAGTATCAGAAATTAAAACTGCATTCCTAATAAAATAAAAACCCACATTTAAAGTAAGTGCCTGGCTTGTTGTTGTGATGCTGACCTAGCATTTTTTATTCCTGAGTCATACACAGAAATGCTGCTGTGCAGTGGACTGTTAACAGCATGAAAGTCTGACCATTTTGCAGATTTATGGAATCCCACTAGGATTTTCTTTCTAAATATAAACTATATGCTATACTCACAGGAAGGGTCTTAAAACAACATTAAAGCTCTAATACCAACATTTCCAGGAAAGCATTGATACTTCAAACCACTGTTGTTTCTGGGCAAGTCTGTAATTTAAAAACTTGACTGAAGTCTCAGGCTCTGTGTATCAAACACTTTGAAAATTATCCATAAAAATATTGTAAATTAATAAATAATTTAAGTTATTTTTAACCATTTTAATTACCTTCACTCTAACAATGACTGAATGTGCAGAGTGCGTAAAGGGAAAACCATTTGTTTGCAGACAGCCTTGAATGTAAGTGATTATGTAACTGGCTACAGTTTTAGTTTTTCCATCCTCAGCCTCACACATGAAGGTCTTCAGTGTCTGTCAAAGCAACAGCCATTCTGTTGACTCTTCACTGGATCTTCAGTCTGCCATAACTTTGCAGAAACAGTTGTGGATAAAAAATCATTCTTGGAATTATGAGCTATAGATTCTATATAGGGTATAATTGATAACATATGTTTGTTATTTATTATATGCCTATTTTCAGCAGAATTGCACCTGGTTTCCACTTGCGAGATAGACACATGCTACTTCACAATCCTGTAATATTTTTTTCTTCATTAGCCTGGGACTTGAAGTTATAGTAATGCTGAACACTTTACTTCATTGGCTTTTTGCAGTGGAAAGACAAAAAGTGGCCTTTTAGGTGAAATGTTCATTGTCTGTGACTAGGGGGGAGTCAGAAGAGGCCACAGTGGAATACTTTAGAAGAGCCTCCATGAATGAGGCAAATGTAACTTGCATTTCTCACCTGGTTTTGTGCCCCCTGCACTCCTCTGGTCACCTGGAGATGGGGCTTTGATGGGCTGATGGCTTCTGTGATGGGGCCTGGAACAAACCTCTCCCAGCAGCCACAGGGTGTGTGGAGGAACATAACATGACACATTTTACAAGTAGACTGTATTAGAAAGGATTCAGCAGACAAAGCTTCCCAAAAACATATCATCTTCACAACAGCACAGACAAGAAGTTGCTGGAACTTCAGCAGGGGTTTGTGTAGTAGCAGCAACTCACCTTGTAGCAGATATAAGGATGACTCCCCTCATACCTCATAATGCTTGTGATTAGAATAGCACTGACTGCAGTAAATGATTCCTAAAACTGTTTACTTATTACCACAAATAGAAGTAAAAATTTTCTTGTGTTTTCCTGAGTGTATAGAGGTAAACTCTTAGCACAAATTTAGACTAAGGAAGATGAAGAGAACAGTATAGTCCCAGGTAATTTGTTTGCAAAGTAAAAGTCTCATTGATCGTTATGCACTATAAGTGAGTGACAAACAGAATCTGCATTGGTTCCAGTGGAACTTCAGCTGCCAGCTTATAGACCTTCCAGACCTAGTGGGGATTTAGGACAGAGGTGTCCAGACCGTGCCTTGACATTGCTGATCATTTTATCACAATTCTATCAAAGCTATTGATCATGTTTATGTAGTTTCTTGCAATTTTTACTGTTGCAATTTCAATCTTCTGTTGTTTATTTTTGTACTAGTTTGGAATTTTAATTAACAATAATAGGCAGAACACCCATTTGTCATCTTCAGCAACAGAATAATAGGAAACTAACTTTTCAGGTCAAATTCTCAATGATTTTGTGGGTGGTAAAACAATGTGTCTAAAAAAGGGTGCAAGAGGTTATTGTGGGACAGAACCCTCAGCCAAGAACAAGGCTATTCCTGAAGGGTACCTTTCACATGTAACACATACCAGTACCTGTATTAGGAAGAACTAAGATTCCCCATTTCAATGACTTTTGTGAAATGTACAGAATGATTTTATAAAAAATAAATTGTGTATCATTTAAGAGAAGACAAAGAGTGCCTCCGAATGGAGATAATATTTAGCAGGGTGAGCTAAAGGGTGTCTATTCAATCTCTCAAATAAGTTCACATCTACTGTTGCTTAGATAAAGTAATATCTATAGACTTCTAGATTTCTACAGATATTAATCATTCAATGACTGTCATAGGGAACTATTTGGATATCATCACATTAAATCAATAGAAAGCACAGATATTACATTAAAAAGTTGTTAGATGTCTGCTAGCATGAATGAAACTAGTATTTGGCACAGGATGTTGAAAGGAGATGACCTGGAAAAAAGAAGTATTTAGAGATCCTGTATCAAATAATGTCTCTAGTACTTCCATTGAAATGGAACTGTATGTTTGTGGGGTGGGGATTCCTTGTATGTAAGTCAACTATGCAAATAAACAGTTTGTTATAAATAAAGAGTAAGAAATATGTAATTCTGAAGGTATATAAATTAGTAGTATGTTTTCCCATTAAATTGATTTCAATCCTGACAATCTTACCTCAAAAAAGATTACATCAATAATAGAAAAGGTTTTCAAAACACATTACTGAAGAAGTGTAAATGGCTTGGCAAATTTGAGTAATGTGAAAGATCAGCAGTTTCATTAGAGTAAAGAAGGAAAGTGTAGAACAAGCTGAAGAAGAGAATATATGCCATAGATATTCAACCTAGGGAACACATTGCTGTGAGATACTACTAATACCTAATAAATTTGAGAACTGAAAGTCATAGAAAATTTCATGTTAGTGAACAAGTCAGCATATAGAAAGTTAACAAAAATTTATTTTCCTCTTGTTAGATTATTTCAGGTATGTTTACTGTGCAGCCCTTTGTGACTTCCCCTGAAGTATCTGCCAATTTATAGAGCGAGGAACCAGACTGAAAGTGTAGCAAATTTCTAGTTCATAATGTATGTGTGACTGTATTTTATTAAATAAAACTCAGATTATTCTGCTGAAGAAGGGCCAAGCAGAAGGTTGATTTTTGCACCAATATATTGCATTTTTTCTGTTTCTGATTTCTCTGCCTTTGGAAACATGAAAGCAAGAAATCTGCTGAATTTTCCTCCTTGGTAGTTGCTGGTTTTTTTCCTGTTTAGATGTTCTTTTTTCTGTGTTCTTTGTAACACACTGAATACTACTAATATTTTGGTATTTGAAGTGAAAATGCTCTGCAAAATACTTCGGTATTTCTCCTAGGGTGGTTCATATTAGGCTTCCCTCATACTCAACCTTTCCATATTCACCGTGTTTTAAAGAAGAGAACTGTAATTTATTGTCACCAGAAACAGTATTGTTAGTATGGCACCATGAATGACTGCTGTCACCATCCAGAGCTGTGTCTCGTATTCTGAGAACTATCTCTAACAAAAACATTCTTTGTTCTCAAGAAAGCACACATAAGAGCAAAGTATTAGCAAGGCTGCCATAGCTGAACTCAACCATAACATATTGTGTATGTCTGAAATTATTATATTTTATTTATGTAGACACCCTTTTAAAACTTCCAAATGAGTATTAACCAGTTATTATGGTGTTTCACAAGATCTTCTTGGCAAAAAGGCCTCTCTCTTCTACTAGAAAAAGCAAGATTTTTTTAATATATATAATATATATATTATTCCTCAGCTATAGCAATGGGTTCCAAAGAAGCTGTTACCCCAAATAGTACTTACAAATTGCAGTCTTGGGGTAAATTGCATGGTGCTATCAGAATATTTGTAATTCATCATATTCTCTTTTATGTCTATTAACTTTGCTGTTAATCCATGAGTAGGATGCCCTTCAGTAAATGAAATCTAATTTTACAGCTGGTTTAAAATTGACTGGATTGCAGGCACACCTACCAAAATCACTCAACTATTTGAAGAAAGAGAATGAGATTTGTATTATCAGGTTTCAGATAATACCAAGTCCCTTGTGAAAGGTTTGTTATTTCTTCTCTTTGTTCTGCTTTTAGAAAAGTATAGCTGGGGTCTTTTTACCTATATAGGTCATAGGAATTACAAAGATTTCCAAAGCAAAATCATTGAATAATCCTGGACAAAGTGATATGCAAAGGGATTTAGTGTGTTATGTATGATCATCATCAGTGTTCTTTCATGGACATAGGAAGATGGCCTTTAGTTATCTGTTTAAAGCAATTAAAATATTTCAGTTTTGATGATTATCTAACCATAGCAAAGTTCTTTGAATGAGTACATAACACAGCCACTAAGGATAGAAACCATTTTTGTTAAAGTGATAACCCAAGCTGGCTCCTTACAGCAGGGATTGAAAGGCTGCTGCCCTGCTAACTAAATTCCTTGAGTCAGTCAGTTCTAGAAGAGCAACTAATTCAAGTGATTTCAGCATGCACATCTTCATAAGATGAAGGTGTAAAAAAATAGTGATGCCGTAGAGAAAATCAGCTGACTACATTTTTCATTCAGAAACCTTGAGACCTACTCCTTTGGTTATCTATGGACTGTTAAGACACTGAAGTTGAGCTCCATGCAGATTTTCATATGCTCTTTTTTTTTTTTTTTCAGAGAAGCCTTTCTAGTGTCAAAAAAATATATATGAATTTAACTGTATGTTTTGAGTAAAGTAATGCTCATCTGAAATAGTTGCATTCATTTACATTCTGTAACTTTGTGTGTTAAAATACATTGTTTGAATATATTCATGCTGTTGCTGAAAAAAATGTGTAAACATGTCTGTATGTAAATATAGTAAGAGAGTGAATTTGTATTGATCCCATAAGGCTTTTTGCACTAACCACCATAACAACCTCAGAGGCAAATTACTGTACAGTAATAAACCTACTGTCAAGTGAACTGAAAATTCTTCCACATTATCTAACTAGAATGATACACCAGTGCAGGTTCCAGAACGATCCATCTTGTGTTTAGTTCCATATTTTTATTACTGATTTGCATCCTGGAATAGAAAACAGCCAGCACATTTGAAGATGACACAACTTAGGACAACTTGCAAGTACAACGGAAACCATAATTGCATTCAAAAGATTCATTATAAACTGAAAAGTTGATGCTGAGAAGAGGCTACTGCTCAAAAGGAACAAATGTGAAAGTATTACATATTAGCAGCAATAATGAGCTGTACAGACTGGGCATGGGCAGCACGACGTGAGGGAGAACACCCTCTGCAGAACGCGATCTGCAACAGCAAGTCTCACACTTGTTGTTCATTCCAATGTACATGCAGACCCTGCAGATAGGGATAATCAGGCACTCTAGCATTTCCCATCTTATTATTAGAAGCTGACACTGACCGTGCTCTAACTGCAAAGCTTATAATGTAGGCATATACAAATAAACAGTTTTTAGATGTCAACCAAACAAATTGTTTATAATGTGTCAGACCATTTTTAAATCCATTCCCAAAGACTTTTAAGACCAGATTTCCTAAGATACAACAGGATTTGTTCAGATGCAGTTCATTCTGTTTTGCAAGAGATGGGTAGATCAGATAATTTCTTATGGTCCTTTTATATTTTCCAAAAGCCAATGAGTGTGCCTATTATGCAATTAAAGACAGTATTAAAGCCTAGAAAGGTGACAGAGATTACCTTTAGTCCAGTTAACACAGACAGGAGGAGCCATAAAGATGTCACAGACCTTTTAGAGCTGTGCAGGCTTTCTGGCTGGCACTCAGGATGCATGATTTCAGCCTCCATTATTCTAATGTGCTATTTCCTCATATTTTTACCTCTACCATCTTCTCTTTGTCTCTTAAGTCAACAACATTTAGTACATGAACCCTACTAGAGACCTAGCTAATTTTTTTTTTCCATCAAGTATGTTGGAAGGTCTTTCATGTGTGCCTAAGTTCAAGTGGGACAAATCTTATCCAACATGGGTGCCAAGCATACAGCCCAGATTCAACTGAATTATCCCAGATTTAGTAAATCTGTATGAATGGCTGAACTGTAATTATTGTCTCTGTGGATGTCCCTAGTCTGCAGAAAGTGAAAGAAAATATGGTACAGTTTAAACTAATTGACAACTTTGTAAAATATTTAAAAGTCTGAGTAGGAAAATATGGGCACTGAAAGGAATTTAAGCAAAGTATTTTTATTAATAGCATACTCAGTTACTGTAGCTCAGCTGGCATACGTTTAGTTTCACTGTGGGCTCTTTATTTTTAGTCCAAGGCTTTAGTTTCTTAAGCCAGACCTTGCAGCACTGAATGAAACAATTCAATAAAACCAATTTGGATACAATACTCAGAACTGGTACTTACTGCAATATCCAGTGTTGGTGACAGGCTGCCTGGAGTCCTGCCAATGCTGATTTAGCAGTATATACCAGCTCAGTGAGTCAGAAACAGTTTTTACATGTGCCAGCTCAATTGTGCAAGGTTGCTCAGAAATCCCTTTCGATATCCAGGCAGAATAATTGCTGTATTTCCAATCTACTTTCCTTAGGAAAAAGGAACAAAGGAAAGGATAAGCATCAATAGAATAGCTTTTACTATCAATTTTTTAGCCTGCCATGGAAGGTCACTGCTTTGGAAATATTTCACTGTAAGTGAATATTTAGGTCATGTGATAGTGGGTGCAGCTTTCTGTTATTCAAGTATGAGAGAGAGAAAAATAGTACTTGAAAGAATAAATGCTATTAAACAGTAAGAGTTTAAAAAATCACTTGCCTAGGAAAAAAAATGGAGTTTAGCAGAGACTGAGGAACATACCTGTGCAGTTCTATGTAGATTTAGGCCACATACCATATCCAAAAGCAAAAGAGAAAGACGGAGCACAGGTATGACATTTTTAAACATGTCTTTAATGAAATGGTATGGTAACAGTATAGTTGCAGGGATATTACCCCTCAGTATAGAATGAGTTTGTAGAAAATGCCTGTTTCAGACTAATTCCTGTGAGTTCCTCTGTTCAGCTCACTATGAAATATGAAAACAGCATTTTTAAGAGTCAGGTCAAAATAGCTATTCATCATTTGCCTCGGACAGTGTCATTACTGACTGGTTGCATAAAAAGCAAATTGTAATTTAGGAAACTGGAACCCAACCGGAATAAGTTTGTACTGCTTGATTTAAAAAATAGCAATAAAACTAGATAAGAGGATAAAATTTGCATTCTAATAGTCACTGAAATCAATAACCATCACTTACTAAGTACCTGTCACAAGACTGGCTCAGCGTAAAACAAAGAAAAGTTGCCATCTACTCAAATTTTCTCGTAAGGAATTAACAATCTCAGTAAGAGGAACATTATTTGAATCCCTAAATCCATGTTCCCTACCCCAAAATCAAGTTACAATAGCTGGAAGAGGTGATTTTTTTAAAAAGTTCCCCACTTCTAGGCTTTGAATGAATAACCAACATGCTTCGTAGCCCTGTTTTTTACCAAGGACTGAGGTACCTCCGTGTGCTCCCACCTGTCTTTCTCACGTCACAAATGACCCTTGATTCCAATGCATTTAAGAGTCAGATAGCTTCCTGCTATTTTTAAGCTCTGAAAAATCCCTCTCAGCATTTTGTACCAGTCTTTTTTTTTTTTTCTTCCACCACTGGCTCTAGCAAAGCTGGCTGACCCTCCCATCAGAATTCCTACTTAATGAGTTTTCTATGCCCGTTTTCTTTTATTTCATGTCTCAGCTTTACCAGTAGTTAAGACCTAGCTTATGCCATTCTAATCACTTGCAACACTGAAAAACAGTTTCATTTTATTTTTCTTCTAGACATTATTTACCCTCTACGCTTCTCCAAAAGGAAATACTCAAGAGTCCTTAACTGCTGCTGTGGTGCTTTTAATAACCACTTAGATAATAAAATTAAAACACCAAAAAAAGATTATTTTTTTTTAATACTGGCCTCACCTCCATCTTAAATATGGCTTACAATATAAACTGAAATAAAAAGATGCAAGAGGATTTTTTTTAGGTTTAAAATTATATTATCATTATTAGTAGAAATGAGCCTTTCAACAAAATCATCAATTTAAATTAAATTTCAGTATAGTTTAAATCTAAAGCAATGTCAGCATAAGTAGGCTGATTGGATGGGATTAAACCAAGACTGGATGTGGTTTTGAGTGCTTCAGCTTCTCCTTTATAATACCTGCACTGAAAGACATACTCAAAAACCGTAAGTGTTAAAAACAATAAAATCAAACCTATCTTCAGTAGAAAAAAATTTATTAAAAAGGCTGAATTTTTAAGTCTCCATGTAATCTCTTGTCTACAGGGTTGGTTGTTCATAAAACCCATTTCCACAATGCAAAATTTAGCTCAGAATAGACCTTAAACTTCTGTCAGAGAAATGTAGCCATCCGAGAAATAGTGGGTGTCACTGCAAAATATTGCATCATATAGTGCTATTACAAGTGTCCAAGTGTCATAGTGACACACATGCCAGATTTGTGATCTGGCCATCTGTACAGGTCATCTACATAACAGGCACAGAGACTACTATGCCCTCTTTGCAGCATGGAAACAAGGTTCTTCTTGGAACTTTGGAATAACAGAGATAAATAACTTAGACTTCATTTCTGAATTATGTGTACCTTCACCCAGGGATATAGGCAGGTTCAAAGGTTATAGGAAAAAGTAAACTTCAGCATAAAAAAGCATAAACTTCAGGCATAACCTGAAATGCGATATTAAAATGATCTATGTAGTCTTCTTTATTAATCAGGGGTTGTGATTTTTTCTATAATGAAAAAATCTTTATTACTGATGAAATGTCACAGCACATTTCTGCACAGTTGCTAAGGAAAGCAAATGTGTTGGTCAAATGACTTTTGATATAAAATACCTAACTTTTCTGTAATAGTAGCTTTGAAATGACTGACATAATAGGAAAGGTTTGAACAGCACTAGTTAATCTCATGGTTGGCATCTACAATACTGGGCACAGTGTGTTAATTTTGTTGTCTGCATGGGTGGCAGGTCCCTATGATATTTCTTTACATGAGTGCAACTTAAAACAATAAGAAATGTGAGAACATGGAATTTTGATAGTGATGGATCACTGAATTCCCAAGAAAAAATACAGCTGGTATTCTCTAGAATTCCCATCATTAACATGTGACAATCATACAACTATTCCCATGCTTTAATCTCTTCCTGCAGTAAAACTATAGAAGGGTGGAGTAAGTCCAGTAAATTAATGTGGAAGTTACAAAGCCATCATCCACTAAATTGAATTTTATTCCAAAAACTAGAATGTATAAGGCAAAGTAGCCATTAACCTGTAGAATGAACAGATATACATAGTATAACTGAGTTAATGTGCAATGATTGCAGTGTGGGAGACAGTATGGTCCAGTCATTCTTTTCTCCCCACTCATCTTAAATTCTTTCTAGATGCATTGGTGTTTTTTGTTCTTTTCAGGAAAATAACCTAGGGTATATTGGAAATCAGTCAGAGCAAGAGAGAAGCTTTTTCTCAATATTATTAAAGGAGCTTGTTGAAAAGAATTACAGTTGGAAGTTATCTGTGATGGAATAAATAAAATCAGGTTCCAGAATCTGGCTGGGAAAAGAGTGCCATGTTCAAGGGATGTGATAACACTTTGTTTGTAAAGCTTTTGCTGTTTCTTCTGCATATATCTTCTTTAAAAAGAAAAATCTTCTCTTCAAGGAGAAGAGCACTAGGTTTGTCTAAGGGAGACCAACTTCTTGTAGTGGCCCTTTGAGGCACCTCTCAGTACATATTTTGGGTTATATAAATTCAGATATACTTTTTTTTTTCTTCCCATTTTTCTCATCATTATGCATTGTATTTATATTATGCTCTAATATCTAATAACCTCTCTTTAGACAGGAGTTACTAGAAAAATGAAATGTGTGTAAATTGCCTTATGTAGAATTGTTCGGGTTTGGATATAGAACTGCTCTTCAAAAACATTTACTTCAGTCTTGATTCTGCCTCTGATTTGCTGTAAAATATCGAATGCAATGTTTTCCCCAGATTTTCCAGTAACATCTCTTTGGTTCTGTCCTTTCTAACGAGTCTGTTTTAAGATGTTGGAGCATGTCCTCTGCCATTCCCCCTACTACTCGGAAAGCAAGATCCTGTTTCTACTGATTACACTCATATAATATATTCCCACAGACCAGAAGGGGATGAGAGCTTTCACAATCACCAAAAGATCATGAGGTTTTCAGTTGTTTGTACGCTTGTCTTGCCAATTTGAGCAATAGCGATATTATCATTCAGTACTGATAGCCATAAAGCCTAATGTTTTTGGATTGCTCAGATGTTGTGAGACAGGGCATTCCTGTTGCTGATTAGAGTCAGGTGAAGTAATTTGAATAAGGCAAAGTAATTACATCTGAACATTCTTGGCTGGAAAAGTATGCCACAGATTGAGCGTATGAATGGTAATATTGTACCTTTGGGCTGGTTTGTGGCAGTGGCAAGTGAGCACTCTTTTATCCATAGTGAAATCTGTTTACACTGGATAGACTTACTGAGATATGAGAAAGCAATAAAGTAACAGTCCTGACAAATCTAAAATTCAAGGTTTGATTTTAGAGATTAAATTTGAAGCTATTGAAAATAACAAATTTAAAGGAATCATTGGAATGGAGAGAATAAACACCGAATACAAAGAATCTTCATTAAAATGAAGAATACATAGGGTTACATCATAATCAAGGCTTTACCTGTTCAGCTAAAATTTGTGGACCTACATGAGCAAGAATGTATACTTTTTTGCATTAAACTGATGAAAACTTTCTAAATTTACCCTCTACGATTTTTTTATTTTACAGATACATATCTGTCAAGCTCATGATTACTAAATGCAGTTCTGTCACATTAAAAAATGTATCTGTGACAAAGATGAGATGACTGTGAACAAGGCCAGTGACACTGAGCTACAGCAGGACAGAATAAAGCAGAAGGTTTGATAATGAGAGATTACACTTTCCAGCTATTCTTGAGGACCAGAGGGAGGGAATTATTTGGCTTATGCTGGCAGCAATTTCCCTAAGCCATGTGAGATGGCATACCTCAAGCTGTTGCAAATGTAGGCAGAACAACCACAGGCCACAGCTCTTGGTTGGATCTAGATTCCCCAGGGTATAAAATATATTGAAAATGCTCCTAAGTAGGGGCTGATCACTTAATTTGACTATTTGAATGGAAGTCCCACGTTTTCTTCCATCACTAACCCTTGTTCACAGTTCCCTTGAAGCTTAATAATCACTTCTGATTATTTTTTTTTAAAAATTAGATTAGCTGCTCATGGTTACAGTTTTACAACTGTATCAGATGTGTTAAGCAGAACTTATGCTCTGTCCCCTTTTCTAGGCTCTGTAAAGCTGCAATGGACAAAGGTTATTAAGTTCCTGCTGTGTTTAAGTTTTCTACAGGTCAGTTTTAATAAATTGTTTGTTTCTTCAGAAATGTACAGTGGCCACATTAATCCTTAGTTCTTGAAAACTTAAAACTTAAGCCAAGCTTTCCCAAAGAACATTTAAAAACAGAAATATATTAGTATTCATTTATATTTTTCTCTAAGGAAATTGTGGTTAATTGCAATGGTTAAAGATTGTGTTGCACATTTTTTGAAGTGATAATACTTAAAGCTTTTTGTCCTTTATACTGTCACTTCAAAAAAAAATCAAAGTTTTCAGTTTTAGTGAACAAGAAACACCTTTATCAAAATACAAAAAACATCTATTCTTATGCAAATTCTATTTCAGACATCTAAATGACCCCTTTTGTCATTCCTCTACAGGAGCTGATTGATTCATGCTACTAGTCTAAAATATACATACAAATCAGAGCACTAAGAAAATTTTCTTTTCATAATGTCAGATAACGTAAACTTTATTATAAAATACTTCACAATTACATATATTGTATTTCAATTTAAACCCAGTCAGCTGTTCTGCAAGGGTGATGTGCCTTAGACTGAAGTAAGGCACTTATACTAAAAACAGCCTGGTTTTATCCACCTCATTCTGTGAAGGCAGGTAAGAATGTAAATGTGTGTATGTGTGTCTGCTTGTGTGTGTATCATGCAGACCATTTGTAAAGTGTCTTAAAGATTAGTCACCTAATTAGTTGCTACTCTATATTATATTTTAAAAGATCCAGATAGAAGATACATTGGCAAATGTTCAGACCATCTTTATGTTACTATATCTAACTGTAAACATCAACACATTTAATTATCATGCAAGCATGAACAATTATGCCATTACTTTGTAAACATACATGAAAGGTTATTCATCACTGCCATATATTATAAAATATTATAAACATTATAAAACCACACCAAACTTCTTGCCCAGTCTTTGGTTTACTCATCATTTGAGAAAGTCATAATGATGAGGTTACTAACATGGAAGAGTGTTTTTTCTGATGGAGAATATATATCTGTTCTATCTGAAACACTGAGATTTATCTGCATTATCTTCCCATTAATTCTTCATTGACGTTACTTAAACAAATCTATACATCCTTGACAATCTTTAGTCAAATATACAGCACCACAGGAGACAGTACAAAGAGGTCTTATGAAAACTGACTTATATGTGTTTTAAGATATAGGGGAGAGGAGAATCTAGGATCATAAAAGTCAAAATCAAAATGCTTCTTAATTTGTTTGAAAAGCAGATAAGGAGTAGGCTAACAAAAATGCAGTGATTTCTTATTATCATTTCACACATGTTCCTACACATAAAAGACACTAATTTTAGTAGATCTCTAAACTTAGGGTTGTCTAATACTTTACCATTTTAATATTCAAATTTGACTTGCATTTAAATTTGCTAAATTTTCAAACTCTGGACTGAAATTCTCAAGTCAGGTGTTAGATACCAAATACTTTTCAAAAATTTGCTAATACTGTAAAAGTTTGTCATAAGGAATTCTTAGCCCATTCTCACTTTGAAGAAAAACCTCAATTTTGTCCAGCCAAATACAGCCAAATTATGAATATTTTGATATTACAGTTCATCTTGTACTAAGGAATATAACATACTAGATCTTAGTAAGAAGCTTTTAGAATTGAGCAATATAATTTCCTGAACAACAGTCAATGCTGCTTAAGTCAATGGTGCATGACACTGTGCAGTAGGCATCCCTCAACTCTACCCAGCAACCAACATGCCCATACAGTCGAAAGTATTCCAGTTTAAAGAGTCCAAAAATGGTTTAGGCATGTCAGCTCCAAACTGCATCCATTCTAATACACCTCCTAAGAATACAGGCTCATTAGTTACAGGGCATCAGTCTGCTGACATAACTATACTATATCCTCCTTCATTGCTCCAGAATTCTTCTGTTGTGAGAAAAATACCTGTGAAGCATGCTGGGAAAATGGCTGTAACGTCAGCTTAAAGACAATATCCTATTACTTACCACCTATTTTTCAAGATATACTACTGAAGTTCTGTGGTGTTGCTTATGTGCCTTTAGGCATCAACACAAGAAGCAATATGGTTATTTTGCAGCTAATTGTCACTATTTATTTTCTGGAAAAAAAAAAATCAGTTGTATGTATTGCAGTGCAACAACGCTAATTTTCTATGTTCAAAATTTAGGAAACTCAAGAATTAAGGGTTATTCAGCAATGTTAATACAGCCTTTCCATGCATATTTTAGGTTGTAGTTACTTATTTATCTGTTCTTGGAAGAATTTTTCCACATTTGCCTGATTGAATAAAATATATTCTGTTCTGGAAGCACATAAAGAATAAACTGTGAGGGAGAATAATGACCAAAAGAAAATTGAGTCATCCATCATGTAACTAGGAAAGTGTGTAGGACATGGGTATGTCTGGAAATGGCAGGTGAAGGATAATGGATTTGAATTGTGACAGTGAGAATTGAATCTACCACAAAGTTCTAATGTGATGGTAATTGAAACTCTTATACCAAAATTTTCGTATGGCTGGTAATGGCTGCTAAAAATGGCCACATTTTTAGGTACCTATTTGAGTCATCCCTGGCAGATCCATAGAAGTGCCAAGTGATCGCAGCTGCTGCTGAAATGAGTTGGATCTATGCTTGTTATTTTAAATGCTCTGAAAATTCAGGCCCAAACTTTTTCAATTAGGAAAATATTAGTGAAAACTTATTCATTTTAATCTCTTCCAAATCTTTAATTTCTTGCACAGATTCTTTAATACTGGCAGAATGATTTTACAAGTTCTTGAGGTTTTCATCATCTTATACTTTTAATACAACAATTTTTTCTTGGTTTTATGTAGCTTATATAGTACACTTAAATGCTTAGACTCAAATGACCTATATTACATCAAAGTATCTGTGCCTAGTGTCAAATTCAGAAATTATATTAACACTTGCAATATTGTTTTCACTTGCAGTAAGCCAACCAAACCTCTGAATGAATTTAGCACTGTAATGTTAGACTGACTGAAAACCTTAGCTGGTTAAATGAAGTTTCAGATGGACATAAAGATGCTATTTCCACTGCATTATCCAGGAAATTCACTTTCTTGCTTGTTTTCACTGTTCCTACACCCACTAGAAATGTGGAGTGTCTTCATCATTTTCAGAAACTTACAGACAGCATCATGTAAGGACATATGTTGAAGACTGAGATAATCAAGCATACATCAAAGATTTCAGTTTCTGACCTCTGGGCTACTTCCAAGCTAGCTTTCGTCTGAGATGTGGTTTTATTTTTTTAATTAATTAAATTAACTGACAGTTTATTTCCTGGTGGTAACAAGATCATATTTATAAACAGGATATATCCTTTATATCCTACAGCAACAGAGTTTTAGTAGGAAAATTTGGATGTTTCTAGCTTATGAAAGAAATTAGCCTGGGAGGACTGCATAAGGGTTGAGGCTGGAATGTCATTAGTGCCACCTCTTACTCAGGCAGGGTGAGCTGAAGCTCAGGACTATGCCCAGTCAGGTGTTAAGATTACCTCCAGAGAAAAGGACTCCACAACCTCATCACATTAACATATCTGTACTGAAGTTAGCTTATATTTATTTCTACCTTTTTTTTTTCTTTCTTAAATTGCTTAAAGTCCTCCCTATTAAAAGGTTAAACCACTATAACATATCAGGAATGAATATCCACCAGTTTTCATCAACCTCCAACCTACTTCTCGGACAACTAATATATTAAATCAAATGCAAATTAAACACAGTGCCTTCTAAGACTGGTAACCAGAAGCAGCAAACCAAAACCTTACAGAATTAAAGTCACAATGATATTTACAGAATTCAATTCCCTATTTGCAGGTTTTCATTCACTGTACAGATTTAAACTGTATAGTCTGCATTTTCTACTCAAGACACTGAGGCTGTAAAGGTGTAGTGCGTGCTTAAACTTATTATATTTTATCTCCATTGAACTACAAAGCATTAAAGCTTTCCATGTTGTAAAGCTTCCATATTTCACACAGTTGTTCTGCCATTGTAGAAGAGCTGGTGTTTGTGATCTGAGAAACAATATTTACATCAGTTTTGTTAAATATCATCTTCTCTTCCTGAAAACTGAGTTTTGAGATGTTACAATATATGACCACTTATAAATTGAGAGTAGTATTCTTCCTGTGATGGGTTGTCAGCTACTTTGAAGTCTAACATATTTTCCAAGTTATTGCTGTAGTAACTGTTTGGCATTCCTCTTCCATTATTGCTTAGGTAGGTTTTCTGAATTGTTTTGTTACTGCTTACTATTTTTGGCTCAAGAACATGTGGAAATTTAGTAATAAAATGTATCTTCTTCTTCCTATAAAGCTGATAATTATTGATTCTGATTAAATATTGTAATAGTTCTGCAGACTATTGTCTTGGGGAGGCTGAAGTAGCAAAGTCTGTTTGTAGCTAACACAGGCAACCTCTCTGCCTGCAAAACTCATCATTGCCTTTGTACCTTTATGTTCAGACTCTTCAGTCAGCACATAGTGCAGGTAGTGCAGGCTATGCTTGTGTGAGGTGTTGGGCTATGGTGAGGTGTGGGCTTTATTATAAAGGAAAGTGAGTTTTCAATCCAAAGAAAAGCTTTGATCTTGAAAGGGAATGTAGGACAGAAAAGAGAGAAGAATAATACCCTGAGCCTCAAAGTGTCAGGTGATGGAAGTTTCAGTGTTGAAGTGTTGGTCCTGAGTGCAAAATGATCAAACAGGAGGAAGAGGAAATCATAACACAAAATGGGATCATTTCTCTTGGAGATCTTAAGTATGAGCTAAAAATGGTTCAATTATGTTGTCAAAACTCAGAGCAGCAGAAAAAGTAATATAAATCACATATAGAATTGGTGGTGTGCCTGTTGACGTAAGAGGACAAGGCTTGAGCTAGATGTGAATGAATGAAATTGAGGGTGAAGACAGGGAATAGGTGACACTGATAAAAAGTTATCCCAACCTGTCCTTACTACAAAGTGTCACAGCTTTCTATTTTAGCACTGAAAGTAAGATGAAGAGTGTCCCCTTTTTTTTCTTCTTTTTTTTTTTTTTTCCCCGAATTTCTGGCCAACTTCCCTTTTTCCTGTGCCAGAATGTTTCCCTGAGAACCCCTGAACACAACACCCCAGTTTTTCACTTTAAAAATACGATCAGTCTGCAAGGAGATAGAAGGAATCTGCAGATTGCTACTGACTTACCAGTTAGTTTGGCATCATTTTCCACATGACCTATCTTGGGGGGATATTTTAACTCGCATTCTGAGTGACGCTTCCAAATGAAAACCTCAGTCTTTAATGGCTGATTTTGCAGGACTACACAGTCTCATAATTTTGATCTGAGTAACATCTTGGTCTGATGCTTTGCATATTGCTATCCTTGTTTTCAGCTACGCCAGTGTAAATATACTTGTATTAAGGTACCTCAGTCTACTGAAGGATAATATATTTTCAGTTTCAGTCTATCTTATCATAAGGTAGAACAGAGGTTCAAAACACACACCAGCATTCTAGAATGTGGTTAGCCCTTTGGCAATCATCCACCTTCATTAGGTGAATGAATCCTTAGTATATCTATCTGACCAATAGTTACTGATTTTCAGGCAAAATTGTTCCAAATATCTGTAATCACAGCTAGAAATCTAGAATATCACCAAAAGTCTCTGGATGTAAATGTAGATTTGATATTTCAAGGATAGAAATGATTGGTCAGAAAGGGAAACAAAACCATTGATTTTTGACAGAAAATATAAAGCAGATTCTGACTTCCGCATCCCTAATTACCTAGGAATGACTTGAGAATTCCATTTGAGCATAAGTCCAGTGGGAAGATAACAACACAATCTACACTATTTTTGATTCTCAAATATTTGCCATTCTACTGGGATGACGGTATTTCTCCCTCTTTTGGCAACAGCGGAAAAAGAAAAGAACATTCTTCATCCATTTGTGTCAGAGAATATATTCCACTATCACTTAAAATGCAGTTTTCCCCCATACTGAGTAAGCCATAGTATTTAGCCTCCTAAAACAGCCTCTGGATGGAAGTGCAATGTGTTCCAATAGAGTTTGCTTTCACATGTGCAATTTGTTTGTGACTCATGAATCCCCATCAATATGCCTTCTGTAGAAGATGTTATAAATGCCATCAATCCTTATTTGTATTTGAATCACATGCATAAGGCACTGAGATTTCATAAGATACCAAGCAGATTTTGAGAGGACAGCAGTTTCCATCTTCAGAACCAGGGGGAAAAAAATAATCATTTATGTGCAAGATTTTAGTGAAAATTCAATATGAAAGAGCAGCAGAAATTCCTGACAAAGCCTCCTCCCCTTCAATCCCTCCTGCTGCCTCTCTGTTGTCATCCTTCTTAAGTATCACCTCTCTTTTCCATCAGGACTGGCACTCAAGGATAACAGATGGCAGCCTCAAGATTGTAGCACCCTTTAATGTCTGCCCTTTACTGTCTGGCAAAAGTGTTGACATTTCTGCCTTGAATGAGAACTGAAAACATGTAAAAATATATTCAACATGAACATTCAGTGTCTAAGATGTTGTTTACACACTGCTAATGGGCTTTGACTTTAATAGAATGATCCTTAGGTCTGCAGAACCCACAGTCAGGTGTGAACTGGATATTTTCTTCTGTTATTTCCACAGAGAAATAACCAGCCTTGCTACCCATGGGCTTAAGAGCTGTGCATACTATTTCCATCAGCAAATATGAAGGCACTGTTGTGGATTTTCTTGCAAGCACCAACCAAGCTATAGGAGTACAATCTCCTAGAACTGTCCCAAAAAGCTCTGCCTCCTCGTCTGGGAGGAGTCACTAAATGGGTAGGATCAGAAGAGAAAAAATAAGAAGCTCAGGTGCTATTAAACACTGCACTTGAGCAGTTACTGAATTTTAATACTCACCATCACAAGTTTTTGTCTTTAGTAGTGCACTGATGTTCGGAAGGTAAATTGTACAAATGGCTCTTTGTTGCTGAAAGTAAAGTTAGTTTATTTGTTTGCTGAATTGAGCACAGAAATAATGGAGTGAATTGTTCATTTCTAAGGGTAAGCTTCAGGGAAATCTCTGTAATTTTTTATTTTTTTTTTTCTTAAAATAGGTACCTGAATTCATCAGACCAGTATTTTCTCTAAAACATTAAACAGTCTCAACATACACTGGAGCATAGTTATGTCATTGTATTGGGCACTGGCTGAATGCCCCCCTGGCACTTTTCAAGAAAGCACTGCAACTCCAGCAACTCATTTATAGCACTGATTTATTTCTGATGAACATTAAAAAAACCCTGTCTCCTCTTCGTCATAAACTATTAGATAACTCTTACTATAATGTTTTTGAAACAGCATTTCATGTTTTATACATTTGCAAAGTTTTCTTTTTTGTTATTGTCTTTTAATTATTCTCAGTTGTTATCAGTAGAAATTTCCCACTAACAATATATATGGGCCTTTAATTTTCAAATATGTGCAACAATTCAAGTCATGTGGGTGACAAAATACAGAATATAATTTACCAACAAATTCCTCTTCCTAATGTATACTGCTTAAAGATTTAGCACAGAAAGATTACACATGTCTGGGAAATGCATACTACTTTATGCCTCCAAACCCTGTATTTTGACAGGCCATATTGTCTTGAGAGAGAACGTCAGAACAAGAATGAATAATTTAATCAGAAATAAATGAGACAAATTGTATAAGGGACAGTACATGGATTTCCTTCTTGAAAGCTGAAGTCTGCCCATGCTTCATATGACTGGCCAACCATTCCACATTAAATGGTGAGCTGATCAGAAGCAGGTTTCTTCCTGCTAGTTTTAAACCAAATAAATAAAACATTCAGATTGCTAGCAGATGTAGTGAGTTGTTCTGTGGATTTAAAGAGGCACATAGCTTTTAGTGTTTTTAATAAAAGTCTGTAGGTTCATTTTAAAATTTAAACTATTACCCAGTTGACCTGAAAATTTTTAATAATTTTTTTTTTATTCAACAAAACAGTGAAAACAGCAGGGTTCACTTCCATAAAAAATATTACACAGATTTACCTTTTTGCATGGAAGCTTTTATCTAAAATAATATTCCGTACATTCCATTGCTTATCTGAAAAAATTGAATGCCATTGTACCTCAGTAGACATCTCCCTTCTCTTCCTCAACAACATGAAGAACTGTAGCACAGAGTTATTTTTAGATGGAGTGAGCAACATGAGAAAATCTGTGTCTTATTTAGGAAAAAATACATATTAAGAATTAAATGTGAACGGTCTCCTTTGATCAAACGTGTTGGAATAAGCATGTGGGGCACAAATGCCTGATGTCGAGGCATGCTGTTCCTGTGTTTCCTAACTGTTCTTTCATATTTCAAATGCTGTTTTATTTTATCTTCACATTAGAACATGCTGAATGATAGGGTTAGAGAGACATAGTGGGTTTAAATTTGCACCTCTAAACCCTGTTTATTGGTATTTTGATGACATCTAGTGGTGGCTAAGCTGTTATCCAGGTTTTTGTCCTATGCTGATGTAGCAGGATCATTGCACTATGAAGAAATAAATGTGGGTGTAAGGCTGGCATTTTGTAAGCTGCAGAAGAAAAGGCTCAACAACCATTCTTTTACTTCACTGCCTAATCATAGGAAACAGCGAACTGCTGGTACTTTCAAATACAAAGGAACTGTATCCTTGTAGATTATTTTAGGATTTCAAAGACAGGTTCTACTGATACTGTCAAAAGTGGTAGCAAAATAGAAAGCTAGACCCGGGGTTAGACGATGCCATAGTGAATCCTTGCTAGCCAGCATGTTCTTCAGTCTCCACCCACTGCCAACAAGTTAAAAATACTGTGTACAAATTGAAAATGCTTGCCTGCAATAAAGCAATACCTGGTGCTGACAGAGAGTCTCATGGTGGTTTTGGATGTGTCTAAATGAAAGAGAACAAATCTCAGCTGCCCTAGTTGTGAATATCAAACCAGTTCTACATATATTAGATGGTTGCCTTTGTTAGAATTCACACACGTATCTGCAAAATGTGTCTCAGGCCCAGTGCACACAGTAAAACTAAAAAAAAAAAAAAAAAAAAACAAAAAAAAACAAAAAAAAAAAAAAAAAAAAAGAAAGAAAAGGAATCAAGCTGTGAGAATTCTCTTTTCTCTCCCTCAGAGAATTAGTGTTGAATAGAGATACTTTGGTTGAACAGCACTATTTTCTACAACACAAATGTTTTATTTTTAATAAATATTTATGAGGAGTTGGCAGGGGAGGAAGAGGTTATATTTTGATGATTAGAAAAAACAGTGATTCAATAAATGACATTAAGTTGCTGGCTTTTCTGCTTTTGTTTCAAAACTATGAATATGTAGTGAGAGAGCGTGTGAGAGTGTGTGTGTGTGTGTGTGTGTGTGTTTGAAAGAGAGAGTGTGTGTGAGACAGGTGGCAGTGGGGTTGCTATAGCAATTACTTGTCACTAATGATAGGAGGGTAATTACTGCAGCAAATTCCCACATAGCTATTCAGCACACAAGTTAGACTATTTCCTATCCTAAAATATTCTTTCTGTATGTGCAAGATTACCTTTTTCACCAGATGGCTACCAGCTACATTTCTAAAATTCACAATAGTGTAAAACCAGAAGTTCATTAATTACGGTTTCACTGGAATCAGCCTTTAGTCACCCCCATCAATTCTGAAAGAGGCAGCGAAGTTCTGTCTTTGGGGGTATACTTTTCTTAAGACGCAGTACAAAATTTTGTTTTTCAGCATGCTTTTTCTAAGTTCAATGTCAAAAAAATCTTGAGGTCACCTTCAGAGTTGCATTCAAGAAATCGAGATTAGTATGTGATTGAGTCTGACTCATCACTTAATTGCACAAGATGTAAATCAGGTTTTTCTGCAGTGAACTAATAAAATTAAACTATTAATAACTGTGAAAACAACTACAAATCAGGCCATGCTTGAAGCAAAATAGACTCAGGTCTTGAGAGAGTCATTGACAGAGTTTCTTTGCAACATGTTCATTAGTATATTTTTCATTCCCTCTCTTGCCATGATTGGTAACTTAACAGTGGCTTATCATTTCATGCAAATCAGAAAACAATCTAGACTGCATTTCATCCTTAGGCTTAGGTTTATTCTACAATGTTTAAATATTTCTAAAAGAATAAATATAAATGCAACTTCTTTGCTAAGATATAGAATGAAAAATTTTGTTTTCTATAATCAGCACTTACAAAATGGTCTCAAAATGTGTGTATCTCACTTCCACAAAAACACGATGTTACCTGAGCTACAGTATTTCCTCATGATTCTCTCTATCCTTTTACCTGCCTTTTAATAAAGAAAATATGGAGTCTGGACATTGCCTTTTAATTAACTGGTGGCAAATGTATGGAATTACAAGCTGCTTTGAGAGTACATTTTTTGCCCCCCCAGTTGGTTGGATTGATGATTTGAGGGAAGACACAATACTTGCTCTCTTTTCCAGAAGATGAAGTAATGAATTTCAGAACTAGGAGCTGGAAAGAAAGCACTTAGGTGGATGAGATTGTCTACTATGCCATAATTAACAAATGTTTGATGCACTCCCACTTCTGTATTTCTTTCTGACTCACTTGTTATGAAATTTAAAACTGTTCATCTCTCTGCTTATTCATATTAAAAAACAGAGCAAATCTGCTTAACTAGGCTTGGTTCACTTTCCATCCTTCAGACAAAATATTCATAATTTTTTGTATCTCCAACATTGCATGCTATTAATGTATTAAAAAAGGTAACCATTGTTTATTTGGTGTACTAATAATGCTTGAAGAAACCTGTATAAAATGCAACTGTTTTCAGATATTTTTTAGTACAGTTATTTCAATTCGTAGATAAAAACAGGTGAATATGCTGGAAGTTAAAATCCACTTGCCAGCTGGTGACCTTGTACAGTAAGTAAAATAACACTTGCTGTAACAACACGAATAATTGTATGTTTAAATAAGGATTGTCACAAATTTGTTTCCTTTGTGTATGCCTCAGGTGAAGGTTGCTTTGTAATCTGCTTCTGATGTGTGAATCAGTAAATCTTATGAATCAGTTTATCCTCAAAGACAGCACTTGAATTCCCAAGGATTTAATGAAAAGCACTTTCCATTTTTCTCACTAAAAATATATAGCTTGGTGCCAATTGAAATTCAGTGCACAGTGTATCCAGTAACCCTGATAATCAGTAAAAACATGTCAGAGAGCAAAATGGTTTCTCCAACTGAATGGAAATCTCAATGAGCAGTTAACCTACAATAGGAAGAAACTCATTACTGGGATAGCTTGCTGCCTTACAACACTTGAAAAGCTGATTAAAGAAATAATTACGTGAAACCATATAAAATCCTGGCAGAAGTGGCAGGGAGGATAATGACACATATTTCAGCTTTTACCAATACTTTTTTTGGCTCAGAACAACAAAAAATTATTGATCGGACCACTACACATTATATCAATGTACAAGAATGACAATTTCTTCCCTAAAACCCCACACTGTTTTTATTGTTTCAGTTCTTTGACTCTTGCTGACATGAGTTGAAGTCCCAAATGGACTTCTGATCAGCAGGGTAGCTGATTTCAGAGCACAGAGAGAGAGAAAATGTGTAAACTTGGTGAAGTACTCCGCAAGCTCCAGCTTGCAAACCTCACAGAGATTGCAGCCCATCCAGCTTGCAAGCTCTCACCTAATACAACATGCTGGAAGTTGTGAAGAAATGTGTTTAAGTATAAATAGTCTCTACTGGCTTCAGGAAGTAAAACCGTTCCCTTAGTTTAGTCAACACATTGCTTGCTGGCAAAGCTGAGGGGCCAATGTCCTAGGCTCACCAGTGATTTCTCCCTGTAAAATGAAAGTTAGCAATAATTGTGTGTATAGTATTGTCTATTAGGTGGTGCATAAGGGCTTGCATTGTATGTACATACTGTAATTGTATAGAAAACATTACAGAGTGAGCCTGCTTTTAGCTTGATGCCTCATACAGTGGTAATTAAGGAGAACAGTCTTTTGATTTGCTACTATTTGCAGTTCTGCAGGAAAACTGAGTTTAGGCTATCTTGTGCTGTGCATTGTTGCCATGTTTAAGCTTCTGATTCGCTGGGAACAATTACACATGACACCTATGGGGAATTTAATTGCTTCGCTCCTGCCTCTGTGGCAATTGTAATTATGGTGCAGTACTTTTTGGGGGGGTGTGGAGGGGGGAGAGAGAAAAAAAAACTGTGGGGCTTTTTAGAACATAGCACTGAATAATATCAACGTTAGATTTATACAACAATATAGCTCCAAGAATTAGCTTCCAGAATTAACCCTCTGTTGCTTTTCCTGAGAGGCCAGACAAAATAAAGCACTGGATATTGCAAATATTCTCATGTAAAGCTTTCCATTCAAGCCTATCAAATGCATGTATCCTCCCAATATATGTGGGAGTTAGCACAGCTTCTTTTTTTCCCCTCTCCTTCTCCAGCTGAGGAAACTAAGGCACAGAAATGTGCTGCCTGATTTGTCTTTATGAAAAATCCAAAGGAGAACAAATTAGTATGTGAGAAATTTTGAATTTCTAGCATTTCCAAGCTCCTTTCACTTTTAGTGGATGCAGCTTTGAAGGAAACATAATGGGCAAAACACATGACTTTTTAATCTATAAGACCTTTAAAAAAATCTATTAAATGGAACATAATAAATAAATGAATAAATGTTACTGTGCACTATTCTGCTGATAAATCCTGTTGAGCAGAATTGAAGATGTCATTATCTGAATCATACTGCATGATCCCAACCAAAGAAAGTTGTAGACAGGATTATCCTATTGCATTCTGAAGGAAATTTTAAAGAGAATCCAAAGAGCAGTACTGTATTAGAATTTCTTTTATTCCTTGCAGAAAAGAAAAAATGATCACCACTTCATTTGCAGTAAGGTCTTTTGATTTCTTTTATCATCTAGATGATTTTCAGAACTGATCTTGATGGCATTTCAGTTAGAAATTAAATCCTCATCAAGAAGTCCTCCAGTGGCTTCACAAGTTAACACTCTTTGAGAAGTGGTGTACAGATCAAAATCAGAACAAATGCTCCATTGAATAGAGACCGTTCTGGCTGAAGAACTCAATAATAATGCTGAGGTTTACTTGTCTCAAATAAACACTAATCAGACAGAAGTGAAATGCACTCACAATTCTCCATAAGCTACCTGCTCACCTTCAACGCCTGCCATAGTCCCCTTTAAATGATATACAACATGGCCAAACATGACCTATAGATAGCAAAAAGGCAACCCACTCCTTTGGTATAATTATACTGTACAACAAATACATGTTTAAGATTACTGATAGGTTTTTCCCTTTGCAGCCTATCCAACATAAGTTTAGTCATGCCAGAGAAGGTATAATGCTATAATTGCCTGTATGAATCTTCGTAGCATTTAGACAATGTGCTGCAAAAGTGAAGGTACACAGTACATACCCCTGCAGATCTGCTGCTGTGATTAACCTGAGAAATTTTCTATGAGAAAGAAAGTAACTGAGAGAAATGTGTTTTCTTCAGATAATTATCAGGTTCTTTTGATACTGACATCAACAGAATTGACAAGATCTCTCTGAATGTCAAGATTACCTTTCTGGAAGTTTTGCATTCTTTCTTAAAAAAAGAATTTTTTTTTTTCTTTTCTATATTGATGTTTTAAGCTTTTCTCACTTTTCATCTTAAAAAAACAAAGAAGTTGATGGAAGACCCTTTCAAGGCCAAAGGGAATAAATCTCATACAAGAGCCAGTATAATTTTCTCCACACAGTATATTCTTTTTTCTTTCTCTCAGTTAGTAGCTGTAACTCCATATAGTTATGAAAATAGTTATAGCTTTTTCACTGAATTAGCAGTTCCATGTGTGAATGATCCATGTGCATTCTCCCCCCTTTTATTATGTTGTAAAAGCCTTCTGGACTGGTACGAGATCGGTCAGGGCTTCCACTCACAACACAGTCTGTGCATTCACTGCCAATGTGATGATCTCCTGGCCAAATAACATTGAATAAGTCACTTGCAGTCTTTGTTCTTTGAATTTCCCATTTATAAAGCTTTTATCAACCAATATTTGCAAATTGCTTTGTGCTTCTGTTGTAGTTTAAAGTCATTTTCATCTTTACTATACCTTAAAACCATGTTCTGACTTTGTTTCCTCCAAATTTACATATCTAACCCTCAATCAAGGCCAAACTGCACCCCTTGTTTTGTAATGTTAACAGTGCAGGCATAGTACTAAAGAGAAGAGACTCCAAACAGTGAATCTGAATGCACTTTTAAACATGCTTTTCCACTGCAGATATTTACAAATGAAACCCTCTGATGCAGCATTTAATTCCCACGAGAAGTGCTATTCTCATTATATCTTCTGTCTGTATACAAGCTTCTGCTGTGTTACTTGTATTGCCATTTTCAGCAGGGACTCCGAAGAGAGAAAGGATAGGAACTCAGACAGAATTACTAAACTGAAACACAAAGATAATGAACTCTAATGCAACAGGACAGCAAATTAAAAGACTGGGAAGTTGTTAGCCCATGTAAAAATAGGAAGAAAAAGAGCTTTATTCCATACTTTTGAAGCATTCTTCAAAGCTCAGAGAGCCTACTAAACGACACAGTCCAGTTAATCTGCCTAGAGCTCCTCAGTTCGGCTCTCTTTACAAAAGAAATCCAAGCAGACATTTTTAAGAGCAATTATTTTTTTATGAAAAGGAAATAACTAAGACCTAGAAAGGCACATTAGGGGCTAGAAGACAACCAATCAGGAAATGGTTTAAAATGCCCATTCAGCTCAATTTGTTTTAAAGTATTTCAAACCCTCTGAATACAGCAAATTCTGCAAATAGCCAAGTGGCTGGGAGACATAGTGCATATTGCCAAACAGATTTAAATGCAAAACCAAGACTCCTGCTTCTCAAAGCTGTAGAGGGTGATTATAGCACTGTCTAGTCTTAAGGCAAAGATAGTCTCTCTGTTTTTATGCATTTCCTTACCCATGTCCTAATGTTCCCCTTCTGTGCAAATATACCTACAGAAGAACAAGCCTATACAGAAATTTGATAGTTCCACAAATGGCATGGATTTGGCAAAATTGTGCTCATTTTCATGACGTTGTCAGCCACAAGCATTCAAGCATCATAAAACACCCCCTCTCCTTTGCTTTGGGACCAAAATTATAAGGACTTAAAATCATGCATTTAATAATACATTTTAGAATTTTTTTACTTTTCATTTCGAAAACTCTACTGAAAATCTATATAATATTTTTTTTTTAGAAACATGAAGTCTATGGATTTGTATTTTTATTAAAACAAATCCTCAGATTCCCCCTCTATACAAATAATTTTACCAGCTGAAACATACAGAAATGCACCACTTATCACAAGACTATGATAAAATCTGGAAGATGACAATATTGGATCCATGAGCTGCACTTTAGTCTTATTGTTCCAGAAGTTTATGGGTACTGTCATATGAAAGGGTACAAATCTATTATAATCCTGACCTTTTCAAGTAACTGACATTCTGAAAATGTTCTGACACTTATATGGAATTGGGGGAATTTTATTTTTATTCTGGAAAAAGATAAGCCATCTAAATCTCTTAGTCTGGATAGGAACTTGAGAATTGAAAGAAATGAAGGCAATGTTTCCAGATTTTTGTAGGAAAAAAAAAAAAGCACTACCACTCAGGAAACCAGATACTCAGCTGCGTCTGCAGGTTATGGAAAGCTGCGACATAATCTTTCTGCAGAATGACAGAATCCTTCACAAGAATATTTCTAACAAGACTATTGATTGCAAAAGCACATTTTCTTTCCACTTACCCACATTTTGTGATTTTAAAGGCCTACACAATAATGGTGAAGCATATTAAGCTTAAAAACCAGTAAAAGCTGCATACAGAATACCTGATATATCATCAAAGGCAAGCTATTTGAGAAATTTCACAAGCAACCTCAACGATTTGAAAGATAAAGTAAAATCATCTATTAAGAGATAATATGTGAGATAATGTCTGTTAAATAAAAATTACTAGATGGGTATTAAAACAGAATAGGAATATAGTCAAATGGAAAATACCAGATTTTTTTCTAAGACACATGGAAACAGTTTCAGCTTTTCAGCAAGGAAGCACCACGCGACACACAGTCAAAGCAGTCAGCTTCCATGTTTCAGCACAAGTTTCTCCACATAACGCAAAGAACAGCAGGAGTTTATTAATAAGCACATAACCAGACGACAAAGCTGCTCCGATGACCATGGCTGGCAGAAAAATATTCTTTCTTGGATTTCATAAAAATGTACAAAAGGGTTTTTTCTGATGACATATTTTTGACATTAAAGAAGAAATAGGAATTATTATGACCTGGTGGGGAATGGTAGGAATTATGCCCCCTTTTATTTGTAGGTGCAAGTTGCAAATTCACAGCAGCGTTTTTCTGGAATACTAGCCACCCTTCAGATTGTGAGACAAAAGTCTCTGAATGCAAAACCCAGAGAAGGGTCCTCATTATCTGAAGAAAAAGGTGGGGAAGAAAAACACCTTAGCTAACTTAATGACATCCAAAATTATGATATATGGAAAGTATAATACTGAAAACCCTGTGAAACACCTGTATTACATGTAAGATCTCACAACCATTCAGACTAAGCAAAAGCTGATCATGACTGAATTCTCAAGCTTGTGACTGGAAGATCACTGTTTACCACAACAAAGCAAAACTGTTCAAGAAGTGTTATGGAACAAGAGCTATAAGTAGGTGAGCACAATTCCTCTTGACAGAAGTCATGTATCAAAGATAAGGGAATAAACTTTCCACCCCAATAAGTAGAACACAGTTGCAAGACATTGGTGTGAAAACAGAACTATGGCAAGAATGATAATTGCATGTAGAAGAAGTGTTGTGGCTTCAACCTTTTAAAGTAATTGTGAAGTGCTTCATTCCAAGGTCATGATAGCTATTCTTGCAGAACAGTCTGATCACGCTCATTCCTGAGGATCAGTCCTGCAAAAATCACCAAAGCTAAAGAAAACTAAAGCTAGTACAGTTTACAGTCATGTCAGGACACTCAAAATGCCACAGCCTATGTTCCTTCACTGACAAATTGTCACCTAATCACTAATAGTGAAAGTCCTTGCATGCACAGCAAAGAAATGCTAGGATAGAACCCCAGATGAGTGAATTGTTTAAATAATAAAGCACTGAGATTCAATACTTAAACCCTATGAAAAAATGTTTAGTGGAATACAGAATCACTTTGGCTATAAATTTGCCTGTCTCCTGGACTGTGCTACTAAGTGATTTTATTGGGCTTTTGTTGCCGATTTTATTTGGCATTACGTTTAGGCTTCATTTGCAGTAAATGGTAACAAAACTGAAGTCTCAACTTTAGTGTTCAATTAATTTTATTTAAACATTAAAATAATTTACTGTTTCATGGAATCCAGCTTCAATTCAGTCAGATTTTGTATACTTTTTGTCATCATCTTTTCCTATCCTTCAAAAGATGTTTCAAGAAAAATATTTATAAAAACCTTGTTTTGTTCTGCTAACCCTGAAAACTAAACATGTTTCATTTATTTTTAAATTAAGTGAAAATTAGCCAGGTGTGATAGATAAGTTTTCTATACACAGGTCTAAATATTGACAAAAGGAGACGTGTCACTGGAAAAATCATCCGTCTAGCAATTATCACGTTAGCATGTTAAGTGGAAAAAGATGTGAAACTTCCAAATGTGTCAATACAGATTATTTCATTTCCACCAGCTATCAGCTATACTGTGAACATCAGTGCCTTAGTGCCTACTCAGTAGCAAGTTGGTTTTTGCAAGCAAATATCTTAACATGACATCCAGAATTATTAGATCTCCGGCAAAATCATGTGTATCCCCTTCAGAAATGGTCTGCCAAGACATTTTAGACACTTCTAGAAGACAGATAGCACAGAGACAGAGACAGAGGACAGGGACAGAAAGAAACAGTCAGCTCTCACAGACATGGCAGTGACTTTCAGGTCCAAACCTGAACAGACAGGGAACAGAGAAGAAGGGGATAGCCACCACATGCCCAGAGAGAAAATAGTGGCAAAAAAGTGCTAAAACTCTTTTTAATGGTAAGTCCAGAAACCAGCTGTGATTTTAATGGCTGGTTTTGCCAAATTAAATCAAATCTCCTTCAGTACGGTCTTGATCCTTTCACATTTCCTTGCCTAAAACTTAAATGAGATTGGCAGCCAAAGAAGAAAGCTTTTTCTTCACTTTCTTCCAACCTCTGCTACTCCTTCAGATTCCCTACATATTAATAATTTCTCATAGAAGGAATGTATTTACCATTTTCATAATCTAGTCAATATCACATTATTTGCAAGTCAGTTTAACCTTTTCTATTGCTGCTGTCCTTCAAAAAAAATTTCAAGAAGTTAAATTAAGGTGCCTTGATTAATGAGTAGCAGGCAAAGTGAGAAAGATAGAATAATGATTCATGTAGTTGAACAGGGTGCATTTAAAACATATATTTTTCTGTACAATGTAAATAATTAATTTCAAGAGCCCTGAGTAGACTAGTGCCTAAAATAGGTTTTAAGTTCAAACTCTTTCTCTGACGAATAATAGCACTGGCAATTTTGTAGCAGTCTATGAGAGCCAGAATCATAGGAGAATAGCTCACAGGATGCATTATTTTGGAGGGGGAACTTACAGAAAGTTCTCACCCCAGTGAGAACAAACAGCATGAGATAAATACACTTGAGACCAATAACATTTTCTTGCAAAGATCTCATATAATCTCAGAATTTTTAATACAATTTTTAAAAAAATATTTTTGGAAAGCCAGCATTACACAATGTGTGCTCAAAACATGAGATATTTTTACAGCATGGGCGGGACCTCAAACAATGCCTGGGATGTCTGTGGAGTAAGTGCCTCTGTTTTCATTGACTTTGGCCCAGACCATTACTGAATGACTCCAGACCTCATGTGCAATTCGTATGGGTACTTTTCTTAAGAGCTACAGTACACGACTATTGTTTTCTGGCTAAATTATGTCCCACCTTTGCAGACTCCTCTAGGAGGCCTTGTAAAATTCATGTGGGCAAGATAGAATTTATGACGTAGTTTGATCACAGAAATCCAGCCACTGAGGTGCTGAACTTGTTTATAACTTGTTTATTAATTGTACCATGGTCTAGTAGACCTTTTTAGGTGAAGAACCACAAAATCTTCTTAATTTTATTCATAGTGCTTTTTCCTTAGAAACATCCTTTTTGATATTTTAAGCCTCTTTTGCCTTAGAAGTGAATTAGGCGGGCTTCTGGTGGGATAGGGCAAACATTATTCAAAAGTTAAAACTACTTTTCCAAGGAAACAGATCTGCATTTGCAAATTATTAAGATGTATTACCTTCCCATCTATTTCCTTCAAAACTTCTTTGACTTCTAAGAAAGAATTCTCAAACACATGAAACAGTGACAAAGAGATTACTTTCAGACAAATATCACAATTTTTATGCAAAATGCCTCGATGAACAAATGGGTTTTCCTACTTTACATTGCAAACAGTTTGTACGGTATTTAATTTAAGGTGTTGCAATCCTCCCATTCATCTCTTTCGCAACATCCTCAGAAGTCCAGGGCCTGCAATCTCCTGCCACAAATAAGAAGTAGTTCAAGATAAAATTTCAGAAGCAAACAAAAAAGATATTTTAATGTTTCCGTTATATCTTTTTTTACTCTCCCTTGGTGCTCAGCATCAAGCAAGATTTGGCCCCAAGTCATGGAGATTTTAGGCAATAGTTTCCCCATGCTTAAATTTTAAAAGTAGTTGCCATAGCAACTGCCAGACACAGCATATGGTGTGTCTGTTACCTCCAAGATAACAGAGCAAGTTCTAAAGAATTTTCTTTACAATATGTTACGAACCTTTGTACTTTTTACAATTTTTCAGAGTGCAGTATAAGGTACTGTTGTTCCCTGACATTCTCTTCAAGTGGAATGCTCATTTTGTAATTCTCTCTTTCATATTAGGGAAATATTTCCCTCTCTCATTTGTATTTTTATTCACCCAATATTCAGCAAAACAAGAAAGAATAAAGTGGGGGGAAAGAGACATCTATTAAGTTCAATCTAAAGATTCTACTTAGTTTTGTTACAGTGTTCCCTTTCTTTCACAGTGACAACCCAAAATAAAAAAAAAAATAAAAAAAAAACAAACAAACAAACAAAACCAGAAAAAAACACAACTCTTATTTAGAACTCCTCTACTATACAGGTGCTGGGCATGCAAACATTTTGTGGAATGTTATCCAGCCTTCAACCCTTTGACTCCCATACCTGTCCAGCTTCTCGTCTCAAATGAAGAATTAATATCTGTGCAAAGCATCGTCAAACAAGAGGAACTCAAAAACACACCTGTCAGCTCTTGTTTGGTAGGTAGGACATGCCCCTTGGATAGCAAAGACCTATGCTGCAGACCCCTTCCAAAATGGTTTGTCTTTGTTGTGTGTAGCTCCTGAAAAGAAAACCCCTAGGACAGCTTGTGGTTGGGATGATGGCACCTACCTTCCTCCACACACTGAGAAGATCCCACTGTCCAGCAGAGCTCCCAGCAGTTCAATCTTTCAATGCTTGCCTTGCTTTCCAAAAGCCCATGCAGACTCAAGAAATAAGGAAAATAGGCCTTTATTCCTCCTTCTGCACCTTTGTGGTTGTATAGACCGAGACAGGATTAAAAGAATAGTTACTAGGATACATAATAATGTTCTGCTCTATAATTCTCTATCTCCTGAGTCCTTCATTCTGACAACTTTCTGCAATTCAGGCACTTTCTGCATAAATCTTCTAAAAAATTAAAAAATAAAACTTCACCAAAACAGGATGTAATAGTACACATTTAACTCTTCCCTTTGAGGAGAAGTTAAGAAAGGGAATGAACCATTCGTTATACACTTCATTTAATGCACAACTACAAGATGCTGACACTACTCCGATGAAGACACAAGATAGTGTAAGAACAAAGAAAAATATTTTAAAGGGGACTTTGCATCTTTGGGGTTTTTTTCTTCTATTTACTCTTCATTTACCACGGTTATTTCTCAAGGGAAGGGTAATCATTCTGTAATTGGATTGCATGTAGTTACCTTCAAGTAATACCCGTTTTGCAAAGAAATGCTCGTATTTATTTAACAAGATTCATTACAGCAATTTACAGTGGAAATGTATTGTTTTGAAATCCTTTTCTGCTGCCTGGTCAAGGGGAGAGAGAGACTAAAGAGCATAGCAGCAGGTACTATTTCTGGGCAATAGCTTTCAGTGTAGCTTTCAGTGAGGGCTGGATGATTCTGCTGTGGGGAAAAAAAGAAGACATTTTTGCTGCTAAAAAGAGACTAGTGACAGCATTTTTTTTCCTAGTGATAGCAGTTGAAATTAACTAATAACCATAGTTACAGTAAAAGCAATGGTAGGAACTTCAGATTTTTGCTGCTAAATAGCATATAAGAGGAAGGTCACATGTGAGTTGCACCTCATCTTGGTCATGCATTATCGATTTATTAGTCTGGAGCATTTAAGAGGTGAAAATGACTCATGGTGTCCTGACTGATTCAGGGACGGTGAGAAAAATGTGAAAAATATGCTACTTTTTTTTTTTTTAATATTGCAATTATTATCTATAATGTAAAAATCGAGATGAAACGAAAATTCTGTAATGTAGGAAGGAAGATACAGTTGTCACTCTCCATGCCTCACTTTTATTTGTGCTGTTGACAATATCAGAGTACATAAGTAAATGATCAGTTAGAGTTACTTCAATACCCAGCAATGCCATGTTTCTCTTAAATTGTAATTTCATAGGTTCTTATAGCTTAGTTTTTCTTGCCATAGATGGCATTATTTGCTGCATTGGACACACACTCAACTTCAGGGTCTCCACAAGTTCCTAAAGAAACACTCATTCACTTCCTTCTTCTGAAACAACCGCTTTCTGATTTTTTCTAGTTCTGCTCTTAGCAACCAACCAACAATCTCCACAAACACTGACTGGCTGTACCAGCCAGCCACCAGGCCACACAGTGTACAAGAAGGGGCGGAAAGAAGCAGTTCATTCAGTCCTGAGAAGAATAAAAAGGGGGAGATCTTAGTGACCTTCTTGCTGTCTTTGACTACTTACTAAGCGGGTATGGAAGAATGGAGCCAAAGTTCTTCTGGGGGGCACAGTTATAGGATGGGAGTCAGTGTACACAAATTGCAACATGGGAAATTCGTAGGAAAAATATTTTCATCATAGCCAAACAGTGAAACAGGTTTCCCAGAGAAATTGTGGCATTGCCACCACTCAAAACTCAATCAGGCAAGGTACTGAGTAACCTAATTAAGTTGGTGCTGCTTTGAGTGGGGCCAGATGACCTCAAAAGTTCTCTTCCAACTTAAATTATGTTGTGATTCTGTGATTCTATTCAGTGCAGGAGAGCTCAGCAGGCAGCACTTGCCATCGAAAAAACTACTCTAATTGAAAATCTGAGTATGTCTGACAGAATAGGTCCCTCTTATAAGTGAAAGGGTGTAGTTTGTGCCATAGAGGGAGAGGTTGGTATTGTTCTTTTTTGGATGGCTTTTTTCTTTATTAGCATAGAGCATGTTGAATTTAGTAAAGTTATTCCTGGTGGAGTTACAAATAGCAGAGAATCAGCTCCTAAACACGAATTCAACAAAAATAAAATAACTGTTAAGTTTCCTTTCAGTATGGCTTATTCTATTTCAGGAAACATAGGACCCAGTAAGTTATATGCAAAGCCCCTCTATAATTAACTGTAAGTGAAGTATATCACTACAGTGTATTAGTGACTTGATATAAACATATTTTCCTCCGGAATGGTTATAAACAGGCACACCATAACCTCATTTTCAGCTTTTTTTTCCACATTATAAATTCATTTTTCTCTTTGCAAAATGTCACTTCCTTTCCAGCAGGTTAATCCCAGGAGGTCTGGTAACTACAATTACTCCATTTAAATATTCCACAGATCTGTCAAGACTCAAAAGAATTCTGTAGTGTCAGTTTAAATATAAATATATATAATTCTAGTTAATAGTCCTCACTTCAAGTCTGTTATGAAAACTGTATTACTCATTCAGTGTGTGTGATGTTGTGTACATATGTAGCATTTGTTGCAGCATTTTCATTGATTTATTGGTTAAAAAACAACCATACTAACAGCAACACCATCAACAGTGACAGCAACATCAGTGACCTCGTGAAGAAAACAATGCTTTTCACGGGTTAACTGGTCTATAAGTTTTTTTCTAATTACTTATGGAAAAAGCACCAGAAATTTTGTAGCTTTTCATATGGAGAAAGCTGAAAATGTATATGCTACTGTAAAAACAAATTCCAGCAAAACGTATTTGATGCTTTACATGTCAATAACACTTCCATCTAAAGAAAATACTTTCATTTACCAGTGACCAGAACTTTTTTTCTTGGTGAGTGGTAGGGAGGTTTGGAGAAGTTGACAATTTTCTGCTACCTTATAAATAGCTTGAAATGCTACACCATTAAATAGCTTCAAAACTAAAATTGTGATGTTAATCAAAAATAGAACCCGGTTTATTTTCTTTAAAGTTTAATGTTCTCGTCAGGTGTTTATTTACTTATCCTGCTAGAACAGCCTTTGCAAAACAGGTAGAAGTGTAGCTGTTTTTCCAACAAAAGTTTCAGAGTAGCAGAACGAATACCCTTATACCCAGCAAACAAAACTAATACCAATGAATAGCATTTTGAATCTTTTAATCTCCATGACAACCTACCTCAGATTCTTCAATAAAATGCCACAAACATACTCTTTTATACACACCTACCATGTGTTCATAAATATCACCAGTGTTGTGCATCTAAAAACCACATATAATAATACTGATGCCTTTCTCTTGGAAAAGTAATCAGCTGGCACTCCAGATAAAACTTCATTTGTATCCTTCTGCTTACATTAGCTGTTGAATAAACAGTTCAGTTGAATAAGAAGACAAAGAGATACATACAAAATATGGCTCAACCATATCAGAACATTTGTCAAGTTTGGCAATCAGTGGGAAAAATACCTGATATATAAATAAATTGTAAGAATTACTTCAAATATCTACACACCAGAATCACAATTCGCACTGCAGAACTATTTGCCGTTCTTTTTCTGTCTCAGAAGGGAAATAGTTGACTTAAATATTACAAGCAGAGTGCTCACTAAGCTGAGTAAGGAACTAATTCTTGATATGAGTCACATACTGATGTAAATGTTGCTTACGTTAATGTTTGAAAAACCATGAGAAATGTTTAAAAAACTATCCCAAGACCAAAGTTCAGTTTAAGCCACTCTGGGAAATGGGATGCTACAGACATCTACCCACATAAAGAGAACAGATACCCACCGCCATTTGCTCAGCATTCACAAAACTCTCCAATTACAGTCCATTATCTTGCCTGTTTTGTGCTTTTCGGACTGGTTCCCTGGGCCACCCATGCTGTCACAGCTGCAACATACGTGCTGGGGAGATGCATGGCCCGGGTGCAGAAAGCAGTATTGTCATGAACGAAAGAACACTGTATGCTCAGGCCTGGATGCAGCCCTGCCAAACTTTTGCATGCATGGCCTCAATGGCTCAAGGTAGCTGCGATCCACACCTCCTACAGCCTGTCTTTGAAAGGCAGCGTGCCCCTTGCCCCAGCCCTCTGGAGCCTCCACTCCAGCACATCTTGCCAGCATTTTCACATAACCTGTTTTAACAGTCTCTCATATCTAACATCCCTACCCAACCACACAGACTTTACTACTCATGGTTGATTGCACATATTTTAAATACAATTGGTACCTGTTAAGCCACTCTGTAAGGCAATAGCTGACAAACTGAGCAGATCTCTTTTTCCTGCCTTCTCCCAGGGTGTGTCAAAGGGTACCTTAGCATCAGCATCAATTTTGGGAAAAGCACTTTTCCCAGAACACACAAAGGAAAAAAAGAAAGTCTAAAGCAGCTTTCAGCTGGGGGAATCAGCTTTCTCTGTGGCACACCAGGCCATCCCTCTCATCTGCTCATCACAAGATGTTCTATCCCAATTTTTATGGTCAGTGCACAGCACATGACATAAACACCTGTGAACTCCCTGTCAGTTTGGAAGCACAGGCGATAAACTCGGCTGGGAGAAGTCTGAAATAGGACCAGATGTCTTTTGTGATAGACATGAACAAAAATTCTCTGCATTTTCCTCTTCTCTGGTCCCTTCTACCATCCCTGCACTGAACTGTACCACAGAACAACAGCATATTTATAGAGAACCAAAGGCCACTTCATCATATCTATATTTCCATGGTATGTCACAGAATCTGAAGGGCTTAGGATGGACTTGGGGCATGTGGAAGATCTTCAGAGTGCATATGAATGGCTTGTCCCTAAAAGAGTCTCAGAAAGCATTACGGATGCAGCCCATTTGGCTCCTATACTTCACTAGAAGACACATAACAGAATTGTTCTTCCGAGTATGTGAGGCAGGAGGGGCTTTTTGCAGTCTTGGAGTAACCAGTGCTGCACTATCTGGCTCCTCTGCAGACATCCTCCAGCAGTAATCTAGCAGATATGTTAACTCTGCCTATTCATTTAAGACTAACTGTAAACTCTGCCATAAAAACACCAGTTTAATATCAGCACAAACTTCTGCTTTTACTTTAGGTGTCCATTCAAAAAAAACAAAGCTTCCTGCAGGCCAAGTACATCTTCTATAATGTATCAATACTAACAAAGCTGTCTGTCCCAAAAATCTCCAGTGTGGTCAACCCTTCCCATGACACTATCAATAGTGAAGACATATTGTGCATTCTAAAATGGCATTGCATTATACTATCAAATAAAGGTAACTTCCATAAGTTTCATAGATAAGTGCCAAATTATTATGTTCATTTTCAGACCTCAGTACATGAAGTTTGCAGTCCATTTCACTGCAAGATAACAAAATGGGTTTGTCAAGATTTATTCCTCAAAATTTCTTGCTTTGCCCTGTAACTTCTTCATATAATAATTTCCTTGCTTGAGAAGCTGCAGTATAAAACAGAAACTCATCTGCCTTTTAATTAGACATTTGTGCTCTGGCAAAAGGACAGAAAACCTAAAAGCCCAAAACTTAATTCTTTCCCTGAAGAAGACTTAAATATTTTCTCATACTAAAAAGGTTTCAGGGTGTCAGGGATATATACAAGATTTTACAGTGCAAAATGAAACTTTCCTGCAAAAAAAACCTTGGGAAAAAAACCCTTGAAATTCTTCCTCTTCTAGCCTTTCCTCTCTGATGGCCAATTGTATTACTTCAAAGTTTTCATGACCCTTCCTCCCTCAAAATGACAACAGAAGTTACCAAAAGAAAATGTATAATATATATATATATATAATGGCCTTTCATGCATGTTGAATGCCACTTGCAGTGTCAAAATACTAATGCTTGATTGTACTGTCTAGACTGAGCATCTGAATTTCATATCTAGAGCTTCCCTGAAATGCTCTTTTTTGTAAGCCAGTGCTAATGATGCCAAGAAGCACTCAAACCACATTATTTAGGTACTCATTACTCAAACACAACAAAAGATAGGAGCTATATTTTATCTGCATTTGTAAGATGTAGACAGTCCAAGGTTGGGGAGCTAGAGACACCATTAGAGCACAAATCATTGTGGAATATAAACCTATAGAGATTAACCTTATTGTTTTCTCACTGTTTCTTAAAAGCACTGCTAAAATCAAACTAAAAAGACAGTGAGCTGGATTTCTCATGGTACTTGAATATAGCTGAGGGTAGATATAAAAAGTCACAAGTTCAGAGACACTAACTCTTATTAATCATAATGATTATATCAACCACATTGGTAACAACTTCATTTTAGATAAAAACCTCTGTGAACAGGTAGCAAAAAACTTTCATTGCCATTTGTGTTTCTAAGGGGAATCTAATATAGGGACTACAGGTTTTACGTGGAATTAGCAGAACTTTTGAGCTGCCAAGACTCAGTGCAGGTTATTAGAAGATTCAGCCATGAAATTCATAATAAAAATAAGCACCTTCTTCCTACTGAATGAGTTTAAGTTTTAAACCAATACTTCACTTTTTAACAAAAAATATTATATCTGTTCATTTTATAACTACTGCATCACAGTTAATTCTCAAGTCAAAAATACTGCTTGTCTAGGATCGTAATGACATTTACAAGGCCTACAATTAAATAAACAAAAGATACTTTACCATCTTTCAGTGTCTTGTCCTTGTAAAAATTGCATACCACACTTCTACAGAAATGTATCTTTTCTTCTGTTTAGTTTATTACTTACAGAGAAGAAGTTTTACATATCTTTTTATGTCTTGCAGCTGTAGTCTCTAAACTATATGCAGGTACTTTCAATGAAAAGATAAAAAGCTATAGTGGGAATAGCTTCACTGTCATATTTTTGCTAGTGGGTGTGAGAAGTGATTTAACTTACAGGTACTGATTATTTAATTGTATTGATATAGAGCATAGAGCCTACCATGACTAGTGAATCATTCAGACTGACAAGAGGAGGTGTAAAAGCTCTTCTTGCTTCTATTCTGCCACATCCTTCCAGTATTACAAAAGAAAAAGCTTTATTCACAGGTGGGGGTTAGTAAGCCATTAAAGTTCTTGATAACAGCTATGAATGCATAAAACAAACACGTCAAACCCATACAGTATAATTCTGAAATTGATTGGATAATCAGCCAAACTATTCCAAGAGATGACTATATCATCAGATGCACAATATACCTGACTCTGAGCCTACGTATGTTTTAAAAATAATCTTTGTAAACTTTACAAAATTAAGCATATAGAGTGTGTTCCATTTCATTTGTTAGAGTGTGACCTTTATTCAACACAATTGTTATATAAACCCAATTACTTGTTTAGATTGAAAAAGATACCACAAACTGTTAAAGTTTTAGCTCCATTATGGTGTATGAAAGTAATCATACTGTGTATTTTTAAACCTATGGCCCTGCAGCAGTAGTTGATTAAAAGAACCTGAATTTAGTCTGCAAAATAATTGTTCTTTGGACAATACTTAACCAAAAATTAATATGAGTCAGCAGTGTGTCCTGACAACCAGAAAGGACAACCGTGTCCTGGGGTGAATCGGGCAAAGGATCACCAGCGGGTCACGGGAGATGATTGTCCCATTCTACTCTGCTCCCCTTGTATATTGTGTACAGTTTGGGCACTACAATATAAGAAAGATATCAAGCTATTGGAGAGTGTCCACAGGAGGGCAATGAAGATGGTGAAGGGCCTTGAGGGGAAGCCATACGAGGAGTGGCTGAGGGCACTTGGTCTGTTCAGCCTGGAGGAGAGGAGACTGAGGGGAGACCTCATTGCAGTTACAACTCCCTTGTGAGAGGAAGAGGAGGGGCAGGCACTGATCTCTTCTCTGTGGTGACCAGTGACAGGACTCAGGGGAATGGCCTGAAGTTGTGTCAGGGCAGGTTTAGGTTGGACATTGGGAAAAGGTTCTTCCCCCAGAGGTTGGTTGGGCACTGGAACACATTCCCCAGGGAAGTGGTCACAGCACCAAGCCTGCCAGAGTTCAAGAAGCTTTTGGACAATGCTCTCAGGCACATGGCGTGACTCCTGGGGATGGTCTTGTGTGGGGCCAGGAGTTGGGCTCGATGATCTCTGTGGTCCCTTACAATTCAGGATATTCTATGAAAAATAATCAGCAGAATTTAGATAAATCCTCAGTTTGGCTTTCAGCAACATGAATAGTAAAAGCTACCTATAGATAGGTTTGAATATGATTATTTGTGTTCTACAGTAATACTATAAAGGAATAATAGAGCTCAGATTTTAGATATATAACAAAGCAAGGGCTTTGGTATCAAAAAAGCCTCCTTTTCTTCCTCATCAATTTTATGTTTTTCACTAAATACAAGGTGATGAAAAGCAAACAAGAGATTCACATAAATCCCTTAATTTCTTTTCAATATCACTTTATGATAAGGATAATCAAAAATACAATGCAAATAATCTGCTTTATTTAAATAGTTATAATTTTGATTCTTTACAGTCAGTAATAGATTTTAAAATTATACTTTTCCCATTGTTTTTCCTATAGTATTTAAATAATACATACCCTTTTTTTGTGTGTCATTTTTTCACTATGTAGTATACACATCCAAAATTTTTATCTTCTATTTGTGGTATCATTAATACTTACTTTATTAGTATAAATGAATATTCTAGGAAGCTGGGTAGAACTAATATACTGAAGGCATTGACTAATGTGCCTAATAACAGAAACATTAATTGTAAGATGAGATTTTTATTTTTATTAGTTTTTTTCTTGCTATTATAAAGAAGAAACACAATTGTAAGAGGTAAGATCAGAGCTGTATTAGAAGAGATTCAGCGCTGGTAAAAGAGTTATGAACTAGTGATCATATTCACTAAAAGGCAAAAGAGTTCCTTTTAAGTACTACCATGTACTAGTTTTGCCAGAAATTAAGTGGTTTCTTCAACAAATTACTAAAAATCTGCCTCATACTTGTAGTCCAAGAAAAACAGTGTTGTTGAAGGGAAGCATTATCTCCTTTTTTCATTTCGTAAAAGAGACAATGGGTCTATCTGCAGGCCAAAATCCTCAGAAAATGAAATTAAGAATCGTTGTATATTCTGCAGAACTTCATAAGTGACATATTCAGATGTGGTCCATTGGAAGAAAACTGGCATGTCTGGACAACTGTTTAGTGAAAACAAGTTTTATTTTATGGAATAAAAATAAATGACATTTTTGACTGCCTAGCTGTCTTCAGATAAGGAAGTTAGACTACACCAAATAACGGAACATGAAAAAATTATTACAGCAATCCTGATCTAAGGTGAACTTTGCAGATCCTGACAGATGAATCTTTGTGCTTGCAAATTTAGCACAATATACTCCTAAAAACTGGGTTTTCATGATTATTCATGATATCCAAGTTGCTTTTCAGAACAGTGCATAACAGTATTTTTATTTAAACATGAACTAAAAATTGTAAGTCTGGCAATTCACCCTATTTATCAGTTAATAAAAAGGATGAAAACACTCGAACTGGACTTATCCTTTGAAATGACAGGATTGAAGAGAATCATAAGAATAACTTGTGGACATGAATAGGGAGAGTGAGCACTGATACAGGATGTTGTAAGTCTGATTCTATTAAAATATTGTCATTCAGCATCAAGTTGTAAAAAATCTTTTTAGATGAGGTGAAAAATCATAGAACTGTAAAGCTCAAAGAACAGATAATGCAACTATAACAAGTTACAGGTGAGCTACTTAAATTATCATATTCCACTTAATTCAGTGTTCATAATGATTTTGCAACCCTATTATAGCGAGCTATGAAGAATTTAGAAAGTCGTTGACTCCATCTAGTGGTAGTTTTCTGTATTTGTCACTTGCAACTGCTTCAGGAGAGAACTCAATTCCAAATTTTGTTACAAGCCAAAAAAGAACAGATAAGGACAATCAAGCAAATCAGTTGGTAGCAATGACCCACATCTCTTCCAAGAGCAATGCTCAAAATATTCCACAGAAAGTCAACATCGTTTTTCATACACTTAGCTGGTTTTAATCAACCACAGTTGATTCACAGAATTTCTACACCTAAGCCCTCTCCCACTCTAACCTATCTTCCTTTAACAACACTACTAATGAAAATTCAGTGGACTGAAGAAATTTTTAGATACTAGCATTCCTTCTCACAAGCCATTGTGTTCAGTGTTCAATACATTGCTTCCAGGACAAAGTAGTAGTATTCTGCATGCTGTCTTTTGTCAACACCCGTGGATGAACAGAGCATCTCTAATTAATTTTCTAGACAACTGAGAGTGACTCTGTAGCTAATCAGGTAAAAAATGCTGGAATTTCATAAAATAGTTATCTCTCAGACAAGATTATCAAAACAAAAAAATAGAGGAAAAGTTCTTTTTTTCAAATTTTCAAGTAATTTTCAAGACTTTAGGTCTTCATATGAGCTAACTACAGCCTAGCAAAGGGTCTGTCACTTAGGATATACAACCTCCACTGCATCTAACTAATAACTTGGTGTAAGTAGTTTGGTATGACAATAAGCTCACTTCTGACTATTCATAAATGAAATGCAGACCAACATAACAAATGCAGAACTTGAAACAAGTACAGTAACTATATTTTTCATTGTAAATGATGCAGCAAACAGAGCTATAAGAAATCCATCTTATTAATGTATTAAAAATACCAGTGTCAGGTACTGGCATTTTTCTATTTGCCTTTTAAATTATACCACAGAGATGGTCCCCAGCACATAGTTCTAATACTTATACCTGTATATTAGAACCTTCTTCTCCTATTACACCCATATCTTAGAAAAAAGAAAATAGCATGGACAGAAGTTTTAATAGGAATAATTTCCCATGCTTCTAGTTCAAAACTACCTATTTTATAATAAAATTATTCATTTGTAACTATTGGTGTTTTTAAAAAGAATAAAGGCTGTTCTCCCTTGATAGTGATCCAATAAAAGAATATATTCAAGCTATTAAGTAATCTCCTGCTATTTTTAATCTTTTGTCTAGCCAATTTTCAGATCTTGGTAATTTGCAGAATATGAGAAGTCCAGATAATCGTGGATTATGGTAGTGAGTTTCAGCTCTACATTTCTGCAAGGAGACAACATCTCAACCTAGACTTTGGCAAGAAGAGTGTACCACTGAGAGCAGACAAAAAGAATGCAGAATTTACAGGCCACAAGGGCCTTTGTCAGAACTCCCAAGATAAGGAAGAGACTAATAAAGCCAACTCAGCAATTGTGCTGAAATCAGCTCCAACTTGGTAAAAGGCAATTCCTGCAGGTGAAGATCACAATCAGCAACTCACAGCCCACCGACTCAAGAAATCCACTAACTCAAAAGAAGAGAAAGACTCAGCATGTGGGCTAATTAGCATGAGAAGTGAATCATTAACCAATAGAAGATAGAATACTAATTTATAAGCGAATTATGTAACTTGTACCCAATGAACAATAATGCCTTCATTTGTTAAGATGTATAAATATTAAAATGTTTTGATAAGTGGTGTGCTTGATTTGTGGAAACCTCCGCCTTGCACCCTGCACAGAATAAACATCTCCTTTCTAACCTAGACTCTATGTCAGTATTTAGAGAGCTCCTAAAATTGGCAACACCCTCTCCACAGGCCTGCAGGTCCCGGCTTTGAGCTGTCTGGCACTGGCTCTGTTGGACATGGGGGCATCTTCTGGCAGCTTCTCACAGAAGCCACTCCTGTAGCACCACCACCCCCCCCAACTCCCTCCAAAACCTGACAGTGCAAACCCAATATATACTGAAGTGAAATACATCAGCAGAGAGGTCAGTGAGACCATCACCATTTTAATTCTGCTTTTGTCAGACCCCAGAACTAATCTTTTGTGATGAAATTCCTATATTAGCATCTAAATCTTTTTAAAAGACATGAAGTGTTACAAATCAAGAAAGTAGCCTTGGGCATTCTGGATCTTGGAGCTGGGATCTTTATTCATGTGTAATTCAAAGGCATTTGCACTGCAGAGGACCATTACTGTACTCTGGACCAGTATTTCTGTCTTTTCTGGGTCTGATGAAAACAAAATATTTGCAGGGTGCGCTGAAGGATGACCCACCATTGTCCATGAAGGCAAAATTAGTGTCTTGATTGTCACAGTTAAATACAATAGTCTTAAAAAAACATATATTTTAAAAAACCAAATAACTAATTTTGTCAGGGCAGATTCCTTTTTGGTGTGTGCAGATTTGTCCTTGTGTCTGTAAAAATTATCAGGAACTTAACCATCTTAGTTGTGAATGATGTTCAGAAAATCTGTATAAAAGGAAAATACGATTGACTGGATATTAAGTGAAAGGAATTTAGAGTCAACTCTGAATGACGGTTAGCTCTCGGTGACAATTCAGGGATGTGCTTCCAAATGCTTCCATGCTTTCCAAAATCTGGGGTGCTTTCTGACATTCTCATTGAAGATCAGTAGAAGAATAATAAGTCCAAATCTATTGAGAAAGAAAAACTAGTACTAATCACCTCTCCAGTAGGGCTCTACATGAGTTTTTGGAAGAAGTAACATGCTAAGGAGGGAACAGACAATAACTTTCTGTAAATTAAAAAAAAAAAAAAAAAAAAAGGAAGAAAGAAAAGGGAAAAAAATATCATCTAATGTACACTTTTAATTTCAAGGTTTGAATTTTGACTGATTTCTGTGCCCACTGACTGCTTCCTCATCTGAGTCTTCTTGGATGGCTGTTTCACTCTGCACTGAGATGAACTTGTTTAGTTATTACTGCATGAATAAGCTGACTACAATCTATCTGACTTTGAAATACTTTTGGTTCAGGAGATTTCAGCTGTTTGCTTACTTCTGCTTATTTATAAAACATGCAAGATTTCCACAATAAACTAAACAGAAAATACCAGCCCTTAAAAGAACAAGCCCTGCCTACCTTTAAAATAAGTATTTAGATGCTCAAAGAAAATGGTTTTTATTCTACTTACCCTTTTTAGGTAAGATTCTTGGAATTTCGTAAGACTACCTATCTCCTAAATTATGTTAAATATTTGTATGCTCAAACAAACATCTCAAGAAATATTAACCTGTTTTAAAGGTTTAAGAAATACTGGAAGACTTCAACTTGCAAAGAACTAAGTGGCAGTAGAATATGAAAACATGTCCTGAACTAACTATTTTCCCTAAAGCTACTTACTCTGCAAAATAAGATACAATGTTCTTTTGGAATATTTTGTAAGCCTCTGGACCAAAAGTATTTCTCTTTACAGAAACTAATTCAGAGAGCTGAGAAAACTACAAGACCACCTCTCTTTAAGACCTAACAGTGTCCTTTAAAATACAGGATGTATCTTACTCTTGGAAAAGATGTTGTGGCTGGCTATTTGCATCTTAATGAAATACTTCATGAAGTATCATCAGCATCACCCACAATCTGCAATCAGTGACTCTACAAAATGCTTTCTGCAAGATAAGTATTAGCTGACATTTAAATATAACTTTCAAACATAAAACAAAGCATGAACTATTCAAGTAAAACACCACATTTGCATCTACAGGCTTGATGTTCATTTGGATTGGGAGTAGTGGAAGTTTTTCTGACTCTTTGCAGTTTGAAAAAGGAAAAACTTTTTAAGTTTTTGTAATGATGCTAAAAACCTCCATAAACTAACAAGTAAAAAACAGAGATATATAAACTACAACTGGTCATCAGATGTAGAAAGATAATTTTAAGTGCTTTGTCAGCTTCAGGAAGGGTAACTGATACAGTGTGTGCAATCACTTTCACCTCGATATCGTAGTTATTCCCCCCTGGGTCCATCTATGCAACGGAATTGCCCTGGGCAGAGCACTGACCATGGATCACAGTGTCCAGATACATCAAAAGCAAAGCACCATTTAAACTTTTAGCTTGGGAAGGAAAAATTGTAAGCAGTTTAGCTTCTGTCCCGCCTGAAAAGCTGAGGAGTGGCACAGTGTTTTTGCACTTGTACAGGCACGTTAAGCTCCTGACCCGGAATGAACGCAGCAATGCAGGCAGCAGATGAGCCCTGCAGGGTGAAGCCCCACAGTCTCATAGCAGGAGAAATGTCACCCCTAACCACTGCTGCTCACATATCTGCTTATTATCAGAGCAACCCAGTACTAGGAGACCTGAAATTGCTGTTTTGTGAGGAAATTTCTGCTGCCAAGAGGTGGTGTGTTTGAGCTCAAAAGACACTGAGAAAATTCAGAAACAACTTCATATGAAAACATTCAAACAAGAACCAGAAAATACAATAGGGGAGAATTAAGAAAAAACGCACTTGTGTTTTGTGGTAGATAGTGAATGAGCTAGTACTTTTCAAAGGGTTATGTGAGAACAAAAGAACAAAAGTTCATTATTTAAATATATATATAGATATATATAAATTTTAAGGTAACCTAGCCATCTTTATTCTAAAAACTATTAAAGAATAAGGGCCTTATTAGTTTTTTGCTTTTTAAAAAAAAATTATTAATATTATTAATATACAACCATGCAAATTTAGTATAACATGCTGCCATCATGGATAGATCCTAAAAACTTTATAAGCCATGTCATGACTGAGTATGTCCACATGTGATTTGCAGTTTTAGACAGCCTATCATACTTCAGATGTTTGGAGGAGGATGTACTGCCTGTCAGAGTTTTATATAAATATAGAAAAATGTTTGAGGATCTCTCATTAAATAAAAAAATAAAATTCCGTAAAACCCAGGAAAACACACAGATACCTGAAATGACTGATAAAGACTGAAAGAAAACAAAAACGTTCAGGTTTTTTCTGAGAGTAATTATTTTTATATATCTAACAGAACAGCTGAACCAAAATTAAATATTCAGTATTATAGCATACAGCTGTAGCTGCATACAGCAAGGAAATAATGGTTTATATTAAAAAGATGGAGGTAGGATAATAACAGCAACATTCTTTATTCAGTAGAACATTACTTTGGACAGTTATCCAGAATGTGGCAGACTGGGGTCAGACTCTCAAAAGACAACATTAAGGCTTGTCATTCCCGCTCGCTGTGTGACAATTTCATTTTTGTATTAGAATAGTCAGCAAGCCAGAGAGCATACAGACAAGAATGATATTCTACACTTCTTGAAAATACACATTGGAATATACACATGAGAATAGAAGCTATTCTGGATTTTTCATATGGCAGGTAGGTTGTCGATTATTGAATAAAATGGAACACCCACCATACTGAGGAACATTTAGAAAAACCAATGTAATTTCTTAAATATATTTTCTTTCTTTTTTCTTACAAGCAAATAATTATGTAGAATTGTCTATCTCTACCTTTCATCCTATTTCATGTGCATAGATATCCTTCTTTTTTATTTTCTTTTTTTTTCCAGATGTGTACTGCAAGGATATCGGATTAACAGCTGTTTAATATGCAAGATTTGGGCAACACACAGAAGTAGCTAAGCCCCAGATACACAAACCCAGGAGGTAACAGCGACAAATGACAAAGACTAGGAATCTCGGGCCACTGATGGGCCATTGAAGGAATCACTCAGTCTGCAGATTAAACTGGAATTTTCTAACTGAGGAGCGGGAAAGAAAATTACGGGAAGTTTCTCAGGAAAGAAACTCATGATGGTTTATTTTAGCGTGTTTGTACGATTGTGCAAAATGCATTATGCGATGTTTAGAGGAACAAGTGTGATGCAGGTACACTGTGGATGAACAAGCACAGGAAAACAGAGGGGCAGTGGGACAATGGAGCCAGCTGTGGGAAAACAAGCTGCTGGTCAGCACAGTTGCCGCCAAGTCCCAGATAAGCCACGTTCCCAGGTAAGCTCTGTGTCCTGCCCGTGTGTGCCACTAGCGAACTCCAAGCCGAGGCAGCCAGTGAGCAGGGTAAGTAGCCAAGACCTGGGACAAGCTTGGGTCTGGGGGCCCTGCAGAGACTGTGGGTTCACCAGCCAAGGCGCCAGCGGGACAGAGGCCTGTGCCAGGCACTGGAGCCCCGGCTGGGCACGGCTGGGTGAGGCGGGAGCTCTGCTGCGGGCGCTGCCCCGTGGGTGGGGCTGTCGGCCCCAGCCCCGCGCCGCGTTCCCGGCCTGCGGCATGGCTGGAAGGCACGGGCGGCGGGCACTGCCCGCCTCCCAGGGCCGCTGGAAGGAGCTCCCCGGGGATGCAGCACCCCACCCACCAGTGGCAATCAGGCGGCAAAACGCGAGCACAAACACCAAATACAGAGCTTTAGTGGAGAAACTCCACTGTGCTGCGTCAAATGACCCTGAGATTAGCTCAGCTGGTCGGAGCACGGTGCTAATAACGCCAGGGTTGTGGGTTTGATCCCCGTACGGTGGGCCATCCACTGGAGCTGCGCTCGATGATTGATCTTTGTGGGTCCTCGCCAGCCCAGCAAATTCTGCGAAATTCTGTGAAATGCCGCTGTGTCCAAGTGGGTTTCCCAGCAGCTATGGGAAAACCGGGTGCGCACTGCGGCCTTACGCTGGGACGGCGTAGGCCCCTTCAGAACAAGCGGCACCAGACAGCAACATTAAAAGGCAAAAGGATTTCTCAGGTGAACACCCCGGCCCCGCCCCGGCCCCGCCCCGGGCCCGCCCGGCTCCCCCGCGGGGGCGGGGCCGGCGCCGCTTCCGGCGCGCGGCGGATGTTGCCGTTTGAATCGGCCGTCGGTTGGCGCGCGGCGGCGGCGTCGGGTGGGTGGGTGAGTGAGTGAGGGAGTGCGGAGGGTCCGCGCCCGGCACCCCCCGAGACCCCCCTGAGCCCCCCGGGGTGCGGGGCACGGGTCTGTCCCGGGACGCAGAGGGACGGGTCTGTCCCGGGACGCAGAGGGACGGGTCTGTCCCGGGATGCAGAGGCACGGGTCTGTCCCGGGATGGGAGCACGGGTCTGTCCCGGGACGCAGAGGGACGGGTCTGTCCCGGGATGGGAGCACGGGTCTGTCCCGGGATGCAGAGGCACGAGTCTGTCCCGGGATGGGAGCACGGGTCTGTCCCGGGACACGGCGCCGGGCAGTAACCGCGGGGTGAGCTGGAGATCCCGCCGTGTGTAAGGTCGGGCTCCGGGAGAGTTCCTTTGTTCCTGCGCTGGGGATACCACGTGTGCCCCATACCGTCCCTCGCTGGGATTGTTTTGGGTTTTTTTTTCTTTTTCCATCGTGTAATTAAAAGCTTTCAAGCACCTTAAACCCCGGAGCAGTTAAGAGTTACAGGATTTAGCAAAACCTAAATGCCCATCCTGATGACTTTTCCAGCCTCGCTAGGCAGAGTAGTTACATCCCAGTTACACTGTTTATATAGGCACTGGCGACAATGTGTTCGTTTTCGCCTTGCAACCAGGCTGATGCGAAATGGCATTGTTCCCCTTGGAAGCCCCGTAGTGCCTGTGCATGGGCCCTCAGTGTGGTTCTCGCGTGTGTTTTAGCTTGTAAATGTGAACTTCGTGGTCTGAAAGAATTCGAGAGAAGTAGAAGGAATTGCGGGTGGTATAGCGATTTCCCCCCCCCACCCCCTTTTGCTGGAGCCAAGGCAGGTGGTTTTCTTGTCTCCAGCCACATATGTGCTTTTTCCACCTGGTAAGGCTCTTTACAACAAAATCTGGTCTTGTGTGGTCAAATACAGGTAGGTTTTTTTGTATTACCGTAGGACTTTGAGGACTGTGAAATCGACAGTGACCATCCTGGGGAAATCCCTAAGAAAGTGAACCTGTGTGAGCTTTGTGTTTGTCTTTTACTCCCTTTGTAGCTGATTAAGTATATTTATTCCTTTGCAATTTAGAAAGAGGGAAGTGTGTTTCTGTGAAAACTATGATTGGTTATTTCATCTTACTGTCGGTGCCATATTTTTAGAAGCCTCTTCTCCTAAGCTGGTTGTGGTGCTTTTTGGTTTGTTTTCTCTTCAGACCGTTGTCTGGCAAAGGTCTTTTGTGTACAACTGCTCTGGTCCTCTAAAAGTGCGGTGGCATAGAGTAGTTGCCTTATGCCTGAGACTTCTGCCTCCCTTTTATTTATCTTTCTTTCTCAATACAATTCCTATCCTAAAACTCCAGTAAAATGGCTGCAGTACTTTATTTGCAGTAGTTTGGATTAGCCTGAGGTTTCTTCCTGAAGGTGATACCTGGCAGTCATCAAAACTAAATACCAGACCACCGAGTCTGTCAGGCTTCGGGTATGGACCTTGGATTTGTTACCGGCTTCATTCCTGTTCATTTCAGTGTGTGAGGAGGAGTTGTCTGCCTACGTGAGATCATGCATGGATCTGCGGGCAATCACCCATGATTCTTGGCTTTCGGAACTTGGTTAATGCTTTCAGCTGCCTAAGGGAAGGCAAGTCAAAGCTCTACGCATATGTTCCTAGAAGGTTTTTGAGAAAGAATGCTCATCTCAGTGCTACAGTGAAGAAACAAGGGATTTTTAATTTTTTTTTGTTTTTTGAAGATGGTCTAGGATGCATGGTATGGCTCACAGTAAAGGGCAGCTCATACGATATTTGAAAGAAATGCGAGTTAGGTCGGTGTTTTTAAATAAATTATTCTCCACTCCAAAATGTTAAACAGATAGTTCTAAGGCATGTAAATTCCCCTGTATGCATGTCCCAGTTTTGGATTCCTCACTTTTTTGTTTGTTTGTTTCTTTGTTTGACTTTTTTGTGGATCAGGATTTCTTTGACTAGGCCAGGACCCTGCATTTTCTCCAAACAGTAGAGACTGTATTCATAGTTATGTCACTACCCTACAAAGTTTTTTTTGTTTCCAAGTTTTCCATGTTAGTACAATCTTTATTTAAGCAGAAGTTGCAGCTACTAAATAGGTTCTCCTCAGACCATTATTTTTGATGCTTAAAATAAGTAAGAACTCTTCTGTACAATTACATTTGTACATAATGAGCTGTTGCATTGGACTTTATTTTCTCTTTCAAAATTAAAATATATTGTTCGTTAGTTTGGAGGAATATTTAAAAGTTGCTATATGTTTCGTTGCCCAGAAAAAATATTCCTAGGCCATTTGCATCCTGCTTTCTGAACTCCTGTCTCTCACAATAACAGTCAAGTTCTAGTATTCTTTTATTATAATTCCTGGGTTTAGTTTACTGAGTTTATGGTCTTTTTTTTTCAATTTTAAATAAAAGGTAAAAGTGGTATATAATGATAATTAATGCACTGGCTGTATTTAAGACCTCCTTTCTTTTTCATGGCAGACAGCCAGAAGAATTCAGGATGAGTAAACCAAATAATTTTGACACTCAAAGCACGTGTAAGTAAAGTTTTTGTTAAATAGTTTCAGAAATATTTAATCTGTATATATAATGCTAGTTATAACTGGTTTTATTTGGACTCAAAGAACAGGTGGGTTTTCAGTAATCAAATTTCTGTGTCCAGTTCTGGCCTCCTCAGTACAAGAAAGACAGGGACCTACTGGAGAGGGTTCAGCAGAGGGCCACAAAGATGGTTAGGGGTCTGGAGCACTTCTTATGAGGGGAGACTGTGGCAGCTGGGCCTGTTTAGTCTGGAGAACTGAAGATTGAGAGGGGATCTCATTAATAAATACAAATATCTCAAAGGCAGGTGTCAAGATGATGGTGCCAGACTCTTTGTAGTGGTTCCCAGTGACAGGACAAGGGGTAATGGCCATAAACAAAAGCACGAGAAGTTCCACCTCAACATGAGGAAGAACTTCTTTTCATTGAGAGTGGCAGAGCACCAGAACAGGTTTCCAGGGAGGTTGTGGAGTCTCCCTCCCTCTCTGGAGATATTCAAGCTCAGCCTCAACACATTCCTGTGTCACCTGCTCTAGGTGACCCTGGCTTGGCAGGGGGATTGCACTGGATGATCTCCAGAGGTCCCTTTCAATTCTGTGAAATTGTGTTGAAATCACTTGTCTCAGGAAATTAAAAAGAAATAACTTAAAAACTTGGTTGGATTTGTTTGCTGTAATTGGAATATTTTAAAACAGTATTTTCTGCAGGTATTTTAAGAAAGTAACCTTGTGAAGTCAGCTGCCAAATCACACAGAGGTGTGTTTGAGATGTACCATTCAGGACTTTCTTAAACTGGAGCAGTGCCCCTATTCTTGTCACTATTATGACTGTTCTTGCTGTTAGAATATTGTACATGTATGTTTTATAGATCTATTGGGAATTAAAGGGAGGCTGTTAAATGTCTGTGGAAGTATGTTAGTGGGCAAGAAACTTCAGTAAGTGGGAAATACTCAAGATTTTAGTTAATCCAATGTCTCAAAGCCTTGAATGTTTTAAAAGCAGTGATAGCACGTGACGTGGCATTGTCAGGGTACCATTCACATGCTTTTCCCCAAGGTTATCACATAGGTAGACAGAGAAATGGTTTAGTTGATTCATGGATTCTAATATGATGATGACTTTATATACAATACTAAAAGCAATTAGATGACATATTTCACACGCACATGGACACTTGGCCATTTGATAATCGTCTTTGGGTGTTTGGGGAAGAACATTTCAGTTGGGAGCACAGTCTGCTTGTGCATTTAGCTTGGCTCATAGACCTCTCCTGAATCAGCAGGCTGGTGGTATATTTTCTTTTTAGTAAATAGATAAGGAAAAATTAGTACCCTCTCCTGTATCTACTATAAAATTCAACATTAAGAAAAGGGTTATCTACTGTCCTTTATCCAGTAATCTACTTACAGATGCATGTGATTAAAAGAGAGAAAAGCCACTGCTCTATAGTAATTCCAGTACATTCACTGTGATTATAAACTTTATTCTATGTTTTAGTTTGCGTTCTCTGTGGACGAACAGATGACTGCCCTGAAAAGTATGGAGAAAAAAAAACCTATGTTGGATACAATCTCACTGTTCATTATTACTGTTTGGTAAGTTTGTGGTGTTGATGTTGGAGTTTTCTGTTTTATCTGGGGAAAAAAAGGTGCAACAAGTATGACCTCTCCAGTCATTTTGACTGTTTAAAATCTTGAACTGTGAGCTTTAATTCATTTCCTTGAAGGCTTGTACTTGTCAGGTGCAGCAGATGAAATAAGTAAATCCCAAAAAGTCTTTATTCAAAGCTAAATTCTGTTCATGGTCCATTTAAATTAATTGCTTCATTAATTCTCCCAATCTATCCTATCATATAGCAGTGAAGGTGCATGTTAAGAGGCAGGGAACAGTTTGCACGTACATATTCACTTCCATAAGAAAAGTATAGTTTCAAAATTTGGAATGTGAAATTCACCTCTTGTGGAAAAGGGTAGAGAAAGGTCTTTTTTCTTGTTTAGTTCTTGTTTGGCTGTAAACTATTCTCTGAGTTTACACAGAACATTATAACACTCAGTAATCCTACTTCTCAGTTAAGTAATATGTACCCTACTGATTATATTGCTACAATGTCTCTAACAGTAAAAGTTTTGAATTGAAACAAAGCTATGAATATAAATTGGTGTCGAATACATTATTTATCACACTTGACATTTTTCAAGATTCATATTCTTAAAGGTACACTTCGACTACGTCTCAAATTCTAAATTTTTGCAGGTCTTTAAAATTATAAAAAAAAAAGAGGGCAAAGAAAAAAGGACAAATTTTTTGTTGGTTAATTAATGCAGTTTGAATTTTTTTCCCCAAGTTTGAAAAAAGTCTCAAGAGTATCAGGAATAAGTTGTGGGGTATGTTTTCTCAACAGGTTCTTTAAAGAGTGTGGATTGCAGATGGCAATAGGTTGGATACTGAATCCTTTAAAGCTTAAGGAGAGTGGAGGCTTTCTGAAGTCACATAAAGATAGAATTTTACTTTCTTAAACAAATTTTAAGCATTGGAGGGAAATATAGGTCTGTTTGCAATACTTTTTTCTCATATATAAGGCCATATGAAATGATAGGAAGAAGTCCCATGCTGATAGAGCGGAACAGCTAGGAAAGGGCATGCTTGCAATACTGAGCCTTATGATTTATAAGATATTTTAACTGCAGGAAGCTCATCACAGTATCTCTTACCGTTTTTGTCTCTACTTTTAAAAGCAAGCAAAAAAACCCCATAATTTTACTTAAATATGGTGTATGTTATATAAGAAAAGAGTTCTAGAAAGACGCTAGTTTCATTTTTCTTTGCCAAATGTCTCACAGTTGGAAAAATGTTTAATTGGTTTTGGTATATAATTTTGCATTTATTTGACTAAAATAATGATAAAACTGTATTTAAAATGGTGCTATGTTGAACTTATAAAATTATGTTGTAAAGAATATAGAAGGCATCAAGTTGTGAAACTGTTTAGTTGTTTGAAGATTGTGATGTGGCTACCTAACTAACTTTATTCTAAATTATCATCAAGCTCTTCTTATTTGCCTGGTTACTTGATTCTGTGTTTATTTTAAATCTCCTCTAAAGTGAATTACTTTTCCTCTTAGGTGGCACTTCAGTACAGTTACTTCCTACTGTGCTTCATTATCTCCACATCACAATTGTCATTCATATTAACTAAGCTAATTTAATTTTACTTCCTCTGAAATATGCTAAAAGTAATTGTTTGACAATTATCTGAATAGTCTGTATACTTCAGAAAGGAAGGCAGAATACACTATCTTGGGCTCTACAGTATTACACAGCACTTTGATGTTATGAAATATTTATTTTCATGTTACTTGTTACTATTCCCTACTGTCATATCAGGCAGAAATATGTAGATGTTTTGAATCAGTTTTTTAATCATTAAAATGTTTGCATACAAGCTTTGTTACACTAAACTTCTCTCTTACTTGACAAGCACAGTGTACATAATTTTAAATCTTTAGGTATAAATACTTAAATACTGAAATTTTTTAATACTTAATTTGTTTTTGTAGTTGATGTCAAGTGGCATTTGGCAGAGAGGGGAAGAAGATGAAGGTGTATATGGATTCTTAATCACAGATATTAGAAAAGAAGTAAATAGAGCTGCAAAACTGGTAAGAATTATGTCTTTGGTATCATCTAAAGGGAAAAAGTAACTTCTAAGTGCACTTAGTATTGCCTGTGGGGTTTTTGTTTTCTTTCTCTAGTGGACAGTGTGCTGAGCACACATTCAAGAGTCTGAATTTTACGTTTAAGTAACATGTATATTGGGTTCGTGGAAGCCACTAGGGGAAAATAAAACCTGCAGAAGTTATGACAACCCACCCTGAAGGGGAAGGAAGAGCCTGATTCTTAAATGTTTGCTGGGCAAAAGGAAGGACAAAAAAAGTCAGAGGGTCCGCAAACAACTGGAAAGTTTTATTAGTAAATTACATACTTGGAAAGGGAATTGGTATGTTAGTCCTTGACCTACTATATTAGCACACAGCAGTAAGATTTGAATAAAGGGGTAGGGTGTAAAGGAAGAGAGAAATTGAAGAGGGAAAGATGAATTAAAGAAAGAAAAGGAGAAAAAGAGAGAGAATCGGAGGATTAAAGAAAGAGAGAAGAAAATATAGGAAGATTATCAGTCCTGGTTCCAGTGTTGATCCAGCTGAGGGAAAGTCAGTCCTGGTTTCAGCTTCTATCCCGGTGATAAGTGTTGATCCAGCTGTATCAGTCCAGTTGAAGCAATGTCCTGGGGGCACTGTCTGGGCTGGGGAGAGGGGCTACTTTTTATGGACAGGTTTCTCTACCAGAAAGATGGATTTCTCTGCCCCAAAGATAAATTTCTTGCTTTCTATTTAAATTATTTATCATGTGCAGTCTGTTCTTTCAGGCCTTTCTGGAAATGGGTCATAGGGCTTTGGGGTCTTTGGTCTTAATCCCAGGCTGTAGTCCATGTCCACTTCCCGCCACTCATTACTATGCTTGCACTGTACAGTACTCTGGTTCTTCCTTATGGAAAAGTGTTGCCCTATCTCTGCTTGGCCTCCCTTTTCCAGCCAAATCTTTTTCTTTCTTACAGCATGTCAATATCAATAGTCCTTGGTGATTACCAACAACTCTTGTCTTCTATTTCTAATAGTCTTTGGTTGGCTCTGTAGCCATACAGTTATTAGTGTTTGAGGCATACACGTTAACCTCTTCTCAGAATCAAGAGTTCGAAGAGTCTCACTTTCGACCATCCTTTATAGGGTCACAAGAGGGTGGGCTTTAGTCATAGTAATTTTCCATCCTGGCTGCAATTGAAGTCAGTAACTTTCTTTGAAGGTTCAGTAACAAAAGTATTATTCCTCTTGGGTTGCTACCCAGGCAAGAAAAATAAGTTTCCAAAGCTGTTAAAAAACGGAGGCTCATTAGATGCATGTTAGTTTCTGAGAACAGTGTTTCTGATAAGCTCAAGAGAGCTTTAGTCCAGGTGCAGTTTATCAAGGCCAAGGCCTAAAGAGCATTTCTTAGATCACAGTGTGGCCAGAATGGGGAAGCACTACTACAATCCAGCGTGAAACTAAAGTCAGCTTTTCTGGGCCTCTAAGGTTTGCAATTATTTTTATTCCCTCTGTGTTGCAGATAAATGAAGAGGAGCGAATTACAGTTTCATAATACCTCATAACACTGTGCTGAGCCTCAAGCTGGCAGTATATAATTTTTTAGATGTAACTAAACTATAGGTACTGGTAAAATAACTTGTATTTTACCTTACGTGTCACAAGACAATATACATATAAACCAATACATAAAGTCTGAAATAACTATACATATTTACTCTTTGAAACAGTGCTAAACCACAGTAGTCTTGTCACAGTTATAATCTATTAGCTGATATTCTGTCTTGCAAACTTTTTATAATTTTTCTATTGGTTTAATTCCTGTAATTTTACTTTGACTTTAGATGTTAATATTCTGTTATTTCTAAAATTATTTTTAGACATGTAATATCTGTAAGAAAAGGGGTGCTTCGATTGGATGTGTAGCTCCCAAATGCAAACGAAGTTACCATTTTCCATGTGGGATACAAAGGGAATGTATTTTCCAGTTCATGGAAGACTTCAGGTGAGCTTTGGGGTTTTGTTGCTTTTCCATTTTCAATTCATTATATTTATATAGGAGATGATTTGGGGTTTTTGAGATGACTTGGTTTTTTTCATGGCTTGTTATTGAACAGGCTGTTAATTATAAATGACACTGCGTTATCTAGGAAAAAAAGTACTGTATTTGTGGAAGACAGAAGGGCCAAACAGTTATATTGCATACCTAGTACCTACATACTAAATTCTCAACACTTTAAAATATATAACTTAATGCTTCTACAAGTAGTTACATTGTTTATAAAATTGCCTGAAATAAACTGCATAGTGATTGATTTTGATTTTTTGCTTGCCTCTCTCCTGTGCCTTTGTTGAAACGGTGGAGGTTTGGCTACCTATGTCTCTCAGCAGTCAAAACACACTGCATGCCATTCTGTTGTGTTTCAAAGCTTAGTGGAGATGGACTGCAGGAAAAAGAGATGTAATATCAAATGTCTAAAAATTGTTTGATTTTGCTATGTCAAGCATCTTGGCTGTAGTCAAAATACTCAAGTGCATTATTCTGCCTGCTGTGAACTGAATTTGCAGGGTGGATGGATTCAACTCTGGCAGGCCCTTTAAGTTAAACAACTCACATTACATCACGTACATGTAAAGATAGTGCAGTTTCAGAAAGGTTTCTTCTAGAGCTGCACTTCTTGGATGTCTTATGTCTTTGAAAATTTGCTAAATTATAAAATTTATCACTATCTAGACTGCTGAATCAGTATGCAAACTCAAAATTTCTTTAGTGTCATGGTAACATTGAAATACAAGAAGAACATTATTTGGACCAGAAGAAGTTTTGAGAGAAAGGATGTATATGATCTGTGAAATTTACAGAGCATTAGTTTGCAACATGATTCTTCCTTACTATCATTCTATTGACTTGCTCTGTTAGATATATAATTTGTTTATATGTGTTGTGGTTTAAGCCAGACAGGCAGAAGAGCACCACAGAGCTGTTTGCTCACTACCCCCAGCAGGATCAGGGAGAGAATTGGAAGGGTAAAAGCAAGAAAATTCTTGTGTTGAGATAAAGACAGTTTAAGAAAAGCAAAAGCTGTGCACACAAGCAAAGCAAGCAAAGGAATTCATTTACCACTTCCCACCAGCAGACAGGTATTCAGCCATCCCCAGGAATGCAGGGTTTCATCGTATGAAGCAATTAATGTCTCCTCTTCCTCCATTTTTTCCCCAGTTTTATTGCTAAGCTTGATGTCATGGTATGGAGTATCCCTTTGGTCAGTTGGGGTCATATGTTCTGACTGTATCCCCTTCCAGTTCCTTGTGCCCTCTCTCCCTGCCTGCTTGTTGGTGGGGCAGTGTGAGAAACAGAACAGGTCTGGACTCTGCACCAGCACTGCTTAGCAGTACTTAAAACATCCCTATACTATCAACACTTTTCATCACAAATTCAAAACACAGCACCATACAAGCTGCTATTAAGAAATTTATGCTGTATTGACAGGGCAACCATAAATTATTATTTTTAGATCTTACTGTTGGGAACATAAACCAGTCCAAACTCTTATGGATAAAGAATCTGGAGGAGCTTCACAGTGTACAATATGCCTGGATTTGGTTGATCAGCTTCCAGCATACACTGTATTGAAAGGTCCTTGCTGTAAAAATGCTTGGTTTCATCGAGAATGCTTGCAGGTAACTTTTTTGCATCCATGGAGGTCACATTTTTTTTTCTATTTAAGAATAATGGAACAGTTGCTTAAAATTGTGTGAAATTGGGTCGTGTTAAGGGAGGTAATCGGTATGGAAATATACTGGGTTAGAAGGACAATTCTAAAATTGTGTCACAGAGACAAAAGGATTTTGGTTTTTTTAGTGCTATTTTTCTCCCCCTCACCCCAAAATTTCTGCATGTGGGATACACACTTCATACCTTCAGACTTATTTTTTCAGAACTGAGGTTCAGCCTAGGTAGTTGCTTTCTTGTGAGTAGTCATGTGCAGAATCAGAATGCTAAAAGTGTCATTTGTCCATCAATTCTCTTTGCCTAAGCCCAGAGCTAGAAAAAGTTAAAATGTTCTTTTTGTAAATTTATTGTGGATCTGGAGAAGTTCACTTGAAAAGGATTGTGCTTTTGTTTATGAACCTTATTCCAGCATGTGATCTCTTTCCTTTAAAGGAAGAGAAAATGCTTACCATTTGCATCAATGTCAAGTGACATCTTGATTGATGTCAGCTTTAACATCCATGTCAGGATAGCATCCTTGAATATAATGATCACTGATAATTAAGACAGTATTTATTGGAGTCTTAAGGATGGTTTTTTTGTTGTGTTTTTTTTTTCTTGACACAGTATCAAGCTTTGAGTGCTGGGATATTTTTCTTTAGGTGCACAGTGTGTAATAACAAGGACAAATTTCAGAAAGAAATGTTGAGAATGGGCATATATATTCCAGAAAGGTAAGTAATTTTGTTAGTAATCACTATTCTACAGAAACTTTGATAGGGTGTTAAAAAAATTTTTGATTTATTCTGTAGAACTGCAGCTATTACTATGTGAAACTTTAGTTCTATCTTCAGTAGTAGAATTCTTCATTTTGGTAAGGAGTAGCCTGTTTCCTTTAGTTATGCATAAAAATTGGCAAAGGTCAGATTATCTCAAACATAAAACAGGAAGCTCTGAAAAGTTATTTTTAATGCCATGATTCAACTAGAAATCCAATTAAAAGATGAAAGCACTTCTTAAATACAAAAATTTTGCCTTAACATAGAGGTTGCTCAGAAGTGTGCTTTCTGTGCCCAGGTTTTTCAATTTTCTGAATTTCTATCCAGACAGAATTGTAATTGATTTCTCTGCCATACAGCTTCTATCTTCTGCCAAGGTGTATTGCTAAGAATATGTTCCATAAGGATGTTCCACCACTTGATGAGGTTCAAAATACGACAGAAAGTGATCAGGATGATGTTTCTTTGTTAGAAATATTATTCTTTTATAACTATTAGTCTCTTGAAACAGAAGCTCAAGATTTTTGAGAGGAAGAGGAGTCAAAATATTAGATGAACTTTGCCATACTGGCCTGGAAAATTCTGAGTTTACCTTTCATGAGTCCATTTTCAGTGGTAACTTGAGTAGGTTGCCTAAACAAATATCCACGTTTCCTGTGAGAAAGTGGAATAATATGAAACAGAGCAAACATGCATTGAGGTCATGTGAAAAATGAATACGTCAAAGAAACTGTACACAGAAGTCTGTCTGTATTTTACAGTATTATTTTAGTTACTAGACTTTTTTCTTCCCCTTCTCAGTTGTCTTAACTATTGCTTGAAACATTGCATGATTGAAATATATTCAGGTGTTTATTACATACTCTATATTTGGAAAACGATGTAACCCATTTCAACAACCTGAAATAGAGTTCTAATAGCTGATCCTCTGCCTTGTTTATAGGGATGCATCTTGGGAACTTGAAGAGAATGCATATCAAGACTTACTGCAATGTTACCAACACTGTGATGTTAAAAGATGTCTCTGCAAGGAAGGAAGAGATTATAATGAACCTGATAGGTATGATCTTTTAGCAGCAAAGTATAACTAAAGATAGTTCTTTAGTGTGTTTTAGTTGTTGCCTTTTATTATTATTATTATAAGGTATTTAAATGCTTTAATACTTTCAAGCATCAGGTTTTAATGTGAAGCCAACACACTGTCGAAATAAAGTGTTTGTTTTACTCCATATAATCATATTTCAATACTAAATTTCTCCAATCAGGTTATGAAAGCCAAGAAAACCAGCTTTAAAGGATTATTAGTTATCTTGTCCTTGTTCTCATTTGATACATAGCTGAAGTAGAATTTGTGCATCAGCATAACATGTAGATGAGCATGTGCATAAGTGAATGTTGTACGTCTTTCATTGAGTTTAATTCGGCAATTTAATAAGTGTTAAAATGCTCAGAGCCTTTACAAGTAATTATTGTTCAAGTACTAGACTTAAGTGAAAATTTACTAGCTCTGTAAAAACTAGTAAAATCAATCTAGTTGCAAGTTATCGTGCTTGCATGTGAGTGACAGCTAGGATACTGGTGATATTGTAATAAGAGGCTTGAATGATCATGTAAAAGGTTTTTTTCTGTTCTACCACTTGCTTAATTTTTTTTTAATGAGTTCATTTTCTGCATTAATTCTTTTTTTGTTTGTGTGCTTCTGAAATTTTTATCTTCCATTGGCATGAGTATGCTCAAAGCTGTCAGAGCCTCTACTTTGAAGACTTGTTTCTGTAGCACTGTGGTGGTTGCTCCCTATTGACGTTAGCTTTACTTTATGTGGCCTTGACCACGCATTGCTTGGTTCATTCATGGTATGTGTGCATCTCAGGATTTACTTTGCCTTTAAGAGTTGTACTTTAAGCTTACAATATTTGAACTAATCAGTCACATTGTTCCATTGTATATTTAAGCAAAATTGAAGAAATCTAGACAAAAACCTAACAGATATTTAAACACTGTCATTAATGAAGAGTCTTCTTCAGAATGTAAGAATAGCCACAGCATCATAAAAAGGTTTGAGTTGGAAGGGATCTTTGTCCTATCACAACAGGCTCTGCTAAAAATGTCTATCCCTCAACACATCAATAGTTTGAATGTTTCCTAGCAGAGCTCTCCTTTAAAAAAAAATACCTTTTGGGCAAGCTGACTGGTTTTATGGCTGACCCATAAGATTTCCTGCAAGCAACGTGAGGCGAGAATATTGCCTGCAAACTATTGACTTCAAGGCAGGGGAGCACACTATCTCATTGCCTCATTCAATGCAAGGTGCTGGAACATGAGTAGCTTATTTTTTCCTGTTGCAGCCAGATGTGAGTACATCTTATATGAAGAAAGATGCCTTTGATTGTAATCAGTTCTACTAGACTGATAAAATTATGCTTTGTTAGTTTAGTGTCTGAATTGCAGTTACTATTGAATTGTCTTTGTTTTAACTTTTCTTCTGTCTAATTCTAAATACCAAAGTTTTTAATTTTAGTAAATGGGAGATAAAACGTTGTCAGTGTTGTGGTTCTCGTGGGACTCATTTGGCCTGTTCATGTATGAAGTCATGGGAGGAAAACTGGGAGTGCATGGAATGCAGAAGTATCTTTGCAAAATCAGGTAAAGTTATGAATGTGATAGTGAATGCTTACATGATAACTAAGTTATGTAAATATACTTTACAGCTAGCAAATATACTAAATCAATATAATTTGATCATACAGGGAAGTATAGCAAACAGAAAAAGCGTTCTTGGGCTACCTCTGAAAACACAAATGGGACAACTTGTTTGCTGGAAGAGCCATCTCCAAAGTCCCCCCGGCAGTCATCTGGATCTCAACGCAATTTTCTACTCCAGTGTGTAATTTTCTATTTTCAAGCAGAAACTGATTATTACATTATATTTAAACGTGAGGAGGTGATGGCTTATTCTGTAGGACAAACTTCTTGCACTAAATTGCAGATTGAATAAAACTGGTGTAAAGTTTAGTGATTGAAGTTTTCTGAGTAAGCCATGAACTTTGTTAATTTGCTATAAATAATTGGATTTGATGGTACTTTTTAGTTTGATAAAAATAGATCCTTGCTAAAGGAACCTTAAGAAGTTAAGAAGAGGTAACTTAAAACATACAAATGGCAAAACTTTGTTTGCATATTGGTGATTCCATTTTAATAGTGTTCTAGAAATCTGACTTACAGATGTTTATATTAATGCTTTCCTCTGCTGCAATAAAAACTTACCAAGTCTGTAGAAACTAATACTTTTAGGTCTTACTGTAGCAGTCAGGACTTCCATCTCATCTGTGGGTTGCAACTAAAAACCTAAAACCATGTAATGAAATACCAAATTACTATTTTTTTAAATTGTAGTTCAGACACTGAATGGTAATGATGATAATGAGATTCAGAACTGTAGTAGCAGGAAACTATACTGCTACCTTCAAATAAGAAGTTTTATGCATTCTTCAATTGTATTTCTTAAAATACTGTTTTGGTTTATAGATCACCAAAGATAATGTCCCAGAACAACTTGTCACCTTGCTCACACCTAGAACGTCCAGCATCCAACAGAGTGACGATGTCCTTATCTCCGCTGATGTCAAACAGAAACTGGTCCCTGAGGCAAAAGTATTTTCTTTTATTTTTCCTTCCATTGAAGAGTAATCCAGCACATGGCTTTACACCATATTGCTCACAGAAAATCAGAGCGAGGGGGTGGTCTGTTGTAGCTATACATGCTTTTCTGTGCTAGATAAATAGATATAACAGATTATGCTGAGTTGGAAGGGACCCCCAAGGATTGAGTCCAACTCTTAGCCCTGCACAAGATCATCCTTAAGAGTCAGAGAATCACAGTCACACCATGTTCCTGAGAGCATTGTCCAAAAGCTTCTTGAACTCTGTCAGGCTTGGTGCTGTGACCACTTCCCTGGCGAGCCTTCTACTGCTCAAGTCCCCTCTGGGTCAAGAACCTTCTTCTAATATCCAACCTAAACCTGCCCTGACACAACTTCAGGCCATTCCCCCGAGTCCTGTCACTGGTCACCACAGAGAAGAGATCAGTGCCTGCCCCTCCTCTTCCCCTCCAACGGAGTTGTAACTGCAATGCAGTCTCCCCTCAGTCTCCTCTCCTCCAGGCTGAACAGACCAAGTGCCCTCAGCCACTCCTCATACGGCTTCCCCTCAAGGCCCTTCACCATCTTTGTTGCCCTGCTTTGGAAGCACCTTTAATAGCTTAATATCTTTTTTATATTGTGATGCCCAAAACTGCACACAGTATTCAAGGTGAGGCTGCCCCAATGCAGAGCAGACCAGGACACTCACCTCCCTTGACCAGCTGGTGACGCTTTGCCTGATGCCCCCAAGGACACGGTTGGCCCTCCTGGCTGCCAGGGCACTGCTGACTCATATTCAATTTGTCATCGACCAGGATCCCCAGGGCCCTTTCTGTGGCACTGCTTTCCAGCATCTCATTCCCCAGTCTGTACGAACATTCAGGGTTACCCCATCGCAGGTGCAGAATCTGGCACTCTCCCTTTTTGAACTTCATATTGTTGGTAATTGCCCAGTCCTCTAATCTGTCAAGGTCTCTCTGCAGGGCATCCCTGCCTTTGAGGGAGTCAACAGCTCCTCCCAGTTTTGTGCCATCTGCAGACTTGCTCAGTATCCCCTCCAGGCTTCTGTCCAAGTCATTTAGGAAGATGCTGAAGAGCACAGGGCCCTGTGGAACCACACCAGTGACGGGTCACTAGTCTGATGTTACCCCGTTCACTATTACTCTTTGTGCTCAACCCATGAGCCAATTGCTCACCCGCCACATGGTGTGTTATCCAGCTGTGCTGGACATTTTGTCCAGAAGGATCCTTTGAGAGACAGTGTCATTGTTGAGATGGACATGACACAATATACACAAAGGTCAGGCATAGATCCAGCATAGATAGATCATCTTTATACTTAACACAGCTACTTTTATGTGATTCTTAAGCATATGTGCCCTAACATTATTGGTGCTTATTGCATACAAACAGTCATGTGTTGGCCACAGTTATAAACGTCTGTCTCTGTACAAACTCATCTAAGTTCCTTATCTTGTGTTTTTCCTGAGTTCTCTCAGTCTCTGCAAGTTGTTATCTTCACGGGTACACAACAATCTGGCCAAGGTCAAATTTTTCGAGGGATCTGCAGACCTGCTGCAGCTTCCCACAAGACAGTATCAAAAGCTTTACTGAAATCCAAAAAGATAACATCAACTGGCTTCCCTTGATCAGCTAGGTGGGTTACCTTGTCATAAAAGAAAATCAGGTTTGGTAAGTAGGACTTTCCTCTCCTGAAGCCATGCTGGTTGTGACCAATGACAGCGTTGTCTTTCAGGTGTTTTTCAATACCTTCCAGAATAATCTTTTCCGTAACTTTACCAGGCACTCAAGTGACACTGACAGGTCTGTAGTTTCTGATGTCCTTGCAAATCAGGACAGTGCTCACCAGATTCCACTCAGCTGGGACCTCTGGATTTTCAAGATGGCTCAAAAATCATTGATAGAGGTTTTGTGATGACATCAGCCAGCTCTTTGAGGATTCTTGGATGAATCCCACAAGGTCCTATAGATTTGTAGGAATCCAGCTGGAGCAGCAGATCCCACACACAATTTCAGGGTTGACTGGGAGTTGATCATTCTCACAGTCACAGTCTTCCAGCTGAGGGCACTGAGACCCTCTTGGTCTGTCATCTGTGTTGAAGACAGAGGCAAAGAAAGTGTTAAACACCTCTGCCTTGTCTCTCTCCATGTTTGTGAGGTGACCATCCTCATCCTGTAACAGGCCAATATTTTTATATTGCCTATTCCCATTAATGTATTTGAAAAAACTTTTCATTGTCCCCCACATTTCCAGCCAGCTGAGCTTTGGCCACACAAATTTTGTCCCTAGAAGGAGCATCTCTGTATTCTTCTCATGTCACCTGACCTTGCTACCACTGGGTATACACCTTCCTTTTTTGCCTTATTTCCAAGAGAAGATTCCTTTTCAAATCAAGCTGGCCTTCTGCCTCACTTTGACTTCTGACATTTGGGAATTGCCTGCTTCTGTGCCCTCAGGAGGTGGTGTTTGAAAAGCAACCAGCACTGACGGACCCCAGCACCTGCGAAAACATTTTCCCAGGGCACCTTGCTTATTAGTTCCCTGAGCAGCCTGAAATCTGCTCTCTCCATGTCCAGAGTTGAGATTTTGCTGGCACTTTTCGTCCTGTCAACAGAGGTTTTAAATTCAGTCACTTCATGGTCACTGTGGCCAAGATGGCCACCGATCTCCACTTCACTCACAAGATCCTCTCTGTTGACGAGCAGCAGATCAAAGAGGGCATCTTTCCAAGTCGGCTCCCTTAGGACCTGTTCCACAAAGTTGTCATCCAGGTTTATTAGGAATCTTACGGCGTGGATTGTACCAGCTGTGATATCCATGTATATCTGTGTGTGTATATATATATAGTCACTGGAAAAATGGAATGAGTACCCTAAAAACCTGGAGTCATAGCTTGATAAAGTCTAGTTTATAAATGCAAGAGTGGTGCGAGGAGAAAAGGATACCTACTGAGAATTTTTAGGTTAGGTAGTGAGGATATCAAAACTTAGAAATGTATCTTACCAAAGCATGGCTAAATATTCTTTTGAAAATAGGGAATAAAAAGAATCCTAATTACTTTCTTCTAATTAGATGTATCCTGAATGTTCAAGGTTTTTGCACTTGTACCATAAGAATAGTTCATGATTGTACTAAAAACAGTGCTAAAAAACATGTTTAATATAAAATATTCATTTTAAGGATGTAAAATTCATCTTGCTGTGAGTAGTTAATTTATGAATTCTACCTTATGTGCTAAAAATTCTGATGAGGGAATTAGTTACTTCTAGTAGATAGGGTATTTGAAATAGCTTTGGTTGGAAGTTAGAAAACAAAGAAGAGGTCTTATTTTTTTAAATCACTACCACAACATGTGTTCCTACTCAAATGTATTTTTGATTATACTGACAAAGATTATTCTAATTTGGTTGCAAAACATCTCTAATACAAAACAGTAAACTCTTTAATTTCTCACTCGTGTCATTGTTCGAATGTAGACTGTTAGTGTGAGAATTGTTTGGTACTGTCTTAGTGTCAGTGAATTATATAAATCACTATTTTATGCCAGGGTAATTATTTCTACCTCCTTTTTACTAGTTTTTAGAGGTACTTTAAAATTTGCCACTATAGAGTTAAAATTTGACAAACCTATACTAAATATTTTACTGATATAATTTAGGCAATACCTGAATGTATCACAATGTTTAAAGAGGTATTCTTCTTAATAGATTGTTAGAATGTTTCCTGTATAACTGTTCCTAATTATGAATCAGAGATTTCATCTGAAAATGCATGTAATTTTCTCATAGGCATTTAAAAAAGCAAAGAAGGGAAGTTTGTAATATACTGAAGGAGTTAAGGGTGCAAGTTAATACAAAAACAACAAGGCTTAACATCAACACAGAAAATATCTGGAATAGTGCTTTAAAAGGATTTAGACAGCGCAACTTCAATCCTACAAACACCATTGAAATAAATTTCACAAACTGCAAAAATAGATCAAAGACAGATACTTCTGCTGCATCAAGACACCAATTCTTCCAACTATTAATGCTTCACCTTCAGAATTCATCATTGTTTGAGGGCTCTTCTGCGAAGAATTTGTCCCTTGATTTTCAAGGTAATTAAATGCTTTGTTCAAACGTACGTCGAGAAGCATGTAACTTTTACCATTTTTTACTCTTCAACCAGTTATGAGTGTCAGTTCACAAGTATCTTGATGGATAGAAATTGTTCAGGTTGTTTGTTTATTTGTTTGTTTTCAGTTCTAAAGGGGATTGGGGTGTGGATTTGTAATAACAAAAAAAAACATTGGTTTCATTGGAAAAGTTGATGACAACCAAGGTAAAAATATAGCAAATAATTAGACTTCGAACTTTTTTAATTAATGTCTTTGTTCTCTTCAACTGAATTCCTTTCTTCCTGACTCACTTTCTCTTCTACTTATTTTCCTTTTCTAACTTCTAGGATGTTGTCTCTTATTGCATCCTCCCTAAAGACCCCAAGTTACCTTCTTTGAGTTCTTAAATGTGCATTGGGTACAAAGTGGGAGAGGAAGTTACATCTACCAAACCTTCAATAGTGGCTGAAGAGTTGGAGTAAAAACATATGGTACTCCTATGTAAAAATATGGTCACTCTTTCAACTATCAAAAGATGGCAAACCTCATTTGTTGCCTCTCCTAAAATAAGAAGAAATTGCATTATGACACTTTCTTTGAAAAAGTGAGGATCACAAATCATTTCTATGCATAAATAGTGAATATATTTTTCTATTTGCAGCTGTAAAAGAAAATCTTTATTTTGAAGCTGGTAAAATGATTGCGGTTTCTCTGGTTCATGGTGGTCCATCTCCTGGTTTCTTTTCCAAAACGCTATTCAGTTGTCTTGTCTATGGTCCAGAGAATGTGAAGCCAACTTTGGAAGATGTTGCTGATGTTGATGTAGCACAAACAATAAAAACGGTAATATGCAATAAGTTTAATTTCTTGTTTGAGATTGTATTTGGAGATGAAGAAAGACTTTCTGAATAGAACTTTTGTTGAAATTAAAAAGCTTATTTTTCACATATATACATGCATGTAGTAAACAAATTCCTAACTTTTGTCTTTTTATATAGATAAAATATGCAAATAGTCTGTCCAGCCTACAGTCTACAATACATGACTGCTATGAATTCCTTGCTGCTGCTGGATGTTTAAGACCTATAACAGCTTTGTGTGATAAGAACACGCTGGTGAATGATATACTGTTCCATCATGTAATCAAGAGAATTATTTCACCCTTAGAAAGGTTTGTTTTGTTTGACTTTTCATACTACTTTAGTTTTTTTCCTCACTGAAATACTAAATAATATCTTGCTAAAACTGACATGTTTATGTTCTTAATTATTCTCCATTTAAACCAATTACGTGTACTGTAATTTTCAGTGGGTTAATTAGCAAATGTTAACTAGTTATTTAAACTGAAAGACTGAAATAGTTTGTCTACATATCTTCTCTGTTCCACTTCTTGGTCATATTCCTTTTTCAACCTTGTGAAGAGGGCAGATTCATAGTTTTTAAACTTTTAAGTTTTTAAAGCATCACAAAGACTTCAAAATTTCTTATTTTCTTAATTCAGAATTGCTCAAATTTAGAATCTTTAAATTTTAGGAATGTTAAACATATGTTTCAAATTTAAACGAGTTTCCCAGAGCTGTAATCAGGGAGTTTGTGAGTGCTATTAGGAAGGCAATAATGCTGACAAGTGCAAGTTGACCTGCTTAGAACACAAGCATTGCATTGATGTTTCTGTGAGGTAGTGATGACCTCATTAGCTGGAAAAGAAAAATAGCTGTTGACTATTTGATTGGTCTCTGACCTTACTTCTAATTCCTCATCTGCTCAGTAAAAAGCCATTGGATGCTGATTTTTTCTAACAAGTATAACTGGATTTATAGTTAACACGTTTATAGTGTTTGCTTTGACAAATTTGAATCAACTGACTCTCCAAGAGCTATGAAAACTAATTTTGAATGTGAGGATTTTTTTTAAACAAAGCTCAGAGCAATTAGTCTGTCAGTCAAGGCCCTCTGGCATATTTGAACAACATATATGCCAGTTAAAAAGTAAAAGGTAATAATTAACCTGTTTTTTTATGTGGTAATGTGGTTTTGTGCATTTTTGGAGATGGGGTTTAATGTGCATAAGTGAATAGAACAAGAATTTGCTTGTCACTATCAGGACTGAGTAATTAAAGAGTTGGTCATTTTAGCTGTTAAATATTCTACACCCGTGACTGTACACTTTCAACATGTTTATTCTGAATTTTATTGATTCAGCCTATCAATATGTAAGAAATTATGAGGAAACACCTTAAGTTTTAATCATGATTTAATATGGTGGCCAAATTATAAAGCCAGTTGCTTGAAATATTCTTGTCCAGTACACAGGACCTAGTGAAGTTTTTTGAACCTACAGAGTTGTTTGGGTTGTTTGCTTTGGTTTGATTTTGTGTTTGGAGGGAGGGATGTGTTTAAATATATTTAGTTAAATTACAGAGTCAGATTGGTGTGTAGGTTGAAAGGGACTTCTGCAAGTCTTCTTGTCCACCACCCCTGCTTAAGTCAGGCTGTCTAGAACCAGTTGCCCAGGACCACGTCCAGACAGCTCTTTAATACCTCTGTGGACGGAGACTCTACAATCTCTCTGGGCAACCTGTGGCAGTGCTCAGTCACCTGGGCAGTAAAAAAACGTGTCCTGGTTTTTAGATGGAACCTTCTGTGTTTCAGTTTGTGCTCAGGACGACTGGTCCTGTCACTGGGCACTACTGATAAAAGCGTGTCTCTGACTTCCTTGCACACTCCCTTTGGATACGTGTAGACATTGAGATTTTACCTGAACCTTTTCTTCTCCAGGCTGAAGAGTCCCACCTCTCTCAGCCTTTTCCTATAGGGCTGTGCTCCAGTCCCTTAGTTATCCTAGTCACTCCTTGCTGGGCTCTCCTCCAGCATGTCCATATCCTTCTTGTACCAGACAGCCCTGCACTGGACACAGCACTTCAAGTATGGCCGTACCATTGCTGAGCAGAGTAAAGGATCATCTCCCTTGATCTGTTGGCACTGCAATTCCTAGTACAGCCCAGGATACTGTTATTTGCAATTTGCCACAAGGAGAGATAGTAGCATGTAACCACATGCAGACTGCAGAAGCCAAGCAAAAGCTATCTTTCAGGGCATCTCATTTTGTCTGGGGAATTTTAACTAGTTTTATGAAGAGATGTTTGTAAGAAAGAGATTCGTTATGATTTTACATGAAAGTTAAAAGTAAGCTTTGCACATACAGTCAAGTACCAGGAAATCTAGTTACTTTCTGCATATCACTGATATTTCTTTCATCTGCCCAAAAAGCTTCATAGAAACATTTAGATTGTAAAAATGAGAGTTCAATGAGTTTTCCAAGATAAAACTGGACTACTGTGTATACTTTATTGACAAGACTTGGAAACTGCAGATGGGGAAGATTTATTGTGTCCAAAATCTTGCAGCTGTATAAAATGGAGAATTCTGATGCTTGGTCATTTTTTTTTCCCCTCCTAGTTTTAGGCAAGGTTTGAAAACTCTTGGTGTTCTAGAGAAAATACAAATGCATCCAGTTGCATTCTCTAGCATATTGTGCCACAAACCCGAAAGACTTTCAGCAGAAACTATTTGTGAGCTCTTTACCATCCATTCCTCAGTATGTGAAAATAAAGGTGTTGATTTTTGGATGGGCTATTTGCAAGATGTGGAAAGTAAGTAATTCTGGTTTTGTTTTGTTTGCCCCCTTCCCTGTTCAGGGTATTTAGCTGGTGATATATATACAGGGTTTGATTTTTAGAGTTCAGTGGCATACATAAATCAAGGTTTTGCAGTCAGGGTCAGTTCCTAATTGTTCTTCCCCCTCTTTCTTACTCATTAGAATTTCTGAAACTGTTGTCCAATTATAATCAAACTTTAGAGGAGTAAATATCTGAAAGATAGGAACTAAAACTTCTGTCTGTTTAAAAAGAAACCAAAACACAACCTAAATGATACAGAAAAATCCTCTATTAGATACTTGTCTAAAGTCTTAAAGACCACTGTTTTCTATCTTTTTCTTGCAGAAGAGCTTTATCCATTACCCTACAATTTTTCAGAACTAAGCCAAGTGAATTTGCTTGCTCAACCTTTTCTTATTTAGCTATATAACTGTGTATTTATTCGGCATATTGATCTCATTTCATGTGGGTTTTTTGCCTCTTAACACTTAGCATGCAGAATGGTGGTTTATGTGTAATAGGCAATCAATGATAAAACCTAATCCTATTTTTTTAGGTGGTGAGTCTGTAGTGACGTTGGAGGATATTCTGCTCTTCATAACAGGCGTCTCTTCTATACCATCCATTGGTTTTGATCCTGAACCTACTATTAAATTTTTGCGTATAAGGTATCCCATTGGAAACAGATTGCTTAATTGCTTAGAGCTCCCTATAACAAAGACATACGAGCAGTTCAAAAAGAAAATGGAGCTCACCATCAGAAACACACTAAAAGCTGAAAGGGAGTAAGTATTTTTGCTACTAAACTGGACATTGGAAACCAGTTTTCTGCAGGAACATCTGCTTCCAACTTGCTACTGTATTTTTGGACAACGTGCTCTCAGTCTTTTCCTGCTTTTCCCCCAAAGATATGCTAAAAGTAGTAATGTTGTAAGATGGAAACCAATTTTCAAAGTAAAATATACTTTATTTCTTGAATAATTTTCCTTTTGAAGTTGACTTTGAGTCACCAGTCTCTCGCAGAAGTACTTTAAATGTCTACTTTTCTGTAGACAGGTATGAATGTGACCAAACTCTGTAAAAGGTAAGTATGTGGATTGTATCACATACTTCAGTAACTTATTTTTCAAAGGCAAATCAGGCACATTTTGAAGATAATTGCTGTAGAGCTCTGTCTGGAGTAAAACTGTGATGCAGTTCTTCAGTTCAGTGTATAATTTTTCAGTAATTGTTTTTTGTATTGATTCATTTACATTCTGATGGCTCATAGAAACCTATGAAAATTAAAATACTTGGAGTTTTAAGGTCATTGTGGATAGCGCATTAAAATTTAATTAAGGTCTGGAGAAAGCCTAGGCAAAATAATACAGCACAAGAACAAAATCAGGTTGAACTTGTGTTTCTGTTGTTAAACAAAATCTTTGACATTTGCACGTTTCTGCATTTTACTTTTCTGCATTCTACGTACATTAGTTTTGAATCACTCAGAGAGCCAAAATAGTAAAAACTAGAAGTAAATCTTGAATATGCAACAATAACTGGTCTTTCAAAGTGAAATGTAAGAGTTAGACTTTGTGTTGTTGAGTATGAAAGTATAAAGAACTTTGTTGCTCATTAGAACATGTAAATTTGTCTTCCATTGAAGTCAGTATTTTCATATGACTATGCACTAAAGGTATTTGTTAAATGACAGCAGTCTACCATCAAGCTTGTCTGGGCCCAACACTTTTATAGCTTTTATTCTAAATTCTTCCTTGTCAATTGTAAGTGCGTTCTGAGCAACTTCAACTGTATATATTTTAATGCTGCAGTATTTGTATAAATACCATTAAGCCATAAAAGATAAGTAGTGAAATTCCTACACAACACTTTAATGTTACTAATGCTAAAACTGGAATTAAAAATACATTTAAGTATACTTTTAAATGTATGCAGGTTTCTGTTTTGAAATTACTATTTCTCCCTGTCAGTTTGACCACCTGTGCTATAACATAGGTTGTGCTATAAATGTAAGGTAGATAGATAGTGTATCCACATCCACATTCTTCAAAATACTGGAAAGTAATTATATGCTTTATTAATAATAGCTTGGTTTTAATTGAAAATACAAGCAGGATTGCTTTACTTTTGAATACATTGGTGTAGTGTGTTGACCCCGTCTGGACGCCAGGTACGCACTAAAACCGCTCTCCCTCCCCTCTGCAACCAGACAGAAAAGAGAAAAAAAAATACAACAAATGATTCATGAGTTGAGATAAGAGCTGGGAGAGGTCACTTACTGATCACCATCACAGGCAAAACAGACTCAAAGTGGGG
>JAWWTY010000156.1:36702048-36883962 GCA_035222235.1 Margarornis squamiger
CCCGCGGCGGCGGCGCCTTCCCGGGGCCCGCGCGGGGAGGGAGCAGGGCCGGCCGCGCTGCCGCCGGGGCCGCCTGCCCGCCTGCCTGCCTGCCTGCCTGCCCGCGGGCGGGCGTGGGCGCCGCCCCGCCTCCGCCCGGGGTTCGCGCCCTCCCGCCCGGCTTGGGTCTCCCGGCGAGGGGGCGGCGGCCCCTCCAGCGCCCGGGCCCCCCGCGGCAGCCGGGGCGGCGCCCCCGCCTGGGCTCCGGCGGGGCCGGGACCGCGGGCCGTGGCGGGGGCCCGGAGGCGCGGCTGTAGGGGCGGCTGTAGGGGCGGCTGTAGGGGCGGCCGGGGGCGGCTGTAGGGGCGGCTGTAGGGACGGCCGGGGGCGGCTGTAGGGGCGGCTGTAGGGGCGGCCGGGGGCGGCTGTAGGGGCGGCTGTAGGGGCGGCTGTAGGGGCGGCTGTAGGGGCGGCCGGGGGCGGAGGGCGCCCCAGAGCAGGGACTGTCACGGGCCCCGCACGGGAGCGGTGCCTTCCCCGCGGCCGAGGGTGCGCACCCCGCGGCTTGGCTCCCCTCTGCCCCCGAGAAGGATCTACGAGAAATCGCGTTTAATACCGCAAAAACAAAGCTGCTGTGATGCTCGTGTTAAGACAACGCAGGAGCATCCGAGCGTGTACTGACCCGCAAGAAACTGAGAGCTCGAGATTGCCAACTACAACTAACGATGCGGGTTTCTGTGAGTGAGGGGTTTGGTTTTCAGTCCCTTCTGATGCATTACTGAGAGTCCTTAATTGACTTTTTCTTCTGTTTCACGATGCAGCTTTGTAGAGCCTTGAACATACTCCTAAAGCACAGAGAATGTCGACTGCACAGTCCTCTACTTCCCTTCTTGCCCAAGTTGTTGTCAGTAGTTTGAGCTGTAACTGTGCCATGTTCTCCTTGGCTACTGTAGTATCTTTGGTGATATAGATGGTTTCGGATGCATTTGTTTAGCATGAATTGTTTTAAAATCATCTGCCTAAAAATCTCAGAATCTCTGTGTGGACTCTTAAGTATTTACTAGTATGCTCCATCTTTTTGTACCAGGAGTCTACTTTCTGAAATCTCATTCCTGTGGCCATCTGCCATTGATAGTGCTATTTGATGTTCCTCTGCAATGCTTTGGTTTTCTTTCTTTGCTACCTTTGTAATAAAGCTAATTTTCGTTGAGCTCATATTCTGTATTCTCATTTTCTGTTGTGCTTCATCATGTTCTTAGAGTGGTTTGGATTGGAAGGGACCTGAAAGATCATCTAGTTCCAACCCCCTCCCTGCCATGGGCAGGGACACCTTCCGTCAAAGCCCCATCCAACCTGGCCTTGAATGCTTCCAGGGATGGGGCATCCAGTGCCTCACCACCTTCACAGGGAAGAATTTCTACCTTCTAGCTAATCTAAACCTATTCTCTTTCAGCCTAAGGCAATTCCCCCTTGTCCTACCACTACAAGTCCTCGTGAAAAGTCCTTTTCAGCATTCTTATAACCCCCTTTCGGTACTGGAAGGTACTGGTACTGCTTTGAGGTCTCCCCGGAGCCTTCTACAGGCTGAACAAACCCAACTCCCTCTGCCTTTGTTCGTAGGAGACGTATTCCAGCCTTCAGATCATCTTGGTGGCTCTTTTCTGGAACTGATCCAACAGGCCCACATCCTTATTACGCTGGGGGCCCCAGAGCTGGATGCGGTACTCCAGGTGGGCTCTCACCAGAGCAGAGCAGAGCAGAGGGGCAGAATCCCCTCCCTTGACCTGCTGCCCATGCTGCCTTTGATGCAGCCCAGGGCTCAGTTGGCTTTGTGGGCTGCAAGTGGACATAGCCAGGTCATGTCAACCTTCTTATCCAGCAACACCCCCAAGTCGTTCTCCTCAGGGTTGCTCTAAATCCGTTCTCCACCCAGCCTGTATTTGTGCTTGAGATTGCCGCAGCCTAGCTGCAGGACCTTCCACTTGGCCTTGTTGAACTTCATGAGGTTTGCACAGTCCCACCTCTCAAGCCTGTCAAAATCCATTGAGATAGCATCCCTTCCTTCCAGCTTATTGAGAAGGAATTTCTTCACAGAATGTGTTGTTAAACATAGGAATGGGCTGCCCAGGGAGGTGGTGGAGTCACCATCCCTGGAGGTGTTCAAGAAACCACTGGATGTGGCACTTGTGCCATGGTCTAGTTGACAACGTGGTAATCGGTCAAAGGCTGGACTCAGTGATCTGAGATCTTTTCCAATCTAAATGATTCAGTGACTTCACCATATGGCAAACCTGCTGAGAGTGCGCTCAGTCCTGCTGTCCATGTTGCTGACCATTGTTACTTGATTGTTTCAGTCAACCTTTACCTCTGAACCCATGTTGTCTTCTATTGGGGAGGTCTTTTACAAGAAGATACTTAAGATACATTCAACAACTAAAAGATGCATAGAAAAAGGAAAATATTTATTATCATTAAGTGTTTGTATTACCATGTGTGTACACCATCTGTTGTGACCTTTATCCTTATTCATAACCAAAGCATATCATTGTGCAATCACAGTAAAAACATGATCCTTGCCCCAGGGAACATTCAGCAAAAATGTAAATGAAATGGCAATATGAGAACAGAAAAAGAAACTCAGAGACTTGCTGAATGTTTGTCATGATTGTCACAGCACATTGCTAGTCTGATTACTGTCTTCCTTCACAGAGAGCTCATGCTAAGTTTTACTTTAGATGATAAACTCTGCAAAGCAGCTGTTTCAGCTCCAGTAGTACCAAAATACATAACCATACAGCTTTAAATAATTGCTCATGGGGCTGAAGATGTCACCAGCAGTGAGGGACCAAAGAATCCAGGAGCAGACTTAATCAGCTTTCAGGACTGTTCCATGGTGTTTAAAAAAGAAGAAAAAAGTATGAAGCAAGTGGAAGGATGGCTTCCAGGGAGACTCCACACTCACTACTAACTTGGATTTTCCTATAGTCATGTTTCACTGCTGATAATGTGATTTGAAAGGACAGTACACAGAAGGAAGCAGGGACAGGCTGCGAAAGAGGACTTCAGAAACATTGCCTGGGCATGGATAGATGGTGTTAGGAAAGCCTAAATTTGGCAGAAGTTGAGCCATGCAGCCAATGGCTAGAGAAATGAGAAAATGAGAAATGCTGCTGCTGCAACATTACTAGCAAACATGTGAATAAGAAAAAGCATTGGATCCTTGCTAAGTGGAGCTGATCATTCAGTGGTGATAGACACAGATAAGGCTGAGCTACGCAATGCTGCCTTTGCCTCAGTCTTCACTAGCCTTGACTTCAGCAAGGCTTTTGACACTGTGTTCTTATAGCCAAGTTAGGATGTTGCAAACTGGATGGACGAGCAAGTAGATAAATAAAAATGGTTGGATGGTCAGGCTCAGGGTTGTGATTAATCACAGATAATGTACAGCTGGAGGCTGGTAACAACTGGAGCACCACATGGGTTTATTCTGTGATGTCTCCTATTTAAAATCTCATACCAGTCACCTGGAGGATGTGTCGGAGTGTACTCTGATTAAGTGCAGGTGACAGCAAACTGGGGGAATCTGTCCTATCTGAGGGCAGAAGCACCTAGATGGGTAAGAGGAATGGGCCAGCAGAAATCATACAAAATTTAACAATGACAAGTGTAAATTGCTGCACCTAGATAGGAAGAATCTCTTGCAACGCACAGGCAGCAGTGTGGGGGATTGCCAGGTTGATTACTGGAGAGCAGCTGCCAAAAAGGCCTGTGAGGGGTCTCAGTGAACAGCAGGGTGAACGTGAGCCCACAGTGAGCCCCTGCATAGCAGCATCCTGGGCCCTATTCACAGGAGCATAGCCAGTAGATGGAGGAGACTGATTATCTCACCCTGCCCAGCCACAGGAGACCACGTCTAGATACTGCATCAGGTTTGTGGCTGCCGTGCAGGGAAGCTGTCCATCGGTTGGAGGAAGTCAGCGGGGACTACCAAGGTGGTCAGGGACTTGAGAGCTGAGGTGAGGCTGTAGCAGTAGGACTTGTTCTGCCTGGAAAAAATGGCAACTTCTGGGCGACCCATAGCAGCTCCCCAATACCTATGGGCAGCACTGAGAAGATGGAGCCAGACTCCCTTGTAGTGGTGTATGGCAATAGAGAGAGGGACAACAGGCATAAATTACATAACATAAACAGGACGTTCAAACAGAGTATTAGGAAAAACTTTTTCCCTCACAAGTCTAGTCAGTGCCACAGGTTGCCCAGTGTGGTTGTAACATCTCCACCCGTGGCTACTTGACTGGATAAAGCCCTGAACAGCCTGGCCTAGGCTCACAGATGACCCTGCTTGAGCAGCAGGTTGAACTGGAGGTCTCCCAAAGTCCTCTCTAACTTGAGCTGTCCTATGATACTGTAAATCCTAGGAGACTGCACTGAGTATGCTTACAAGCTTCATTCAGCCAGAGTTGGAAGTTAACTGTTTCTACTGCTCTTCATGTATGAGCAAAGTGGTATACATTGCTCTGATTGCTGGAAGTTTTTCCTCTTTGAAAAACTTTGTGATGATTATGAGTTTTAAGAGAATACCCACTAATTTATATTGATGCTAATAGTCTTTTGCTGCTAGTCAAAGATAGGAGAGCAGCACATAGTGTGTTGTTGAATCACATAAATTACTTAATAGATTTATAAATTAGAGGTAGGTGAAGGAATTTGCTTTGGTTTCAATGTTGAATGGAAAGCTAAATGAAAGTTCTTTGCTGTTTCAAAGAGTTTGCCTGCTGCAAATTGAGGAGTTTTTTGTACCCCTTAAAGCAGCAATTTCCTCATACGAGTTCTCAAAATGTTTTAAAATGTGTGTTGGTCTTAGTCAGGCATAAAGGTATTTTTTGTTTGTGTGTATAGTGTTGTTCCAGTGGAATAGGAAAAGCAGATCAGGGAATAAAGCAAACTAGTTCCTACTGTCCAGAATGTACCTTCAGGAAGATAACGAATTACTTTTAAGAAAAACCATGTTATATATACATATATATACAGGCTATATATACATATAGCCTGTATAACCAAGGAGAGTTAATGTTTTGGAACTTGCTTCTTTTCCTTTTGCAGTGTCTTCTGGAACCCATGAATTCTAGCTGTTGTAAGCCACTCATCAGTCAAAGCTGCATAAAAATAATGAAAATGTGACTTGTTGCATTTATATTTTATGATTATTTTCCTCTCAGATAAAATGTATAATAAAATCCTGCTAATCACTGTTGTTGAAGTGTAAAGAGAGTAAAGAGCTATTCGGCTTTATTTTCCAGTGGCTTTGAAACGTATGCTGAACTTCAATGTTCCTCCTGTTAAAAACAGCACAGGAGAACCAGTGTGGAAGGTAAGAACTATTTGAACAGGAATATGAGAATTTTATAGTGTTCAGAAAAGTTCAGATTTGCAGCTTTTAACTCAAGTTCATCTTCTCTATGTTGTTAACTTGTTCAAAGTGGTTTTTCCTGCATTGTGAATATACAGAACTGATTATCAGAACTGCTGAGAAAAATTCAGACACAGGTTTCTTGATGACCGAATGACTAACTGATTCTTTAGGCAATATTTTAATGAGTAACTGAGGAGGATATTTTTGAAATATACTTAGGTCTCATTCATACCATTGGCATAAGCTTGCATGATACCTTACAGCTAAACTCAAAGTCAGAAAGAAGGCCATGCAAAGGGAAGAACTATTGATAGCCTTGAACAAGCTGAGCTCACGCTACCTTTATTACCTTTAAACTGTAACTTGTAGTTCATGAGAAGTTGTTGCTACTACAAAGCATATATTCTGTCTCTTCATCTGTTGTCTTTTTTCACTAATTCTTTTTTTTTCCTCTCTGCTTCTCCTTTTGTTTTCTCTCAGATACAGTCAGAAAAACTCTGCACATGCAATCACAAATTCCTGACAGCAGACTCTTGTTTGTAAAGACAGTTTTCAGGAGATGGATGTGATGATTATTTTTTCCCCTTTAGCACTGTTTCCTTTTGTTCTTTTTATATTTTATTTATTGATAAGCACAAATGGAAGTCCATGACAAATTAATGATTTATTATAAATTAGTAGATGTTTAAGTGCTTTTCATGTTAGAGTAGTAGTTCCCTAAACCTGAATTCCTTCATCCACTGTATCCTATATTCTGTAGTATCCACTTTTTACAGTGCTTTATAAGATGATGTGTATCTATTTCAGATTCTCATTTATGACAGATTTGGCCAAGATATAATCTCACCTTTGCTGTCAGTGAAAGAGCTGAGAGATATGGGGATCACTTTGCATCTGTAAGTACTTTTAAAAAATAGGTATATTTTTTCTAAAAAGAACTTCATTTAACTTTTCCCCAAATCATGAGCAAAACAGTGAAAAATCATTGAATAGATAACTACTAAAGTAAAGTTTATATCCTGACTTGTTCCTAAAATCAGATGGCATTATTGAGAATCAGGGAGTGGAAAGGTAGTTCCAACCACTGTGCAGTAGAATTTCTTGATAAGTACAGGAGGCTCTTGTTCAAAAATAAAAATTATTTAAGAAGGTTCTTTTGGAATCTGTCTCTACCAATCCCTTTGTAGTCATATATGTTAAAATTATATTGGCACAAACTGTTTCATGGGACTGTGTATGTTCTCTGCTTGTCTTTTTACACATAGAATTTAATTCTGTCAAATTTAATGCTGTCAAGCATATGGAATCCCTAAGTATTATTTTAAAAGATCTCCCATTTCTCTTTCTCCAGATTACATTTACTTAGTTCATTGCCATTCCTTAGCTGTGGTAATAGTCATGAAGAAACTTTGAGGATACATTTATTTTTTCAAAAGTTTATTAACATTTGTGAAGTGAAGGCCAGAAATTGAAACACAGTTTGACATGTTGACACATCAACAGAAATGTGAGAAAAACATCTAAGCACCTTGCCCTTAGGCAGGAAAGGCAAGTGTAATAGAATGAGATATGCAGGGGGCTTTTATCAAGTCAATAGTTCATATATAAACTTCGTGGATGCAGTATTTTAGCTTGCTCTGAATGAATAACCTGTTTTTGAAGATTTCTATAGCCTTTGCTCAAGCTTTGAATAAACTTCAAAGACATCTATTAATATATTCAGCCAAAAATTCCACAACTGTTGTTTTTTTTCTTTTTTTCCTGTCTCATTCTTTCTAAAAATGTAGCCAAATATAGACAGAATTGTACAAAATTACATTTATCTGTACAAGTAAATAATGTCTTTAACTTTTATAGTTGTATACCTATCAGAGAAGCAACATATTAAAGATATACTTTTTCTTCCTGTCAGGCTTTTGCACTCAGATCGGGATGCTATTCCAGATGTTCCAGCAGTTTACTTTGTAATGCCAACAGAAGAAAATATTGATAGAATGTGCCAGGTAACTTGCATGCTTAATGTTTCAAATTAGTGGACACAATGGAGTATGTAGAGTAATCCTGCACTCACTCGAGTGTGAGTGTTCTGTATGTAATTCTTGTGCATGTCTAACACCTTTGCTAACGTTTTTTACACAGTAGCATATATTTATCCTAAAAATATTACCCAAAGTGTTTACATGGTAAACTTCAATTTCCCAGAAAGCAGAAGGGTAGATATGTTGTGTGTTTCAGAGGGAGAGTTACAGGAGTGAAAAAACAAGAAGCAGTGGGTAAAAACATTTCATTTAAACATAAGAAAATTTTATTTTAATGATATCATATTTTAATGAGGGTGGCCAAAGACTGGAACAGATTGCCTGGAGAGTTTGTGGAGGTGTTCAAAACCTGACTGGACACAACCCTAAGCCACCTGTACTGTTTGGCACTGCTTTGAGTGGGAGGCTTGGATTAGGCTAACCTCAGTTTTTCATATTCTCTGGAAGGAGATAGGAGGTTGACATGTTTGCCAAAGGAAGGAAAAGAGCAAAGGGTATTTTTGGTGAGGGGTAAGGTGTGGACTAGTGGTTGCTGTCTTTTGGCTTAAATTTCATTTCCTGTTTTTTGCAGTTCTGTTAGGCTGTTTATATCTGGATATGTAATCAAAACACTGTGTACAGAGCTGTATGAATAGACAGCCAAGCACTTCTGAAAATTTAGTTTCACTGTGAATAATTGTAACACCACATAGTAAGAGTATGACTATTTTTTTCATTAGTCAGAAATATATTACTACTTACTCAGGAAAAGGATTGTGGTTTTCCTTTCTTTTAGGATCTTCGAAACCAACTTTATGAATCGTATTATTTAAACTTTATTTCTGCCATTTCAAGAAGTAAACTGGAAGATATTGCAAATGCTGCTATAGGTGCTAATGCAGTAACTCAAGTGGCTAAGGTAAGAAAGTGACGCAGTCCCTGATGTTAATACCATTTCAGGTGTTATTGCATTCTTTTTGTCAGGCATACTGAGGAAAAAAAGGAATCTACAGCCATCTCATTAATGCGGCTTAGTATCATGCTTCAGCTTAGTCAGAAGTCCAAGTGCGGCAAGACTTTTGTGATGAAGGTTTCAGGGTATTCCTGATCTCATCAGCTGATTGAGTGCCTTCAGTGCATATATATTGGGATGGGTACACAAAAAGAGCAATATGAGTGCCATTGACATTTTAAGTAATAATTTGTACATACAGTCTTACTGAGTACACTCCTATACCTTTATGATTTAAAGGCACGTGTCAGGTATTTGCGCTTTTATTTTGTTGGATACCTGTACCGAAACCTGTAAATTAAGTAATTATTTTCATATATAATTAAATGCATTCACTTTTTCTCACTCCAGTTAGTACTACTGGCATGAGACAAATGCCAGTAAATGTTGTGAAATGAAATGAACTCTACTAGTACTGTTTAAGCCTTAGATCCTCAGCAGGAATAAATTGGTGTAAACTACTGCAAACTACCTTTGTTAAATTTATTTTTTTGTTGTGATATCCCTTCACTAGTTTATTCTATAGAGAGGTTTTTTTCCTGAATGTACAGGCATGTTACCGAACAGTTAGAATTCATGAGCTCTAATGTCTTATTATTTAGGTATTGCCCTCTTTCCTTTCTCCTGCCTGAGAGCTTAGTGTTGTTTATGTTGTTGTCCTTCATACTCGTAAAAAAATGAACCTATAGTATCAAAATGTCCTCCCTACATGTTTTTTTGGTGATGTTTGGCTACCTAAAATTTGTGCACAGAAACAAGTGAACTGTTCTGGCACTTTTCAGTGCTCTAATATTTTGTGTTAATCACTTAATCCTTATACAGGCTTTTTAATTAATGAATTATATCTTGCATTTCTTTCTTTTAATAGGCATTTCTGTAAAATATTCAAAATGAAGTAGCAGTAAATCACATATAGGCTTTTTTATGCTTCACTCTGGACTATTCTGAATATTATTCTTTAATTTCTAGGTGTTTGATCAATATCTTAATTTTATTACTTTAGAAGATGACATGTTTGTATTGTGTAACCAAAACAAAGAACTTGTTTCCTATCGTGGTAAGTAAAATTTATATAAAAACTTCATGATAATATCTGAAGCTGAAATTTACTTTTGAAGTTGTACCTAATAACTAGCAGTAATTTTATTTTGCTTTGATATGCTCAAAATCCAGGATAATCTGTTAGATATGTAAAGTCATGAATGAAGCGGTTCTTAGATATTCATTTCTGTATCTTTACTACTTGGCTATTATGATATTGAAAAATAAATATGTATTTTTAAATAACAAAGCAAAACTGCAGTATAGACATATATAGGTAGGAATAATATAGGAAAAATTACATATTGTTTTGGCAGGTAGATAGACATTGGGTGGGAGAGGGCATTGTACACAACAAGAAATGCTGATTGCCTCTGCAAGCACATGAGCCAAGCATGTCAGCTTCTTCATGAAGTCTCAAAGGTGCAAGTGGAGTCAGGCTCTTGAGGCTCTTTTTTTCTTTTCTTGAGAATTCAGTTGGGCCTGGTTTGGAACCTATCAGGAAAACCAAGGGGCTGCCTTAGTTCAGTTACCTTTACAGCTATGGCAGCTCAAGTCAATATATATACTAGTCATAATTGTCCTCATGATTTTCCTCCCTCCATTGTTCTGGTTTATGTACTCCTCTGACCCATTCAATACACTAAAATGTACAGAGAACTACTCTACCTCTTCTGCCCCTCTTGTTCAACTGGCTAGCTATTACAGGGTACATTGTCCTGCTGCTTCTGCAGTAGTTTTGCTCATCCTCTCTTTTTACATCAGAACTAGTAATTTTGGAGCTGCAGTGTGTGTTTAATTGACTCATTCCCTAGAAAATACCAGCTCATCTGTGTGATCTAAAAATCCAATGCAAGGGAAGCAGCAACAGTCAAGACAGCCCTATTTTTGCAGCAGCTCCTCATTACTTTAGTGTAGTCATAGTGTCTAGATACAGTGTCACAGAGTTAATTCCTGGTTTATTTGGATGCACAGAATACTCACTAGTGACCAGGTAGAGATGAGAAGTTTCTGTATGCCTAATATTTAGCAATGAGATTTTTATCCTGTCTTGCCCAATTTCCAAAGTCAATACCTTTCTTTAAAACTGGATCTGTAACACTCAGGTGTGTCTCACACTGGGGATTGATTCCACTTGCAGAAGGAAGGACATTTCTTTTTTTTTTAAAAGCAGACTTTTATTTTTTTCACTAAAACCTGCTCTTAAGAGTTTTATTAATAATTATTTTGTGATTTGTTCATGCGCATGTAAAGATACTTGACTGGTTCTGATAAGATTCCTCATGCTAACAAGGAATTTGAGTTAAAATTACTGAAAATGTTTTGCACTTGTCAGTCTCTGTCTGGCTTATTTACCTCTCTTGGGCCACTGAAATTCGCCACACTATGTTTAAGCCAGTCTGGAAATGGGATGCTTCCAAAAGCTGATTGAACAGAAATCTGATCTCCCATAGAGAGTGATGAGTTTTCCAGCAGAGCACTGAGATGATCTGTCTCATTTTATGAGTTCTAGATCTGACACAGAGAGGTATTAGGAGTACAGGGGTGAGGAAGAATTGGTCTTTTTTGCCTTTGGAGAATAACCCTAGCAGGAAACTGCCAGTTTGTGTATCGTTTCATAATCTACATAAGTCAATGTAAGTCTGAGGGTAATGAATGACGGCTGCTGTTCTTGCAGCAGCACTGCCACGTGTGGCCACGAATGTAGCTGAATGTGTGAACTAGGAACACGTATAACAAAAGAGGTTAATTTTTAGTTTCCTGTTTTCCTGGCTGTATGACTGCATTTACAGAGAGGTAATGTCAGGACAAATGAGCATGATAAAATTCTTCAATTATGTGAAAAGCTTTCATAAACAGAAAGGACCCAGTATGTTCTCTCTGTTTAGTAATGGACAAGAAGTGAATGAGCTTAAATTGCAAAAAGGAAGTTTCTGAACTGGTATTAGGAACACTTTCCAACACTAAAGATAGTGACATATTAGTATAGTTTACCTATGAATGTTACAGTATTTTCATGACTAGAAATCTTTCTGAATTAGTTTAGATACAGGAATTACATTGGTTTAACTCATCTTTGGGTAAGAAGGCTAACTAGAGAAACCCTCAAGCTCCCTCTGGTTCTGTTTTTCTGTGACTATGTTGAAGGAGAGTAAATGGGTAATATTAGTATAAAGTCAATGTTTGGGGCATCATGTTTTACACTATTTGAATGCTTCTTTACCATTTTTTACCATTTGGTTGAATTTTGTAAAACAGCAACAAAATACAGGAGACCTAAGTTTACTTTTCTGTAATAGATGCATTCCCTCCTAGACTTATTACAGTGGAGAGAGAGAGGAACATACAGAAAACATAATAAAACATTTTACTGAAATATTATTAATGGTGTTTCTCAAAAGAGCAGTAATGTTGAATATCTGTGTTGATTGGCTATGGTGCAAGAAAATTAAAAGGCCTTGACAGTGTGCAAATTACTGGAACATCATAAATGAGTACTCTTTAAACTTGGAAAAGATAAGAGAATAAAAATAAGGTTATTTCCCCCCTGTAAACTGGGAAAACATTCATTGGAGATAACTACAGAATGATAGCCCCAGTTAATTTCAAAGCTTTGACATTACAGAAAAATACAGGTACTGGAAACAGTCTCCCCATTCTTTGTGCTGGTATTTCAGACACTTGAAACTTTCAGTGCTGCTGTCCTCCTAACAGCCTAGTCAAAACTTTGGATTGCTAGGTATAGTTGCTGATAGAAATTGCCAATATAATCCAGCTCTCTAAAGTTCTTAGAGGAGAAAAGCTGGGGGGGAAAAAAGCCCCTTTAAAATTGGGGAATGGCTATGGCTGGCCATGCATAAATTTAGGATGGAAAGCTTAATGCTTAGAGCTTTTAAATTCATTTTTTAAGAAAGAGGAAAAGACAGATAATTATGTGAGAAATTTTTAAAGGTAAAATAAAATAAACAAGGACAGGATATATGGCATGAATCCTGAGATAGTGCTTGACTTGAGGTCTGTGATAAGATGTGGTTTGATGTTTCCTGTTGGCTAGTATATTCTTGTCAGTGTTAGTTATTCAAGAGAAATGTTGCTACGTGTCTCCTATTCTGACCTAAATGTGTAAGGGAAATCAGTCTTATCTGTCATATGAAATGTTTTATAACTTGGCAATTATCCCTATTCTAGAGACTGACAGTAGATTTGTTGGAGAAAAAAAAAAGGTAATCTCTGTTACAAGAGGTGGGATTTAGAATTTTTAGTTACAGATAACTGTATACTATAATTCTTTTTAAATTGCACAGGTAGCCTTTGAGGATTTTTTCCTGAAGAATGTTTTCCAAGTGCATGGCCATTTCTCTTCCATAATGTGATTTCGTGGGAGGTTTTTGATAATGCAATACTAGCACAATCCAAAAGTTTCAAACAATTATGTGTTTGACCTTATACAGTAAGCAATAATTAAGTTCTCTGAATTTTTTGCTAAAAAAAAGAGGGCAGAAACTAGTAGATGTGCTAAGAGAGGCATTTCATGATTTGTTCTCTTCTGCAACAACAGCTGTTGGCTATTAGCAGCCCTTAGGTAAGAACAGGATTGCTTTCTCAGTGTGAAAGTGGCATAAACTTACTTAACCCTATTCTTAACTCTTTTCCATGCTATTTTAGCCATTAACAGACCAGATATAACAGACACAGAAATGGAAACGATAATGGACACTATTGTTGATAGTCTCTTCTGTTTTTTTGTTACACTTGGTAAGTTTCCAAATTCTAGCATATTTTCCATATTCAGTGAGACAACTATTTTTAGTGATTTCATATAGCAAATTAAAGGCAGAAGTAAATCTGTGACCAAAATCTCAATAATTCACAGATTGGGATAATGATCTTGCTCGAATTATTGCTTTATATCACTGAAAAGTACAGTAAAGTCGGTCGTTCGTGGCAGTTGAGTCTTAATCTTCAGTATCAATGGGAGAAGAATACTAAAATGCAAAGATCTGGAATTACTGTTTTTACAAAATCCTAGTTTACAATGTAGTGCTTTGAGTTTGGATTTGTAGCTCTCAAAAAAAAAACCCTCACAGAAAAAGAAAAAAACTCCTCACACAAACCATTCAAAGATCTAACCAAAATAACTCAAAAAATAGGAAGATACATCAATTTTACTTATTGTGAATTTTCTTGATACTTAGCTCATACATTTTTCATAGTGATGACATTTTATCTAAGTTCTGACTGAAATTGGTCAGTCTGAGATAGCTTTCCTACAAGGGGAACTGGGGATTACTATGGGGCTATGTGTTCAAGAGAGATTCTCTTGGGCCTGTTCAGTTCTTTGAAGTGTTAACGTGATAGAAATTGAATATCTTTTAGTCAGTCAGTTAAACTCTATGGTTTTGAAAATTTTTGAAATTTTCATATTTATATGGTGAGAAACTAGCTAAATATTTTGAAAACTGAAAGTAAATGTAAAATGTGCCTTTGAAAATAGCATTACCCTGCAGTGAGTTGTAATGCATATATTGTGGTGGTGGTGGTGTAATACTTACTATTGTTTTCAAGGGGCTTCTAAGCTTTTAAAAATAACTTTTGAGATAGTTTGTTCCTTCCGCAATACATTAGCTATCCTTCTAGTGTACACTGTATTTCTCATAGTTTTGTATGAGGTACTCACTCACTTTTGTAAAAATTTGCCTAATATTCCTATATAGCACTTTTGTTTCATAGATAAAGAGAAAAATTTTATGTGTTTGTATTTAAACTCAGAATGTTAGTGAAATTTGTTTATGAAAAGTACACTAATTTATAATCTGAAAATTATAATGCACGAAGAAGTCAATGTATCTTTTATTAGGCGCTATTCCTATAATCAGATGCTCAAGAGGAACTGCAGCTGAAATGGTGGCAGTGGTAAGAACTGTTTTTCTAAACACCTATCATTGTTTTAAAATTTTCCTTGCCATGTCTAGTTTTCTCAATACTAGGCAGAGATCTAGTGTTATTGTATCCTTTTCCTTATGAAGGAAATAAAACTGGAAAGGAGATACATTCATTTTCATTTCTGATTTCAATTCCATGGAACTCTTCTGTAGAAATTGTGATATTACAGAATCAGACAATGAGAAGCTTACTTATAAATAATTATTCCTAATCTAGAGTTTATCAAGATTTTCTGACAGTATAATTAAGATACATCTACACAGTTTAAAAAATGGCTGTCCAGCCTTGTGTTTTTCTATGTGTCTCAGTAAGAAATTTTTATCTCTCTTACTGGGAAATCCTGTATGTACAAGACATTTTTACTAAATCAAACTAAACTGACATTGAACTCAATCATCAAATAGGGATGAAATGACCAAACTAAATCACAATGAACAACCTCTATAGCACTGTCTTTATTAGAAGTCACTGTGCTTCATTTCTTCCATCTTCTTCACATCTTCTATGTCAGTGAAGCATTAATACTGATTAAACCTAAGCATTCAGTGTGTATGCATTCATATTGAGGATAATCTCATTTTTGTGAAACACTTGTGTGGCAGTGTCTGACAGCCCAATTTGCTGCTTCTGCTGTGGTTCCCCTTTGGTGCCTCCTACTGGTATTTTCTGTTTGCATGTTTAGGGAAAGGTAATTGTGCTATTGGTCTGGGAGGAGATTAGTGGACATAAAGGAAATATATTCAATGTAGTGCTGAATATAGTTATAATTGCTGCAGGGAGAAAATAGAAGTAGGATTTCTTCCTTTCCCATATGCAGTGGACCTAAGACCTTATAAACTACAAAAACAACACAATAAATCTTCTAATATTGATCATATAAAGAGGTTAGGAAACCATTGGTTTGTTAAAAGTGGTTTTGGTTTTTTCCCCTCCTCAGAAATTGGATAAGAAGCTCAGAGAGAATCTAAGAGATGCCAGAAACAGTCTTTTTACAGGCGACACACTTGGAGCTGGCCAGTTCAGGTATTATGTTAGTAACAACTGTGTATTTTTATTTTTAATATTTCAGTTGTCTGAAATATCTCATTAGGATAAGTCACCACTGTGGTGAAAACTGTATTTACAAGAATTTGTTTTTATATTAAAACAGTTTGTATACTCTTGAGGGCTTTCTAGTCTCTTAGCATAAAGCATTTTGAAACTTTTATAGCTAATAAGTGTATGATGCTAGGGCTGTAAGTCAAAAAGTATTTAATGAAGCAGGTAATTTTTTTCATTCTCTAAACCAAGCTTCTGCAAATAGACTGTTTACAAGACTGTGATATCCAGTTGAACATTGTCTGTTAGTAATGTTTAGTCCATTGAAAGAAAGACTGATTTTCTCACCTGTGCACACTGTTACCAGCTGCAGTTTTGTCAAAAGCAAGTGTTTCTCAGCTGATCCCTATATATACCAGAGGAGAGCTGCTTAAAGACTACCACTTGCATACTTAGATGGTTAAGGTCTGTTAAGTCATGACCGTTTGAATCCTTTGTGGCTGTTTGTATGCATCTGGTAATGTGTTCTCAGTGGCATCCCTCTGCACTGTTGTTGCCAGATAGTTCAATATTCCACAGGCTGCCTGAGGAAAGTGTATTATGGGAGTTTATACTGTACATGAAAAGGTGAGAGATGTATTAACAAGAGTGTAGCTGAAGGAAACTGTTATAATCTCCTAAGTAGATATAAAATGGTCATCATATTTTTATATCAAATTAAGAGCAGAACTTGGAAGGGTGGCAAAATAGAATGAGATTGAAAGGAGGGAGAATAGTTGTGAAATACCAGTTCCCTCATTTTCATGGGAACTGAACTGTAACCCCTGCTTTTCCTTCAGAGGCATTACCTGTATTCCTGATCGTATAGCATCATTAAGGAAAGGGAAAGGGAAACATCGGAAACTTTAACCAGTTAAATGTCTTCAAGTCTTTGATTCAGCTTTCAGGATCAGGTGACTAAGGTTCTTGAGTTATATTTAAGTGAAAATACTTACTGCAAGGAAATCCAGAGCATAGAACTTACATGCTTTTACTTTGTGCAAATATACTTTAGCTGGCATGTTTGCTGTAGGGATAATATGCTTGAAGGAAATGGTTGCAATAATTTTCTGTCAGTTCAGTCTTCCTATCTTCACTATAGATTTTTCATGGAGCCATAACCCAAGACCTTTAGGCGTGAATGCATTCTTTTACTGCAACATTGAGTATTGATAGAATTACCACAGTGCATCTCAGAAGTTGGTAATTTTTTTTCATGGATTTTATATACAAGCATAGAGAAAAATTAATTTAAAAACCGTTGGAAGAGAGATTTTATATTTGAGGTTCATAGTGGGGATTAAGGTCGAATATTACCCACTCAGTTGTTTGGAGCTCAAATGTGTATCCACACAAAAATGTATTAGTTAATACCTAAAAAGCTGGTTACTATTCAGTGTTTTGACTTCTGCTCAGTATTTATATGTTGGTAACTTCACTTAGTACAAAATAAAATAATGAAATTTCTGGCAGTGGCAGTCCCAGTTACTTTTGGGAAGGCTGAAGATGCTCAGCAGTAGGCAATTTTGCTTTTAGTTTGAAATATGATGTAGAAGGTGGCTGATATCACTCAGAATGTTACTAGGATGTTTTAATCATATTTTAAAAAGTACTAACACAGTGTCATCTTTTCAGCTTCCAAAGGCCCCTATTAGTCCTTGTTGACAGAAACATAGATTTAGCAACTCCTCTGCATCATACTTGGACATACCAAGCTTTAGTGCATGATGTTCTGGTAAGGATAAATCTGATTTTACTACCAAAACTACTTTTTCACTCAGTTGTTAAACTTACTACCAGGTTCTCTCTTAATCCAAAATCTGTTTTGTCTGTTTTATTTGGAATTTATTTTAGTAAAAAACAGCTTGAAAGATTTGCTCTAGGAAGTTCACTTAGCAATAATTTCTAAAATATTTTAAAAGTTGAAATCTTGATATCGTCTGAAGATAGGCAATTTAGCAACCCGAGCTTTTTCTTCAGTAGTTCATGACCTTTGTGTTATGTAGTATCCAAATTCTATGAAGTGCAATTCAGTTTTGAAAAAGAAATGCTTTTAATGTGGTTTTATACCACTTTCGGTTTTAGATAGAATTTCTAAAAACACATTTTTCTATTTTGCTCCACAAGGTGGTGTAGGTGTTCAGTATAGAGATACCAAGTTGTATATGACACTACTGAAGGAATCTGAAACAGATTTTTAAAATAATCTTTTTGAAATTTGTATAGCCTTAAACTGCCTTTATTTCCTGAAGTTTATTTTGCAATACCAGTAGTAGAAATGTACTTGAATGAAAGCTAATATTGTTTACCTAGGATTTATGCATTTTGTGTATAGGCACGGAGTACATAAAAAATAGTATGAGTAAGAATAACTAGTATCTGGAGGCTTTTTTGTACTGAGAGCTATTAATGAAAATCACTTTAATATCTGTCTTTGAGAAATATTTTGGGTTTGTTATTGAGACTGTTAGAGGAATGCTTGAAACAGGCACATGCACGTATGTGTTTGTATACAAAGTTGATTGTGAAGCGTATGGTCACACATGGAGTGTTGGCCAGAAACTTGCATTGCTATGATGAAAACATTTCAGCACTAATGGGATGTTTTAGGACACTTGCAAATTCTGCTTTATGTAACTAATTCCTTGTGACATGTGCCTTCCTCTTAAAGGTTCTTTTTACAGATAAAGAATTTTTGGCCTAGTTTCTTTAGGAAAGGCATGTGTGAAAAACCTACTGATTTTTCTCCAATATCTGTTGAACTGGCTAGAGACTTGCAGGTAGAAGTTGCGAATTTTCACTCGTTTCTTTTAAAAATAGTAAAGAGTAGGCTATGGAAACCCAAATTACAGTTTTCACAGGTGTAAACACTATTGCCCAAGACCTATAGCTGCAGTTTGTCACCTGCTAAATCAGCAAATGCTCACTTGCTAGGTAGTAAAACCATGTGAAGCTCCACCTATTTGACTCCAGCTCATTTGCCATGTAAAGAAGGTAGTGTTGGGTGGCCTCAGGATGTGTTGGGGTAGGACTTCAGTGCATCAAGATGCAGAGTAATCAAAGATATACTGAGCTGAGAACAACTAGTGCTAAAAATGTGCTGAGGTACGAGAATAGAAGAATGATTCGGGGGATCATTGGATATTTATCTGTACTGCATCGGGCTTCCGTAGTTTCTTTGTAACAACTTGTTAAATGTTGCATCTTATTTTTAACTGAGTGGATAGGATTATGAATTTGTTTAGTGAAATTGTAACCAACTGATCTGTGATTCCATGGAAAGAGCAAAAGTTTAATTTCAAAACCAGTCAGCTTATTCACCTTAAATGCAAGCGTGCCAGGCTCTTCATGTACTGAGCATAATATTTCATGAAATAACCACAGTAGCCTTTTAAGAGGCCATGAATTTTAACTGTGGAAGTGTTACCAAGGTGTTGGTTATGTAAGCTATACTTTCAAACAAATTGTTTTTCACTTAGGTCTCCGTTACAATAGACCAGGAATTCTGTGCAGTGTTGAACTGTACGCTTACCCAGGCACAAAGTTGAGTGCTGAATCCATTTAGTTTATAACTGTGGTGTTTCTATGCATAAACAGGCTTATGAGAGGAGATTCCTATTTCTAAATAAAAAAGCCTCTCAGGAGTAGATACAGAAAAATGGGAGGCATGGATAGAAAACCTTATAAGGACAAAATGGGGAGTTGAAAGGAGAAACACTGTTCGATAAGAATTATTTTGGGGAAATTCCTTTTGAATGCCAAAACTAACTTGGAAACTCTGGTCACTGGTGAGTTAAATTGAGCCAAAACATAGATCTTCATTAAAAATTACAGCTAAATTTGCAATCAAATTAATTTTTTTTCTCTTCAAGTTTTTATTGAATATATGTACTTGAAAAATACTCTTCTTTTGCTGAAACGTTAAACATGTCTTGTAAGATGAGGTTTGTGCTCATTGACTGCCTGTGTTTCCTTTGAGTACCTACTTCTACTGGTTTTACTTCTAGCTAGTTTTCTTTCTATTCTGACATGGATCATTCATAGTATTTAATTTTTTAAGTCCTTGCCAAGGGATAACTAGAAACACTTGAAAATTTTATTTGACAGTTTCACTTACAGTGATCTATTTCTGCATACTTTAATGAACATAATAAAGTGGAGGTTTATTTCTGGAAAAAATATCTGTTCTAGAAGGTTCATGACAGATTCTGTATAGCTGAAGATTTGAATCTGTCACTGTTTGCCAAACAATTTGAAATTGTAAATGTTCTTGAAAAGGGGTAGGATAAAATCAGCAAATGGAATACTTGTTAGTAATTTTTGTTGAAAACCAGAGGGAATATGTAACCTGCAGAAAATACAGAGCAGTCAAAAGTAATGGGGGGAAAGAACGAGAAGACCTACGGGGAGCAGTGTGGTGACACAATACATGAGCGTAACTGTGTCCTCTAGCAAAGTGATGGAGTTTCTATGTCCATGCCTCTGTGGAAGAAGAAAAGCTATATGGAGAAATAGCAGCTTTGCTGCAAAGTTTTGCTTTATCATGCATTCACTATTTCACTAGTGTTTAAAAAATTAGGGAAAGAGCTGTGAAGGTGTAGCAATATAGTCTTCACTGGGAATAATCCTGTTGCTGTTGGCAGCTTTGATACATTTGTTACAGTTGTGTAAGTGAACTTCAACCTTAGAAACCCTTTTTGTCTGCAACACAGAAACTTTTATACTTCAGATTTTGGCAGTTGTTAAGAGCACAGTTTTTGCTAAATAACCTATTTTCTATGCAGAAAACAGTGCTTAAAGTTCAGTGTCAGAGAATTGCTCACATGTGAGACAATAAAATGCTTAACATTTTTTGCTTTGTTTGGTGTTCTTATATTGCTCATGTTTTTATCGAGTTAGCTACTAAACTGTTTCCTGCCCTCTTATGAAGTTCTAATAAATAGCTCTGTTAATATTTTTTTAGAAAATATTCTAGAAGACATTTGGTTGCGTATAAAAGGCAGAATAAATAATTTAAAACAGTCAAATATTTACATAAGATTCCTCTTTATTTTAGGATTTCCATTTGAATAGAGTTAACTTGGAAGAATCAACAGGAATGGAAAGTTCTCCAGCAGGTGCTAGACCTAAGAAAAAAAACAAGAAGTCCTATGATTTAACTGCATCTGATAAATTCTGGCAAAAGCATAAGGGCAGGTAAGCTGTATAGGTACACAGTTTATAGTAATTTAGTCAATACAAATTCTAAGTATTCTTCATATTATATTAGTTCTATTTTTAAGCCTATTTGAAAATATTTTATAAGTTGGGGGGGGCAGTTTAAGGTGTACTGGGTCCAGCTGAGTTGGAGTTAATTTTCCCCACAGCAGCCCTCACAGTGCTGTGCTTTGCATTGGTAGCTAGAAAGGTGTTGGTCACACACCCAGTGTTTTAGCTGCTGCTGAGCAGTGCTGGCACAGCATCAAGGCTGTCTCTCCAACATTCCCCCTCACCAGTAGTCTGGGGATAGGCTAGATCTTGCAAGGGGATGTAGCCAGGACAGCTGACCCAAACTGAACAAAGAGATATTCCATAACATGACATCTGTTTGGCAATAAAAGCTAACAGAAAGGAGTAGGAAGGGCCGGGTTTTTTGACAGTGTTTGTCTTCTGGAACAACCACTCTGCCATTCAAGCCCTGCGTCCTGGGAAGTGGCCAGACATCACTTGCTAGTAGAAAGTAGAGAATAAAATCTTCTGTTTTCCTTTGCCTTCACACACAGGCTTTGCGTTTTTCAACTGCCTATATCTTGACCCATGAGTTTTTAGTTTAATTCATCTTATCTTCTCCCCACCCAGTCCTGCTGAGATGTGTTTTGGTCCAACCTGGTCCAACCAGGGTCAACTCACGTGATTGTGAATATTCATTGCCCATGTTAATTGTATATTAGCTTTTTGTTACAGAGCTCAACATTGTTCTTACCAAAATCACATAAAATTATTAAAAGCAATGAATATATCTTAGAAAGTTTAAGTAAACTTACAGTGAGACGTCATTTTCATTGATTTGATACTGGTGCATGATTTGTGTATAGTTATTTTCAAAAAGGTTGTCATAGTCTGCTTCTAGTGTTTCAGTTTGTTGATTTAACTGAGCCTAATGCAGAGTGTTGCATTAGTCCTTTTCCAGAGGTAGCCGAGTCTGTTCAGCAAGAACTGGAATCTTACAGAGCCCAAGAAGATGAAGTCAAAAGACTTAAAAGTATCATGGTAAGTTTGTCACCTATATGTGCTTTATGTAAAGCATAATGGGACTTGTATAGATGCTTAGCACACCCTGTCATCCCACACACAAAAATTATCAGTGTATGCTGAATTTAAGCCATAATACAATCTTAAAAGTAGGACTAGAAATACCATGTTTCATGAGAAGGCTCAATTTCTTGTGTATAATGCAGTTATACAACTTCCATACTAACTGAAAAACACTATCCAGACATTAATAGATTCTAAATGTTCTGACTATATCTGCATGTGTTATATTTGTACTTATTATAACTGGTTTTATTCCTCTTTCCAAACCCTTCCTCAAAACCCAGGGTATAGAAGGGGAGGATGAAGGAGCAATAAGTATGCTTTCAGATAATACAGCTAAGCTAACTTCAGCTGTCAGGTAAGTGATCAATAAGGTATTATTGTTTAATTGGTAACCATTTTTAATTTTTTCTGTCATTGCACTTTTAATATTCTTTGAAATAAGAATGTTATTATTATAATATATTGAGCTATTCAGCTCAGTAATGTAGTTTGAATGCTTTCTAGTTCTGGTAAAGTTAAATGCAATGTCCTAGACCAGTGCTCGCACATGTAACTTTCACAACGTGTATGAGCCCCATGCACGTGACTTTGCAGTGTTTCCTCAGCAAAGCTGAGTAATCTAAGTGCATCAGAGATTTGCTTGCACTCCTCCACCAAAAATACTAACCTCTGCATTCTTTCATTAAAAGAATTGTTAGTGAAATCCACTACTTGAAGTATCTACTTGCTATACACAGTGTATAATTAATTACATTTTGATTCATGTAGTTACTGTAACATCTGTTGGCAAGATTCTAGTTATTAACAACTGCATGAGAAATTTACTCTCCTGCTTTTGGAGACCTAGCCACTGTGGATGACAGTGAAAGTCTGAGATTTAGACTTGTTTCTCACTGTAAATTTGTTTTCATTCTACTAATGTGTTGGAGAAGGGATGTGTTTAGTTTGCTGTCTTTCACTAAGACCCAATCAGAAAGAAGAAGAAACAATAATTATTCTGAGGATAGATGGGATGGTATGCCCAGTGTACTGTAAAATCCAGCATGCCTGCATTAGTTAGTTGTCTCTTAATGAGTTTCAGAAGTTATTTTGTATGCTATGCCTAGTTAGATTTGGATTTGAATTACAAAGTATGTGTGATGGATCAGACAGTTTCCGAAAAATGAGAAGATATTTCCAAGCTCCCCCTATCAAGTTTTAAAGTTTTGTACTTTGCAAGATGCTGATTTTCGGATTAAGGCATTGGGTTTTGGCCCTTGTCTATAGAATTATACTGGGTAGTCCGGATATCAATAGGGTCTTCCATTTAGTCATGTTTCTGCTGGAAGAATTGAACTAGGCTTTGCTCTTCTGTTGTCTATCAGAGGACGGTTATCTTTTTCCTGCTAGCATATGGTGAACAACAAAACAGCAAGACACAGTTTAGGTCTTAGTCTTTGTAACAACTAGAAAACTCTGGAATATCTATTATCAATTATAAAACAGAGGTTCTAACTTTTTTTTTTTTTTTTTTTTTTTAATATATAAAGGCAATACTAGTCTCCTTCCAGCTACAAGGTCATTAATGGCCAATTACCATAGGTAACATAGATTTTATAATTACTTAAAGAAGGAAACACAGTATGATTACTTAACTTCATGGCTCTTCATGACATGCAGTTAGTGTCATTAAGTGCCTGATCATCTGCTTATTATTAAACTGAGTAGGACACTGAGTATCCATGGTGCTTTTGGATGTGAAAATGTATAGATTCTGAGCAGTCTTTTATAGATGTGATTGCCAACTGCCAGCAGTGAAAATCACGTAGATCATAACACCTTAAGTAACAATTTTTCTACAAAGTAAATTTAACCATTCCATTTCCCATTTCACAAAAAAAAAAATTTCAATCACAAATCCTTCATAGAGAATTGTGTTCTATGCAGAAGCACCTGTGACAAATTCCAGGACATCCAGAGGTTCTGTATTTATTTGACAGATGTTATTATTTAATATAATTTTATAATTATTTGACAGTATTTTATTTTTTTTACAGCTATTATTATTTGGCAGATACTGACACTTCTATATGTATCAGAAATGAACTAAATGTAGCAGATTATTTGTTTAGGTTAGCAGGGCACATACCTGTTGTTGGTAACAAGCTTTCAGTGGGAATATTGAATTACCCTTTATGTATATTTTTTGCTATTCAAGGTAAAAACCTGGTTTACTACATTACATGTGACTAATTTTTTTATGTTATTCTGTTAAGGTTATGAGAATCATTACATCAGTACCTTGTAATTTCTTAGTTTCAATCCTATTCTATAATTTTAGATTTTAATATTCTTTAAAGGTTCTTTCCAACCCAGACTGTTCTACGTTTTTGTAATTTTTTTTTTATCTACTGTATACAATACACAGTTTAACTACTAGTGCAGATCAGCAGGTTAGTTTGTCTTTAATTTCTTCAGCTCTCTTCCAGAACTTCTGGAAAAGAAGAGGCTCATTGATCTTCATACAAATGTGGCAACAGCTGTTTTGGAGCACATAAAGGTATGATTGCTCTCCAACCTCAGTTTTCTATTGGTACTGCTCCTTAACTGAAGGAATATATTTGAGCTGGTGGAGATAAGAAAATCAGCCTTCTCAGTTGTGCTACGTTTTCAGAAATCACTGTGTAGCATTACTTACTTTTGAAGGGTGACAGAGAATGAATTTTGAATGCCTCTGCCTGGAAAGCAAAGAATACATACCAATATTTTCTTACCAGAATTTACTAGTATACTCGCATTCTTTTTTTAATGGTGGCCACAACTGCTGTTGTGGGTTGAAGTCTTTCTAAAATAAGTTTATTATAGAAGTGTTTCTTTTATTTTAGAAATGTGTCATGGCAAGTCATGACTTCAGGCTAAGCAATTTTCTGTTCTGTATGTGTTTATCAGAAGGGCACTGTTGACTGCTCACCGATGAAAATGATACCCAGAAGTGTGGCAATAACGACACATCTTACTGAAGTGGTCTTTCCAGCAGGCTTTGTGTTGGATGTCTTGTGCATAATTTAAGCATTTCAGAAGGATGCTTGTCCTCTTTTCTGTTAAAGTCTGCTGCTCTGGTGTCAGAGACCTCGCAGAGCGTTTAGTATCAAGTGAAGACCATGATTACTGCCAGGATAACTTGAAATATGGATCTGTTTTCACAGTATGAAAACAGAAATTATAGATGAGACTTTCAGAAGCACTGAAATTCTGTTTTGGAAAGTGATTCAAGCACCAAGTTTCATTGAAAATCAGTAATTAGAAACTTTTACCCCAAGCTATTTATAACTCATGCAAGGCAATGTGTTTTTAAGCTAGCTTAAGCAGTTGTAAAGGGCATGAGATCTGTCCTCAGTTATTACTGCTACTGAATTTTTTTAAGTACTATATATGAACAAAGAATTAATTATGAAACTTAAAAATAAATCCATTTTATATATTTAGAAAGTTGAGGAAGAGATATGTGTGTCTCTGTGTTTAGCCCATTACTGTAGGAGGTAGTTTATATGCTTTTGCAGTATTAGGCATGTCAATTTTTGTATCTGACAATTTAAAAGTGGTACATTAATGCCACTGAAAAAGTGGAAGTCAGCAATGTCAGTATTTTGATGTAAATTCACTTTTCTAAGAAAGATACTGATGTGGTAATGGCAAGCCTACACCAGTAGTGTTTTATATATTATTGTTGAACGAAACCAAGTTTCAGAGCAAGATGCAGAATGGCAGTAATAGCAGTTTTGATCACCAGTGTCCTGTTGGCAGTGGGCTGGAGTCAGATGCACTTGTTCGTTCTCCGTTAGGTGAGAGCAACACCCTTGTTGGTTACCTAGAGGGGGAGGGAATTACCTTAGGGTTCTTCTGTAGAGCACTTTAGCACTCAACTAGCTTTTGGCTCACTGCCCTGACAGGGAGCTTGCTATTAGAGAGTTCTCTAGGGGTAGTGATCCATTTCTCCATGATTCTTAATTCTGGTACTGCAGAGTGCTCAGGCTCCTTACCTTCTTTTTGTATAGCTGTCAAAGAAGATTGTGAGACAAATGGCCAGGCAGTTCCTTCAATATTTTGATGATATGTGCACCTCTGTCACCTTCTCTTTTGATTTAGAAAGCATCAGTTCATCTCCAGATATTTAGGAAACTGTCATCAACTAATGCAGAAGCATGTCTATTTTCTGTTGAAATTTGCCTACACCAAAGCCTTTTCACTGAGTGAATGTCAAATTTATTCCACCTCCTTTCTCCTGACAATTTTTTCTTCTTTTTTCACCCTCCAGTGTTAGAAGAAGTATCTTTCTATCTAGAGCTGTGGAATTTTAATATGTGGGATGTTACGCTACCTAATGGATTCCTCAAAAATACTTTCAAAAAGGGCAGTGTCTCAGCCAGTACTTTAAAAAGAAATTCTGAATGCACCTTGAGGCTATGGTTAGTAGGGTTTATATACACTTAAATAATTAGATTAGGATAAGAGAAAATTTTTTTGCAAGTGCTGAGGTCGTAAGGAGCTAGTGAGGTCCCATGATCTTCTTCAGGTTACTATAATTTCACTTTTAAAATAATCTGGAAGTGCATTCATACTTTAAAATAGACTATATGCATTGTCCATTATGATTTTTTACTATAATAAGTATTTGAGCATTTTTCTTCACTACATGTATGAGGATCAATGCAAAGAATGTTACAAGACCTGCTTTAGATATACTAAGTGAATTTAATTTTTCTTGTGGTCATATTTTAATGTTCAGTCTACAGCTGCTTTCTACATTTTGTTGGATCATTTTCTAAGACACAGCAAGAGGAAACCAGAAATTAATCACATACTCAGGGGTCCTGGCAGTTTTCTGGCTTAAGTGTTTAGTGAAATAATGGAAAGTATGTATCGTTTTTTCATCAAGTATTTGTTGTCAGTGCTCAGAACAAATGCATCCTTGTTTAGCATTGATTGTTTTTTCTCTGCTGAAGCTGGTGACTGAAGGACTTCACCCAGCAGATGACAGATTTAGGGCTAGAATTATGAATATCTAGATGCTTTAGAGATTCAAGCGTACATATCTTTGCATGTCATTTTAATTTGAATCCGAGGATTACTGAAGTATGTTTAATCATGGCATATAAAAAGGGGTAAATGTGGACTTTTCTAAAATGATTAGTTGGAGAGGAGGTAGATTAGGTAATCTCTTGCTAGAATTATACATGTGAATTTATGTGGCAGATTTTTATGTGAATTATTATGTCGTAAATTACTTACATTTGTTTGGTTTAGGGTATTTTAATTCCTACATAATTTTTTATCATGTATCGCTGCTTTTGCATGATCTCAAGGCTTGATACTTTGAATGACTTCATTATTGGGATTGACAATTGCCTTTCAAGTTTTTAAAGTCTTATTTTGTAAGGGAATTACACTATTTTAACTACTGTATTTTAAATAAAGTTACATTTTTGTCTTATACCATCTATAGTGGGCTGACCTTGGCTAGATGCCAGGTGCCCACCAAACCAGTCTGTCATGTCCTTTCCCAGCCAGACAGGCAAGAGAATAAGATGGAAAACCACTCATGGGTTGGATAAGGCAGTTTACTAAAGCAAAAGTGAAAGTTTGTGCACAGAGAAGCAAAGAAGAAAATAACAATGTTTATTCTCTACTTCCCATCAGCAAGTGAAGTCCGGCCACTTCCTGGGAAGGGCTTCAGCACACATAGTGGTTGCTCAGAAGGCAAACATTGTAAATAATGAATGCCCTCCTCACCTTCCGCTTCCTTTCCTTAACTTTTGTATCTGAAATGATGTCATATGGTATGGAATTTCCCTTTGGTTAATTTGGGTCAGCTGGCCTGGTTGTGTCCTCTCCCAGGATCTTGCCCTCTGTGAGGGGAGGAAGAAATACTGAGAGACAGCATGGATGCTGTGCCAGCACCGCTCGGCAGTAGCCAAAACTCTGGTGTGTTATCAACCCTTTTCTAGCTACCAGTGCAAAGCACAGAACTGCGAGGGCTGCTGTGGGGAAGTGAACTCCATCTCAGTCACACCCAATACAGTCTCATGCTGGTGGTCCTCCTTGGACTGCATTCATTGGCTGGCATTGTTCAGTAAAGTGAACATTTTTCATTGCTCAGTGAAGAGAAACAATATGTGTTTGTGAAATATATATGTCTCAGTGGTCCGTGCTGGTTTTGTGTCATTCAGAACTGGTAATTCAGTAACTTTCTAGTAAAAACTAGGAGTTTTTTCTGAACTCACTTACAGTGACCTTTTCCATCATCATTCTGTGCAGTTCAGTGAAAGGGAACTGACTGTGACTGCCACTTCCAGCCTTCTTCCAGAGTTTCTCTTCCTCTTGATAGGAGCACACTGTAATTACCTGACCAGCCTCACTTATTCTGGGGGCAGTTACTTCTGGTTTTTCTCAACATCTTTGAGAAATTTTTTAAGTAGTTTCTTAGAAAACTTAGTCTCTCTTCTTCTGCACATGCTCTCTCTTTGTCCCTAAAATTAAGAACTTTTGTACTGTAAAGAGGATAGGAGAGCTTCCAACAAGTCCTTACAAAAATGACCCTCTAAGATATTTCAGTGGGTCCTGCTTCCACTTCTTTGCTTAAGAAAGAAAGAAAGAAATTTGTGTTCATTTTTAAGTACAGCACTCAAGTAGACTTTCCCATGTGCTTCAGTAATTTTCCCTAAAATAAATTTTGGCTTACAAACAGCCTGTTTCTAAAGATGGTAAGTTGAAAGCTTTCACCAATATATTAAAAAAAAGCAAGCTAAAGTGTGGCACTTTAACTGCAATACAGATCCTGTCCCTGAAATGGCAGCCAGAAAGGTCACTTGAATGAGGTTGGTATGGAACAAGATGTCATAGTAGGAAATCAAGAACAGGAGGCAGAAAAGGAATAACTGTAAATGTAAATGCATCTTTATTTTATCATTTTTTATTATTGATTTTCTTCACATTGCTTGCCAGTTTGGCACCTATAAAACCCTCTTTTTTCCTGTGTTTTTTTATTGAATCTACAGGATTGTTTAGCTCCCGTTCCCCAGCTTTTCCTCTTGGCATGTCTGTGAGTTTGCCATTGAGTGAGCAAAATTGCAGTTACTTAAATTAAATGGGACATCTGCTTCTTAACCAGAACTCCTAGACAAGTTGGCTCTTCGAGAAGTAACTGTCTCGTTGATGTGGCATGTCTGGGATATCTATCAAAAGGTAACTAGTTGTTTAAGGCTATTGAGTAATCCATATGAAACTTTATTAGGTGTCCATCTAATTCCTAGCAAACCAGTATAAAAAAATACTGCCCTAATTAGAACCTTTGCTAGTAACTTTTGTTACTTACCTAGTGAAGGGTCAGCTCAATAGGCTTATTGTATAGATTCATCTCTTCAGTTCATTGCATCAAAAAGAGTCTCAAAAATTTTATATTGCTGCTTACCTCTGATGTCCCTGTTGTGGATAGAAATAAAAAACAGAAAGTGGATATAAAAAAAAATACGGACCTGAAATTTTAGGATTTTCAGTTTGTTTGGGTTTTTTCCCCAAAGAGTGCTAGGTTCACACTTCAAAACTAATTGTCCAGAATTTTTTAAGAGAGTATGTGTATCATTAATATTTCAGTTTAGGTTCAAAGTATAGTATATATTGAACATATATGCAACCAGTGAAATTTTCTTTGCTGCTGTTAATCTGTTTCATTCTGCAGTCTTAGTCGAACAGTCATGAAGTTGCACATGGCTGAGAAGAATGTTAGTTAGCTTGTGCTTCAAGTAAATTGCCATCTGTGGATCTGTTCTTGCACTTCAAAGTAATTCATGTTTGAATTACACAATTTTATTTAAATGTTGATCTGTAAGCAAATACAAAGAAGTAGTGAATCTCTTTATGTTTTACGTTTTTACATACCACCTTATAAATTTGTCTTAAACATCACCAGCTAAGATAATATGGCCATTGCCAAATTCAACAATAATATATTTATCTTAATAAGATTAAGTTTCCACATTTCAAGACAATCCTTTCTTTATTGCATGCCTTTTGTCTGGGAAAAATACTTTAAACTAAAAAACATTAAATTTAGCTTCATGTACAAATGTAGTTAAATGTAGTTAAAACACAACAAGCAAGTGAATACAATGAAAAGACTAGAAAAATTGTAGTAATTTCTTTGCCATTGTTTTATCTCTCTAGATAGGTTGAAGGAAATTGTAATGCAGATAGTCTCCAAGATGCTGTAGAATTGATGTTTTTTAATCATTCTCCTTGTATGTAGTCATAGTCACTGTGATAATCAACAGAAGACATTCTTCTGCCCCTAAAAGTAGCAAAGGGTCATTTTTTGAGCACTCTTCAAGGTAATTTACTTTATAAGCTGTAGTTACAAGCTTACACAAAAGTTTTTAATTAAGTTGCTGTTTTGCAAGTAACTGCTCTTCTCAAGGAGTTTGGTAAATGGTGACTGAGAAATGAAAGTGTTGTATAGCTACCTGCATCATAAGCTGATTGCCAGATAGATGCTTTCAGTGTAAAAATATTCTTGTGACTTGCACCTTCTTTTATTGTGTATTCTCCTCTCCAGCTCTTTACAGTACTCAGAAAGTTAAATATCCTGATATCCTTAGGCTAGAGAAGTACCTATTTTGTTTTTTGAGGGATGGTGAAATAGCTTTTTTGAAATTGCATTTTCTTACTTCTGATCTCAGGAATAAGTTTAGTAGAATTCAGAAACATGTGAAAACCAGACTTTTAAAGTTTCTATGTTGCTGCCATTATAAAAACCACTGCACTGGATAGAAGGTCCCATAGCAGTTTTCCATGCTTTGGCATTATCAGGCAAAATTTCCCAAATCACTTAACCCAAGAAAAGTACAGGTGACTTTTGTCTCTCTCTGGCCATATCATTTCAGTGGAGCTGAAATGCTTCCAAAGCAGCAAGATGGAGATCTATTCTGACAGTCTCCTTTTTGAGCCAATACGTAGCTGAATGTGTCCAAACACCAGGATTTAGTTAGTTACCAGATATTGAGGTTTTGTAAGCTGAATAGTAGTAACATTTTTTGTGATTCTACATGTTAATGTTCAAATGCACATAAAGATTTGCATTGTAGTGGAACTTTTTACAGTAAGTTTTGGGTTGCATTTTTCTACCTTTAGATTGTAAGTCCATGATCAAAAAGTGCAAAGCTTGTCTGTTTGTGAAGATGTACTGCAATGCAGTCATGAGTTGCATGGCCATGTGGTGTCTTCTGTAAAGTTTTGAACTTAATAACTTTGTGTAGTCCCTGTGCCATCCTCCCTAAAAAAGGATTTTTGCAAGATCTAGATGTCATTGTATAATGAGAGACTTCTTTTTCAGTGTTAGCAAGGTGATCTAATAATAAACTTAGCTATCTTTGGTGTGAATGGATAATTGCAAATCTTTAATCTGAGGTAGTATTTCACTACCAGCCAAAGTCAGCAGTTGCCAGCTTTTCTCTGGGATGATGCCTTAATGTATAAAGGAATTTCCCCCCCTTAGCTGCATTGAAGAATTGTCTTGATGACCGAGAGACTGGAGGTTCAACGTAAATGTGATGTAGTAATTACTTGAGCACTATTTTTTCCTTTGACATTGTAGCACTATGTATGGTAGCATGTAGTTTTCAGCTGTGGCAAAATCATAGTTGAAAACAAAGCTTCTCTTCCAGTTCAATATTCACTTCGGACATCCCTTTCTTAACTTACATTTTCACTTTTGATAATTACATGCATATCAGCTTTCTGAGAGTTAATAGAAGCATATCATAATGCAAGCATTAGTTATTTTTCCTGATGATTTTTTTTAAATAAAATTTTTAAAATAGTCTTGATAACTAAAACTACATACCTTTTTAAAGAGGAAATAAATATTCTTTCACAGTGTTAAGTTGTTAACCCTAACACTTACTCTTAAACAGAGTCGAAAGCTGGATGTGTATTTTGAATATGAGGAAAAAATAATGAGCAAGTCTACTCTGGATAAATCTCTTCTGGACATGATTTCTGATCCAGATGGTGAGTATTTTAAATCTGAATTTTGTATAAAATTTGTTAAGATAAATCTGTACCTGCTGTACCTACTTGGACTTCAGGGTTGGTAAAGAGCTTATGTGCAACATCTGCAAGACTTGTAAAGAAAACAGCTTTTGATTGATTTCAGTAGCAGTCTAGAGAGTTTAGGATATCAGTTGAGTAATATGCAAAATAGTAGCAACTTTTGCAGCTCCAGTAAAATCTTTCCCAGCTCCTTGTTTCTGAAGGTCAAAATATTTTTTGTGCTTTTCCAGTATTTATTAGTATAGCTTGGAATTCTGTTGTCTGAACCAGACTGATCCGTTAATATCCTACTGCATGTTTTGTAATGTATACATACCTCACAAACAGAATGAAAAATGGCATTTCATAGAATTTGGTTGTATCAAGGGGCTGTAATGTAGGTAGCTCTTGCTTGTGTGAGAAAAAAGATGAATGGGAGACAGTGGAGAGAAGGGAAGCAAGATGTAAATTGTGCAGTTCACTGAGACTTGCCTGAAGTTTTGCATGTGTTGACCCAGCTGTGGCATGTCTGTTTTCATTGTCTAAGACCAATGCATCCCTGTTTCTGTTTCAGATTTGGTTCATACATAACAGAGCATTGCACACCAAGGTTACTCAGATTCTCAATTAGCAGGAGTGATTAAGGGTCTTTCTGTGAAAGGTTGAGACCTGAATGAGTTCTCAGCTTTTTGTAGTATTGTAGGATCAACTCACATTTCAGTCTTTTGCAACCTGAGGTATGTCATAGCATTGACAGATCTCAGCATGATCTGATACTAGTTGGCTGGATCAAAAAAACCTGCAGAGAAAGATTGTTAAATTATGATCACTGCTCTGTCTGCATATTAGCAAAGTATATTGGCAAACCTCAAGTATTTAGAGACTCAAGGTTTCTGCTCTTTTCCCAGTATGCTCTTTAAGAAAATGTTTTGTTACTGCGTGCTTATGTGTGTAGTCTTTTAGCTACCTACGGGACTTAATGTCTGCTTGGACTTTGTGGAATGATGCATATTTATAGAAAGAGTAGATCTACATCCTGATGACTTTTTACAAAAATCTTCTAGTAGTATCTGCGCTGTGTAATCAAAGGCAGTAGAAGATTGGTAGAAGTCTGAGCTAAAATTTTACAGATCTCATATTGGATCAAGTTTAGAAACTAATAAACTTTCAGAAAATCTGATGTCAAACATCAATCTGTAGTTCAGTACATACATTAATTTATAAGAAAATTTATAATCTGTACTTTTATTAAGCATCAATACAAACTAGTCCCTTTCAATGTTAAGAATTAACTTTTCATGTACTATTTTGATTCAGCTTTTGTATTTGCATAAACTTAGATATGAAAACAGAAACTTTTATGCCTGCTTGTATGTCCTGCTGGATCCATTACTTTTTACCTGAATCCACACTTCCTATGCCTTTTTAGATTGCAGTATAAAGCAAATTGTTTTCCATGCCTGATGTATCATATCAGCATTCCTGTTAGCATGGTTCCTGGGTTTTACAAAAGAGAAAAATTAGATTTACAAGCTAGAGATTTTCTTCATGAGCTAAGTATTGAGGTTTTCATTGTAGTACTTTAGCATTTTATATGCATTGCCTAAGTTTAAGGTAAGTTTATATAACAAAGGGATTTAAATTAAATCATACTGATTATTCCCAAGCATGCTTCTTATAAAACTGTCCAGACTCCTATTGTGTGATTCGCTGAGAAATACCAGCTCAAAACATTTTGAAGGAGTAATACATCAAGTCTTTCAGCGCTTCTAGCGGTGAACTACTGGTTTGCATTATCAGTGGGGATACTTGTCTTGTGGACTATGATATCTGCAGAGCTCTTCACAAAAGTATGACCACTTAACAGCTTCCCATTTCTTACTGATGTAGCCCTGCCCCTCTGGGCTATTAGCTGCCTCCCAGTTCAGTGGGTATTACTGTATCCCAGAGTAGTGATAAAATGGGAGTTACTGGCTTTCCTTTGCTGGTAGTTAATCAGTAGCCCTAAAGGCTGCCTGCTGGTTTTTGAGTGGAAAATAAAATTGGTCTGTTTTATGTTTGCTTAGTTACGTTTTCTTCAAAATGTTTAGCAGTATGGCTCTCCACGCTGTCACAGACCACAGCCTAGAAAAAAAGTAGTGAATATTTTACAGACAAGTGACTTGAGTCTTATAGCTGTTTATCACAGCTATGATTACTTCAGTAGTATGTCAAGAGTAAAGTACTTCTGCTGTCTGCCAGAGTGGTTTTCCTACAATTCAGTGAAGCATACTTAATGCAGTCACAATATATTTATTATTATTATTATTATTATTGACAAAATATTTAGGCTTGTGTAAGTGAGACCACTTACATTCCTGTGAGCACAGATGTTCTAGGAGCACTGTAGGCATGGTAGATTGGCCCAGTTGAAACTGAAACTGAGTGATGAATGAGATGCTGAAACAAGCTATAAAACAGCATGCTGGAAACCAGAGTTTCCAAGTCAGTTACACCATATATTTAGAATGTTTAAGTGAATTCCAGGTGGATGTCTACCTTGAAAGCTGGTTTTTGGTTTAGATAATACAAAGTTTCTTCAGTTCTTAATCTTCTGACTTACTGGTATTTGGTAAAGGTTAGTAAAACCTACTTTCCAGAAAAGATTGTACCAAGTCATAAATGCTCATTATGACAGTACTTACTCTTAACTTTTGCCAAACTAAATATAGGCTCACTTATAAACAAAAGTTGCAGATTAGATTAGATGATCTCCTGCTGACATGATCCACATTCCATAGCAGGAGAAAAACACCCAAAATAAACAAACAAAACAGAAAAAGGAAAAGAAGAAAAAAACAAAGCAGAAAAAAGTCTGTTTTCTTACTGACGACAACAACAACAAAGTGCATTCTTATAACGCATTGTACTACAGATATCAGACTTTTTAAATGAATTTTAATTTGAAATGTTTGTTTTGAGAAGTTGTACTTCTGAAATCTTAATTTGAAACTAACAGTGATTCTCTTCTAGAAAAAGTAAAACCTGGTGTTCAAAATCTGCTGTAGTAAGTTATAGTTTAAATAATGGCCACATGATTGTTTTGATCTGGAGAGGTGAATTTTGATTGTCATATTAATAATGCTTCCTAAGAATGGGAAGTGTTTTTCTCCAACATATGGTGTGACATGATTCAGGAGGTGAAATCCTTTCTGAAGGGAATTTGGAAGTTCAGGATTTCTTTTCCTGACCAGAAGTTCATATAAGTGCTTTTACAGCTCTCAAGTATTTCAGTACAGTCAACCACAGAGCTGCATAAACAAGTCGTAGAGATAAAAAAATGTGCTGTGGCTGTATGATTTCTTTAGTCTACTTTTTCGTGGACCTACTCCTAGCTAATGTTTGCAATGTCCATATAAAACAAGTCATAAGATATTTGAAGAATAATATTTACTACAAGGAAAAAGGGAAAGTGTAAAACTTCCAGAAAGAATGAGTACATCTAACGCACCTTGTAATAAAATTACTGTGTCTTTCTACCAGTTTTATACATTGAACAAGCACATAATTATAGATAACAATTATTGCCATAACTAAAGCTCCGCATGTACATATATATGGTTACTGAAGAGCAGTTAATGTAGCAGCATAGTTAGAAATGTAGTTTTTAATTATTTTTTTTTGCTGCAGCGGGAACTCCAGAAGACAAAATGCGATTATTTCTCATCTATTACATAAGCTCAGCTCAGGCACCTTCAGAGGTATGTATGTTCTTTTATAGCTTCCAACACCAGATTCTACCACACAGAGTTTTTCTATGGTATTTGAGCAGTATTTCTACTTCTTTTTAAAGAGAAGTGTGAAATGCCCAGAAAATACTAAAACTTCAAATAAATTTTTTTAGTATTACCGGGAATTCTACTCACAAAGTTTTAGCCACCATTTCAAAGGATATGAATGGCTAGTAAGTAGGAATATTGTTCTGAAATATTTAGATCAGAGTTAGTGCAAGAGTCATCTTAACATGCTTTCTATTTTTCTGTTCCACTGCTAAGTAGGTAAAGCAATATGACTCTTTTCATTCTATCTTTGTATATTAAAGAATAATTAAGTCAGTTGACTAGCAGATGAATAAAGGAGAAATGCATCTTGTACCAATATCTGAATCATTCAGGAAACAATTTCTTAATATTTCTTTTGAACTTAGGATGATTGATTTGAAGGAAAATTCTTCTTATACTGTAGAAATATTATGTGATAGAAAAAATGTTTGGTTAGGCAAATAGAAAGTATTCTTATAAATGTATATTAGCTCCTCTTCATTTATTATCTGCTGTTGTGATATTCTAGAGAAACCAGCATTCTGTCAGGTTTTTTAAAGATGATCATATAAAAGACTGTTCCCATATCTGAAAGTGGACAGCATTTAATTCCACAAATACTGTTAAGTTTAATGAGAGCTCCTCATGGCAGATTTCATTTTAAGTTATATTTTCATACTTGTTAGGAAATGGGATTAAGACTTATAATTACTTTTTAGCTTTAGTTAATGCTATAACTTCGCACTGTTTGCTTAATATGTAGATACAGATATCTTGTCTCTAGCCATAAAGTAAAGAATAGCTTCAATCTCTTGTAATTCTCCACTTCATAATTGCAGATTGATTTGGAGCAGTATAAAAAAGCATTGATGGATGCAGGTTGTAATCTCGCTCCTTTGAGCTACATAAAACAATGGAAGTAAGTGCTTTCTTTTCTCTCCTATATGAGTATAACTGGGCAATTTTACAGAAACTCAGCATTGTATTCAAGAATGATGTGTTGCTTCTCATACATCATAAATTATCCTCATTCATTCTGGTATAATTTTTTACTGTCAATGTTATGGTAATACATGCAAATCTTATTTTAAAACTAAACTCCAGCAATGCCAGAACACTACTGAAGATGACACATAGTAGTGCACTTAATGATCCAGGACAGAAACAATCTACTGAATTAAATGAAAAGTTGTGCTAGTTCAGACTCCAGAGGTTTTTTTGTTCATAGCGAAGGGTGATGCTGCCTATCAGTTTTTCTAGTTTTACATGGTATCAAAATAAAGTTTCTGGCTCTTAAGTATCAAATCTATTTCCTATTGTATTTGTTGACAAGGCGGAAGCATATAATAAATAGTTACTTCCCAAAGGAGTTTGAAATGCAGAAGTCTTTTCACATTCACATGACTAGGGGGGAACATTCTACAGCCTTATGTGCCACGAGATAAATATTTGATTTCTATCACTGCTTTCACAGGGCTTTCACTAAGATGGCTTCAGCTCCAACCAGCTATGGAAACGCGACACCTAAACCATTGGGGTATGCTTTTGATTAATTTTCTGTAAGCCTTTGGGTTCTTTTAAATTATTTTAGTAGTGCTGAAAGTGTAATTAGTGCTATACATGGCTCAAAAAACCCATCTCCCTATGTGTAAGAGTTTTAACTTAGAGACAGTTACAAGCACTCATCTCCCCTTAACAGTGTGTAGGAAAAACACAGAGGAAAGTAAAAGGATCTGTGACGAAAGCCACAAAGTATCTTAATACTGTTCTGTCTGCACTTGCACATTCAATTCATTCTCACAGGAAAAGAATTCAGCACCAGGAGCTGGATATATGACAGCCATCATTTTAACCCTTAATGTAGTCAGTGACTGAAGATCAGAACAGCCCTCTATATTCCAAATCAGTTCTCTCCTAGGTTTGGATTGTCAGGGATGGAAGAACACATCTTTCATTAAAATGTCCTGGACATGGTGTCTGTCTGCTTGTTGGAAGGTGTATTTATTTATTTTAAGTCATGAGAAAAAATTTACTGTGCTAAGAGTACATAAATCCCATACAGGACTTGGGTCTGTCCATGCTTGAGAGTATTAGAATCCACATTACCAACTTTACTTTCAAGAGCACACTGTCATAAGGAGTCCATGGCACAGTATGCTTAGAGAGAATTCCAGTGCTGTTTCACTTGGGAAAATTGCTGGTTGGTTTGTTGGAGACACTCAGCATCTCTCTTAACTGGTGATTAGGATACCCACTTGAAAGGAACACTCAGATGTTTGCAATTAGTGAAGTTGTGAAATAAACTGTTCAGTGGATTAAAGGCTAGAACTCAAGACTCCTAGTGATAGGTGAGGATCTCACTGCTAGATTATAGGTGTATTCCCATACACTTGCTTGCCATGTGGTATGAAGAATATATTTTATGACAAATTCAATTATTTGGAACTTAAGTCCCATCAACTTTAATGGGAATTGCATGTCAGTGTAAAGCTTAAGGATACAAAATAAAAAAGGAAGGTCTTACACATCATCTCTGTTTTGTTTTTTCAGTCTGTTTTCACGTGTTATGAATACAGGATCGCAGTTTGTAATGGAAGGAGTGAAGAATTTGGTACTGAAGCAACAGGTAAGTTTTAAAAAAGCAATAAAGTCTCTTACGTGAGTATTGTGAACGCTTGGAAAAACAGATTTCAGTACCTCTATCATATTAATGAAATTCATTGCACAGTAAAAAAGTAAACATAAATCTCTGCTGATGGATAGATCTCTCACTTTGTAACTTCCAGTTTTCAGGTAAGTAACAAGTAATGTTCACATTTTCTTTGAATATCTCTCTTTGTAAGGAATTAGATTCCAGTATGTACTATTAAGAAGGATTTTAGCATTATAAAAAGAGTGGCTGTGGAACACTCAAAATAGACTAGACCTTCATAAACAAAAAATATAACTATCTGTGTCTTTAATTAGAACAGTATGTATTAAGTGAATCTATTTCAGAGTGATTGAAAGGCTGAAAGTGTTAATTCTCTGTTCAGTTACAGTTCAAGCATTTCTAGTTCTCCCACATAAGTACTGTGCAGAAACTATAATCTTGTAATGTGCATGAAAATCAAAGAATATTTATAATGGCATGGCCACCTTCAAATATTCACTTAACCATAACTTGCATGCAAATTTCATTGTACAACCCCCAAAATAAAGCAAACGAGCAACAAAAAAGAAATTGATTGTATAACCTGTAGCTGAAATTTTGAATTGTGGTTCCCAGAAGCCTGCTTCTCTGTAGAGGACACATTATTTTCTCTAATGTGTTCTTTCATTAGATGCCAATAAATCAATATCTATGGTTTAAAAATCTTGATTCGGTAATATTTTGGCATCAAGATTTCTAAGAAAAAGATCATGCATTAAATTTTTAGTTGAAGAATATGAATTTAGTTTAGAAATATACCATATGAGAACGAAATAAAAGGAAATCTTAACTAAATGTTTATCTTTCTGACCTACTTAATCCTATAATTGCCATTGTTTGTTTATTAGCCCTGTTATATACATCATTTTTGCATTAAAGGCATCAGCTATCTCATAAAGGTTTAAAAATGGGGTCTCACTTTTGTAGGGTATTCAATGAAGTTAATTCTGCAGGAATTTCACTGTGACTAGGTATGATAAATTGCATTACATAGTTAGAAGTCAGTGGTATATCACAAAACGTGGTTGAGGAAACTTAAATATGCAGCCAGCTTGTAAGTTATATTTTATAAAGAACTCTTCAGATAAACTGGTACTTGTAATAATAGAAAATAATTATATTCTAAAAGAGGCTTCCTATTCTTTTACATAACATTTTGTCAATTTTTAAATGTTTGGCCTTAAAGAGCTACCATTATTCTTGACAAAATGGCTTGCAATTTTTTGGGTTCCGAGTGAGCAAGAAGCCAATTTGCCAGTGTTTTCAGGATATGCCTTTGCTGGCTTTTAATTCCTTCTCCAGGCATTTTAGGGTAGCCAAATAAAATTATGTTCCTCCTCATATTTTTAAGCCTAATGTAGGTCTGTGTTATTTCTATTAAAGTTAACTTTTTATTTCTCCTTTCTCCCATTTGGGGATGTACGTTGGTTTTTTACTAAGTGTTTTTCAGGGTAGTGTGTTGATCATCCTTTGGAATGTCCTCTTTTGATACATTCTGTCAATAAGACACATTTCCAATTCTGTTGCTATGTAAACTCACCCTCAGTTTATTATAACTGCAGTGGTTTGACTGTTTAATACTTCAGATCTTTTGTCCAGGCTAACATTTCCCATCTTAAGTAAGGAACAGTAATCTTGAACCTTACCTCAGTTTAATCTTTTGCAGTTCATCCAAATATTTGTTGCCAGGGTTGGTTTTTTTACCCATTTTTTTAATAACATTAGGTTTTGTTTAGCATCACACCCCTAATTACCATCTTCAGCTTTAAAATTCTCCTTAAGTTCAAAGTATTTTTGAATAAGAATTCATATGTGATCACATCTGCATATGTTGCTTATAACTAAATACAGCTCAGTTCTTATCTTCACACTTTTTTTGCACTTAATGTTCATCCTCCAGCTAGATGCACCCTCAGATGTTTGCATTTTCTGTACAGAAAAGTAATTTAGGTGATGATAAATATGCTGAACCTTTACAAAATATAAGAGGAAAAATGTTTAAAATAGTATTTCAAATGCTCTGTAAACTCTTCCATAAATAATAGTGTGCCTGTGAATAGTTCTTAGCAAGCATTTCAGCATTGCATTAACTTCACTTTGTGTTTCACAGAATCTGCCAGTCACACGCATTTTGGACAATCTTATGGAGATGAAGTCAAACCCTGTGAGTAGAACTGTGTTCACATGGAGAGAGGTGGAACAAATGAAATCTTGAGGCTGGGATATGTAATATGCTATGGCTAATTTTTTTTCGTGATAATGCAGTTAAATCATGTTGTGTGTCAGGAACAGAACCATTTTCATAACTATTTGATAGGACTTTTTTATTAAAATAGTTTCTAAAAAATGACAGTTTATTGTGTCTCACTGGAACTAATATTTTTCAGTTTTTTCCTAGTCTAAGCTTCTATTACTCTTCTGCTGTACTGAGCTTCTGTTGCTCCTAAGTTTCTACATTAAGCTGTGGGCTGAAATTTTCTTAGCATCAAGGCAATTTTTTTTAAAAAGCACGATTTCATAAGTAAAGTAGTTACAGAGAGGCATATTAGAGAAAATTCAATTACCCACATCTTTAAACTCTGCTATGTAGAGGAAAACATTTTACTACAGATTCTGTCATTCTGTTTGCAAGCAGAGTTATTTTTTGTTCAGGAAAGTCCTATTTTTGCCTTGTTTCTGTGAAAATTTACTGACTATTTAAAATTTTTGTTACAAATTCCTGAAATGGTTAAGTGTTAGCTAAATAGTCAAGGCATTTGCTAGAATTTACAACTAAAATAGCCCTGAGTCTGTTTATGCCTAGTACATAGTCAGTGAAGTCATTTTCCTTGCTATGTATTTAGTTCCTGCAGAACTGTTACATATGACCAGCATGGGCACATACTTGTCCTGAAAAAATCACCTTTTAAAAGTCATTTAGAAAGCTTTTATGTGTTTACCACATCTTATCAGTCTTCTTGTTTTAATGACATCAGCATCAGACAGAGAGATACAATTGTAATATCTCACACTGGTTAGTAGATCTAAAACATTCTTCGTAGTCAGCTTTCACCTTCAGGTATTAACTGTATGTAAAGGGAAAAAAATAATAGTAAAATATGAAAATTATCAACATATATATATCCTTTATTTTCTTAAACGTATACTTCGTCGGTGGTATATATCATGATTTTTAGCAGATAATTTGCTTTCTCTGAAGAAACAAGGGAATTGACACTTTTCAGTGTTAGTGGATTGTTGTTCCTATTTGCAAGACTTGGAAAGCATGTACAGGGCTAATTTTAGCTAGTCAACCAGTAGATGTCACCCAGAACACTTACCACAGAAAGCTGAAATTAAAAGTACAGATAAGTTACAAGTAGGTGAAAAATGAAACTTTTTTCTTTTTGAATACTAGCTTTCTCAGGCTACAAGTTTAGGAGTTGATTTGGAAAAGTTTACAATTCGTATGGTTGGGTTCTTTTTCACTTAATATTGCCACATTTTGCTAAGTAGAAAACAGCCACCATCACTTTGATAATTTGGTAAAAACATTGATCTTCTCACTTAGAAAAGCAGCCAGGCTGTCAGTCAGCAGCTTCATGTTCCACTGGCACATCAGAAACTGATATTCATGGCCCAAAACACAGTCCTACTTTTTGAGTCAAAGGAGACCAGGCAAGCTCTAAACAATGATTCTCCTAACCTGCAGGAAAATTGACAGCAAGTTTTAGAGTAAGTTTCAGCTAACAGGAGCAAGGCAGAGAGTAATTGTGGAATATATTTAGATTTGCTGTACCATCAACAGGAGTGAAATTGTATCTGGAAAAAGTCAATGCGTAGAAATACACCATTGTGGCTTCTGTGTTCATCGTCTGATTTTGGAGTCCTTTTCTATTCCCCAGAATAGAAAACTATTGCACTGCAGGTAAAATACAAAGGGAAGGGGAAAAAATATCTCACAATTTTATTTTTTACAACACAGAAACAGTCTCAATTAGAGTTCATTAAATATTATTAACCACAGCGGTCAGTGTATGAATAAAAGTTGTAATGCAAGATTAGAGCAGATTATTGAGAAGTCAATTATTACAATAAACATAAATAAATTAATTTTAAGATATGAACTACAACAATAAATATATGAAATGTACAACTTGTACCACAAACATCTACAAATATTGTCAGTGAAATATTAAACCTATTTAGAATGGTATCCTGTGCAAAACTCTGTAGGGTTGTCTGTAAATCACTTTGTGTGTTACTTGTCCCTGCTGTTTCTTTTGTCTCACAAGGACAAGCTTACCAGCAAGAACAAATAAGTCTGTACCTGTGCTTTCCAAGTTTTTCAGAAGCAGGAAAAGCTGGAACAGTTCTTATGGTCAACAATACCATCTTGTAATTTTTTTAATTTGTCTAGATTGTTTAACTATAGTTATAATTTTTCTTCAAATACTTATTCAGAAGCATTCCTTGATGACCTTAAAAGTAATATGTTACCTGGGGGGTTTTTTAAATAATAATCTTTATTGGCCAAAGCAAGTTTTGAAGCAATTGGTTTTAAGTTTATATTTTCACAAAGGAATATTCTGTTTGTAAATCTAAGAACGGACTTGCTTTGTTTTGGTGTCATTAAATAGAGACTGATTAAAACCTTAAATCTTCCTTAAAAAGGAGTTTATTGTCAAGTGTACAGAAATTTTAACCCATAAGTATGAAATTGACCACAATTTACTATAGAATTATGAAGGTTCTTTTAAGTGTCTTTTACAAAACGGTTTGATTATTGAGTTAATGCAGTCTCTGATAAGTAAAGGGGTTTAGCTTCTGTCAGTACAGTATGTACATTTGTATTGACTTAAGAGGTAGATAGATCTTATTTGTGTTATATATTAATGAAACTGTATTCTGGTTAATGCCATCCCTTTCAGTGTATATGGTATTTTTCAGATTTAGTATATATTGTACGATTACCTTTCATGCATTATAAAGAAAAATTCTAAAAATAGAGGGTTTCCTTAATCCAAATTAGTCATGTCAGATTCTGCAGAAAAACAAATACATACTGAAAGTTAATGACATTTCCATAGGACTTCTTCCATTTTAATTTGAAACCTTGAAAATTAAGTTTATACTCTCAAAAGTATGCATTTTCTTCTTGAATTGCTTAGGGAAGTCACAAATTCAGCTGTGTGTAAGGGAACAGCTATAGAGTCATTTTTATTCGCAGGCTAGCTGTTTCCTAAAGCAAATAAAGTCACGTAGGGTTTCTTTTCCCTGCACCCTCAGAACTGATTTCAGCAAGAATGGTGTATTTAAACAACAACAACAAAAAAATAAAGTACCTAAAGAAAACACATTTCTATTTCTTTTTCACTCTTCCTGTGTCTATTTATACAAGCCCACAGTGAAAAGATACAACAGTAATACATTCAGGAGTAAATGTTTGTAATATGTTTATTAACTCTGATTTTTAGCTCTGGCATTAGTCTGTAATTCTTTCTAATAAGCAGAGAAAATGCAGTTCTTTGTCCCAGATAAAGGTTTCTCAAATACCTCTCACTTTTAGTCTCTCAATCTCTGCTCATTCCCAGCTCTCTCATTACTTCAAAGTCACTGTATCACCTTTACGTAAGCTGCCAAAATCATGAATGCTGGCAGACTACAAATGTAGTTGAAATTCCCAGTGGAGCATATAAAAGCATTTTACAGAGGTTCAGTGTGAAATTAGTTCTAATTTTTTTTTTTTAAAGCCAAACCTCAGAATAGGAGAGTTATTTTATGTAATTACATGAAAGTCCTTAATATGAAATAGATTTATTTTCTGTGTGTCTAACCACTACATGTACATTAAATATTTTTTAATGTTAGAGATAATTCTGCTTTGTGAGCTCTAATAAATTCCCCAGATAATCTCTCTGCTACTCAGGAAGTATTATTTCTGCTGTACAGAATCATGAAAACAGAGATCTTTGCATGTAAGCATCCAGGTGGAATCACCTGTAGTTCTGCATGCAGTTTATCCATGGAGTACCTGGATGAAAATGTAGTATAGAAACAGCAGAAAGCCAAGTAGTTGTCAAAAGGAGTTACTAAGAAGTTTTGTTTTTCGTCGAGAATAATTGGCAAAAATCCTGCTTGTAGCCAATAAAAATATTGGAAGTGCCTCGGTGTTTTGTGTGAAGAAAAAAAAAAATCTTTTGTATAGTTTAGACAGTCAGACTTTTCAAATTCTTGTGGAACTCATTTCTTCTTCAGGAGCTTAATTTTGGTTTAATAGTAGTCATAAATCATGAAATGAGAAGGATAAGTTACATAACAGTAGCAGATTTTGTTCTGTCTTGTATTTAGCATTCGTTGCCACAGAAGTGTTTTGTTTTATAATGTTAAAACAATAGCAGATCTCTGTAAGCTGGAAAGTTTCAGCATTTGTAACTAACTGTGTGGTGTTCCTCTAAAGCTGATAACACCTTAATTTTTCTTTCTGCATACTGCCTTTCTGTTGGGATTTATTATGCAACCAGTGTATTTTTTGGAAGGTGTGTGGTAGTCAATTTTAGATGAACCAGAAATAAAAAGCTCAATAGTACCCTTGCAGGTTCTCACTGCTTTTTATTCTGTACTGGTTCAGTTATGTACAAACTTCATAAATATTAGTGGATACCACAATTACTTTTGAATTATATGATGGGAAATCATGTTGTTTTGAACTATGTTTAATGTAATAGATACAAGCAGAAATTCATAAGCCAAAATGCCAATCTTTTGAACTAAAAAATACTTTTTAATAGGAGACAGATGACTACCGTTATTTTGACCCCAAGATGCTACGAGGCAGTGACAGGTGAGTTTACTACGAGTTTTGCTTCTTTCCTCGTACTCTGTGAAAAGGCTAAATTAAGAAATCTGGTTTTATTTTACTTGCTGACTACAAGTAATTAATTTTAATCATTAATTCCAAGTCAAGACAGTTGGTGTTGAATGAATTCAGAACGGGAACTTGAATCAACCAAATAAATCTTTGTAACACTGAAAAAAGATATCTTTTGTTCCAGTGACTGAACATGCTGCGAACATGTACATCAGTTCAGTCATGGGAATGTGTACTAGTATTTAGCAATAACAGTTAGAGTTCTTCATAGCTGAACTGCTTGGTTTCTTTGAAACTTTGTGGTTTTCCACTGTTTGAAAAAAACCCAAAACATTAAAAGTTGACTGCATTTGCTTTTGTGTAGGTTGGTGCACATTTTGTGTTCATATGCAGATGAAGGGAGACTTGGATATAGTTTATTTTCCCAGTAAAAGAGGGGAAGAGGAATTACACTGAAAGTTTATAAATTTTTATCTTTTGCTTTGTATCTTTGACCAATAATTGTCTGATAGTCTCACCTAATCTAATATCCTAGAAGCAGAGAAGATGCTTTAATATACCTTCTAAAAATAGTTTTCATCAAACCTGTGGGAAAACAATAAACTTATTTAGTTGCAGGAGTTTATTACAGGATGAATGTGGATAAAGTAGGTCCAGGCTTGATTTTGGTTACTTGCATGAAAAATCTGTCTCTGCTTCATCTGTTCTTGAAATATGGAAAATAATAGGAAATAACTCTCAGATAATATATGTAAGTTTTATTGAAAAGTATTGCAGATTATATAACTTCAAAGATAAGCAGATTTTGAAAGCATCAAAGAAGAAAATTGCTAGTATTTTATATTAATTTTAACTTTCATTGTTTTGTGATGCTTTTATAGCATTTTTGGTGGATTTTGTGCAAAAGTGCAAAGATTCGTTTCACTAAAGCAAAAGGGTTTTCCTCATGTAAATATGCTTTTTTTGCCCACTCTATGTAGTTCTTATGTTGCTTTAAACAATGTAAAAATATGTATTTACAGCAGTTCATAAAGGTGCCATTCTGTATAGCTATAATAGTCTTCACAGGGAAAAGCTTTTCATTTCTGGTTTGGGCTTTGTTTGGGTTTTGTACCTAGACTTAAGTTGCATTCTTTAGATCATATTTGAGCATGACAGCAGAACTCTTAATATAGCCATATAGGGGTTTGTCTAATTCTCCCTTCACATATTTATGTAGATGATAAAAAACATAGGTTAGCTGGCTTGACAAAATATTACTAATTTAAAAGAGTGACATCAAATATTATAATTAATGGAATTATATTGAAAAGTGACTAATTTTGTTTTCTAATCTGCTCCCATTTTAAGAAATGCTGGCTTTGCTATCTATTATGTTTTAAATAGAGTAGAAACTGCATTATTGTAATTCGGTCTTAGCAAAAGAGTATCTTTATATGCTGTGTAAAGCCTACATCAAATATAAACAGGCCTTGTTCTCTGAAAGGATGGCACAAAATGTATGTGGATTTGCCATGTCATATTCAAAGGAGAGAATTGGGTAACAGTTCTTCTTACAGGCAATCTGCAATATTCGTGTCAGACAAAGCAACATATTAGAGGTAGCCATTAACATTTAAAACCTGTTTTTCTGATACACTGGAATCTGTTGACTCAGTTGTTGGTCACTCAGAGAAAACTTAAAATAAGGAAGAGGTAAGTTGAAGGGGAAAATGTAATGGTTTCAGTCTGTGTTAGAACATGAGATGTATGTGGCTATCTGCAGGTAGGAAGGTAGTGGGAGTGTGTGAGCAAAGGGCAGGAGAACAGACTGACCCTTCATAGCTTTTTCTTCTTCCTGAAGGTGATGCAGGAACAGAGGTTTCTCCCCTGTCCCTGCTAACCTGCCTGTGAATTCAAATGGAGAGGAAGAGTCTGTACCACCCAAACTTACCTTTTCCCCCATAAATCATTTTAGTCCTACATAGCTGCTGCTATAATAGTTTTTGAGATTTTGAAGCTATATTGCTGCCACTGCAAACTGACTGGCTTACCTAGTTAAGATTCCAGTAGGCAGGATTTCTAAGGGCCATGAACTGTGCTGATGCTGATGACATTTTTTACTCATAGTATTTGTTCCTAGGTAACAGCACTACAGTTAGAGCTTTTAAACTCTGGAAGAGTTGTTGTCATAAAGCTTATGATTCAAACAGCAACCTGAAAAATTATGAAGTAAAACTCGTATTTACTCATGTATTTAGTCCTGTAAAATGAATGATTTTCCATAACAAATAATTTAAATAAAATACTTGGAGGATGAATGCACAAAGGCAATTATTGTTCTATTTTATATTTTTGTCTAATATTATATAGTATTTAATAAACATGATGTGTATGTGACTTATTTTGCTTATTTATATTAATATCTAATAAAATTTGAGTTGTACATTTTTGTGTGTTTCTTTTTATAGCTCAGTCCCAAGAAATAAAAATCCATTCCAGGAGGTAAGTCACATAGAAATTATTTTTCAATGTTCATGTGTTAAAAATTAAGAAATCCTGAAGTACCATTCATTTTTGATAATCATGATTAAGAAAATGAGCGGTCTTGTTTGCAAAAAAGCTCTTAAAACTAATTATATCTAGTATTAATGATAATTAGCTGTTATTCTGAAGAGGGCTTTTCATCTTCAAAGGACTATGTAAGCATTCACTAATACCGGAGAAAAGAAAAATCTAGAAAATTCTTGTGAAGGTAATAACAAGGATTTACTAATATCATAATCGGGTAGTGAGCAATTTAAACCCCCCATTTTTATACCAGATCTTGGGAATGCTCTCTAGATTTAATCCTTTGTCCAGCCTTAAACAGCAGTGTTGACTACTGATGTAAATGACTATTTTGAACAAATAAAAGAAAAAAGCAAAATAACTAATCTTGTCATTTCATACAAATGCCTATAACTTTCAGTATTTTTCAACATAAATATTTGCAAATAGCAGAAGTCTTACTTATCTGATCTTACTACCAAGTTTCATAAGCAAAATCTTTGCCTTGGCAATATACAAATGTCTCAGATTTGTCTTGAAATGTCCTAGCTATCTTCCAGAACAAAAGAAGTAGCATGTGATGTCATATATATATGGCTAACAGATGGTCATAGCAAAAACATCAGTAGTAATATAAAGTCTATATAAAATTTATACAGTGTAGTCGAACAATTTTGGATAGTAAATGTTAACGGTATTACAACTATTGTCTCCTTTTTCTAGTCATTAATTGTTCTCTTTTAAACAACCAAAAGATGTTGCTGGCCTTTACCTGTAAATTATAGATTATTACTAGTAGTAAGTGCGTAGAGAAAGTAAAAAAAAAAAGTAACATGTTGAAACTGCATATATATCAAATATTTCTTAATAGAAGATAGTAGCATGTTAAAAGCTCTCAGCTTGCTATTCTGCATCCTACCAAAACTCTGAGTATGTTCTTCCAGGTAGGAATCTAGTGGTTCTGTGTCCAGTTCTTATCAGACTGCAGTGTGTCTGAGATGATTTTTGGTTTAAGTTTAATGATTTGGTATTTTACTACTGAAAATTTTAAGAATCTGAATGCATACTCTGATAATGTGTGTGTTGCCTTTTAGGCCATAGTGTTTGTAGTTGGAGGAGGCAACTATATTGAATATCAAAATCTTATTGACTACATAAAGGTATGTGTGCTGGTGTCAATTGTAGTCTATACCTTACTGATAGAAACCAGTCATAGCAGAGTTTTTGTAATATTTAGCATTTAGAAGATCAAGTCTATGTAATTAGCCTTAACATCGTTATTCTGTAGAGAGTCTGGGAAAGAAGTATGTAAGAAGTCAGTTGAATTTGTGGATTACTAATTCAGACCAAGAAAGAGTTACTGTTTCTCGTATTTTGCTCATGTTGCACTTTGGAATTAAGTAAACAAAATGCTTTCTCCTTTATTTTGTCTTCATACACAGCAGCGTGGTTGAAAACTGTCATCAGATGTAGCTGAGTGAATTAGCCTTTCTTCTGTACTGATACACCAAATGCTGTCAGTTTGGCTGTTCATATTGTTTTAGAGTCCTATTACTAGTTTTCATTTGCTATTCTTAAATAAAGTAGCTGTAGCGTATCATAACCTTGAAAGTAAAGAACTGCTCAGAGATCTCTGGTTTTCATAAATCTTGCAAAAGAGATACCACAGTGCTTTTTCGTATGCAACTTAGCAACATGGAATCAGTTCAAATAAGACCTGCATATAACAGTATCTTGTTTTGTGACAGTCTTACTTGAGCATAAAGTATGTTATTTGAGAAGCCAAGATGATGCAAATACTATGCTGTCTGTCAAAGCAAATATCAGATTGGCATCAATATCTAAGCATTTATTACTTACCCACATTTAGAAGTTTTCACTACTGAGTTAATGGAAGCTCGTTCTTGTTACACTGCATCATTTAATTCTGTATAGAAATCATAAGAGGTATCATATGCACATAGAAGAAAATACATAACCAACTATGTAATGCTGGTGCAACAGATCTAGTTTCTCTGGTTCCAGCTGGCCAGCCTAGCAGAACCAAAAATCAGTGGATTGGGAAAAGTAACTAAATCATTACAGTTCCTGTGGGGCAGGGGTGGTGTGGTATTCAAGCACTTTCCAGGAATAAAAAAAAATGCAAAAGGAATCTTGGTAAAATTTTGAGGGTAAAAAATTATTTAAGAGCAGAAGCATACCATTCTTTCTTCCTGATCTTAACCTTGTTCATGGTACAATTGTCCTGTCCTGTGGTAGACTAGATTAAGGCTTTCCACACAAAAGAATAAATATGGAGCATTAGTCACTGAAAAACACTCCTTCCACAAAACAAGTACATGAGAGTTTTATGCCCAGGTAAATCTTGGACAAAGCAAAGTCAGAACGTGTGTGCTGAGTTTCCCCCTCTAACAGGCAGCCATTTTGGAACAGAGCTGATCTGGATAGGGCAAAGGATAAGAAGAGAAATGTAAATCAGAGAAGTCATTTAGATTCTGCTTGGCTCTTACTCATCCTTGGTAACTAACTCAATGACGCATCTGCTTGTAGCAGAATGCATTGTCAAACATTTAGCTTGCTCCTTCGTTTACCCAAAGCCACTTCAGGTACCATATCAATTCAAAAGATGCCCAGCGATGTATTTGTGGTGTGTATTTCTTTATTTCCCACTAAAAGAATCCCTGAATTCCCTAGAGGCTAATACACTTCTCTGATGGTAGCTGCACACTGACAGAACTGACATTTGCTGTGTCCGTGTATAATACAGGTCATTTGTAAGATGGCAAGTTAAGCACTTGGCACTTCATAAAAAGTGACAGGAAGCTGAAGTTTCTGAGAAATAAGAGGGTAAACAGGAGATCATTTGTTAAACAGAGAGGACACAAGGAACTGAAAACTATGGAAATGGCAATATAGAGTCTTATGAAGAGTCAGAAGTTGAACAGGTTTCTTCTGGAACCTGTGAACAGGGTTTTTCATTATCACTTGTCACAGCTGAAAGGCACTGTATGTTTCTCCAGTCAGATGGTATACTTGAGCAGTGGGAGATGACCTCCCAAGGGGAAAGATTCCCTCACCTTTATTCTACTTAGCCTTTTGCTCTTGAGAAGACACTGAAGGTTAATGAAATCCTTAATTCTATCTCCCACCACCTGGAGACTTGTGTCTCTCCCAGGTGAGTCTTACAGGCTTATCCAATAAAATTTGCTTTTCCGTATGATACACTTTCAGCATCTATTGTTTCAACAGATGTAGCTTATTAACTTTTCTCATATTCAGTCTTCAGAATAAAAAAAAGAAAACAGCTCTGTTCTTGCAAGCAGATACCACAGGGATTTTATTCACTGCTTTATTTTTCTAAGCGCTATCCATTTTGCCGGTTTGCATCTGAAAGCACAGAGAAAATATTTTAAAACTTTCTAAAACAGGAAGCAATGTTCATTCAGCTTTGACGTTTTGAGGGGGTTTTTTTGTAGAAGAACTAAGAGGAAACCTCAAATCCAATTACTTGCAGTTCAGTGCTAGAATGGACTATCTCACAACATCAAAAAGCAAATATTTATAGTATCATTAAGGCAGATTGTGCCTTAAAATAAATATATTGGCCAAGTTCAGTTCAACATGTTGCAAACTGTAATCCGTAGGGAGCCTCTAAAAGGAGGCTAGCGTACTGTTTTGTACGAAACAATTTAGCATATTCTTAAATTTCTCTTTGTAGATGGTTAGAAAAGTGCTACTTGTTAATCTTTTCCAATCACAAGAAGTTTAAATCAATCATCATTTTTCAGTCATTCAGAAATACTGAACTTTGAAGAGTACTGGGGTTATTTTTCTCTCTAGATACTAAGCAGTTTCGACTTGGCTCCAACAATTATTTGCAGATATAGCTCTTTATTTGAATAAACTAAGAAATAAACTTGAATAACATACACATTTTTAAAATTGTACTTACAGAAGAACATCTGTGACAAACTGGAACTCACGTTATTCAGAGCTGCCTGAAAGGGAACGATCCCATTTCACAGTTACTAGTATAGTTTAAAATTTTGTTACGAGTCAAAAACAAATGCTACTCAGTCACAGTATTGAAAGGGATATCAAAATACCAGTTTAGAACAAAATCAGACCTGTCCAGATAAAAGATTTAAAAGAATAGCCTGAAACATCTGGAGATGAAAGCTCAAGATCCTGCTCAGCAAGAAGAGTAGTTTATTACTACAAAACACTCGAAATTAATAAAGATGAGAACTTGAACCAGAATTCCCATTTCCCCAGTTAGCATCCCCAGCGGTTAAGAACTGTTCAAATCTGCTTCTGTTACTTTCTGTTGAAATGGCACAATTGGCAGTATATGTGGAACAATCATTTTGTCAAGGCTTATGTTCCTATTTCACTCTTTAATAGGTAAATTTTACCTAACTAATACAGGAAAAGGCAAAATAATTTAACAGTGAAATAGATTTCTCAAGCCTATAAGCTTGAACTTTAAGGACCCAGGGTGTTATTAGCCTACCACTGGAAGTGAATTCTGGAACTGTGTATTACTTAAACTAATTTTCACTTCCCAGGTGCTAACATAGCACTTCAGAAGTCTTGCTGTATCAAGCAAATACTGTTAAACTGCAAACTGAGTTTATTATGAATCTGAGTGAAATCAACAAAATACTTTGTTTCAGAATCTCTCTAAAAAAAACCCACTGTTTTTAATATCATCATCATATGGAAATAAATTACAGGTTGAAGTTTTCAGGCTTTAACCCAAAAGAAACAGTAAATATGTTGGTACTGTTTTTAGTGCATTGCCCAGTTGTTTTAGGGAGTAGGCTTTGCTCAAGTAAAGGGTGTTAGCTTCCCTGAGCCATTCATAGATACGTCAGAGAGCTTTGCTAGAGTGTTTAAATGTATAAAATGTCTCATTTTTCCACTTTGTTTCTGCCTCTGGTCCCTTATTTTCCACTTCAGTTTATTTACAGGGTTTTTTTCCTGTGGAGCAGCTATTCTTTTTCCAGCCAAAAGTGTAACACTTCAACATTTTACTGGGTTCTTTTGGTATACAATTAGTTTAATTACTTCTGATCTCTGTTAATTCATTTCTTACGGATTTTTCTTTTTTAGGGTAAACAAGGAAAACATGTCCTGTATGGCTGCAGTGAACTTTTTAATGCTACACAGTTTATAAAACAGGTAGGTAATTTGAAAACCTCTGCGATATTTATTACTTATTTAATTATGTGTTGACTTATGTAACTCTATATCTCTCCGTGGATTTTACAAAAAAACCAAACTAATTAGTGAAGGAATAATATGTGTTCTTAACCATTTTTGTTTGCTTGAAGTGGGGGTTTGAAGCCATTATTCTTAATTAGCTTTTGAAGACCTTTATTGTCAGTGTGAGTTCACAGGTAATGCAGGTGAACAAGTTCATAATTGCCTTCAAATAAATCCTACTGAGAAATATTGAGTTAGTTCTTGATAATTTATCACAAACAGCGTGTCTTTCCAGGCTATTCTTGCAATTTTTTCAAGTTAGAAGATCTGTAAACCTTTGTCTTGGTTTGTAAATATATATAAATTCTGGCCTAGTGTCAGCTTGCTGTTCATACCTATACTAAAATCTGTATTTTGGTGCTGTTAAAAATATCATCATCACCATTACTTCTTTATGCCTCATTCCAATACAAATACAAAACAAAAATTATTCATGGCGGTCAGCAAATAGCAGCCCTTCAGTAGCTACCACCACCTATGGTTTTATGTCCTACTAAGATTACAAAAGGTTGTTATTCAAAGCTACATTTTAAAGGAATAAATTTTTGTTGCACTTGAAGCAAACAAATGGTACTTAACACCTTTTAACTCCTCATTCAGCTTAATTAATATTTTTGTTGTCTTACTGTGTACACTCTACCTTTACCTCTGAGATTTATTCAAATCTAAAGATTTGAATCTCAGATCCTCTCCTCTGAGGGTATGCATTAAATATTCTATTACCAGCACACTTATGGTTGTCAGAGACAAACAAAGCTTATAGAACAGAAATATTTACTGTATGAACTGGATATTAGTTTGACTGAAAGAATAAGATTAAAAGCCTAATGATTTTCTGTCTCTTCATGTTTAGCTGTCCCAGCTTGGCCAGAAATAAGACTGAAACACCTGGATGGCAATGTGACAACAGAGACTTGTTAAAACATTCAGATATCTTCATATCTTTAAGTTTGTCATTATATTAAAACTTAAACCAGTTTCATTAATATGATAACTTTTAAAAAAATTTGTAATTAATACGGTGTATATCGAGATTTCAGAAATAAACCTTAAAACCTGCTATATTTTTGGTGAGGATCAGTTTCACATTATCACATTTTAAATGCCATATTAGCTATGGTATATGACAGAGATGGCTGAAAAGCATAGCATTATCAAGTTCTTCTGTGTAAGTTTCTGATACAGTAAATGGGGCAATAGCTTCAAGAAAAGATCAAGCCTGTCATTAGAAGATATGTTCTTCTTAAAAGCCAGAATATCTTTATTTAACAAAATTGTGAAGGACAGAACTACCTTTTAGAGCCGCAAAGAGCCTTAGTGCACGAGAACTGCTTCTTCTAGTTCTTACCCTTTTATTTTACCAAAGTCATTATACTTAGATTTGTGCAGTCTTTGCTTGTTGGTCGAATGATGTACTTGAAGATACCTTCAGTACAAGCTTCTGGTACAGTAATTTAGCTTTTCTCTTAAGGTTAAGAGAAATTGATTGCCTACACAGTCACAGTTTCAAACTGTAACACTGAAATCTTTAATAATTTTCTTCTGCCGTCTTTATTGTGACTGTTTTGACTGTTATGTTTGGGAAGAACCCAGGTCATACTCACAAAACAGCTCTTCACTGTCTTATAAGCACATATTTAAAACACAGATTTTAAAAATTCTATTAGAGAGGGGCAGTATAGTAGTTTAAGGAATAATTAAGTGTTGCCAGTAGTGATAGCTCTACAGAGTGCATACAGGAACTGAGAGAAGGCAACAAAATTTTTTTTTAATAGATGTAGGTCTCTGCCTCTAGAAATGTCCTCTCTGGAAACAGCACTGCTACAGGTGAAGCAATAATATGCCTTCAAAACAAGGCCTAGCACACCCAAAAAGGAAAAAGAAAATACTTCTTGTGGGTTTATTAACAAACTGTGAAATCATAAGAATTACTGGCATACTGTAAGTTTTTCAGCAGTGTTTTTGCACTGTTCTTCAATGTTGAATGTTAGTTTTGCACTAAACACAATACTTTTTCCCCAGCTAGACTGTTTTTCAGAACATTTATACAAGAAATGCAGTTGATCTGTTCCTTACACAAGAAAAATATGCATAAGTAGACCATGTTGTCAAAAAGTAATGTTATTTAATTATCTCAGCTGAGTATTGTAAGCTATTCCACACTACTACTATAAACTTCTAACTTTGCCAAGTCAATAAATATATTTATTACAGCGTTTGTTGTAATTGTTGCATGTGGGCACTCTCCCAGATTTCAGTGAGCAAGGACTCACTGTCAAATGCAGTTTGTTATTCTAATTCCATATATATATATACTGTATTTGTTAGTAAAAGCAAGGTCCAAGTGTGTTTGGAAAAGAAAATTACATTTAAGGTGTTTATTGCTTCCTGTGGGAGTTCATTTCAGGCTCTTGAAATAATCCCTCCTCAACTGTGCTTCCTGTGAAGAGAGTTTTAACCTTGCAGCTGATAACCAGCTTACAGAAAATCTGCCTATTGCTTTTTGTCCAGATCTTGGCACCGTTCACTTAAACCGGGAGCACTCCTAAATCACAGGTTACAGGATTTGTTCTTTCAGTAAACTCTCTAAGGACACCAGAAATTACTGTGGTGGCTACATTCAAAAATCTCAATTTGCAGTCTTTGCACAGCCTCTGGAGAAAGGTTTCATTTTTGCCCAGCTTTATATCTGAGTTTTCTGGTCTACGCTGGTCAATTTGGGTTTGGGTTTTTTAGAAAAAAATTAATAAAATTGACATACTTCAAATATTCTTCTCCTTCTGCTCCAAGCTAGTTTTCTGGTTTTGTTGTAGTAGTAGTTCTAAAGCTCTTTGCTGCCAGTAAGGTATGGATTTACCACTGTCTCTGTAGCAGTGTACACACATCATGCTTCGTCTCTGCTGGCACAGTGTGAATTATGATGTGCTGGTGTTTGTTACATGGCCCTTTCCCCCCAAGTACCTCTCGTGGATGTAGGAATGTGGAAGGTTGTACAAGAAGTCACTATGGTTAATCTAGAGGCAAACAATGTTAAAAGTAAGCTGTTTCTTTAGTAAGTTTGTGCAGTTTATGAGCAGTCACTGTGCCCTCTGCATTCTCAAAGGCTTTGTGCTTAAAGAAGAGGTTATGTCTGGCTCAGTGGGTCTTTTAAGTAAAATAGTACCAGCAGCATTCATGTTGCTAATAAATATTTTAGGCAGCTGCATGGAGGACCAGGGAGGTTTGGAACTTTTCTAGCCCCTTCTCTGTTACTAAACCTCTGAGAGGGCCAGCTGGCAGGGCAGTGCCAACAGCAGCTCCATCTTCCAGGTCTCAGGACTGGCAGTCCTTCATGGGGATCTACCTTCCCATTTAGGTAAGTGAAAACAGCACAAGGCTGAGTGTTGAGTGCTGTACCTGTTCTCAGGAAGAAAATTAGCAGTCTAGTCTTCAGCTGTAGAAAATTGGCACATCCATCTTTCAGAAAGTATAGGAAAATCTTAAAAAGGGTTGCATGTACTTGTCACTTAAGAATTAATTCACATTTTGAAATTATAACCCTTTGCTTGCTTTCTTGCTTTAATCTGAAGGTTTTAGAATATTTAAATGGATATTTTGTGATTTAATGATGAATTTAGTGCCTCTATTTTTCGGAATTAGACACTTCCAAAAAAGAAAAAGTAACAACAAAGAAATGAAACTATCAGAATGAGTTAAAGAAACCTCTGTAAACTAACACCGGGTTTAAATGCCCTTACTTGTATAATGCTATCAGATACAAATCTTTCTTATGTTAGGAGTAAATTTTGCTAAGATTGATGGTGTTTACATCCATCTGAATGGAATGTAAAATAGCAGCTTTTTCCCAAAACATCAGTTCTGCAGAGAATAGGAATGCTGCTGTCAGTCACAGCTGCAGAGCCAACACTGCTGTGCATACAGAGCTCCACAACTAGAGCTGAAGAAAGTGCAGAACTTTTAACTTAAATGATATACCACAAAATGGATTTGCTTAGTGGTTAGTCCAGTGTGTTGGCTGGAGCAACCCTAGGAGGTTTAAGAGGTAAATGGTTTATAAATAGGTACAGAGGAATTTACTTCAAAACTGTAACAACTGTGTTCTTCAGATCTGAAATAAAAGATGTTGGGCTGGAACAACCTCCTATCCCTTGTTTACTGACAGTGGAGAGGCCACTGCTCTCTTTGTTTGGATGGTTTGTTGTGACTCTTTGCTGACAGATGGCTCTGGATCAGAGAAAGTCAAGCCTGGCCAATGTTCTAGTGGTACAGAAAAGTTAGCCACAGTGTCGATGATTTCTGTGTAACTTCAGAGATCAGAGATGTTAATAATTTTCTCACTGTGAATCAGTACATAATTTAACCCACTTCTGTTTTATTTGGAATTGGTTTCGTAATCCTATTCTGTGCAGCAATCTCAGTTGTTTTCAGCAGCATTCAGATATATTCTGCTTCTTAAATTTGGTCACATGTCACTGCAACACACATGCCCTCCTTCAACGACATACAAAAATCTGCATAGTTAATCTACCGATGCATCATAATTTTCTTTCTACAATTATAAACCCTTGGGTAGTTCAGTTGCCACAAGAATTTTAAATTCTAGACTTCATAGCTTTCTCTTTACCTGCCAGTGTCTTTCATCTTCTGTAAACCAAACAGAACTAAATTTTACCTTTTTAAAAGGCTATATTAACTTATTCCAGTGTCCTTCTCATGATTGCTTAGGTTGACTTTCTTGATTTGGTAATGGAGTAGTGATCTTTATCCTGTGAAAGCAGACTCATGCCCAAAAGTCTCAGAACTATCAGTCCCAAATCCTACTTCAGTCTCCCCATCTCATGTGCATGCGCTCCTCTTCCTGGCAATGTAAGAGAGGTAGATCGTGTGTGTAATGCTTTTACAGAAAATTGCTCTTTAGCACCTCAGCACGGACATGCAATGTAACTATCATTTACTGCTCCAAATTCTTACGTGTATTAGGCATGTATCATGAAAATAAATGAGTGAAAACCAGTTGGATGAAAATGAAGTCCCAGAGAGGTGTGTAGCTTCCCTTAACAATTGGTGTGGATTCTTCCTGTATTTGCTTGGAGGTTTTGTTTTGGTTTTACTAACACTAATGACCTGCTATGAGTACAATTCTCCATAGTGTTTCCTGCACCTAACACCATTCACTTGCCTTTTTCTCCCTCTCCCAAATAATTTGTAATATCGTCTCTCTACATACAGACCTTCAAAGATTTTTAAATCATACTGTCTATACAGTTTTAACACATATAAGGATAATTTCTACTTCATTTTGGAAACTAAAATTACACAGGTCAGCTCAATAATTTTTTTTCTTCACTGAGCTGTTACATTTACTCCCTGCAATGAACTAGGACCATTTGTACATTCAGCAACAGTGGCAAAGCTTTCTGGGTTCTTACTGCATCTCTAAAACAGGAGAATAATTGTAACACCTTGTATAAGTTGCCAAATGGCATCGGGAGCTCTGTTCTGAAATGGCTTATTACATTCACTCTGATATAGGCCTCTCAAAAGACTTTTTAAACCATAAATCAACTCACAGTTTTTATGTTTCAAGTGCAAATAAGTATGCACAGTTTTTCCAGACCACAAGAGTACATCATATGAAATAGTTTGAGTAAGGAAACATTTTCTTCCATCTATGAATCCCACATGATGGGTGTCTTCCTACTTGGTTTGTTCATTCTTTCATGCAGTGGGGTTCTCTGTTTTGTGTCCATAACAGAGACTATCAGATCAGATCACAAAACCATATGAGGAAGAGATACCAGCCGAGGATGATGGATTATGACACAGACAATCACACAATTGTTTTGCGTAGAGCTTGTGTAATAGCAAAGATAATTGCCAGTTTTGCTAGCACTGAAATAAACCCTCTTTCTATATGTGAATGAAGTGAATGAAACACGGCTGGTGCAATATTTCCTTCAGATTCTCTTACCAGTATGTTCCAGTCCTCTAGAAGGATCTCTTTGGTTCATTTTTCTGGGATTGTTGACAACTAAACTAAGCTCCAGCCAGGATGTGAATTCACCCTTGAAGTGGAACATCAGACCATTTTTCATAGATAACTGATCAGCCATGGATCTCACTCAGATATAGTTTGAACTAGTAACTCACAGGGAAAGATACCTACTCTTAAAATCATAGTCTGTCCAGCTGCAGTACTGAGGATATTATTTTCTTCCCAGTGAAAAAAGCTTTGGCTACCCCACTTCCCTCACCTTAACCATGCTATTTAAAGCAAACAATGTGAAGATAAACACTACTCCACAGGGAAGGTAACTATATAAATCTACATTCTGTGTTTTTTATATCTCTGTCAGGCTGGAAGTCGCCTTTAGCATATGAGGGATAAGTCTTAGTTTAAAGGACAAGAGGGAAGGGGGGGGGAGGGGGGGGGTGGGGAGAGATAAATAAATAAAACCTGGAAATCCCTAGGAGTAAGAGTCAAGACAAACACTTGCTTTGTAGACCTTCACATTATGCTGCAGGACTGTTCTGAAACTCTTACCGGGAAATTGTTCAAGTCTTCACTGTCCAGATCACCAGCTTTCTGATGTTTCTGTAGACTCTGTTTCTCCCCAGGGGAGCAATCTCCTAACCCCACCTTGCATGGGCAAGGAACAGCAGTGTTGTTCCAGTACAGCACTCAGGGAGCAGTGTGGGGGCCACACTTACTCCTCACTGGAAAATTTGAATGTGTGCAGACTCGGAGCCCAATATGAAAACAGGAGAATCTAAAAGAGGTCACCCTTAACTTTTAATTAATTTTTAATTAGGTTTTTTTAATTATAAGATCTGTCATTTATTAGTTAGAATTCATTTTCTGTCTTATCTCTCCCTCTCAGTCCGTTGCAATATGATCAAAAGCACAGTCCCTATACTTTAGGACAGGATCCAGCTTAGTCAAACAGTCAGTGAAAACCTGATGAAAACTGATGTTTTATAATCATGGCAGTCAAACCATGAACAAACAATGTAAAGATAAACACTCCTCACTGAATAATTTGAAAGTGTGCTGGCTCAGGGCCCAACACGAAAACAGGTGAACCTAAAGAGGTCACCCTTAATTTTTAATTAGTTCTTTTTTAATTATAAGATCTGTCATTTATTAGTTAGAATTCATTTTCTTTTTCTTATCTCTCCCTCTCAGTCCACTGCAATATCACTGGTTAAAAGCACTGTCCCTATACTTTAGGATAACATCCAGTTTACTCAAACAGTAAAAACCTGACGAACACTGATGTCATTTTGTAATTGTAATAGTCAGATCGTGAGCAGCAAATCTGTGATGTTTTCCAAATTCTTTTTCCTCATTTAGGTGTCATTAGTAATTCATTCTGTTGTTTTGGCCTGGCCTCTTTATGGGCTTCAAGTGCCAAACTCACCTGTATCCCAGCCAGGATCCAATGTCCCAGCACAGACAAGGATTTAGTCCCAAAATGCTTGTATTGATACCTGAAAGGAAACAGCTAGTTCCCTTCCCAAACCCACAGAAATATTTGTACAGCTAAAGTTTCTGAAGCAAAAACACATCACATTTAGAAGAATCCTTTGGCACAAGATGGCATTGCTTTCTGTTAGCTATTTCTAACAAACACTCATTTTGGGAAAAAAAACAGTACTAAGAAAATAAATGCAACTCTGGCTTAGACACAGAAAGGATGAGATCTGGACTGCATTCTTTGGAAATTTTCACAGTTAGAAATCAAGGGCAAATGTCTCTATCATTTAGTTAATATGTCACATTTTGATGCTGTTCATATATGTATATATATTTATTTTTTCCACCATGACAATAGAAAAGTTGAGTGTCCTCAAAGGGTATTCACTGAAAGACAATTTTACTCTAGTCTCCTCCTTCCTTTTATTTAAAATTATTGCGTTATAAGGATTCCATTTGTTCCAGTGATTTTAGCAGTTCCCTGAAATTTACCCCTTCTATATACAGAATTCCAATTTTTCTGACCATGCCTAGTGCTCCTAAATGTAAGAAGATTTCCACTTTTGCAGCTGCACCCTGAAGAAGTTTGTAAGTAAGTGGCCACTGTGCCCAAGCTGAAATTCTCAAACAGGTTTAGTGTTTATGGGTTTGGGTTTTTTCCCTCCTCACAGTGGATATAAAACTGGAGAGGGATGGCAGGACTGATTGCAACTTGCAGATGCTGCTTGCTTACCAGGGTTAAGACTGGGCACACACTGGCATTCTTCACTAGAAGGATCAGCTACCAAGGAACTAGTGAATAAATTCACATATTTAGGCACAGTATCAAATATCAGGAAAATATGAATGCTGCCTATACATAGAGTATTTGCAGATTTCTTGTCAGCTGAAGCTATAATTACAAAGAAAACACAGTTCAAGTGACTACAGGTGCCTCTGAGATCTTGCATGTTGCTTGGTGCCACAGCTACAGTTCCACTGCATGAAACTTTGTGGGTATACAAAAAAGTGGAGATGAAAAACATTAGGTTGGTCCTGCTGTTGTTGTATTGGAAAGCCTAGATTGAAAAGGCAAATCAGATCTGCAATATATATTTCCACGCACAAATTTCATTATTTAACACAAAACATGGGTTTATGAATCTTAACATTTTCCCTAGCACAGTTATAATTAGATGAATGTGTTGCCTTTCTTATGCAAGTCTTTTATTGCATTAGGTGTTTGAAAGATACACACATGTAAATTTAAGAAGTCAGTAGTCAGTTGTTTTGAAGTCGGAAAAGAGTTGACACGATGATGTGAATTAAAATAAAATTGTTACTATTCAGATTACATCAAGTTATTTTGCCTGCTATTTACTTTAAACCTGACTGGTAGGTGGGTATTATGAGCCATACTTAAAATGGAACGCAATTAACTTGAAATAGATTTTTTTTATTATTATTTTAATAAAAGTGTTTTTCATAACTCAGTGTTCCTTTTTCCTTTTCCCACTGTGATCAAAATGTAACCGTCTGAAAGTTCATCTGGCAGCGGAAATGTTATTTCCAGTTTGCCTACAGATACAGTCATTTCTCAGGGGCTGGCTCATAGCAGACGCTTTTGTAGATAGTCTTTAAACTTTGCCATTTCAGAGGCAAACACTCTTGATCAAAGAATGAATAAAAAGGAAGGCCTCAGGAGATTCCTTCTCAGCTGACTACCTCCAAAGGGTCTCCTCGGGTTACAAGCTCTCTGAATCTCAAACCTACCTTTAGTTTCTGTTTTTATCTCCTAAATTTCTAGATCTGTAGACGTAAAAGCAACTGAAAATATTCCTTGTAGAATAGGCATACTTCATCTTGTTTCACACACTACTTTTAATGAGAGAGGGAAGGCAAATTGTGGATTCAAGCCAATGCCAGTTGATCTGGTCATCTGCTCCACAGGAGAGTGTTGTTGCTCCATGGACCAAAAAAGGTTATGTTTGCAGGAAGAATTCATGGTGCTTGTTTTGCAGGGTGGTGAATGCAGAACAGAACCTAGAGAGCAGTAGACCCTTAGCATGACGGTACAAAGACCAAAGGGAAAATGCACCACAGCCACAACTGTGAACACTGCAAGTTTCCAGCCAGTGAGGCAAGAGCATTGGTACAACTCAAGAAATGGGAAGGACGAACCCATAGGCACAGTGGGAACGAAACAGCCAAGAGGGGTAAAAGAGCCACCATTTGAGTTAGAACAGCTCCTAACTGGAGTCCCTAAAAGAAAAGATGTAAAAGAAAGTACAGGCACGCACACATACAGAATTACCCTTGTAGAAGGAAAGTTTTTCCTACTGCAAGAAAAAAGGGCCCTGTTCTACTGAAATGAAATACTGGCTACTTAACAGGACCTAGCAAAAAAAGAAAAAAGCATCTGAGAACAATGTATCTATTATGGCCTTGTTTTCCAGCAGATGTTTTGAGGTGACACAGAACAGTTTAGTAGCTGGGTGTTCTGTTTTAAAGACCATGCTGTGAGTCGTTCCGGAACAGAGCTATTTTGGCTATACAGGGATTTTAAATTACCATTTTTTAAAGTGTTCTTAAACTGGTAAGCTATGTGTAGCTAAAGACTTCTGTTTGAGGAATAACAGTGGGAGGCCAAGAAAGCTACCTCCAAAAGGAAAATGCACAAAAAAAGTACTAATCTTACCTGTTTTTCATACATTGCTCTACAGCCTTGGTAAAATACTGTATTTCACTTGAGTTCAAAACTAACATTTCTAGCACATAGACAAAGAGCTTTTGCTTCACAAAAATGTTTTTTCAACAATCAGGTGTCTGAATGCCCTTCCAAAAGAATGAGCACATGAAGTGAATAATGCTATAAACCATGTTTGACCTTCAACAGCTCTCATTTTGAAACGGGCCTTTGCTAAAGCAGTGACACTATTCATAATGTAAAAAATTAAGGAAAGTTGCTCAGCATGAACTTACCCTTCTAGAAATTTGAATAAATGAACTGCTATTTAAATAGTAAGAAATTAGAGATTTTCCCCAATCTCATTATTTCTTCCTATGTGACCAGAGGCCCGGGAGTGGGCACAGGGCCCCTCTGCACGTCCCTCCACAGTGCTCATGCTGTAGGCAGTCAGTGACCAAATTGCACCCACAGCTTATGCAGATTTGTGGGCAGCAAAGCACATTCTTTTACTCCTCAGAGCCCACCATAACTGTATTGCTGCCAAACCTCTGTGCTTGATTGGTAACTTTCACATAAATATGACTGAACTATTGCCAGAGCGTCTGAACTATCGCCCATCACTGCCTGAAAAACCCTTGCCCAAAATACCCTGTCCTAACACTGCTCCACCATCAGTGCTTTTACAGCATGAAATTAACATAACTTCAAATCTCTCTCTGGCACCAGCAGCAATAAAAGATTCAAATACATATACTATAATTTAAAATGCAGATATGTGTTTATGAAAAAAAATTGATTGTGACCAGCAATATTTATTGCTGTACTATTTCTGTCTACAGCAAACACTTGGAAAAGAGCACTGTCATTCAGAGATTGAGCACACAAAGCTGTGTCATGTTCAAACAGTGCCCTTGTGAAAAGACAACTATCCAGGAGCTGTAGAACTACCTCTGAAGACACTCAGTTTATCTGAAGTCCTGAGTTAATGCCAGGAGCTTTTGAATGCATCATGCTTCTAGTAAAAAGTCCAAACATTTGAAAAAATCAGCTGAGCTAAATCTGTTTAAAATCCCACGAGTTACAACCACAACGAAAGTCACAGGAGAAAGACAGTTTTCTATAGTTCCTGTCTGAGGGGTGCAGCAGTCCTGACACAAACAGGACATTGTCCAGCTGCACATCCCTGTGCCATGCCCATGCTCCTGAGGAAACTCCACTTCCAGCAGCCTCTTAGGTGCGTGCACTGCAGAAAGCTGATGTGCAGGAAAGCCACTGTGTTCTGCCATTCCATCAGCCAGAAACTACACAAGTGCATTAATTGCTCCACTTATTAAATCATTTGATGGTCAGTTTAATTATTTCCATCAGGAAAGAAGAAACTACAGACATCACCACTACCAAACAAAACCCCAAACTATGAGTATCTTTGCAAAGAGTTCACTAAGAAAATTTTAACAAGCTTAAATGCTTACTACTAATAAAGAGCACTTAAAACTGTTTTCAGACAGGTCTGTTGCATCTTTGTGTTCACTGTCAACAGGTATCATGTACACTAAAGACTTGTGAGGTGAGGTCAAAGTTACACATTTTCAAATTACTTTGATTTTACTAAAACATGGTATCACCTATTGCTGACTTGCTTTTTTTCTCCAGACTCTACCTAAAGTCCTCTTTTCTGCTCTAATGTCTTTTATCTGCTCACTTGCCAGACATTTTTCACACACAGATTTTCATTCTCACTTACTTGTGAAAATGAATGCCACTTGGTATTCACTAAAATGCTACAGGACATAGTTAAAAGCCAAAGGATTAAAATCCATTTAAACCAACTTGATAGAAAAGCAAGAACCTGAAGGGGCAGGAAACAGTTCTCTACTGATCTGATGGTAAATGTTTTTCCCTGGAAAGTACTACAGATTTCAGGGTAGAAAATCCTCCCCAACCCTTACCCCCTTTTAAATCACCATCCATGGACAGGAATATTTCAATTTCTACTTGTATCTTAAACAATTCAGTCACATGAAATAAGAATCATTAGACATTACAATCTTAAAATTGTCACCTTCTGCCTTCAAATCCCTCTCTCAGGCAAGCAGGGGTAACGATGCATTTTGCTGCACCTCTTCCTTGCAAAGCCAGTGATAGAGATACCCACCTGTCATCAGGCAAAGAGGTTAATCCATGCCAGACCAACCGAATTTGTTTCAATGAAATTTGCTCTAAACTTAAAGCATGAATGGTTTGAGACCATTGAAGTTTGAAGAGTGTTAGATGCCAGCAGGGTAAGAATTTTTTTACTTTCTGAAGCCTGAAAATCAGTAATGTAATGAGGCTGCAAAGAGGGAAAGGAGAACGGAACACTTTGAAGGTTTTTCCTTCTCAAACCATTTAAATATCTAAAAGGCCAAGTGATTCCCTTTGAAGTTACACTTTAAAACCTTAAATATAAGAAAGTAGGCAAAGGTAAAATTCTGGTGGTGAAAACTTTCATTTTGTGCTGACCCTTGAGTAATCCTGCCTTTTATTAAAAGTAAAGGTAATATTCACAAATTCTAAATCAGAAGGTAAAAGGTTCACAGTTAAGACTAAAAACTAATAATTAAAACCAACACACAGAAACAAAATCATTTGACATTTCTACAGAATTTTCAGAATTTCTAAACAGTGCCACAAAACTGAGTCAGATTGCTGTACTACCCGTGCCTTTGTTGGGAGCCTTTTAGAGCCTTTTACGTATGTGGAAACTGTTCTAACAACACAGTAATTTTAACCACAACTGCTTAACCATTATCAGTGAGAAGAGAGTCTACTCAACACTAATATTAGTTGCCAAAGCTAACAGATTAAGCCAATGTACTCATCTGGAAGTTCTATCTTGAGCTATTTTGGAGATACAATGAGCCCAAAAAGTTCAGAAAGTGCTCAAGCAGTGAGTTCATCTTATTTTCTGAGGCAGGAAAATTTCCCTAATGTCTTTTCTAATTTGTCTGAGTCTTCATAAAATAAAATAAGATGAAATAAAATTAAATAACATAAATGAAACCTCAGTGAAAGATTACAAATGTACCAGATTAATTATTTTGGTCATGCAGAGTGAATTCACATGAAAAGTGAAAAGCCATTTTTAAACATGGAAGTAAGGTCAGTCTCTCAAAAGTAAATGTGGAAGAAAAACAAAAGCAAATTTATTTATAAGTATAAAACGCTTTCTGCAGAAATTTTTATACCTACCTCCTACTCCAAACCACAGGAGAGAGAAAATTCATTTCCTAGCAGATAAGCCGGTAGAAATATTACAAGAATCAGGTACTCTCTCCCTCTTTAGCCAAGACCTTGAGTTTACAGAAAATTCAGGCTGGAAAAAAGGGAGAAATGAAAGGCCCTCAAATTCCAGGTGAGCAAATTGATTGCTTCCTCTTCCAGAGGCCTATGGCCTTTGGCATTTTTGGCCATCCCTGTGACAAGGAAGATGAAGCCCAAAGTATAGCATAAATAATCCAGAGGTGACAAAAAAGTAAAGGTAAAAAATTCAGTGAGCAGAATAAATCTGGGAAGAAATTGATACGGAGAACAAACTATCTGGTCACTAAGGAACAAATTTAATTGTTTAATTAATGGCCATCATGAAAGATCCTCTCCGTAACACCTGACAAGGAGGTGTTAAAACTAACTCAGGCTTAAAATGAAGCAAAAGTTGTTAAAGGACTAAGTTTGGGGGAAAAAACTTGTTACTAGATGTTGTACAAACCAGATAGCATTCCTAAATTTCATTTGAAAATGCTGAGGAGATATTTATCACAGTAAAGGAAGGAATTTTGCTCAGAGCTTGCTGGAGGACGAGTTATTGTTGAGATTGTCAGGTGAGAAGTATTCTTCACAGCTTGCTTCAATAGGATCAAGTTTATTAGTAATTTAATGACAATAATAATCTTGGATAAATGTAATTTTAAAAAATCAAGGTCACTGAGAAATGAGACAAATACCAAATAAATAAACAGTTCAGGGAAATAAGAATTGAGGCCTACCTACGTTTTTCCTGAAACATGATGGGTTTAAAACATCCAATTCTTTTCTGGCTGCTTAAGATTTTGGAGTTATCCACACCCTAAAACTGCTCTGTTTTCTATTACAGCTTAGTGAGCATAGCAATGACAGTAAATTTTTTATAACACTCACACTGAACATTGCAGCCACACTCAGTGAAGCTATTTACCATTATGAGATATTTGAAGGCAGAATATGAAAAGAATAATTTTATTTACACAAATTTATATTCTTTAATCCTATATTTCTTTTATGAGCTAGTTATGAGGTTGATAACATATTGGGAAGGATACAAAAAGAAAAGGGAATTTACATGACAACATTTTCAGTGTTATCAAAGGGATGTATTGGATTTTGTATATACATATTTAGATATATGTGTAAGTACACAGGAAAATCTAATGTTTCCACACTGTTTCTGTTCCAGATAAACCCTATTGCTGATATTCCTCAATACACCCTGCAAAACTCTGTCCTTTTCTCTCTAGTTTGTTTGTAGCTATTCTTCTGCCTGATTTAACACCAAAACTATGAAAGTTGTGCATTTTAAGGTACTACAAAGGATTTACCCTTTGCCACATTCTACGCAGATTCCCTAGTCTCCCTCTTTTACAGCTGACAGCTGCCAGATGGCAACAAGGACTTAGACCCTGCAAATCAAGCTCTCTGGGACAAAAAGCCAGAGCTGAGCTGATCTGTGCAGGGCAAGGATATCTGCCTTCAGTGTCTAGGGTTAAGGGTAGACTAATGACCCTGCACTCCAGACCATCGAACACTTGGAGCCCATTGCTCTATAGGGTGCCAACAGCTCTGAGTGATGTTCCCATGTCATTCACACCACAGGAAGAGCTGCAACAGCTTCAGGATGCAGCAAATGCAAAGGAGAGTCTGGAAAACACTGAGGTTTAATCCCTTCTGCCTTGCTGCTGTGCCAAAGAAGAGGCAGGAAAGCCAGTGCTAAACAAGTCTTTGTTGTTAAAACAAGGAGTTGTGGGATGGCGGAGTGCTTCCATCAGCACTGAAAGGCTTTCCAGGAAGAGTATAAGCTAATCCAAATCACTTACCTCAGAAACTGGCACACTCTTCAGAGCACGTACCCAAACCCAGCAGACTTCAGGGCTATGTCCCCAGTAACTAGAGTAGATATGGTGACAGAGTACTCTAGAGACCTCTCCAGAAGACAATTCCCAGAACCAAAGACCTGAAAGGACTTTGGCTTGGATTTAGCCCTCTAAAAACAGTAATTTTCATTTTTTCCTCTCCCTCGGTCCCACTGGTCTTAGATTCATATTATATTCTTATCTTTTTTTACTCAAAGAGAATAATCAACTATATTAAATATTTTACTTAGCTACTTTGATGAAGGATGTAATTGCAGTAAAATTCAACATATAACTAACAATGGCATAGTACATGCCAGACTGATCTCATGAAAAAAATCAAACAAACATGCCTTTGATTGACTTGCACAAATAAATGAATCCTGCTAAAATATGGTCTTTGTAATGTCTCAATATAACCACTTTCAAATAAAAAGGTCTTTGGAAGTGTGAGGCTCAATGACATTTTGGCTGACAGCGTGAAATCTGGTGACAAAGTTGAAGATGATACGAGCTGAAAAGCATTTCACAGGTAAAGCTGATTTGCTACAGCTGGATCATGTATTTGCCACATGATGCAGATCTCATTTTTCTACTTAGTAAAGACTTATTCTTGCATGTCTACTTATGTCTTTCTTAAATCAATCCAGGCAAACTCTAGTATTCCAGCTCTGCCAATACCTGACTAGGTCCCAGCAGAGCTCTCATTCAGGGGGATATCAGCAGAGGTACATTACAGTTGGTGGAGCAGTCATCCCCAGAGAAGTGAGAAATGTGGTTTTCATGGATTTATAGCAGGGCTTTTACAAGGATCTGAAGAGTGTTCTCCCACTAGAAAGTATATCATGCACTGGTCATGTTTTCTTGTCCAAGATTGCCCGTCTAAGCCACATAGAAAATGCCTTTACCTTACAGTACGTTCCCTTTATCAACACTCACTACTTTCAACAGTGTACAGGTGGTTAAAAAAGAACCCCACCAGCATGTTTACTACTGCTTATTCTTCCCTAACACTACCATTGCACTTTTAAATATGCTGGTGAAATTCTCCATTTAGTTTACCAGCCTGGGAAATGTACTAAAAAGTAGTTGAAGATTACGTAGTAGATAAATGTTCCAAAACTGGTACAGTTCTAAAAAAATCCTTTTAATCCTTTAATCTTCAAAATAACCCAAGAATGTTTCTTGGATCCTTCTTCAGCTTCTCATAAAAACCCAACAAAAAAACCCTGCCCAATTACATCCTGTCCTTATTTACAACCACCCATTTCTTCGCAGTGTTTTTTATTCCTGTCTTCCCAGGTATCACAGCCCAAGACTTTTGCCTCACACAGAAGACCATAGTCAATAATTCCATCTACCACTTAGCTGACGTGCTAAATTGTCACTAGAAACAAAGCTTTATATAAGATGGCATTTCCCAGAAAACTGCATTATCGTTTTGATAACTGAAACCAGCAAAATAAGTGACTGAAACAGGGTTAAGCTTTGATCTCATAATTTTTCCCACTGCTTTCTTCTTCCAGTCCTCCTTATCCTGCCATGTTACTTCTTCTTATCCCTTTTTCTAAAATACATAAATGTATTTTTATTAAACATCTGATTTCTAGCTTCCATGGACTGAAGCATTTTGAAGGAATCAGATCAGCTAGGGAAATTTTTAAGCACCAAAGAACCCAAAAACACAGATAAACAGTTCTGTCACAGTCATGAATGTCAGTTTTCCAACTTGTAATATCTTTTTTTAACCAAGCTTATGGATGTTGCAAAACTACCATTTGGGAAGGGAGGGAAGTATTTTTTTCTACAATTTCTACCAAAATTAGCTGCCAATTTCTCTAGGAACGTTACATAATTAAAACAGAAATGGCTTGAAGGAATAACACAGCTTTTCACTCGGTGGCTCAACAGAGGAAAAGGAAACAAATCCCAAGTATCACTTACATTTATTTATTCTAGGTATACTGTTTCACTGAAATACAGCAAAACATACAACAAGTTCTCCTACTTGACTACATGTTTTACACCTTCTGCCTGCATAAAAGTGCATTTGAAATGACTAAATGTCAACAGATGTAGTGCAATATGATATAACACAAGTAAAACAGACACTGACTTACTGCGGAGTGTTTATATTCAAGTCTTCAGGATGCTCTTAGATACAGCAATTGTTTCAACAGAGATTTAGCAGGAAAAAAAAGTCATTTGAGACACAAAGCTTAAGTGTAGAGACTTTCACTTGCCTGTAAAGGAAAAGGAACTAATAAGCCAAACTACAGCAGGGGTTATGTAACAAACTAGCAGACAAACAAGATCCTCAGCTGAAATAAATTGTTTCCTTTATGTCAGCCTATACCAGCTGTGTGCCCTGAAATCAAGTGGTCTGCAGCCTGCTGACCTGGGGCTGCTGGGCAAGGAGCAGCTACCATGTCTGCACAGCGCTGTGCTTGAATGGAAGAAAGAAAAAGTGGGAGCAAATTCAAGTTCCATGGAAGCAAAGCGGTGAAGTGGCCACCATGATACAGCTTCTGCTGTCTGTATCTGCAAGCTAAGGCTGTTATGCTCTACAGTGCTTGTCTTAGTCCTTCTCCTGGGTGCACAGTGTGGGGGGCACAGCTCAGCATCAAGGCGGGTGGGTTTCCACACTTCTGGTTCACTGACTATCCAGAGGAAGCAATAAGGGAGGATTTTGTCTTCCTCCATGCTAATGGACTTCTCATTCCTTCTGTGGGAAAACAGAAAATGGGATGGGCTAGTGCACACACCATTTGCCAGTGATACAGACAGACATGTCAGAGCTCAAACCTGCAGATATTAGCTCCTTTACAGTACCAATACAGTCATTTCCCCCCTACAAGTACAAAGTATTTCTGCTAGCACTCAAAAAGGCAGCAAAGTGTTGTAGCTCTGCACACCATCCCGCTTCAAACACCACCGAAATTCCATTTCCTAATGGATTCTGAAACTAAGTTTTCTACATCCCTATTCCTAATGTTATATTCTTACACTGCCACAATAACGTTTTACATTTCTGTAATTTACATTTCATCAGATGATCTAAACGTAGCATGAAGGTCCATTTGCATTTTATTTCTGTTCTTCTCATACCCAGACTTACTATGACTGATTGATTTAGAGTAGGAAGCAAACTACATCTTTCATTTGGCTTAAGTGAATAAAAACTGTTAACATTAAGTTAACAATACCCAGTCCACAACTATGAGAAGGAATCAGAGAACTGGCACACCATCTACCAGCAGGTAGCACTGCTCTGAATGAGCTGGAACAGGCTGACATTCAACTGGTGACATGCAGCTGGTAACACACCCCTCGAAAAGCCAGAAGAGATGCTGATCCTTGACAGGAGAAAACAATCCTTTGAACCAGGCAGATCTTGACCCACAGTTCAGCGACACACTGTAGAGCTTGAGAAAGCTTAAAGCTTTCCTTGGAGAAACCTTCTGAGCCTAGCCATCTCAGTCTTGGAGGGAAGAATCACCAAAGCCCTCAGAGCCAGTCATATGGCATCAGACTTGCATCATTTGTATGCATATCGACTGACTAGTAAATTGATTAATGTCTGGGTTTTGGTAGTTAACAGAAAAAAAAATGCCTAATACCTGAGCATAAATGAATGTTCAAAGATTTGAGGTTTTGCCTGGTTTGTAGGCCTCTCTGAGTAATCGGGTCATGCTAGTCCCAGACTCACAAATAATGACAGCAGTGATATGCACATGTACAGCTGTCCTACAGCAACCTCACCAAAGAGGAACCTGTTATCCCTAGCTTAGATATGAGAAAACCAAGGTAGAGGGAGCTTAGCTGGCTTTTTTCCAAAACTAGCAAAGCTCGTAACAGAGCCTCAATTTCCCAAGAGCAGGCTGTGTTGTTCAGCAGAGAGGACTGATGCAAGCTTTGCAGGAGATCAAGGCCAACAAGACTAGAAGCTTCTACACTGCTGACAAGGATCTGTGCTGTCAGTACAGACCTCAGCTTCATCAGGCCCTTTGAGAAATCAGCTTGTCCCAAGGCTCAGAAAAACCACAGAAACTATTCATTTTCAATCTTCTTGCAAACAAATTGTTTCATCTCTTGCTTTGTAGCTCTCACCAATGCATGTGAAATAAACTGTTGACCTATCATGCTCTAAAAGCTTGTGAAAGATTTCAAATTCCTGTGGTAGAATACATCTACATTATAAGTCAAGAGTTTCTCAGTAACATTTCATAAACTTCCAAGTACCACTTTTTTCCAGGCCACAGAGTAACATGATGGCAGAATGTTCAGTAAACTTATATGTGTGTGTGTGTGTGTATTTACATATGTCTTTTCTGCCAAGCCGTGTAGCTGTTGGACAAAATTCTGACAGTTTGGCAGATGCAAGACTCTAGGATTAGTCACAAGGGGACATTTGCATATAAATCTGTCTCTATTTCTGAAGACTAAAAAGAGAAATGTCATTGGTTTTTACTTTTGAAAACAAAGTATGAAAATCTTCCTGTAAGCTGAGAAAATTAAACTTTTTTCTCTGAAGTTTAAAGTCTCTGTTAGGTTTGAGTTAGGCTTCTAGGCATATAGGCTATATCCATATTTTTAGTGACCTGTGTTCACATAGTTGTTCAGATTGTTTCTATGGACACTGTGTCCACTGTGAAGTTTGACTTAGAACTATATCCATTTTGATCCCATTATCCCTTTGCTGCTGACAGGTTTTCTCTGCTTACTGATCCAGCTGGCTTGCTTCAGCCTGCAAGTCAGTTTGCATGTAGTGTGTAGTTTGGATTTGACTACGAGCATCTAGATACACTTAGAGTCACCTATTTTCATACTTAGTCATCTCTTTCCAGGCAGAAAACTGGAGCAAGAGAGGCATATGGAACTTAGGAAGATGGGGTTTAGTAATGTAAGGTTAAGTGTAATGTTGAAATTTGGAGTATAATTATTCATTATGATGACTATAACTGAGCTGTATTAAAATCAGTCTGCCTTATGTGAACAGAAACTCCACAACCTTGCTGAATCACCCTGTATCAGTGCAGTGCTTCCCAGTAAGATACTCTCACAAATCAGGAGTGTAATTTGTTATAAAAAAAGGCAAAATATTTTAAACATCATCTTCTATCATTGCAGGAAATTGTCTCAGAACTCAACATTCTTGATTGTTAGCATTCCTTTGGTGAAGTTTTCTTTTCTTAATTTTAAAAGCTAAAATCAAAGTTTCTTCCAATACTCAATATCAGAATCAACCTCAGATGAGTTTAGCATCTTCCACTGTTTCGGATTAACAGATCAGCGTTAAAAATGCATTTTTAGAAGCAGTATTTTATAACTGATTATTGGCTTCTTTCTATTCATTTTTGTGTCTGTCAACAGATTATTTTTGCAGGGATTACTGGCACTGTAATGGCCTCATTAAAATGGCAACATGATAGGTCTCTTGCTTCAACAGTACTTGTAAGACACTTAACTTTCCACTGTTGGCCCATTATCCTCCCTTGAAAAAACACACGATCTTTCTATTAATATATATATTTAAAAGTCTATGGAAATGTAGCTTACTATACGTCTGCTCCCTCCATGAAATAGCATCTGCACTAAGAGGAGTAGCAGGCTCTCCTACTGCTGAAGCTGTATGTATCCTAGTACCAATAATGACAAAATGATAAAATTAACCCCATTTTTCCTGGAATGTCAGTTAATATTTTTCCAGATATAATAAAACACATCAACTATAATGTTAAAAACTTATCAGCAGCTTTTTGTTTGAATTTGTTCTTAGTATAGCTTTACTTTTTTAATTTTCCCATTAAATATTGCTGAAATTCAATGGAAGCACCGTTGAAATTATTTTAACACCCATACTGATAGCCAGTCAGTTTTGTAGCATAAGAATCAAGTTTTCAATCATGATCTCAGCTTCTCTGCACACAACAAACTTTACAGACTAGTCACTCTGTGCATGGGGAACTCACATGTGACAACTCATTTTACAAATTGCTCTTATTAGTCCTGGACCGAATCCCATAATGTTTCTTAATGCCCATGGCACTTGATGGGAACAACAGGTGGTCAGAGGGTGGGAAACTCATCCCTGTGTAGGTTGACACCTATTAAACACAAGACCCACTGTTTTTTAATCCCCAGTATCAGTTTCTGATTGCTCTATACATATCGTCAGGAGGATACAGCTGTTGCAGGTCTGAAAGAACAGTTGTGATCAACCTGATGCCAGTGTGGTGAGACAAGGGAATTTGTCTCTCCACAGAGAAGAGGTTGCTGTGCAAAAAATGTGAAACGGGTCAACATGGAGAAGACAGCTGATGCAGCCACTAGGAGGAAATTTAATTTCCTTGGATCCAAGTGTGGGATGTACCTGTGAGCGACCAGTCTCCTCCACAACAGCAGATAAAGGGCAGAGGGTAGATGAAGGAGTTTGGTGATATCAAAGTGATCCTGAAGTTTTATGAATTGAAGCTTGGGAATTAATACAGCTGAGGTCCAGAAGAGGAAGTGTATCCAGACCTTGTAACCACAAGACTACGAGACTGGGAAGAGTTGGAAGTTATAGCAGATCTTAATTAATAACAAGATCAATACAAGTAGTATTTTCATTCTAAATAACTGAGCAGGCAAGAACTAAAAGACTACATTATTTTACCACTCATAATAAAATGAGATGCATTTGCCTCTGGCTCTTTTTTTTTGGGCCTGGATCTTTTGATTTGTGCAGTGGTTTCTAAGTCTGCTCAGCTGGTCAGGTTGGAGGGCAGGCATTGCTTATTAAGGGCCCACTCAGACTGGGAGAATTCATTTTTCTTGTTCTCAAACACCTTCATGAGCCTTCCAGCCAAGTGGACTATACATAAAAATTCACAAATTTAATAATAAAAATAAACTGTCACGTGTCACTTGAGCAACATGCAAGCCATGATCCCAGTTCAAGAGAACAAATTTTTCAAAAAAACAGATTCAGTTAATTTAATAAGTGACCAATATTTTAAATATGCCCAATCGCTCTATTTGTAAAATTTGAAATTTAAAAATTGTAAATTAAAAACTATTTTAAAAAATAATTTTATGACTTAGTTTTATCTAGTCAATTTTATTATTCAGAAACAGGAAAAAAATTGTTGACATAAAAAATCTGCTCAGCTGAGACTTCAAATATCTTGAAGACATCCAAAAACCTCTATTAAATTTTAAAGACCTATCTTTTCGTTATGTACCCAAATCAGAAGAGAGTTTTGTGTTGGTTTATGGCAGAATATTCTCAGTTGCTAATTTTTGACTGCAGATTTCTAATTTTCCATGTGAACATGCAATTGACGCAAACAATCCAACACGAAAACCCCGAAAAGCACAGTTCATGTAAGACTGCTGTAGAACTGTTTATTAGGAGAGATACAGCAAAGGATTCTCAGAGAGAAAAATCCAGCAAGAAACAACCTTTGCAGTTCTAGCGAGTTGAGATGAGAAGTCCACCTCCTCCATGCCCCTGGTTAATGCCTGCTGTTCTCAGCAAGAACAGGATCACACCCTTCTCTCCAAAGGTGAGAATGGCAGCAGAGTCCATCCTGCGGGGCCACAGGAGGTTGGCATCAGCTGCTCCTTCCCACCTCCGGCTGCGTGGTCCTGCTCTTCCGCTGCAGTGTCCCCTCTCCAGCTATGCCACAACAACTGCTTGCAAGGGCACAGCGTAAACCGGATTGCTGAAAATAACCCTTGAGGAGACCTATTTTTAACCTGGATCCCTTCAGATTGTGTCAGGGTGGCCTCGCAAGCCTTTATGTACCTGGGGGTGTGTAGCGCAGGATAATGGGTTTCCACGAGCGTGGCTGGGGGTGGAGAATACAAAGGACCCTTTAATCTGGCTTTTACCCTAAAGGCAGTGAATTGTGAAACTACATCCATGTTTAACAGCTGCCTGTACAATCTACACAGCAGAAAGAATACAGGTCTTTCCGTCACAGCCGTGAGAGAACAATTAAGTTTCAAAATGCTTAAAAACCATTAGAATACCTTTTCTTTCTTTTTCTGTCCCTGTAGGTAAATATACACTCAGAGGTCTCTTGCAGTATTAAATAACCCTTTCCCCACTTTCTTTATCCTCTCAGTGTAATTAACTGCCTCTTCTAAAGGACTCCATGTAAGCTGAGTCACAGCATGTCAGAGATACTCACTGGAGAAATCTCTGCTAATAAATTGCATGGCCATTATCCACAGCAGAAGCACTTAATTTCAGTGATAGTAACACATCACCTCTAGACCAACTTTTCTAATGATAGCATCACAGAGAGGAAATGGTAGTACCTTTCAGATATAAGCAAAAATATATTCTCACCAATAAAAATAAGACACCCTCAATTAGGAATGAAGGGGGGCACAGCTCTGAAAATATGGGAAAATAGCACTTGAGACTTGTCAGTGCTTTCCCATGCACAGAGATTGGAGAGGTGCCCATGCATTTGCACAATAAGCACCAAATAAACACTAGAAGGAGGAAGATAAAACCTTTTCCTAAGAAGCCCTCTCTCCTTTATTTGTTGATTGATGACTCCTACGCTTCTTTCTCCTCTCTGGGCTTCTGGGAACAAGCTGCTATGAGGAATTTTTTTAATTAAGAGGAAATTTCCTAGCTCAGAGAGGAGCGGCGAGGGAAAAACCCACATCCTTGGACTGGTTTTTCTCTAAGCACTTCCATGCTTTTTGAAATAGTCATTTTGCCCCTGGATGCCTGTTTGAAGGACTGGCTGCATAAACAAGGTTTTTTTGGTTGATTCAAGTAGCGCTTCTGTACCTAAATAAGACATCAATACTAGCCATTTTAGACTTTAATTTTAGATTATTTTTAATAATTTTGCAACTCTTGCTCTCTGAGACTGATCAGGGATTGTTATTGCAGCCAAAGAGGATTTGGGGTTTTTAGTTAATCCTGTTTCTTTGCCATGTAGCTAAAAGGCTTTTGCCTTGTTATAAATGTTATACTCTGGTTAAGTCAATAAATATTGACCATGTCTGCCTGCTCCTTCTGGTAACTCCTGGTTGGACAAAAGCCTCAAAGCATTTGAGGAGAGTACAATAAGATCAGTGCTTCAAATGGTAAGCAGGAAAAAGGAACAACAAATACAGCCTGTCCAAACAGTTCTCTTTTTCCTGCCTTTTCTCTCCTATGTATCCCACTTGTTTTTTTTTCCAAAACCCCATTCTCTGCCTCTTTTTCTGTGCTTTCTTCACTTGGTCTCACCCTCATTTTCAAAAATTTACCGCTTCTTTTTCTGAAGTCCAGGTGACATGTTGTTGCCACAGCAGTATCAGACATAAAAAATTACATCTACAATCTACTGTTGTTCCAGCAGAATTTTGCAGCAATACATCTCATCTACAGTTTTTGAATTTGTCCCTAAAATTTTTGGGACTGATATGTGTAACACCTGTAGACTCATCTCTAATTTTCCTGACTGCTCCTCTACCCACTAACGCCACATCTACCCTAGCATATGAAAACTGTCATCTGACTGGCACTATGCTACCATCCTGATTTCAGCTTTCAATGCAAAACCATCTCGCACATTTAATAGTCTTTTCCATAAATCTCATTCACGGTGGTGTGTGGAATTCAGTTTTATACACAATGGAAATCCATGCTTTACTTTCTACCAGTCGTGGAGGCAGGATATTCAAGAATGTCAGAGTTCCTGGGTCACCCTAGCATGGTAGGAAACAGCAAGTGGGATCCTAGGCACAGGACCAGTGAAGGTACTTACTTATGGAAGAGAGGACTGTCATCTCCTAAATCACAGAATCATAGAATAGAATCAAAGAATCATTCAGGTTGGAAAAGACCTTCAAGATTATCGAGTCAAACCTTTGACCTAGCACCACCTTCTCAACTAAACCATAGCACTAATTGCCACATCCAGTCATTTCATCATTTCCAGGGATGGTGACTTCACCACTTCCCTGGGCAATCCATTCCAATGCCCAACCACTCTTTCACTGAAGAAATTCTTCCTGATGTTCCACCTGAAACTCCCCTGGTGCAGCTTGAGGCCATTTCTTCTTGCTCTGTCACTAGCTCCCTGGGAGAAGAGGCTGACACTCCCCCTGCTACAACCTCCTTTCAGGTAGCTGCAGAGAGCAATAAGGTCTCTGCTGAGCCTCCCTTCTTCCAGGCTAAACAACTGCAGCTCCCTCAGCCACTCCTCATATGACTTACTCTTTAAACCCTTCACCAACTTTGTTTCCCTTCTCTGGACATGCTCCAGCACCTCAATATCTTTCCTGCAGTGAGTGGCCCAGAGCTGGACACAGCAGTCATGGTGCAGACTCACCAGTGCCAAGTACAGAGGGACAATCACTGCCCTGGTCCTGCTGGCCACAGTATTTCTGATAGAGGCCAGGATGCCATTGGCCTTGTTGGCCACCTGGGCACACTGCTGGCTCATGGTTCAGCCACCCTCGACCAGCACACCCAGGTCCTTTTCCACTGCAGCTCTCCAGCCGCTCTGCCCCAAGGCTGTAGCACTGCATGGGGTTGCCGTGACTCAAGCACAGCACCCAGCACTTTGTCTTACTGAACCTCGTACCATTCAGACTATACACCTTCTCTCTGTCAGATATCAGTCACGCTAGAGAGAGGTTCCCAAGTCAAAAGCAAACTGGATTCCCTTAGTTACCACTGTTTCCAGTGAGACACATCTGAATGAAATTACTCCTTTGCTTTCTGTAGTACCTGCAGAGAGAGCCAAAGGCAATTAACATGTAAATTATCAGATAAGCCTGCAGTCCAAAATAAGGGGGTAATGAATATTTCCCAGGGAATAAAACCCAACATGCCCATTACAGTTTCTACTTGTCAACAGCATGCATGTTCATCCCATTTAACATGGCTTGATGTCATTAGGGGGTCATCTTATATTTGCAGTACATTACAAAACTTCTACTGTGAAATACGCTCTATATATTCTATTTATCTCAAAAAAACAGAAAAATAGTGTCTTATCACTGTGCTTCCTAATGAAAAATTAACTGAGCTAATTCAGTACTATGTACGTCCCCATGAAATTATAGAGTTTTGATTTTGAAATTTTACTGACAGTGGAACTGCAAAGTTAAAAATCAAAAACTCAAATGTCATTAAACTTGCAGAGATTTTCAAATAAATGAATAGTTTTTCATTTTAAAAGGTGCATAGAGTAAGTATCTAATAATTATTCACAGTGAAAAGAAAGCATTATCTCCAACAATAAAGGACAGAACAGGGAAACTTGGGAAGGGAGGGACAACTGCGGCACAATGTATTTTTTGTAGCTGGGGTTGTGAGGGGAGGTTGTTTGTTTGGGCTTTTTGCATTTGGGCTTTTTTCTCCTGGAAGCAAAGAAAAAACCCAAAACAGTTAGATGTGGCTTTGCATATGCCAAATGCGACAATGAGATCAAATCCCTTTCTGAGGAAAGAATTGCTTCATGGAGTGTTTGATTTTGAAAGAGCAAGGACTCATTGTCTCCAAATTTTGCTGGATACTGATAAATGCTGGCATTAGTGTGACATTTCCCTTTGAAAGTTGGAGTACAGAATTAATCCTAACAAACAGTGTGAAACTGCAACCCTTGCTAAGGCACAACAGTGCTCACTGTCACAGCCTTCAGAATGACTCATGTGAACACAGCTGTGGGCTACAGCCCCTGGGTCTTGTACCCACCACGCTTTCATCTCCCACCTAGCAGGTGGAAGGGGAGCTTTCTTATATTTGGGTTATCTTTCAAGCATTATTAAAATCTTCAGATGAAGTACAGCATTCACAGTGGTAACATATTTCATCAGTTCAGCTTAGCAAATGTTTATAGCATTTACTAAATGATTAAATATTTCTTCAGAGATGTACTGCAAAGTAACACCATACGTTTAGATATGGATTTCTTGCCTTCTAACAACTGCTTCAGTTGCAAAAACTCCTTTAAAAAATTAATGTTTCTCTCCAATGTGGCATAATAGGTTATTTTTTAAATCTTTCAGATTGGACATAGCTGGAAAACATTATTTTCTCTCCTGCTCTGTGGTAAATTACAATCTACAAATAAAACTGTCTGAACACCTCTGCAATGTTTCTCTTTCAGGCACATGAAAAAAATGTTCTATTTGTTGGTGGTCTTCTTCAAATTGTTTTTCTAGATTTTTCATACACATGCATTTCATAGGTGCATTTATATTGGCCTTAAGTCCTGCACATGTAACAACCAACTTGTTTTTGGTCTGTATTGGCCTTATCCCAGGTTTTGTGGGCCTTAGTGAGACATAAAAATGTTTATAAAGCTGAAGAATGGACCTCCTACTAGTGTCCTTTTAAGAAATTGTCTGTATTTGGATCAGAAACATTAAAGAAGTATATTTAAGAATTCTTTTAGCATCATTTCCTGGAAGACACTCTTAATTCTAATGCAACCAATTAATGTTAATTAAATAGTTGCAGTACAAAAAAAACCAACCAACCAACAAATAAAAGTTGAGAATGTAATCTTTCCCCTGTAAAAGTTAAAAATTTGTGTGCAAATAAAAATAGTCTTTCCCAGCAAGAAACACTTGCAATAAATCAACTTCTGAGGGTTATAACAGCTCTGTGTGTGACATAAACTGAAAATCTGAACATGAAGTACCATTCTTGGGAAAGAATTTGACAGAGCTGTAGTGTTTTTACCTCATTACAGAGAGATCAAATGTTACTAATAAAAACAGGTATCTTGGAGAGCCAAATCCTTTGGGGGGGGGGGGGGGAGTGAGAGTGCCACATCTGCCACTGGCGCCTTAAAACAAAAAGTACTTGGTTTTGTGGACACTTGAGTACCACAAGTGTTAACTATGGATTAACCTATTTGTACTGACCTTTAATTTCCCCGCTAATTAAGGATCCAAAAGTACTGAAAGGTTGCTAGACCCACTTTCCAGTGGAAAAGCAAAGTTTGGTTTCCCCAGTGTAGATGCAGTGATACCCTCCTGGCAGCCTGAGCTGCTGGTTAGGCTGGGGCTGTAGGTGTCCAGGAACGGACAACCCTCTGCAGGATGTGCAGCTACCCCAGCAAATGCCCACCCCTTGCATGGGGCCTCAGATGGCTTGGAAAGGAAAAGTGAAGGGGCACCCACCAGGGAACCTCAAGCCTTCGTCAGTGACTGGCCCTTTCCATTTATTGATTTATCCCTATGCCTTTCATATTTCATTGATTTTTCTTGTCTATCATGTCTTTTTCCCCCTTTACCTTCATGGTTGTGAAACCTTTAAGACATAAATAAAGCTTTTGATAATTTTTATGTTTCTGTTAATTAGTTCTCCACAGTTTTGAAAAACAAAATTTTCCTTAATGATATAATTTTTCCATCCTGATAGATACTGACTGCTTCACACACACTGAGTTCAAAAATCCAGCCTGTTTTATTCTGTACATCAGAATAACCCGCTCTATCAAGTGATACATGTAAATATTCCGTACAGAACTTATTTCACAGACCCAAGCAAATGGATAAAAATGCAAAAACAACTGAGGAACTTTATTTTTTTTTTACAAATGGTGCATTATTCAGAAATCAGAAGTGCATAGAGATGTTTTGCAAAGTAAGATTAAATCTAGGGGAAAAAATCTGATTTTTTTATCTTTAACAGTAATATTAGAATATGTCAAAATCAGATGTTTCCTGTCAGGAAAGTCGGGGGGGGGGGGGGGTGTTAATGCTTTAAAAATTAAGCTGCTCACATTTTCAAGTCAAAATTCCATTTACTTTTCAAATGAAACCCTGATGTGAAAAAAAAGCCAAACAAAATAATTAATTTGTGATCAAATTGAAATAAAATGCTTTAATTTTTGATTCAAATATAAATAAACCCCCTATTATTTACTCTTCTAACAATAATTAAATTGTGTCACAATTTTTACTACAAAAAGAAACTACTTACATCACAGTAGCAAAAGTCCTAATATATACAAATAAATGTGCAATCAGTGAATGCCGATGATACTTGAGGCAACAAAATAAGAATTTTAAATCCCATGCCACGCTTCCATTTTAAGAATTAATCAATCCCCCTGCCAAGTTGGAAGATACAAGAACATACTTCCTCTCTTTTGATATCATGATCTGAGTAAGATTTTAAGACCCAACACAGACAGCAGTGTCAAAAGAAATGAAATAAATATTAGTAAAACCAGAAGGAATTAAAACAAAAATCTGAGAACAAAGCGTATGAGTTTAAGGCCTTTAAATCCTTTACAGGGTGTGAGTCTCAGAGACATCAAAGCAAGCACTGTCATCCTAAACAGTTCCAGCAATTCTATCATGACCCATGTTACTCTTAATATTTTTTCCAAGCAGTTCTGATCTTAGAAGTTCATAGAGATTCTAGTCATACAAAAATATGCTCTCCATATGTGAATAACGTATCTTAAATTTCTATTGCAAAGTGTTACAGCAATATCAGTTTTTAAAAATTCTCTTCGTGGGAAAAAAAATGAATGGCCACTAATTTCTGCACTACTTCTTAGGTCAAAATATTTTATATCTCTTTCAAACTGGCAATAGCTGACAGAAAAAAAAAGTTTTGCACCAAAGTGAAAATCTGTATTCATCATTCAGCACGACTTTTTAAAATAAAAGAAGCATTGTTTCTTTCCTGTCTTTTAGTCTCTGCAGTTTTGGAGGGAAAAATATTTCCTCCCTTTGATTTCATGATCTGAATAAGCTTTTAAGACCCATTTACCAAGATACAATACAGTGTTAAAAGACAGAAATAAAAATCAATATAACCCTAATGAACTAATCCAGAAACTTCTGGTAGTTTGAAACTACCATTCACTTGAACAAGTTTTAAAGAAATGAATTATTCGCTCCAACACTGTGCAGAATTCTCTTTGTATAATAAATCATCTGTCTGAATTGACTGGCAGAGCTAGAGGTAATGTACTGTTTGCTTTCTCCTCTCTAACTTGTGTTCTTTCAAAAGAAATCAGGCTTGTCTCTCCCCACAACAACACATACGCTGAAATGGCTCAAAGAACAGCCTCACAAAAAGCCAAACCTACATGCTCACAGAGCATAATATGTAAAAACCCTTCAGTACATCCTTAGAGGACCTTAAAGCCATCTACTCTGAGTATTAAACCTTCCTCTGAAAAGCAGTGCTTCACCACCAGAGGTAATGATGTACTTCGCTGACAGACATGGTCTGCGGCTGTACGCAGCTATCCAGACTAAGACCATTACACTTCAAGGAAACCATTGCTTTACACATCCCTGTGTAGGTGGCATCTTTGCCCTCTTATCCCTCCAATTATCTGCCCAAGCAAAGATGAGTGATGAACTCGGCTAAGGATGGGTTTCTGAATTATTCTAGCTTTAAACTATCCTTTTAGTTACAAAGGATATGGTGAAGCCTTGCTTTTGCCTGATGCAAGAAGAATCACCAAGTACCCCTTCACACCTACACAAACCCAGCCACCAGATAAACCCAGGCATCCCCAGTCATCATCCTCTGATGCCACAAACCATCCCCAGCTCCTTTCCTGTGCAGGAAGAACAAAGGTTGACACACACCTTACCTTCAAAGAAAGAAAAATGTAGGCAATTTACTTTCAGCTCTGCACTCTGCCAACCCTTTCCATAGCCTAGATGAAGTTACTGGAGACGTTGTGCTTCTAACAGTGCATAACTTGGAGTTAAGGTAAATTAGTGTTGTGGTAAATAATTCCCATTGTAGGAAAATGTATTCACATAACTTTTAAAGGGGAGAAAAACAACAATGAAAAATTAATACACACAAAAATACTCGCAGCTCCATCTGTTGCTGGAGATGGGTAGTAATTCAACAACAATAAAAGCAAAAGGCAGTCTATCACAAATGGATATGAGTTTTAGCTGAGATGACAAAGATGCTGAATTCTGGAGTATAAATCAAACTCCAAGTGTAAAAACTAGTGATTTAACAACATAAAGTGTTAGTTGGGGTTTTTTTCCTTAACAAAATGGAAACAGATGTATGTACTAAATATTTTAAAACTCACATAAGTGTTTATGATAAACACTGAAGTGACATCTGAACTGAAATTTCATCCCTTTAAGTGATAGATGATAGTGCCCTTGATTTTAAAAAAGAGACATTTAGTCTCTGGAGACTATTCCAAGCTTCTCTGAATCGACTATTATTCTTGTACAAGACTATATTGCACTGAACATGACAGAAACACTATTATTTCTGAAATCTCTGTGTGTTATCAGAATCTCAGTATCAAATAAAATATAATGGCACATAAATAGATAGGTATCATAAACCTGTTCACTTAGCTGTTATTAAAATTCTGCTGAATGTATTCTAAACAAAAGATTATAATAAGATGTCTGTTCTTTCCAGAAATTGAAAAGTGATTCTTTTCAAGCATCTGAATAGGTTGACTAAATTACTCCAAAAACCATGGGGTTTACTTTCAATTAATGAACTATAACTAATTTTAACTTTCTTTAGTTTATGACGTTCAAAATCCCAATGAAATATAAAAGAGCTACAAATTGGTTTGCATGATTCTGATTTGGGGCATCAGTGACATATTTCTGCTTGTCAAAACAGCCAGGTATTGGATAGCTTTGGCAGCATGCACTTTTCTGAGGGAGCAATAAAAGCATGTTACAGAGGGTCTTTGCATGTCATGCACCTTTACAAATATTTCTCCTTTGTCTCTTTTTCCTGTATGCATCACAGCAATCAACAGAAAAGGTACCAATTCAAATTCTAACCCACAGATACTGCTTGTCCCATTCTACTCCAGTTATAAGGGGTTAAAGTGGATAAAATGAATTCACTGTATGTTCACTTTATTAAATTAGTCAGAAAATGTCTTTTATGCTTACAAAGACTTACAAATATTATGTGCAAATGTAAGTGCGCATGAAGGAAAGACAAGGAATTCATGTTTTTAAGAACTGCTGCAGGGTGTGTGTGTGTGTGGTGCCCTGGATTACCCTCAAAATGTGCAGATGACCATTACTGAAGGAAGTGGAAGGAACAGCATGTTCACCCACTGCAGAGCCAGGAATAACAGAAGCCACACGTTCAACAACAGCCATATGACTACAGGCAGGCTCTGACCGGGCACTTCCCATTCAGGATTAACATAATGTTTATATGAAGGAGAAAAATTCAACTCCCTTACACAAAGCTACATATTTCTCTAAGAAATGTGTGCCCCTGAAACAGGAAGCAATACCTCCGGCCTCTTGACTGAACAGATGGATGAACCCTCAGACTACAGGTGCTGGCTACAGAAACAGGATTGGAAATTCTGTTTCCAGAAAGCATGCCTTGGATTTCATCCCAAAGATTAGCATCTCCAGTTCTCAGTGTACAAAACAGATGTTCTGACTGGCAGTTTACTCCTGCACACAATGTCATTGCTGCCCCAAGTGAAACAGCAAAGTGAATGGGCAGCAGATGGGGGTGGGGCCCCATCCTTGTCTTTATTAATTATTTAGGAGTCCTCAATTCTTTTGCACAAAAAAAAAGTTTTCAAAATGTTAATAAAAATACACCTCTGGGCTAACACAGGTCTTCATGATATCCCAAGCTAAGCATCCAAGGATGAATCCAGAGTCATTAACTACTTCTGAAATAATAGTTATACTTTTAAATGTGTTTTTAAAATTCATATGTGAAGCAAATTTAATCAGTTTGCGCTTATTTATGTTATTTTATCCTCAGGCTTCATTTTTATTCTCATGACAATGAAACATATAAGATAATTATTTGAATTAATACAGTAATAGAATCCACAGTAACAAACATACTTAAAATTTTGTTTTGAAAATCTCTTCAAACATCATCATAAGACCCAGCCTCCAGCTTACACTGGAGAGCACACAAGAGGACAGGGCACAGGTGAGATCAGTACTGACCATAGGTGAGGGCTGGGTGGTCTTTTGCCCCTTCATGGGAAAAGCCCTGATAGGAGAGGAGACAGACTCACAGTCCCTCCTCACAGAGCTCTGCAGTTACTATATAAAATAAACTAATCTAAAAGGTATAAATTGCAGGTAGATGAGGGTCTGCTGCCCATCAGGAACTGTTTGCTAGCAGTCATGCTTGAACTCTTAAAAGCGGAGACCTGCACACAGCCACCTGTCTTTCTCAGTGCTCAGTCTACCAGGCTAGTGCATTGGTGCGTGGCTCCCTGCTACTTCTGGTTGTGGTGAAGAGCCCACTCCACAAAAGCCTCCAGGCTGTGCAATGCCAGGTGAGGTGTCTGCTGCCTCTGTAGCCCCTGCCAAGGTGCCCCCATGGGCCTGGGCCAGCTGCTGTGGTCTGGTGCATGTCCATGTGTGAGCACTCTCTGCTTCCAAGGGAAGGAGGCAACACAGATCCCAGGCTGGACTAACCCCTGTGCTGAGCCCTGGCTGGGAGCCTGGCAGGTGATGGGGGCCAAAGGACTGCCAAGGAGCATTTCAACAGTGGGACAGGAACAGTGGCAGAGCTCCAATGTTCCAGCCTGGGCTCTAGTGCTGCTTAATACTGTATGTATGCATGCAGTAAGCAAGCATTTCCCTTGCCACACACTGTGGCAAGGCTGTAGCCACCTAGCGCAGAAAGTTTCAAAAAATCTGGAGTCTCTGCTTTAGGTGCTGCTTCCACCAATCATTTGCTTCCTTCTTCTGGCTTGAATGTTCTTATTTATTCTATGTGTTTTTCCTAAATGGATGTGTTTCTGTTTGGTCTACTATCAAGTCAGTAATTTGGGAACAAAACAAAAATGAACCCTTATTAAGGAGCCTAACTCAGGTGATGGTGTTGATTAAAAAAATTGAGCCCAGTGGTGCCAGGAAAAGGGCTGTGCCCACGGGCAATGTAACATTTGCCACATAACCCTGTAAGGTCCCTTCAAATTGCCTCTCTACTAAGGTATCAAACAGCCTTGCTACAGATAGCTGCCCAGCACCAGGCACCCGTGCATGTTCCACCAGCCTGACATTGGCTTGCCTATCTCATACCAGCATTCCTGGCAACTCCTTGATGCCCAAAAAACTCAATCACTGCTCAATACATCTTAAACGTAAAATTGAAGGTGACATGCACAAGTCAATGCAGAACAGTTTGGTGGATGAATTAAGTAGCCTGTGGGAACAAAGTGTAAAGGAAAGCATTGGAGGTCTGAAAGGAATGCAGGGACAAGCCAGAAACACAGAACTCCAGAAGATGAAGGGAATCAGAGGAAAGAAAAATGTCAAGAGGAGGTAAAGGAGTACTGCAATGAGGATGGGCGAGTGTATTTTCTCAGCGAGTGAACTGCAAGTCACAGGGCCCTCCCCAAGTGGAATATAGGGCCGAAAGTTTAATTAGTGCTTTCTTCTCTCCTTTTTGATCTTTGCACAAAGCCCTTCTTCACACAAAGGACAGAGAAGTTACTGTGAGGCTGTGTGGCAGGGCAGCCAATGTCCCCCGATTCAGGCATTTCCCGTATTTCCCAGGATAAACGGAATGCCTCTCCCTGTTCTTCGTGCCTTTCCCTAGGCCTTCGGAGGAAGGCGTTCCCGGGACATTTCACTGCGGCAAACACCTCAGCCCGCGTGACGGCAGCTCCTCTGCGGAGCAGTTTGCTCTTGCCACTAGAGAAGTCGAGGCATTAGCCCAGGACCAGCCAACACCGTCTCCCCCGACACGGCTGGGCTTGAGCTTCTTCTGCCGCCGCCGTACTCCCGGCGGAGCGAGGGGAGCGCGGGCACGGGCATGGGGAATGGAGCAGGGACGGCACATATTTGCCACGGCTGGCTTGCAGGGAGGGGGGTGGCCCCGCGGCTGGCAACGTCCCCTGCGAGCCTTTCGGCTTCCCAGAAGTTTTCCTTTAAAAAATAAAAACTGAGCAAGTGTCTCTTCTCTTTTAACTACCTCTGCTCTGAGAAAATCGGAAGGGGGGTTGACACAGAAATTGTGCAGAGTAGCCTCTGCACCTGGGGGAGACCCCGCAGGGGAGGGAGCTCGGGGACACAGCTCCTGGCGGCCACTGCCAGCTCTTTAATTGATCGCAGAAGGACAAAGGTGACCGACCCACTCGAGGGCACCTCTAGCTGAGGAAGGAGCCTGCTGACCAGCAGAAATTCCTTGACAAGATCTAGCGATTCGGAGAAGCCGAGAGAAATGCCAGCAATAAGTTCCTGACATCCGCATGATCCGCCTTGAATAATTTTGCATTTGAGATGCTCACGTAGGAGAAGACCATGTCATGAGGGAAGCATCGCCACCTTTATCCTGTGTGGGAAGCATGAAAATGTGTATCTGAGACGATCAAAGCACTAAGGGAAAAGGGTATCCTGTTCTCACCGCTTCTGGGCTTTGCTTGAATTAAACTCCGGAAAAGCAATAAATAACAAATAAATTACGAATAACTTACCCAGTCATGTTTCCTATTTTGTTCTTACAGGCAACATATCTCTGAAGGGACCACATAATTCTCAAATATATTTATTTTCAATCATGCGGAGAGATTTTCCATAAAGCGCATTTTTAAAAACAGAACAAAACAAAACAAAAAAACCCAAAGCGAATTGCCCTGACCAGCTGCCTCCCTCCCGGAGTTTATTTCAACACCCACCTTCACTTAATTTTCTGCCCCGGCAAATCATAATTCCTATGAGGTCTGAAAGCTTATTTATATTTCAAACTTCATTTCTGGGAACAGCCGTCCCAGCAGAAGTGAAACAGCGGATGCTGGCGCCGGCGCAGAACGCAATTTTAAGGGGTTCGTTGAAATACACGCACCTCTGCCCAGCATTCCCAAGTGACCTGCCCAGGGCACATCAGTGCCAGCCGGTAGTGCATTGAGCTGCTGCATTGGAGTAGGCTCTGAAGTGGAGGGTTTGGTTTTCCTTTCGTTGATTGGTTTTCAGGGATTTGTGGTGGTTTTGGTTTTGCTTTATTTTTCTTTAATTTAAACGAAATTTTACTTAAATGAAAGGTGGGCACCTGCAATATTTGCGCCAACATTTTAGACCAAACACAAGCGATACCCGAAACGCCGGTTCGGGTATGTGCGTCTCTTAGAATACTTCAATTACGTTCAAATCCCGCAGTTTTCCCCTTCGCAGTGCCGAGAGGGACGAGGCGGGGGGAGCGCGGCCGGGCCGGGAAGGAGCGGCCGTCCCACCCTCGGGAGCGCCGCGCGGAACCTCGCGGTGCTCGGGACAGCTTTGCCCCTTCGCTCAGCTTCGAGGAAGGGACAGGTGTTGTGGCGAAGTAGCTGACAGCTGCCGCTCATTTCCCAAGATATCTGGAGTAAAGACACCTGGCACTGAGGTGTTGGCGAAGCGTGGCTAGGGGGGGATATCGAGCGGTGCGAGAGCAGAGCCGGGAAGGCAAACTGCAAAGGCGCTTCGCCGGGCTTGGGAAGGTCCTCACGCCTCCAGTGCCGTCGGGAGCCGTCGAGTTCCCGGGGATGGAGGGAGGGATGCGAATCGCTGCAGCCGGCTCCTTGGGGAAGCGCTGCGGCGCCGCTCCCTGCGGGAGGAGCCGGCGGGGGCGGGACAGCAGCACCTGCCGGGCCGGCGGCGGGGCAGCCCAGCCCAGCCCAGCCCAGCCCGGCCCAGCCCAGCCCAGCCCGGCCCGGCCCGGCCCGGCCCGGCCCAGCCCAGCCCAGCCCAGCCCAGCCCGACCCGCTCCCTCCTTCCCCCAGCCCCAGCGCTCATGCGCCCGCCGAGGTTTAAAGCGGGCGCGGCGGGGCTGCTCGGTTGAGGTGTGGGTGGTGCGCGGTGTGGTGATCTGGCCGGCGAGCTGCTCATCTCTGTTCTTCCATTCTTCTATTCTCTGCTCTGCTCTCCCCGCTGTGAGCTGCCCCGCGGTGCGGGCGCGCCCCGCCGCCATGTGGCTCCCCCTGCTCCTCGGTGGGTACCGCGGGGAGCGGCTGGGCCGGCGGGGCGGGCGCGGAGCAGCGCCCCGACACATTCCCTGTCTCTTCGCAGGCGCCTTCCTGCTCTCCATCCCCGTGCGCGGGAGCGACAGCTCAGGTGAGTTGGCCGCTCTCCTCCCTCCACATCCCGTGGGTGCCGTTCCCCCTCGCACCGACTCTGCCCGGCCCGCCCGGGAGTCGCTTGGCCGCGGATGCCGGCCCTGCCTTGCCCTGCCCGGCCCTGCCTTGCCCTGCCCGGCCCTGCCCGGCGCTCCCGGCCCTGGCCGCCCCTCGCCGCGATGCGCCGGGAGCCCCCGCCGGGCAGGTGTGCCGGAGCCGGGCGGGGGGGAGCTGCAGAGGGGCACAGAGCACGTCTGGGAACGCTTCCAAACGAGGGTGGCAATTCCTTCCTGGCACAGGCTGAAGCAGCGCCGTGGTGACAGGTGTCCCCATCGAGGGGAGTGCCGATAGCAAGAGTGAGTGGGAGTGTGTTTTGTGTGTAATAAAGGCACTCGTACAGTGCTTGGCAGTTTGAGGATTTCTGGCATATTTTAGACCATGGAATTAATTAAAACCATTTTAAACCTGCCCTGCCGTTATTTCGACCTGAAAAGCAAATGAACATACTTAGGATGCCTAGCAGGGTACGGCAGGGACTGCCTGTTGTACCATGCCCTATCAGACTGCCTCCCTGCTGCTGGAGAGCAGGCTCTCCTGGAGCCACAGTCACTCCATGGGAACCAGGAGCCATAGGAAGCAGTTGAAGAAATAATGTGGCAGAAGAATGCAAGCAGTTTGTCTGCCCCTGCCTGTGGAGCCTTTCACCAAGGGAGGACAGGAGCCTCCAGAAGAATGTGCTTCCAGACGCAGGCCTGGCCTGCAGAAGGTGAGTGACCTCAAGCTTTTCTGAATGGTTGTTCATGTTTTCACAGCTATTAGGAAGCAGGATTTGTTGCTCGTTTTGTGTTCAGTCAAAAAGCTACAAAATTCTTTAGTGCTGAACTGATAGAGGCTATATGTGACAGGAGAGCTGTGGCTAAAAAAAGGAAAAAAAAAATGCCTAGCAATAGAAAACCTACTCCAACTGCAATTGCTTTCCCTTTTTTTATTTTACAGGTGCATTATAGATGAAGTGTTGACAGTCTGGCAGAAGACAAATGAAAAGTTTTCTGTGATGGTTCCTCCAGGGTTGGAGAAGCCACTGTAACCTGAAGGTATCTGGAATCAGCTAAAATAGCATTAAGGGTACATTGTCAGAATGGAGATTGGTACTAGGATGAGACTATAAAATGTGAACAGTTTCTTTAAGATATTGGTCTCCTACCATTATTCTGAGCCTAAATTCAGCAGCATTTTTATTGAACTAAAAGCTTGCAGGAACTTTTGTAGAAGTGCTTAGGTTCTGTAAGTAATGAAAGAATATCAATTTCCTCAAAAATCTACTGTGTTTAGACTAGTAATGTTTGGGAAGATCTTAGGGGATCTTAAAACTTCCTTTATACTTCCCCTGGAATGTGTACAAATACTGCCAAGTTTAACAGTTCTGGTTACCATACTGTGCAGGTGGGTGAATGTTGGCATGTGATAGTAAGTGGCCTTAAGCTGATCAGAAAAGGGCAAGTCTCAGATTGAAATGAATTATATAGCCCAGACCAGATTTCTTTAAATCCCATTGCCCTTGTCCAGATCAGAATATGTATTTAAGATTACATGAATTAGTGTGCAATTTATGAACATGATTTCCAAAATATAAACAAGTATACATTTACTCGTATGTATGGGTTTTTTTAAGTATGGATAAGGTACGTGGGAATATTCCTTGCATAAGATAGAAAAAGCAAGCATGTTTGAAGCCTCAAGATAAAAAAGGACCTAAAATCTTCGTTTATTGAAAAGAATGCCAAATACTAAAAGGAGTAAGAAGCATGATAGGGATGTATTTCTCTATTTTACAGCTCATAAAGCTATCTTACTTGTAGGAGCCCCTATTATTTATTTCATAATAATGCGCATAATTTATTTTTTTTCCTTTTGCATAAACGAACTCTGTTTTCCCAAAGCAATGCCTGGAAACTTCAAGATTAGAAAAGCTCAGATTCTGGCTATGGATTTTATTTTTCTAGAATAATTTAAAGCAGTGACTTCTGACAAAAATTAAATGAGAACTTTTATAGATTGACATAAGAAGCAGATATTCGCAGCAAAATCAGAGTACATAGGAAGAGACACCAAAAAGATAGAAACTGATGGAATGATTGAAAACTGGTTGTTTTAGGAGAGAAGTGAGTCTTTGCCTTTTTTTTTTTCTCCTTTTTTAGGTCAACAATGATGGAAGACATTCATCTCTACTTTTAAATATGGCTAAAAGCAGGAAGAATTAAAGTTTCTTTTCTCTCTACTCTGTTTTTTTAGGGTACCCTGATGTAGTGTGCTTCTGTGAAGCTTGAGGTGTGTGTGTCTTAACAGGATCGTATGATGATCATTTTGTTATGCTTCTGAAGGCCTAATTTTCTGTCACGGAGCATAGGTCTCTAGTCTTCAAGAGAGTCCAGAATGGGTAGGAGTCTAGAACTGAGTCCTTTAAAGGACATCAGTTACACAAATTGCAAGCTTGTATTTCCTTCTTCCAAAAATACTTGGATTTAGAGAATTGCATCACGTAAATATTGAGAGAAATGCCTTCATTACTACTGGTCTTGCATTCTTAAATTCTTAATTGTGGTAGCCAAAAAAAAAAAAACAAACCTTTCATTTTGATACTGCACCTAACGTTTCTAATATTAGTCTCAGTTACAGCTTATAGAAAACTATCTACCTACGTAAAAAACCAAAATGACATTGGTGCTTTTTAATTAACAGCATCATCTGCTTCAAAGTGTGTGTTTTTACCCCTGTGCTGATCCAACTGACATATAAGCTGCTAAAGCCCCTAGCTACAGTATGTCAGCCCTTCAGCTCACACAGCAGCAACATGCACCCTGCCCTTGGCAGCCTGCCTCTCGTGCATAGACAAGGATCATGACACTCTTTAGGCTGCCAGTACACTAAAATCCCACGGCTGGTCTACAATGGTTGTCTATATTTTCATCGCCAGGTAAAACACAGAAAGATTATTTTTTTCCCCTCATCATCTCTGTGATGCAAAATATTAGTCTTCCACATGATGGTAATTAGTAAGTACTTGGTGATGAGGGAAATACAGATCTCCAAGTGATAAAAGGTTTGTTAATTAGACATGTGTAATTACTGTCTCTGTATGCACAGCCAGCCAAGGAATTCAGTCAAGTACAGTACATTAGAAATGACAGGAATTAAAACTTCCTGTGGTGTCTTGTGCTTTTAGAGACTGGAAAAATGTTGTGGGATGCATGGCACAAGCAGAGCTGTGAAAGTAGAGATTACTAGTGGTGCTTGTTGCAGTGACTCCTCCAAGGATTTCTAGTTTTGCAGCTGCTGTTTGATTCTGATGGTCTTGCTAGTTGTCATTTGGTGGATATTACTTGATCAGTGCCCAGTAATTACCAAAATCACTTGTAGAACTTTCGTGAAAGGATTGAGGGACTCAAAACAGCAAAGCAAATCAACTTCTTTTATCATAACACCAAGAATACAGCACTATTAACATTAAAAATGTGAAGTTTCTAGGCATGAACAGTGGTGATTCTTCTTGGTTTTTCCATCTTTTGTTTTTAAGGCAGATGTGTAAGCCTGTGCACAGAGAAAATGTGACTAGGTGAGATTAAGTCCTAAAAGAAACTTCTTTATTTCCTGAAATACTTGAGAATCAGATTAAATCACCTTACAGTGTCTTGTTAGGTAAACAACTTTTATTGTCTTGAGAAGGAAAAATAAAGAAGTGCTTACTGCTTTCTTTTTTTTTTATTCTGGACTATATAGGCAGATTTAGCATATATAAGTCCCATCTTTGTGCTAACAAATAGCAGCAAAGATTTTTCAGGAAGATGTGATTAGGCACTTTAAAATAGTTTCAGTATAGCACCGATGAAGATTATATATATTTAATAGTAAAACTGTGTGCATGGTTGATGAACATAGGTGTTTGTTTATGCAGCCAGAATGAACAGGTAGACTTCCCTGTACATCTCTGGCTGCAACTGTTCTGGTTTTCAGTTCCAAAGTCAGTGAGAATAGCAGGAGGTATGATCTTTTCCTTCCCTTGATGAAGAACTGTGTATGCTCCAAATACTTTCAAATGCAAGCAGCATATGTTGGGATCAGTGAACATCCTAGGGTAAGAATGAAAATTGCGAGCAGGGAAGCAGGTGAGAGTCAGATCACTGAACCCTGAAACATACTTTCCTGGGGATATAATGCTATGGAGTACACACTGACACATTGGCCAGCCTCTGTGAGCTTTCATTGTAATGTATTGGAAAAAGTAATATTCCACATGCATTTAGAAAAGGTTCTTGCACCTTCTAGTGCTCAGCAAGGGCAAGATGTATCCTTAGGAAGTTCAGAATAAACAGCTAGTCATGGGTTGGACTTATGATGTGGATCTAAGTCAAAGCCCTAACTGACTGTGGTACCAGACGAGCTGAATGTGCTGTCTTGTGTAGGAGAAGGTTGGTAGTAACTACTCAAGATAAAAGACCTCTGTGTTTTCAAAAGGAAAAACATATTTCCCAATCAGAATTGTATACTGATGCAAATATGTGTCTGCATACCTATATTGCACACAGGCAGGAGCAGTGAAAGTTTAACGATGATAACATGAGGAGCAATTTCTAAAAAAAGGCAGAGTTCTATGTAAAAAATGCATGCGCCTCAGCTGAATAAATAACTTTTGTCTCACTGTGTGGTTCTGACAGTCCTTTGCACAATGATAATGATGTAAACTTCATTGTAATGAGTTGATGTCAATGTTCTAGATGTTACTAGCTCTGTAACTACTGTTACAGAGTAACAGTACTGCTCCAGTACTACTCGAGCAGGGAGATTCCGTCTCTTTTTTTTTTCTTTTTTTTTTTTTTTTTTGTTTTTGTTTTTTTGGGTTTTTTTGTTGTTGTTGTTTCACACTGGCCTCAGTAGGATTTATTGCAGAGGCTAAGGGAAATGCTGCTGTCAGCCTGCTTCATGAATGCTACTAAAGAGAAGACTCAGAATTTCCCAAGTGATTCATAGATGTCTTATGGCTGGAGATTACTGTGGGGATGTCAGAGTCACTTAAATTCTCCCACGGAGAGTACCACCTATGCCAGTGGTCCACCAGCCCTCAAAGGTCTTCCTCTTGCCCTTCTGTCTCTGCAGTAAACTTACAAATGTGAATTGGTTTTCCTCGTGTAATGTTCCTTGGATATTATTTTAATGTTGTTTGCTAATGTTTTTTTTACCTTTTCCACCTTTTTCTGCCGCTTCTTTCCCATAAATAATTTTAAACCGTGTTCTTCCTTGTCATAACTGTACATTTGTAAGCTCCAAAGACATCTTTTCAGGCACTGTACCTAATTTCAAATTCATACATTGCTTTAAGCTTGGAAAATGTAGAGAGTTTTTAAAAAAGAAGTCCCAACAACGGACCCGTAGATTTTCAGGTCAAAAGTTGTTCTTTTCTCTTTAGCTTCCACTGCTATCACGTGCTTTACAAGAGGACTTGACCTTAGAAAAGGGACAGAAGATGTCCTTTGCCCAGCAAACTGTCCTCTCTGGCAATTTTATGTCTTTGGGGATGGAGTTTATGCTTCTCTCTCCAGTATCTGTGGAGCTGCCATACACAGGTAAGTCAAATCATTGCTAATCAATGTGTTAAGGGAGTTTATATAGTCTATAGTCTTGCCATGCTTTTAAATCTTAATCTTTTGATGGCATCATAATAAAGATCTCTCTGGACTTTGTGAATCCTATTAACTTAATAGGACTGTCATCAGGATTAGAGAGAATAAGGGGAAAAAACAATGGGCAGTTTGCAAGTTAGCTGAGTTGTGTTTAAGTATTCTTGAAAACTACTTTGTTAACCTTTGCTGAAATGGCACAGCAGCAGGTGGACTTTCACTGTAGAATTATTTATGTGTCACTAGTAGATATGGAAGAGTACAGTGTAAATAGTAACTAATTCGAGAATAAGAGCAGATTTCTGACTTTCTTAAAAGCTTAAATCAAACAACTGTTAGAAGGAAATGGAGGTTCCATTTCTGTTTGGGGTTTTTTTAGTCAAGAAACAGAAGGAAACTATTTCAGAGTATATTGAAGTGATGCTGAAGCCATCAGACTATTTTTTTATTTAAAAAAACCCACAACTATAAACTTAAATTTTTACAGAGAAATAAATTACTGGAAGATAAAGGAAGAAAATAAGGGGTTTTGAGTTGTTATTCATTGCTTGATACTTTAAATGCCATAAAAAACGTACTAAGCTCTTAAAATAATATTTAGGGTGCTGTAATTACTATCCAGAATCTCATTTAAAGTGTCAGTTAAAATTCTCTAACTTTTAGTAAGATTTCCAAAATTCAGGCTACTTACATAGTATTTGAACTCCAAAGTAAACTAAAATTAACCTTTATATATGCGTATATATATATTTGATTTAAGAAGCAGTTTTGAGTAGAAACTCTCTGGAATTTCTCAAATGCTGTGAAGAAGACTTAAGAGCTATGGTACTATAGGAGCTTGAAAGAGCTTGGGGTGTATTGTGGGGCTCTGTGTATTTGTTTTTAAAGCTTTAGAGTTTGTCTCAAATATAATTACATGTCTGCATGTGTATTTTATTGCTAGACAGGCTTCCTTTTGACGCTTTTGTAAAAAGAATGAAAGCCATTCAGTGTGCTTTAAGCATCTCCATGAGTGTTTAAAAAAAAATTAAAATTTGGTTCTTGACTTTTCCTAGTTTAAGTACATAAAAAAAGTTTGTGAAAGAATATCTGGATCAAATGTGGGTTGTGCTTTTTTGTTTGTTTTGGGTTGGGGTTTTTGTTTGTTTTTTTTTTTAACTGAGGAAAACAGATTTATTTCCATTGTCGGTTTTTCTAAGGCAATGTTTGTATTTAGTGATGTAGGCATTTATTTTAGCATTCCATTTCTTTACTGGTTGCCAAAGATATCTTTACTTAAAGAGAAAAAAAGCTCTTTTTGTCAAGACCTTTTTCTGAAGAGATTAAAGACTTGAACACTTTGAAAAGACACAGGAGTTTCTAAGCAATTCAAGTAGGCAGCATTCTTGACCCTCCCCTGCCGGTGGTGTCTGTGACTGACTGTTAAAGAAGTCTCACCACAGAAGCTGCTGGTGCTTGGTTCCATCACAGCTGGGGAATATTTTTACAAAAGGAAAAGGTACAACAAACAAATGGTGCAAATTTCTTTTAATGATTTGCGTAGTCTTATTCTAGATAATAAAGCATAGGCATATATGTATCACTTAGCTCTTTACTGAAGTCTGTACCTTATAAATTTTATGTGCTGTTGTTCTCCAGCCCAGAAGCATGAGACTACAGAAAAATCCAATTTTTCCATAGTAAGAATCAATATAAATTGTACTACTTGTGAAATATGTAGCCCTGTTTGTAAAACCTGATTCTAGCAATCTGTCTCCACAGATACCCTGAGAATGAGTGCTCTGATAATACTCAGTTTTCTAATTTGCGTCTGCCAGAAGGGATGTAAATTAACATTGTTCAAGCTGTCTTAATATGATAGACTGTAGTAAAGTGTTTTGGAAAAGCAGAAAAACGGTGAAAAACCACGCTTAGGAGAACTGCTGTTTTTGAAGACAGCCCCTAACTTAAAGGCATTTAGTCCTGTTGGCTTTCATACTCGGAGCAGAATTTGCTACTTGAGAAAGTTTTGTTGTCTTTGCTGCAACTGATAGCAGCCATAAATACTGGCCCTGGCGAAAAAGGGTTGATGAATGGAGGAGATGCAATAGCTGTTTAGTTCTCATCTAATTGCAGTGCAGGCTGCAAAATCCAATGAAAACCTTCTCTCTCTGTCTTGCAATGTCTAAACTCCGTATTAGTGTGAAAATAACCCCAAGAAGATATTCCTAATAGGTAATCACCTTAGTTTGCCGTTATTGTGATGTAAGAAGATACACACTTTGAGAATTTTGTAAACTTCTCCCAAATAAATGAAACAGCAACACCTAGTTTAAAACTAGGCATACCCTCCATTTCACTGCACGGAGAGTGCAACAGAGCTCTATACCTTTTAGCACTGTTGAGTACTAGCCCTGTGCCACCCACAGGGGCTGTTGCTGTTATCTAATGAAAAACAGCCAGACAACTACCCACCGTTTCAAGAAGCATCCGTCTTGGGAGCAGTGCTTATTGATTTTTTAATTATTTTTTTTAAACTGAAAATGATTGTATGAGAATGTTCCCTCTTCCACATACACTTCAGTTTGCATGCTGGGTCCATATTGAGGCTGGATTCCTTAATTTTATATAAATCAAATAATGCTTATTCCTTTCAGTAGTTCCATTACTATGAGGCAGTTACTAACACAAGAAAATACTATGCAATGCATTAAAATAATTTAGCAGTATGAAACTACAAACAATTCTGTGATCTACAGAGGAATAAGCTTTCTGCCTGTTTTAGTTTGTTATATTTGGCTTTTTCTCTCATCTTATGTACAGTTACTCTCAGAAAACAGAATATTTATTTAATATTGTTCTTTTTCTCATCAGAAAAATAAAACACTTATTTGTCAAGGGAAGAATGGAGAACCTCCTACTAGACTGATGCTATGTAGGCATAAAGAACTGAGTTCAATCTACCACTGAGTGCTTAATTGGATTAATAATCAGAAGGTCAAATGAAGGACTAGATTCTCAGCTTGTGTAGTTCTGTTCTAGTGCCAATTCTACTAAATGGAGACCTAGCCCAGTGTGGTAGTATTTAGATGTTAAATAGGCATGTAAGTTTTTTTTTTCATAACCTTCCTAACTAGTCCAGTGTGAAACCATTTCTAATTAAACGTATCATGGTATTACCAAGCTGGCCACAAAGTGCCCATAAACTGGAATGGCACCTGAGATGCCCTAGTGTTTGCCAGAAGAATATGGACAAAAATGTTGTCTGGCCAGAGAGGTTTCTGAGCTGCTGTAGATCTCTTGGGAAACTTTGGTTATAGTGCCTGTTTCTGCTACTCAACTTTTTTCCTGCCAAAAGCAGTAGGGGTGCAGAGAAGACAGAAAGAACACAATGCAGGGGGCCAGAGGATGCTGGCATGAAACCCTGAGCAGGTCCATATTGGTGATGGATGGCAATCAGGCAGCAGCAGGTTTGGAGAGAAGGATGCTTCTTGGAGTGACAAAGAAAGGTGGATGATATGGAAGGAGTTTGCAGGTGATGGTAGTAGGAAGGAAAAATGGGAATTCAGGTACTTCAGCTGTCTTGTCTAAGGTCCCTGAGGATAAACTGACTGTGGATATATCTATAAGGCTCATCTCTCATGGCTGCAAGAGTCTCTTTGTGGTCTAGGCATCAGGGTTTTTGTGCAGACTACTTGAAAAATGCTTTCAAAATTCAGCAAAGCCCTGTATCTCTTTGTCTGAGAGTACAAATAAACAGTTCTTGCACTTTACTTTGAGGAGGTGCATGAGGCTCATAAAAAGCTTCCATTTATCTGGTGATTTACCTCAATTCAGTTCAGATTTTTAAGTATGTTTTGGCTGAAATTCCTGTATTTCATTAGGGCTTTCCATATGTTCTGCTGCCCTTGGCCAGTATACTTTCTTTCATGAGCTATTGTGCAACGAGGTACTGGATTGCTGCCATATGTATCTGCTTTTCCATTTAATTTTTGTCCATTATTGAGCAAAAAATACCATTTAAAGTGTAAAGTGTGATTTATTATTAACAATGACCCTAGGCAAGAGAACAGACTGCAGCTTTTATACGAAGTTGCTGTCAAGCAGCACTGGCAGTAGCATGAAACACAGTAAGTAAGGAAGTGAAAGCTGTTCCTGGAAAATCTGCAGAGTTCCAGTTTAATCAAAACAGCTGTGGCATGCAAGTCAATCACACAGGAGTAAAGCACAGCAACCAAAATCAAAGCAGATTATAATGACATAAGTCATTCTGGGGAAATGCATGGGCACTTCCTCACTTTAAAAACCACTGAAGATCTACACAGGAACAATCTCACTTTTAAAGTCAATTATAAATGATTGCAGAAAGGAATTTGCCAGTCTGACTCAGAATATAAAGGCAGACTGACAATATGTGGTTTGTTCCCCATCAGCATATATAAGCATGCACTTCGAGTAGACTTGCTTGAAGAAACATCCCAGGTAAAATTGATTAAATTGTAAAAGGTGGATTAAACTGTTAACTCAGCTACAGAACAAAATGGCAAGAAAGGAGGAATAACTTTCATAAAGCTACGATTCATTTTATATTCACATCTAATATCAGCCTCTGTTTGCATTAAAAATAGCAGAGCTATTGTATGGAAATATTGCATCTCCAGAAGGTAGTACAGAACTTTGACTTGTGTTTAAATACAGAATCAAATGTTTTCAACAAATAGATAAAGAGCCAATAAATATACTTCAGCTTCAGTGCAAAGCTTCCACATTCAATGGAGACTAGGTAGATTTTTGCCCCAGAATTACTAATTACATTTAATTAGTAATCGTTGCAATGCAAATGTAAAGATCAATAGACGAAATGGAACAATATAGACAATACTGGTCTCCCCATCCCTAACATAAGCTGAAATCACTGTTTCCAGGAATAATTCTTAGGTCAGGCGTTCAGTCTGAACGTTTTCTTGAGTTCAATTCAGACAGTACTCGAAGTTGTAAGCCCATGACCAAGGCAGTGGGAAGAGGTACTGAACTCTTCTTAGGAGCTAACTTGGGCATAGATCAAGTTTGCTGGTGTAAGCCCAGAGTAGTGTCACTAAAATTGCAAGTACAAACTTAAACTAGAAACTGTTCCAGTTAAGCACATACATTTTTTATTTCTGACACCTTTCCTAATCTTTTAAGAGTGAGACACTAGTGAAGGCTTCAATGCCAAAGAAAACCAGGTACTGGAGAAGAAAATTATGTTCTAATTAGACTGAAATATTCTAAATACATTGATATGTTATTTTTCTCAAATATAATTTTGACTTACTGATTTTCCTAGTCATTTAATACTAACCAGTTAAAGGCTCTGGTCTGATTTTTCTCTCACTCTCTTTTTAAAGAACTATAAAATGCTGATTGTATTTGCCAACTTTATAATCTGATTTTAAACTCATTCAGGGTGACTCTACTAAAGCTCCTTTGTCTACATACTCTGCACAGTATTCCTAGATGAGAAACCATCTGTGTAGTTTGAAATGGTTATCAGGATCTTCCAAGCTACAAGAATTAAGTATATATAACCACAGTCTAATTTAGAAATGCAAGTCACATCCATGAAGGAGGAATATCTTTTAGCAGCAATCCACACAGAGCTTTATGTGGAAGTTACCTTTGCCACAGATACAGAGAGCTCATATTACCAGAAACATACACAAAGTTTTCTAAACTCTGGTCTTGATTATTCTACTTTCACAATGTTTTAAATTGAATTAGGTTGGGACCTCTTTGCAAGCAGGAAGCCAAACAGAATCAAAAAGTAAACACAAGGGAGCACATTGCTGTGTTAAATAGTCTTGAAATGACTGCTTGTCTCCCACAGCACTGTACCTGCCCAAGTACTGAAAAGCATCAAGCTTTTATTCCCTCTTAGAGAAGCTGAACCTTGGCTTTTGGCCTCTAAAAATAATACCTGTTCTTTCAGTAGCACATAAAAAGTGATCTGAACAGTTTTGGTTGTCACTTAGGAATTGACAGGGCCTGAAACATCTCTCTGTCTAAACACTGCCAGAATCGTAGGAATTCCTGACTTTTTTTTTTTTTTAAGTCTGTGTGATGTTGTGTGAAAGCATGTGTGTTTTTAAAAGCATTTTCAAGTCTTTAAACACGCAAATTACAGCTTGTTTTAGCCTAAACACAACTACCTGCATATATGGCATCTCTTTCAGGAGGCTGATGTACAATATTCTAATGACAGTATAACTATTGCATTTTCTTGTGATTAAAATGTCTGATTCATACCAACTCTTTTTGTATCCCAGGGGGGTGATCACCAATGCAGGAGGAGCTGTAAGGGTACAGGCTCTCCCAGGACAGGAAAACTACCCTGCTGTAAATGCCAATGGGATCCAGTCTCAGGTGCTCTCTAGATGGGCTTCATCTTTCTCAGTGACTCGTAGGTGGATCACACTTACTATTTTGAAAACTGTATTTGAAATATTGATAGAACTGTAGGAAACTACTTCAGTGCTCCATGCATAAAAAAGTGATTGTTATCTGATGTGTAGTAACCAGAGTTTTGACTTCTAATTTGTTATTTTACCTTCATTTTTTGACAATTTCCTAAAGAAAAACTATTCCAGCTAGATTAGCTAGTCTGTAGCAGAAGCTGATCCATAAAAATAGGTCCATTATTTAGAATATAATGACTTGATAGCAAGCAGTTGATAGCTCCATGACAGTTTAAGCTGATCAAAGTCAGTGCTTCCATCCTGACGTTGCAGTCCGGTCCTCCCAGCACTTCCAGCCATATAGTTTTATCCCTTCTCTCCCCCTTGCCTGCAGTGGTGCAGGCAGTAGCGCTTGTCAGGCCCTTCAAACACTTTGTGCAGTGTTACCTGTAAGGAGAGAACACTGACCCTCCAAAAAAGTATCAACGATCCCAATTTATACGTGTAGTCATTAAGCTACAGTGTGACACAGTGGAGCTTTTTTCAGAAGTTTTTCTCACGTAGTTGAGACGGTGTCCCCAGTTGCAAACTAGTTGTCACATCTTGCCACTCAGGTGAGGTAAAAATCCCCTCACAAAATCATATGCAGAAGTATATTGATTGTATATGTTGTTGTGGATTCAAAAATATTAAAGTATATGTATTTTCTGGTATACTCTTTCAGAGTTTGTGAAACAGATCTCTCTATTGTGTTCTTATTGTTTACACAGCTAAGATTCAGCCTACTATCTCTAAGGCACTAGTAAACCTCCTATAGTGCCCACTGCAAGTTAGTAGCTAAGAATTTGGAATCACAGGTGCTTTTGGTGAGGGTGAAAGTGGCTACTATGGTTCAAAAACCTCTCATCAAATAAGTGTGCTGTAATTACTTATCAGCTGCTGTTGTTTCAAATGCAGAAATTAATTACCTGTAAAACAAAGATTGCAGTATTGGATTACACCAAAGGTTTTTCTAGGCTTATATCCTACTCGCAGAGTAGCTCATGGCAGATGATGAAAAACGTTATTGGAAATACAGTATTCTTCAAGCACTTGTAATTTCATTTAAATATGCTAACATACATTCTATAAAATGTATTGTTATTGTAGCAGTTACCAAGGACACAGCGCTTGAAGCAGTCGGACGATCAGTGTCAACAGCACGTCCTTCTACAGGTACGAGATCTCCACAACAAGGGAAGCATCTTGTGGTATGATGTGCTGCAGTGTGTGGATCCCTGGCCAAAATTACATGTTTCCTAAGATTCATTTATTTTTAAAGAAGGAAACATACAATACCTGTTTTTGGAGTGTATCTTTAATCAGAAAAAAAAAGAATCCTGTAATCTTAGAGATTGATTCTGATTTCACTAGTGTTTATGTAAATTTAAAAAAAAAACTTGAATGAATTTGAAAAAGTAATACAGATAAAGCAAGGTAAGAATTCATGAGCTCCTGGGATATTCATTCTTAGTAAGTAACAGAGAAGAAAGATATAATGCATTCCTTCTTACAGAACTGCTCAACAGCTGAGTGCTGTCAGGACTTGTGTAGCAAAAATTTAGTTCTTATGTGAATTTCACCACAGCACATGCTGCATAAAAAGTCTAGATCAGTTTTTATGAAGGTTAGAACTATATAATTATGGGACTTGGATGTTGTTTGTGAATAGACCATTTACTTTACAGTTTAGGTCATGGTTTGCTTCCAAACCATTAAAACTGTGCATTGTACAGCAGAATTGCTAACTGAGAAATAGTAGCACTCAGGAAGGTGAGATACAGAAATCCACCCTGCTTTGCATGATTCAGTAATCAGGCAGGCAGGTGTAGAAAAGAAGGTTAAACTGTTTCATTTGAAAAAGAATATTAGCTAAGGAGCAAAGCAGTAATAGTGCAGGTTTAATAATTAAACTGACTGACAGTTCCTACTGAAGACAGGTTGCACAGTAATTTTTGGAGTCTGAGCTTTTTCCCATTTACCTCAGTCCATTCATCTTTCTTGTTGTTAAATGATCCATGCTGTTTTCCTCACTGAAGGTAAAAGACCTAAGAAGACTCTTGATAAAAAAGCAGGAAACAAAGGTAAGAATGCACACAGATTTACCTTTTGCAAAGCAAAATTGTAACATTTGTTTGATATTAATAATTCTTAATTATTTTGGATGTTCACAGACTGTAAAGCTGATATTGCATTTCTCATTGATGGAAGTTACAACATTGGCCAGCGTAGGTTTAATTTGCAGAAAAACTTTATTGGAAAAGTAGCTGTAATGTTGGGAATTGGAACAGAAGGGCCTCACGTTGGAGTCGTACAGGCCAGGTGAGAACAGATCTACACAAAATATAACCAAGTGATTGATTAGAGACATCAGTTCATGTATCGCTTCCTATTTTGCAGAACAATATCACTCAATAATGGTTGATGAATGACAAGAGAAAGCAAACTCTTTTGAGCTGTAGCACTCTTTGCTCTATGCTACACTGAGATGCCCATGTGAGAGGACATGACAAATTTGAACATCTTCTGTCTCTGTGATATTTGACACTTGGATAGAGAGAACAGCTGGAGTTCTCCCAGCCCCTCTGCTGCTGACAGCTTTGTAGCTCATCATAGGGAACACCTTGCAAAAGAGAGATAGATGGCTCTTTTTAAAAACTGTAGAGAGAGAAGTGTCACAATGCCAATGTATATGTACAAACCAAAAAACCTGCTCCTGCCAATCTATAGGTTAGTACAGCTAATATTTTCAAATTTAAACTGGTCACTGTTATTGAAAGACAGTTCATAGAATCTATACTATGTATGTTCACAGAGCGTAGTCTAAAAGCCACTGCAACATTCAGCATGTTGGTAGAGCCACAGCCACAGCTTAATTTGCTAATGTTCAGCAATTGCAGTTTTCCAAGGTTTAACCACTATGGCATCTGGAAAAAGTAGCACAAAGAACTCGCTTATTATCAAAATTAACTCGCTTGTTCCAAGAAGATGAAGTATCTGCTAGATTAGCACAGGATTTCTCTATCATGTTCTTCTGTCATCATTAAAGTCTGTTCCTATCCCTGCCTTTAGGCAACTGTAGAGTAGATAGATACCTGAGTCTGATTTAATGACCTAGACTTGCTGTTACAGTCACTAGAAAGAAAGGCCACATTCGTGGCACAAACCATCTGAACTGCTTTGCATGCCTCTTTTAGGATGTGATGAATTCCATCCTGAAAAACCCAGTTTCTGGCCACTGTAGACATCAAAAGCTAGGAGAAATGAACTCCACACTTGCTGTCCTGTGTTTATATACTATAAGGTGAGGACCAATTCATGGAGGAAGTAAACAGTTTAGCACCTTGAACATTCAACTCTTCATTAGAAATTAATCTTACAAACAATAATCTTTATAGGTCAAAATGTACCATTTTAGCAGTTATTCTTCTTGGCACAAGGGTTCATTCTGGTAATTCTGATGCGGAATTGAGCTGTTTATTCATAGCAGCAGCTCTTTGGCTTGCAGGTGTTTATCGTTCTACCCTTCACTTGGCAAAAATTACTTCATTACTTTTTGTTTTCTACTGTAAACAAAAAGTAAAATCTGGGGACAGCATAGTTAAAATCTTTAATGTCTTACATGGAGTCAGTAGCTAGCATACCTTAAAACTTCTCAAATTAAATAACTCAAAACAGCAATTTTCAGGAATTTCTTGTAAAGAAGCCATTTCTCATGTGAATAGTAGAAAACCTGCCAATTTAATTACACAAATACTTTTAGTTTAACATCTGGCATGTTCATTTTTTTTTGTTTTATGTATTTTCAACCTAATGTTTTGAGCTGTTTGATAAGCATAAGAATCAGACTATTCTTAATTTACCCATTCAGGTAGATAATTCCTCTTGCTAATGATTGTGAGACTTACTAAGCAAGAAGCATATGTCTATTCGAGTAATTAAAATACAGAAGAACATGTAATACCAAAAGCAAAAGGATTCCTAGTGTGTTTTAGCTTGCTAATGTCATAGCAGTATGAAAAGTGAACTGCAAACCTTATTTTATTTTTCCACAGTGAACATCCAAAAATTGAATTCTATCTGAAGAACTTCACTGCTGCAAAAGAAGTTTTGTTTGCCATAAAGGAATTAGGGTTCAGAGGAGGCAATTCCAATACAGGTGAATTCATACTTCCACTGAAATAGGAATTATTTCTTTACCTATTTTTTATATATGTATATGTGTGTGTGTATATATTGAAGTTATTATAGTTCAGATAGGTAAAAAAATGTTTTAGATGTCATGCTTGTCTTAAACAGGTTCAGTGTTTTTGTACTGGAATGCGGCCACATCTTACATTTCATTTCCAGGAGTTAGGACTGCTTATTACGCATTTTATTAGAATAGAAGTGTAAATATCACTTTCTGTGTTTAAACAGTAATTGACTTTACACTGGTAGCAGAGTGATATCTTAAAGACAAATTCGTAAAAGGCTTAGTGTTTCCTTCTCATTGGGTGGCTAATTAAAGAGTTAGAATAAAGACAGAGCAAATGGCAGTGAGGAGACGTTTGCCTATCATGGTTTAACCAAAGCCAGCAACTGAGCACCACAGAGCCACTGGCTCACTCCCCCTGCTGGAATGGGGCACAGAATTGGAAGGATAAAAGTGAGAAAATGCGTGGATTGGGATAAAGACAATGTAATAGCAAAAGCCACTCACACAGGCAAAGCAAAACAAGGAATCCATTCACTGTGTCCCATGGGCAGGCAGGTGTTCAGCCATGCCTAGGAAAGCAGGGCTCCAGCACACGTAACAGTTCTTGCCATCACTCTGAACATCCCGTCACCTTGATTCTTATTCCACCAGTTTTATATGCTGAGCATGACGCCATATGGTATGGGATACCCCTGGGGTCAGTTGGGGTCAGGTATCCTGACTGTGTCCTCCTTGTGCATCTTCTCTCTAGCAGTCTGGTACAAGGAGCGGAAAAGGCCTTGGCACTGTGCAAGAGCTGCTCAGCAATAACAAAATCATCCCTGTATTATCAACACCATTTTCCACAGAAATCTAAAACACAATCCCCTAGTAGTTACTCTAAAGAAAATTAATTATCCCAGCCAAAACCAGCCAAATGAGAAAACTGAGCTCTAAGTATGTTGTATTTCACAAGCTAAATTTAGGTAGCTCCTGAACTTGCTTCCTTCCAATCCATTTAGCAAGCACTAATATATCTACTTCCTAGTATAAAACTAGACCCCATGGGCAAAAAACCTCAGTGAATTCTTCCTTAGCTGTATTTATGATTTTTTCTTGTTTGGTTTTGTTTTGTTTTGTTTTGGGGAGGATGGTTTTTGGCTTAGAAGTTGCTCAAGCTTCATTTTTATCAAATTTCCTACGACACCATTTCAGTGCTACACAGGGTTAGACCTGTAATCATATCATAAGCCCTGCAGAATTTCAGATAGGAAACTGCTACCAGAATATACTATCATTGTATGCGTTATTTCTTCATATTCTTTTTCTGTTCAAAACAAGGGAAAGCTTTGAAGCACACAGCTCAGAAATTCTTCACTTTGGAAAATGGAGCACGGAAAGGAATTCCCAAGATCATTGTAGTGTTTCTAGATGGCTGGCCCTCAGATGATCTAGAAGAAGCTGGCATAGTGGCTAGAGAATTTGGAGTCAACGTATTCATTGTATCTGTAGCAAAACCCACAACAGAGGAGCTGGGAATGGTACAAGACATTGGTTTTGTTGACAAAGTAAGAAAAATATCATTATTTGTTTTTCAGTGATAAATATAATTCTGGAGAATTTACACTAAAATTCTGTTGAACTAATATATGTACATATAATAACTTATAAAAATAGTCTCTCAAACCAGCCAATAAAATTATCCCTGCTTGTAAGTGATTTAAAAGAATGACACTAGGAAGGTTAAAGAAACACTGGAGGGATTTTTTTCCTGCTAAAGGGGCCACACAAAAGTAGCACTGTCCTCCCAGTTCAGTGTCTTGGCCAAATTGTAGTTCCTGGACTTTGTAATTGCATGAAGATTCTCAGGGCAGGAAATTCCCCCATCTCAGGTATGGTTAAATATGCCAAAGCAATGAAATGCTGATACAATATATTCCCTCTCTTGAAATGACACACAGGGAGCCCTATCTTTCTGTATCTGCTCTGTAGATAATTATTTACTTATTTTCATTACAAAGAGGACAGAAAATGGGGGAAAATGTATCCTAGCAAGTTCGTGTACAAGACTTTCATCTTTGATGCAAAATTTTGGACATTGTTCTGTTTGAGTTAGAGCAAGAATTCAAACACAGATCACCTACTCTCACATAAGCTTTCTGATCACTGGGTCTTTACTTACTCTGCAGTGAGAAAACCACTCATTTTCCACAGGGAGGTCTTAGATGTCTGATTTTAGCAGAAGTGGCATGAACAGGATGAAGCATTACAGCTCAGGATAGCCACCTGCTCATCCCAGAGGTACTGCAGGCAGGTCCAACCCTTAGGTACTTATAGAAACATCACAGAATGTTTTGGGTTGGAAAGGACCTTCAAGATCATCCAGTTCCCTCCCCTTGCCCTGGGCAGGGGTGCCACACACTAGACCAGGTAGCTGAGGCTTGGCCTTGAACACTTCCACAACTAGGGTGGGCAAACTGTTAGCTAAATTATTTGAAATGTCCAGAGCTTGAGGGGCAGGATTGGCTTTATTACTGGACAAAGTGAGGTTTATTACAGCTTTCTCTGATTGCAACTGCAGATATTTGTCCTCAATTTCTTTAAACACAAACAAGCAAAAAAGCCACCCCAAGCTCCCACCAAGAAAAATCATGATTATTATCCGTTCAGCTGCTCTGTCAGCGTTCACCCACTGACTTTTTGTTTTCTAACAGGCTGTATGTCGAACCAACGGCTTCTTCTCTTACCAAATGCCCACCTGGTTTGGCACTACCAAATACGTAAAGCCTCTTGTCCAAAAACTGTGTTCCCATGAGCAGATGTTTTGTAGCAAGACGTGCTACAATTCCATCAACATCGCTTTCCTGATCGATGGTTCCAGCAGCGTTGGGGAGAGCAACTTCCGCCTCATGCTTGACTTCGTTAGCAACGTCGCAAAGGCTTTTGAGATCTCTGACATCGGATCCAAGGTTGCAGCTGTGCAGTTCACATACGACCAGCGCCCAGAATTTGGCTTCACAGACTACATCACGAAAGAAAAGGTCCTCTCAGCTATCCGGAACATTCGCTACATGAGCGGGGGCACTGCTACTGGGGATGCCATTTCTTTCACAACCAGAAATGTGTTCGGGCCAGTGAAAGATGGACCTAACAAAAACTTCCTCATTGTTTTGACTGACGGTCAGTCTTACGATGATGTTAGAGGACCTGCTGCAGCTGCACAAAAAGCAGGTAAATGTATTTTTAAAAGCAGCACAAGTTTATACATCCTGTTTCTGCTGTATTGTAAATGTTAAGATTTAAACGTTTGCAAAGTATCATACCTGTTTTGAATTCAGTAAAATTTAAGCCCTGAGGAACTGTTTTCCATTAGGATGAAAACAACCCATCAACCAGTAGGATGGAGCCACGTATGAGTAGATTCACTTATGGCAGCTTAGTGAACAACATACACCCAGTGTTATTTCCCTAAACAGTAGAGTAAGAATAAAGAACCAAGTAGTGAACTCTATAATCATCTAGAAAAGGAATAAGAGTTTTGGCTAAAAAGCTCATTGGGCTGATGAAGATTGAAAGCACTAAGCGTACACAAAGGAACCAAACTAATTTTCAAAATAATTTTACATGGTGTTACTTGCATTTCAAGACTGACATTGTGACTGCTATGTTTCACAACTAAGACACTAGCTCTTATGATACCTCATATTTCCTTCAGGATTTTTCCTGAGACAAATCTTCTAAATCCTGATATTTAGTGGCAAAATCTAATTATCCTTGACAGACTGCAGACATTGAAACACATTTTTCCAATCCAGATTAATTAATGACCTTAAAAGTGGCTGCTTTTCTTGTATCTACAGGCAAAAGGGTCTTAACTACTTCTTTTTTTCTTTTTGTAGGAATAACCGTCTTCTCTGTTGGTGTTGCCTGGGCACCTCTGGATGATCTGAAAGACATGGCTTCTGAACCAAGAGAGTCTCATACTTTCTTCACCAGGGAGTTCACGGGATTGGAGCAGATGGTTCCTGATATTATTAGAAGCATCTGTAAAGATTTTTTGGACTCTAAACAATAAAGCAAAAATCTGCTGTTCGCTATTACTACTTTGAAACTAAAAATCATGAAATTGAAATGGCCCCTCCAAAGTACAGGTGTTTTATCCTTTAAATACCATCATAATACAAAGGAAGAAGAAAGGCTACTTTCTGTTTCTGTAATCAGTCAAGGATTCTTGTGAACTTGTTGAAAGTTGTACTTGATACTGAAGTGCAGAATTTGGCCAACAGCTAATATTTTCAATACATACGTAGTATCCCAAAGTTTAAAGCTATGCATATCGTGCACTTAAGGATAGCAGATATCCAGAGGAATCTGACTTTTTTCTGCCACTTGCTAGATATCTTCTTGTGAGCTAAAAATAATATAATTTTAAAGACAAGGTACTATCTTCTCTGAGCCTTCTGTAGCTTACTATTCTGTATCTTTTCAAGGAGTTCTGCTGGTAACATGAAGTACTTTCAGTGCTCTGGTTGCAAAACAGCTGTTATTGCCAGGCAGTTTAAGAAAAGATATGACAGATTGTAGCTAAAACACTTTATTTTTACTACTTGGAGTTTTGCTATTGTGAACGGTACTGCCATCTGGTTGGCAAAATTTATATCAAAAGTCTTTCAACACAGATTTCTGTGAATCTATTTGGTTGGTTCTTTTGGCACAGATTTTGAAAGGTATTTAAGGCACAGTAGTTCTTTGAGGATCTGGATCCTAACATATTAGGCGCTGCTAATGCTCCCTGCACCACTGAAGTCAACAGTGATATTCCAAATATAACTGACAACCGGATATTTCCTGTCTACTGCCTCGTACTGTCTTGATTTAAAAAGTTGTTATTGGCTAGACAGTTAGAGACAGGAATCTTGGGCCAAGAGATTAAATTAAACCACACAATGGGGACTGAAAGCATTCAAATTCAAATCCAAAGGTATCTCAAACCTTGAAACCTAACTGATTTATATCAGATTACATGGTTAGAAGAGAGTAGGCAGACACATGAAGTGGGATTTAGTAGTTCACAGAACAACAAATTCATAATGGTAGGAAAAATATCTTTATAGGTGTGTGAGGTTTTCTGAAGAGGAAAGAATAGTTTTCTTGAAAAAAGGCTTTAAGTCTATTACATACCTAATATATTTGTACACGCACAGTTAAAACGATGCAGTATTCACAGTTATTCCAGACTCCTGGTTTGGATATCATACTTCAAATATTCCTTAAAAAATAAAGGCGTTTTGCAAATAAAAGCATAATAGAGAACAAAACAGCACTTTCCCCATCAATCTGGGGTTTCCCTTTTCTCTTCCCCCCCACTATTGATTGTAAAATTTCTAGTAGTTAAGGAGTGGCACAGAAGGGATTGTATTCATCAGGCTTTTGCTATGCATTTTTCAATAAATTATAACTGGCTATATATTACTCTAAACATGACTGACAAAGATGACTTGTATTTTTCTAGTAATTGTTATCCTTAATTTTGTTATGTGTTTATAGATAAGAGTATTCAGCTTTGGCTGTATAAATTCATATGCTGTATCAACTTTGTGCAAAGGTTTCATTCCTTTAGTTTATAAACTTTTTATAGAAATACATACTGCAAGAAAACTGCGACTGCTGCTGATTTTGTATCCCGTAATAGAAAAGCCTTTTCAAGACAAACCTCATGTAGTATAGCTTGAGTAAGTTGTATGTGATGCTTCCTGTCTGTATTATCTTAAATCCCAAATCATCCTCAAATAGCAGGGGTGCTATTTATACAAATGTTTTGAATGAGTCCGTATCAAAGTTTTAGTCATTGTTCATCCTAGGTACAATGCTAGTTAAATCTTCTGAATATAAATTTTATGCTAGCTAATAGAAGCATATTTTCCCTCCTCCTTTGTTTTTACTATTGCAGAGGAGTAGGCAGCTTCAACTCATGCCATTCTTCAAAAAAAAAAAAAAAAAAAAGCAGGTTTGGATCTCTGGGACACTGAATCCTGCAGAACTAACTGTCCACATATTTCCATTTCACAGGAACGGCGATGCCATGTTACTTGCACCCTTCATAGAATCCTGTTATGCTCAGGTAGAAAGTGAGCACAGAAAATACTTTTTTAAATGTACGTTTATGTGTTAACAAGCATTTTTGAGCACAGTTTTTATCTGGGAAAAGCTTTGGTGGGATACAGATAAAAGGACTGGGACCTGGTGAGATACAGAGACAGGGTGGAAAGCATGTGCACTGTGCTGTAAGTAGAGGGTAAATTTGGAAGAACAGCAAGGTAGAGGGTAACAAACAGGCTTTGAAACTCTGGTCTGGGTAAGTAGGTAAGTAAAGCCACAGCCAAGGATTCAGTTTTATACTGCTGGACCAAGCAGTACAAAGAATGAACAGAACTGCAACCACCATCAGTCGTGAAAACTCCCTTTGGGAAAACTGCTGGAGATCTATGGCTGTCAGGGGATACAGCCTGCAGGGGATCAGTTTTGTTCTCTAGTGAGACTGATGAAAACCATGGTAAAGGGGCTGGACCACATGATCTTTGTTCTCCTCCAACCCAAACCATTCAGCGACTCTCTATGCCCCACTTCTCTGAACAGTACTCACAAGGCTCAGGGGGCCTCAGATTTACAGCCCCACTGATGATGACATACCACTGTACATAAAAATAAGATTCCTTCACTTAGTAGAAAATTCTGAGCTTAGAGGTTTAGGTACTTACTACAACTCCCATTGAGCTGTTTTGAATTTTACTTTAAATAGTAACTACCATAGTTCAAAACTCACCCTTCACAGTGGAGCTCCCAAAGCAACTTGAATTTAGAAAGTTCTATTAATTTGCTGTCCTAAATAAATTGAAATTACTTTTTGTACTGTGATAACTTCCAGGAAGGGCTACAGCCTACAGCCATTGGTTAGGACATATGCCTTAGCACTGGAAGCGTTTGCTGCCAGAAGACCAAGGAAGACATCAAACCTGTTTCTTATATTTCCTGGGTAAATTCTCCACTCACAGGCAAGGAGCACACGACTTCCTTCATCATTGGCAGCATGTCTTTCTCAGTCCTGGAATGAAACTCAGGCCAGTGTCTGATTCTGCTTGCAAATTGTTTTGCACCTCAAATTTTGCACCTTGCACAGATCTTAGGCATTTGAGTCCTCTCTTTATCATCAATCTCCTGATAGCATGACTCTTTCTAGCTATAGACTTGTCCCACAAGTGCAGTATAGAGGGAAAGCAGGTATAGGGTCCAGGACTGGAGATGAGCAAACCACAGAGAAGTCCTTCATGCAGCCAGGTATACAGACACCATGCAGCCCTGAAGCAAAAGTCTTTTCTATTACATGCTCAAGCAGAGTGTAAGAACAGGTCTCAGAAATTTACTGACCTTTATTACTGTTTGTAAAACTATTAATATTGAACCAGCAAGGGACAAGAAAGATCCACAAGAAAGACCATCCTAATATTCTTAAGAGAAAATAGTCACTGTAAAAGTATTTACTTTGGCTTTTAAAAGCAATGCCAATAAAGAGCTATGAAGAAACGAGCGAAAAAAACATTTGCATCAAAGGCCAACAACTATAATTCTCTACAACTTATAAAGCAATCTTGAAGTGGGAAGAAAGGACAGGGGTGTTATTTTTGGCATGTGATAGTATAGTTTCACCAGAACAGTAGATTCCCCCATAAATGTTTTTTAATTATTTCCATTTGCATTTCATATTAGTGTTGTCACATAAGCATTCACTTCTATGAGATATGCCCCCATAAAATAGAGATATTTTATTTTCACTTTGCCTGTTCTGAAGAACAAAAATGGGGCAAGGCTTAAAAGCAAGACATAAGAAGTTATTTCTAATGGGGCAACTCTCAATATCACTAACTAGCTCCACCAATTTTGTCACTAGGCTGAAGGGTAAGTCAACTCCAGAAAGCATCAAAGCCACAAAAAATCACAGAAAATTTTGCTGTTGCAGGCAAGTGCCACAGAAGACCTGAGCACACTGTCAGAGATGATGCACTTCAATTTTAAACAAACTGTGTGGAAACTGGGGGCTTACATGCCCAGCCTAATTAAATCAATGAAGAAAAATCTTAACTGACTGGCTTTGGTTTGGTCCTGGGACAGTAAAGCTAAAGGGTGTTCTTGAGAAGTGGAAGCTGAATGTGGCTGAATAGCTTGTGACAACTGTCATCCAAATATAGACACAAAATATATGGAAACTTCCAGTGAGCAGTTTATAATTGAAGTATGAGCAACTTTCCAGTTATATATGTCTATCAACTGCAGCACACATTCTTTTGCTCTCACTGGCTTCAACAAGAATTTTGCCTCTAGCTTCAGCTGAAGGAAGAATAGGTCCTGAAAATTTGCTGTCTATGATTAAATCCAAGGTCTTAATCTCCGCTTTGAAGCAAATGCCCACTTTAATCTCATTAGGATCAAAATTTCCTTTCCTTTCAAACAATCAAGTCTGGTTAGTGAAGTGTCCTTGATCATAAGCTGCTTTCATTAACTGAAGGGTATTTATTGTCTTATTACTCTAAAATTTGTTTACATTCACCTGCATCCACACGCAAATCATTACTGTGTCCTTACTGTTTTTCTCTACACAGCCAGAGCAGTTGCCTGTAAACACTAGCAGGAGCAGCTGAACTCCAGCTGTCCCAGGGTGATGAAGGGAAAGAGCAGTGCTTTGGCCAGTTTGTTTCCTGCAGCCAAAGGGAGCAGGTAGCTTTGCTTCCCAGCTGCCAGGAAGCCAAAACTCACACTGCGGCCGCTCCCCCGGGAGCCAGGGGCTGTCAGTTTGAATATACCCTCAGCCTCAGGGTGTGACTGAACTTACAGCTGAACCTCATGCTGGACCAGCTCCCAAGACACCAGCATGTGAATCCTGCCTTGCTGTTTTTGCTAGCAAATGCTAACTAAACTTGTCCAGGCTTTGCAGAGGTCAGATACTGCCTTTACTACTTGACAGCAATCAGAGTTTGGCAGAATGTAAGCAAAGGGATAAGAACTATTTTTCTGCCCTGGTGGATGTGATCAGATTACAAGTATGATAAACAACTATCTGCCAAAGGATACAAGTTAGAGACAACAACAACAACAAATAAAAAGACTGAAAAAAAAGATTGGCAAGATTTAGGAAAATAATTTAAATTAGATGGGAAAATCACAAAAATTACTTACTTAGTGCTACTTTTAAATTTTTGCTAAGTTCCAAATCAAACAAACTACATAATTAAAATAATATGTTTTTCAAATCAAAAACAAATTACAAGTATGTAGTTTCTAAAATTCTCTGACACCCTTGAGTATTTTAATAATGTACTGCTTGTTCAGAAAAGAAGATGGGGAAAAAACAATTTTCTCCCGTGCAAACATTCTAAACAAGGTGAGGTACACAGATGTGTCCTATTGAACTAACTCTGGTGAGGACTAGGAGCCACTTTAGAAACAAAACAGAACTGTCAGGCATGGGCATGCTGGTAGCAAATACATCAACATGGAATTTACTCCCCAGTGGTCAGATTTGCTCATATCTAAACATAGACTAGACTAACACACAATTAGAAGAAAGTGATCATGATCAGTTGCTTCTGTAAACCCAAATATCTGCCACAAAAAAAAAGGTTTCAGATGGAATATAATGCATATGCACCATGGAAACTGTCAGGTGGTAGATCACTCAAACTGGGGAAAATAATTCCAGCCTCTAAGAAATTCCGAACAGCAAATGTTAGCTAAATCTCTTAACAGAAAACTGTGCTTAGTAAGAGTAGCAGAGTCAGTCACCTTGGTTAAGGCAGTAGAGTCAAAGCAGCAAATTCAGGAAACTAATGTACAGCTCCTCTTTTTGGAAATATCTACCCTCGCAATGAGGTTCTATGAGTATTTTAAAACTTGCTGGTTTTAAGATGCAGTAGTATTTCTAAGTAACACCAAAAAACTCCAGCAGAAGGAATCCAGGGAAAACCTCTGGCTACCAACCAGTCCACCAAAAGTATCATGCACGTAAGACAGTGCTATGATTCAGACTTCAATGTACTACCACTGCATGCAGAGCATCTGCAAGCTCTTCTAAGAGCTTCTGCTTTGAGCTCCTGCCACCAACATTTGCAACTACCCACTGCTCTTCTCCCAGAGGCCTGATACTTCCCAACAGCTGAGCTGCAGCAGCCTGGTCTGCGCACTAAGCAAGCACCCTCATCCATGCCTCCCTGCCTGCTGCACACAGGATGTTTTACTGATAGAGCTAACAGGTTTGAATTTTTTTCCTCCCAGCCATTGCTGAGATTTCAGAGAAGGAAGATATTTCATCTGCATGAAACAAGAGCTCTTTATTCCCACTGAATTGTAAGTCTCACATGACCTTAGATGCAAGATGCCCCTAATCAAATGAAAACCTTTTCCTTTAGAAAGGAAAAAAAAGCCCACATTAATTAAAACACAATTCAAAACCAAGAAACCCTCCCATTTCAGGGTACTAAAGAGCAACTGGAAAGACACCTGAGGCAACAGAAAAAAGCCTGCTTTAAAAAGCCAACCAGGCGAGTCACCAAAATGTCAGCAATAGAGACAACCACCCTAGCCAGCCCTCCTTTCACGGGGGAAATCCACGCCCCTCGGCCAGCTGCTGTTCATGAGCAAAAACCCAGCAGCTATCAGGCTTGGTCTGAGAAGTGTCTGGATGCAACTGGTCTCTCCAGGCCCACCAGGATCAGAAGAGCAGTGACAGCTTCCCAACATCTACATGGCAAGTCAAGCTGCAGGTGGAGGCCAAGCCTCAGGAAACACCTCAGGGTTATATGACCAACAGTGGACAACACGAGCAGCTCTCCCCCTCCACCAACATCAAAATGTCTGAAGGCAGGGAGGGCAGAACCCCTCCTGCCCTGCCTACTCACAGCTTGTTGCAGGACTCCTGCAACCCTGCTCTGTCCCCATTGTCACCTTCTCCTGGTGGCACCACCTGGTGAGCCCCCCCAGCTTTCTCCACGACCGTGGCTGGGCCACAAGACCTTGTGCACAGAACTTAAAAAGTCACCCTCTCAACTCGAGTTCAAATGGTCATGTATTTCTGTCGATCATGCACGGATTCACAAGCTAACATTTATACAAGCTACTCTTTCCTCCTCTCAGAGCCTCTGAAGCATTCAAGAAAAGCTGAAAGACAAAAGTAGATGGGGGAAGGAAGTTAGCAAATCAGCTGGCAGTAACAAATGCTTAAGACTGAATAGAGTGAAGAATATTTATATTATAACAAATGATCAACTGCAGAAAGCTCCTCTTGAAGTTACATTGAAATTAGCTTTAAAAGAAAGGCCTATCCCATTAATTTTTGTCAGAAAGGAACCTGAGGATAAAGCTGCAAATGATTGTCTTATGGTGGTGTTCTCCTTTCAAGTTAAAGGGTCTCCAATACATCCAGGTCAATGACATCCCAAAAGTAAATACTCCTTGATCACCAAGTGAAATATTTATTCTAAGGTATCCAGTACTCGCTAAAGATCAGATCATTTCATCTAAAGGTTATAAAACTCGCACTGTATCTTTTATGGTAGCAATAAGTGATTCTACAAGCCACGTAACAATGAAGCTAGCATTATCTTTATTTTTATTTGAAAGACAATCTCTTTTCAAAGAATTAACGCCATTGGTAAAGAATAAATCCATATCAATAGTTTGAAACTTTGCTAAAACAGATACAGCTCCCAGTAATACTCAGGCTAAAAGAGGCAGCCTTTAACCCACACAGCTAATACAAAATCACTTATAAATTCCTACATGAAGTCTTAGTTTTCCAAATGCATATAAAAATTCAAAACACTGATTCTTTAGTTTAGAAATTTTTAAATTCTATAATAAATCCATTAATTTCAATCAACTTTGAATGAGAGTATCAAAAGTTTCACAGTACTGATAAGATTTAACTATCAGAACACTACAGGTATTCGCCACGTAACTGAAGACAACTGTGTATGAAGATATCTTTAATATCTTCACAGATGAAGAAATTAAATGGGTAAGCTGCTCCTTGCTATTTGTTAGTGGACAAGAGCTAACTACAAGCAATAGCTTATGTTCCTAAGAGAATGGAAAGTGGAGCCATATGTTTGTAGGAATCAGTTATTCTCTCTCCCTCAGTTAAGACAATATGCTAGAGATTAAATATTACTCCGAGCATTATGTTACAGCACTACATACAATCAATGCAAAAATTTTTCTACTGTCAGGTTAAATTCCTGGCAGTGCTCCCACTGTTGGTCTACTAGGGTGGCCGAGGGTTGGCCAAAGGCTGGCTTCTCCAGTTACTTTGCTCCAGGAAATGACCTTCCAGGAGGTCAATTATCAATACCAAATTCAAGATGTATGCTTCTATTAATGTTATAGATCACACAAAAACCCCCAGGCCTCACTGACATCTGTCCTATCTCATAAGCATCTAGAGAAATTAAAGCATAGCTACTGAAGCAACTCACACTGTACTGTTGTCACTGCAATCACAGGCTCAGTGATTCCTGAAAACAGCAACCTTATGACCTAGGTTACCTCACATCGTCTCCTTTTCGCTACTATGGATTTCACCATAGTTAACTTCCTCAAACTCTATAAATATTTTTAAAACCCCCCAAAGTAAGTATTTTGTTGCCATACATGCACTTTCAGAGCATCTAGATGAATTCCCTTATGTGGGAGGCCATTAAGATACCATAAGGTAAGAGGGAGGACTAAAAAGAAAGCATTTTGGTTTACATCATCAACGCAGAGTTTGATTCTATGTTAAAATCAGAAAACAAAGTAATACATATTTAGACATTCTCAAGTTTTTGCAGGTTCAACTATTTACTTTTTAAATCTGTTAATATATTTAATCTGCATAGGACTCAAGGATGTGCATTCTCCAAATTTCAACAGAGCAAGTATTAAATATGGAACTTAAAGCTTCTTCATGCTCACCTCAGAATCAGCGTTTCAAAACAATTCTGGAGCCTTCTGCTTTTGTTTTTCTTTTTAAAAAGCTCTTAACAACCATAACATAAATACATGTGTATATATATACATACATGCACTGTGGGGGCACCAAGCTGAGTGGTGCAGTTGACACACCTGAAGGATGGAACGAAGGAGGGACCTGGACAGGCTTGAGAAGCTTGTCCCCTCTGGGCACAGGGAAGTTTCATGAGGTTTATAAGACCAAGTGCAAGGTGCTGGTCAAAAGCAGCCCTGCAGAGAAGGAATTGTGGGTGTTGATGGGTGAGAGGCTGGACACGAGCTGGCAATGTGCACTTGCAGCCCAGAAAGCCAAATGTGTCCTGAGCTTCAGGACGAAGCAGCGTAGCCAGCAGGTCAACGGAGAGGATTCTGCCCCTCTACTCCACTCTAGCAAGACCCCACCTGGAGCACTGCATCCAGCTCTGGGGTCCCCAGCACAGGAAGGACACTGACCTACTGGAGCAAGTCCAGAGGAAGGTCACAAGATGATCAGAGGGATGGAGCACGTCTCTCTCTCCTGTGAGGAAAGGCTGAGAGGGTTGGGTTTGTTCAGCCTGGGAAAGAGAAGGCTTCAGGGTGCCCTAACTGTGGCCTTCTGGTAGCTGGAGGAAGCCTACAAGAAAGATGGAGACTTATTACAAGGGCACGTAGTGACAGGAGAAGGGGGAATGCTCAAGGCCAGGCTGGATGTGGCAGCAGGGTGATAAATAGATGATCTTTAACGTCCCTTCCAACACAAGCCTTTCTATGAGTCTATGAAAGGAAACAACTAAAATAAAAAGTCAGTCATATTTTCACACCATGTGCTCTATATGGGAGTCAAAAAAGCTACACTCATCTTCCCAGAAGGATTTATGGAGACTACACTATCTGTGTGTTCAGTCTCCCTGCAGAAATACCTGTTGCTCAACTGTTGTTTGAGACAACTTTTTCATGCTAATGTGGTAGAAGACATAGAAGTCAGCAGTGTGACCAAGAGGCTTTCCACTGATTTGAGATGGGAAGTGCTAGAGCAGAGTGCTAGCAGTTTTAAAATAAATCAAAGCACATAATAACAAGGGCATGCCTGGACAGAGTGTGCTGCAATGGACAGTCCCCAATAATGTAGCCTCAAGCTCATAGAGTTTTTCCACTTGGAAAATCTGCCAATTTTCTCCTGGCAAATAAATTCTTCCTTAGTATTTCTAAATCAGGGAAGGTTCTTAACCAGGACTTGTTATATCCTTTTTCATATATATTTGCTATTTATGTAAATAAGATGCTGGACTACAGTCACCAGTCATCTGCTTAAAACAGTTCCTACAATAAAAAGCAAGATGGAGAGTAAGTCTGTTAACATCAATCATACCCTAAATATTAAATGTATTAATAAACATATTTTGATATCTTTCCTTTCAGGTTCTGAGCACAAATCCCTTGGGTCTTACTTCCAAAAGAGAAGTAAGTCCTTTTACAAGGGCGTTTTTGCTAAATAAAAACATTTCTTTCAGCACTATTTTTCCCCCATCACCAGTACTACAGCTCTTCTGTCCTAAAAACCCAAAAACCACAAAAAAGAGTTTTAGCATGTTATACCCCACATCAAATAAACTAAGACTGTATTAGATATTATCATCAATATTCAATAAGTGAAGCCTCACTACAGCATTTGATCCACTATGCATTTGTTCAATAAGATGAGCGTTAAGAATTCAATTAAGAAAAATAAGCAAATATTTTTGGTTTTATAATTTCAATTTTAATACAATTAAAAAAAAAAAGTAAATGTTATGCATGGTAATGTTTATTAAACAATCACATTTCATTTAAGCATTAAAATGCAGCAGTCTGGAAAAGCTGCCAGAAACAATGTTTGGCTTCAGAAAAGGCGATTATGAAATGACTTCCAATAAAATTCAAATATTCTCTTGTCTGTTGATTAGTTGAATGCTTTAGACTGGAAGGAACAAAAAGTGCAAATCAGCTGAATGTTACTTTCAAAAGTAAAGTCTTAGTGTCCTACAAGCAGTTACTAAAAGGCCTCACCTCAATCTCCATGATAAAGGACAAAATTCTCCAATTCATATATAATTTACTGTAACATTTCAAGCAATGCAACATTATTACTAAAACAAAATTAATTTTAAAATATGACTGCAGTATTCTGTCTACCACAAGCACCTCTTTTTCCTTTTTTTTTTTCAAATTCTAATTTGCTCGACATGAGATGGCATGAAATACATTCTTACTGCAAAACTGGAAACTTACATGGAACAATGCAGTTAAACCACTTATAGGAACATGTTCTAACGTCAGGTAACTTATACCTAAACATACTACTTTACATGAAAATCTAATATTCATATTGTGGCATTCTGCTTTTGCTGATCCATTTTTAGCAAAGTGACACATCACAAGTAGGTAAATGTTGACCTGCAGTTTAGCCTTTTGTGCATCATCTTTACTGGAGGACTTGTAAAGAAATGGACAAAGGTAAATAGGTAACATTTGATATATGGGCAAATTTTAAGGATTTAGAAACTGATTTTTTTTAACTCAACACAATGATTCAGTGGCAGTTTGAAGTAAAAAGAGAGTACACCCTTCTGGCTCCTAAATCACTTCAAAATGACTTGATATACAGAGATAATGAAAAACACTGTGATTATCTTATAAAGGCTGTAAGAAGATACTAGCAATTTTCAATTTGTTCCTGTAAAAATCTTTTAAAACATTGTGGAAACATGTTCTTATATGTGGGTACTGCTGCTTGAAACTGAACAGTTGGTTGACATCCAGACAACTATTACAATTTTGCAAAAGCAAAGCATCTTATAAGCATAATAAACAAATGGTCATTTTGCTAAAATTGAGACCTACTTTAGTAATTTGTAGAATGACACTTTCAAACTGTGCAACACAAAATAATGTAGCCAACAGTAACATACAGGTACACCATTTAATATTTATTATATGCATTTTATATACATTATTTTTCAACAGCTGTACTTTTGCTATGTGGTACAATCTTAAAAATTTGCTGATTCATAGTTTGTAAAACAGAAACCTTACAAAACTCATCAAAACTCGCAAACTGATCAGAAAAGTTTTGTGGAAGACTAGAAAAAATACTTTTTTTGTATTAATCATGCATTACACAAACAAAATTTTTAGTTACACCATAAACTGAAGCACATCTGAAAAATAAAATAAAAGCAGGGAATAACTAGTCAAAACACAGCAGATTTATGAATCTTGAATCAACTACTTTTGTATTCTATTTGAAATGCAAATAAAAATAATTTTCACTCCAAAGGTTCTGAAACAAGATTGGTTTTTTGGAGTCAACTCCACTCCAGGTACTTAACCAGATGAAAAAGAATTTCTTGGTTTGCAACTTTAGGATTATCAAACGTCCCATTTTTTCATCTATTTTAGACTGTTCAAAGAGTGCCATAACAGATATACAGGGCCCTTTAACACACTACATAAAAGGATATAAAGACCAACAAAAAGTGAAATAAATAACAATAGGCCATTAGCAAGATGGGTAATCCTTGATAAATAAACTCGTAAATACAGTAAGATGTACAAAATATCACATAGTGATAGGATGCCAAGATTAATTTTTTTTAAAGAGTTCATTTGGGGGTGTTAACCCCTCTGTGTTTCATTTGAACACATTTTACAGTCCTTTATTTATGAAGACAGTTATGCGATGATGATGAATTAGCATCCTTAAGCAAGGACTTAGCTGAGCTGTATTAGGCAAAAGAAGGGAAGAGTGTGGTTACACAGCAGCGGGTCAGTGAGATCTCTGTGTTTTAGGGTTCTATAATGCAGAAAAACATTATCAATACAATCTTGAGCACTGTTGTGACAGGCTAAATATATAAAAAGACTTATAAAAACTAGAATTTTATCCAAACATTTTGTGCAACTAATGCTAAAATATTTTAAGTTAAATTTCCTTTTCTTTAAAGCAAAATAAAAGTTTAAAAGGGGAATCTGTGGCATTCAACTGATAAACAGAAGATTACTAAGAGATGAAAAGAAAGCTACTCTTGGAGCTCACTTCCCCCCACAAGAGCACCACATTCCTAACCCTAAGGCAGCACACAGAGTCCAAAATAAAAGTCTTTTGTAAGATCAGACTCCACGTTTGCTTAAAGACACCTAAAGAACAGACATACGCTCAGTTCATATCCAGTCAAGGCTACAAATACTGGTTTTCTTTTTTGTATTTGTCCCCACCCCCCCAAATACAGTAATTACAGTTAAATGAATGAGCCTGACATTGTTCAAGATGTGGTGACTTCTCACCAATTTATACCTGCCCCACTTAAGAGCCTTCACCTAGGCAGATCAGATGTAGTGTCTTATTGGTAACCTTATAATTGATGGCAGTGACGCATTCCCTCTTTTTTGTCCAAACAGACCTGCTGTTATGATGCAGGTTTGTTCTGCTATGTCACACGAATACTTTGGCAAGGGCATCAGCTCCTGCACTGGCAATATATGCTTTTGATGGATGAAATGCTACATCATAAATTGATTCATCCAGCTTTTTCCTATGAGCTGTTATTTCTTGTACACATGTCTTGCTGTCCAAATTCCATAGCCTAATGGAACAATCATGGCCTGTTTAGGAAAAAAAGAAAAGACAAAAGACAAAGTTATATTTTTCAGACACTTCAGTGCATCATAAATGCAAAATTTGTAGAGTATATAGAATATGAAAAAAACCCTTACTTCCAGACATTAAATAGATTCCATTAGGATCTACAGCTAGACTTGTGACAGCATCCAAGTGAGCAACCATAGAATGGATCATTTTACCTAAAAGCAGAATAAACAGTGAATTTCCTGTGAAGTACTGTTTATTAAAAAAAACCCAAAAAACAAAGACATTCCCATTAAATGCAACATAGGATAACATGCTTATTTAGAATTCAGAAATATCTGAATGATCCTAGTCCATTAAAAATTACAAAGTTTCAACCGCAGACTCTTGTATGAACATAAGGGTAAATGACAGACAACTCTCCAAAAGGCACCCCATTGTAAACAGTCTTTATATCCATCTGGCATCTTTACTGGTAGCAATGGCAATGAAGACCAAGCCTAAAATGACGGGGTGAGAACCTTAATTTTTCGTCTGCTCACTCTCCTAATAACTGCCCCAGTAAGACAGAGCATTGATGAAGCTTTGTAAAATGAGACTTAGTGAGACATACCAATGGTCCATCTATCTCTGTCATTGCTAGGAGATGCCACTGGTGCTAAACCAGGGAGGAAAATAAAAACAAGGCAACTGTAAGCCTTGCCCAAAATACTCCTCAGTTTCTAATAGTTAACCGTTCAGCTATGTCACAAACCAAAGTGTTACCTCTGCATTCAACTACTCTTAATGCATTTCTTTTCAGTGGCCTCCATTCCTGGACTCTTAATAACATCTTTTAGCATCTCATGATGCTTTTTGGAAGGAGTTCCAAAATATTTAACTGCACAGAAGAACCATCACCTCTTTCTGTTTTGAACCTATCACCTATTGGGGGTTAGCAAGTGAACCTCAGTTCATGTATTGAAAAAGAGAGCAAATAAATCCCTCTAAAAGCATGATCAACATGAAGAAACCATATTATCTTTCTTCAGTTGACTCCCTGAAGATTCTCACTCTAGTTTTTAAGATTCTTCCTGAAGAAGCTAAAAGCTACTGAGGACCTTTGATCATCTTTTTAACCATTCTCTGAAACACTTTAATTTGGTTATATACCCTTTGAGATAAGGGAGGCTTCATTCAAAGTCTTCATAGAAAGGTATTAAAAATGTTACTTTTTGCTGTCTATTCCTTTCCTTCCTCCTGACATTCATTTTGCTCTTCTGACTGCTAAGCAACTAACTGATACGTTCAACCTCTTCTTATAACTCCAAGGTTTTTCTTTGAGTAAGAACAGTCAGCCCAGTGATTACTATTTTATATTACAATGTTTATTTTTTCTTACATGTATCATTTCCCATTTATCCACATAGAATTCACAGTTTGCCTGCTTTTAAGTGTATTAAGATCTTCAGTTCTACCTCAGACTCCATGTTTAATAACCTGGATTAATGAAAGTCAGTTAACTGCCAATATACAGTCCCTTATCCAGATGACTCATGTTGAACTATTGCTAATCCCTCCAGACCTGCTACTACCTTCTACCTTCTGTTTCCTGGCTTGGCACACGTGCTTACTTAAACTGAGTTTATCTTGATTTTTTTTTCTTCCAACTTTGAAAGGATAACACACAGGAAGTGACTGATAATTTCACGAATGGGAAGTTTAGGTTTGTTCTTACAGTTCTTATGTTTTTGTCATGACAGACAGTGCAGTTTTCTCCCATAGCCTTCTTTCCCCTCTTTCCTCCAGATCTTTTTCTGTTTTATAAACTTAATCAACCACTTAAGTACAAGACAGTATTCCATTACTACAATGAATTTAGGGTTATTTCTTGCTCTAATAGGTACTAAGCAATGTCCTTTACTACTGAAAGTTTAAAAGCGTTACTGATAAATGCTTAGAGTTAAAAAAGCATGGAAATGATAAAATCAGGAAGAAAACAGCAAACATATTCTATAAATTAGAAAAGCTCTAAATTAAAGACAGCTTTCTTGTTCCTTACTACTATCTCTGCCTGTTTTGAAAGCGTTTTCTGACTGTGGAAATCACAATTGCAACAGGTATCACTGTTTCATAGAAAAGGTACTGAAGGGGTTTATTCTTAAAAATACCAAAAGTTCTGTTTTGTGTAAAACTACATTACTAGTAAGTTTCCTACAAATGGATTCTCCCTATGTCCATTCATATTTCTTTAAAATTGATACATACAAATTAGGTTCTCTTTATCCTTACCCGTTTTGTTGTCAAAAAATTTGATGTGTCTATCTTCATGTGCTGTAATAGTTACAGGAAGTGTGGGATGACTTACTACCTTGTTAATATGATTATTTGATTGTACACCTGAAAAATAAAAAAATATTCATCTGTCTTAAAGAAAGTGCTAAAGTTAAAATGACAGTATTTTAGCATTCCACTTTAGATTACCTATTAATTAATATCATAAATAATATTTTAGGATCAATGGATTCCCTAAGAAATAAGTAATAGGTTCTTGCTTTACAGAATGGGGCTAAGTGAGGTAGACTTTAGGCAACAGAGAGTAAGGTTAAAGCTGTATAAGTGGTTTACACGCATGAAGGATTCTTGAGAGAGACAGGAAACTAAGTAAGTCTTTCAGGGCAGTATTAGCCAAGTAGAAACAAAGTGTAGCATTTACAATATATATTTAGCACACATCCCATCAAAAAATATTTACCTTGGGTGGAGAGAAGATAGAATCTTAGAATGGTTGGGGTTGGAAGGGACACCTTCCACCAGACCAGAGAATCCAAATAAGTGAAGTCAACCTAACCTATTAGATTCTGTCAGATATCTTTAATTTCAACTTAAGGAAACAACGAACAGTTTAAAATCTCTTCAGAAGTCTTTAGAATACTCTTTGAAAAACACTTTGTTATCTTGATATCAGAGTGCTTTACAGCTTCTTCCCTTAATTTCTGTGCTAATTTTTCTTGATTCCCTTTAAGAGTTTTCGAACTAGGAAAGGTATTGCTCCAAATGGTGATGTTCCTTCTCACTTCAGTGTCAGGCTTTGCACAAGATATCTACAAGATAGCTTTCACACAGTTTTGTAACCTGTGTTGAAGACTATAACTATTAAGTACACGAGATTACTTGGAGGGGAGAAGCAAATTTTCCCCTTGCATTATTCTTTTAGGTACCATTTCATAGAAAGTAATGACCAGAAACTGGAGGTCTTCCTTCTGAAACACTTTCAGATGTTCACAAAGTCTCCTCTATCTAGTTTCATCAGACACCTACAATTAGATACATACAAGAAGAGCTACATCTTTCTAGCACTTTATTTGCAGCAACAGGACTTCTCTAAAGTTTCACAGAAAAGTGTGAAATCCCAACCTGTGCAGAATTCTACACTGAACTAATATTCTTTTTAATGCACCTATTTACTTAATATCCTCCATGTCAGGGCTGCTATATAATCAAAAATGTGGTTTAATATACAAACCAGAGAACTGAATATTAAGAAATCTTAGCTTAGAGAACAATAACTGTTGCTTTCACTAGCTCCAACTACTTTCAAATCGCACTAATCCAGTCATAAAATGGCTTAGGTCAAAGGGACCTTAAATATCATCTAGTTCCCACCCCATTTGCCATGGGCAGAAGCACCTTCCTCTAGACCAGGTTCAACCTGGCCTTGAACACTGCCCAGGGATGGGGCATCCACAACTTCTCCAGGCAACCTGCTCCAGTGCCTTGTCATCCTCACAGTAAAGAATTTCTTCATAACATCTAATCTAAACCTACTCTCAGTTTGAAGCCATTCCCCCTTGTTCTGTCACCGCATGCCCTTTTAACAAGTTCTTCTCCATGCTTCTTGTGGCCCCCTTTAAGAAATCAAAGGTCACAATAACATCTCCCAAGAACCTTCTCTTCTCCAAACTGAACAACCCCAACCCTCTCAGCCTGTCTTTACAGGAGAGGTGCTCCAGCCCTGGGATCACCTCAGTGGCCCTGCTCTGGACTCACTACAACAGGCTCACATTCATCTTATGCTGGGGGCCCCCGAGATGGATGCAGCGCTCCAGGCAGGAGCACAAGAGCAGAACAGAGGAGCTGAATCAGCTTTCCATTGTGTTTGTTCCAAGCATCTTTAAGCATCTTTCAAACTGAATGATGCAGAAGAAGAGCAAAACTTTTTGATCTACTACACCATATAATAGGCACCACATAATACCACAGGTACCTCATTCAAGATGGATACTTATTATAGAAGAGCTCCACTTACCAGATTCTACTTGTGATGAAAACATTACCACCGACTGGGATGTTTCTAAATCATAGATGACTGTGTTGCCAGTGTTAAAAGATGCCACCATATGAGCAGGGTCACAGCCTATAAAGTCAACTGATGTAGGTATTCCATGCTCTGGAAAGAGAGAAAAATAACTTTAGAAAGAATGAAACACTCTTAAAACTTTTGACAGTTTAAACATTTAGTTTATTTTATATTCATACTTTAAAGAAGAAATTGGCTCTTTTCTTTAAAGTAATGCTACAGCACCACGATTACTTTATTAAAAGTTCTCCCTTTAGCTCTGTTACCTAGTTTGGATAAATTGAGATAACGAGCCTGGATGCACCATCAGCTGCCTCATGATTTTCAAAACCACTGCAAAAAGTTACCTTTCTCTCCATTGTAAGTGCAAATACAGGGAATTTTTTCTGGTGGGTTCCATAACCTAATAGTGCCATCTGCTGAACAAGAGAGTAAGTGGTTCTTTACACCACTGTAAGCAAGACCCCAGACTGCATCTGTGTGAGCAATTAATGTGCCAGCTAGAACGTTTGGCTCTGGAAAAAAAAAAGTTCAGAAATGAAACCTTTTTAGTGAAGAAACATAAAATAAGTATTTCTTGTACCCCAAGATAAATTAAATTCCACACAAAACAGTTGTACATCCCCCCTGCCCAAACAGAAAAAAAAACTCAAACCAAAAAGCCCTACTAAACCAGCCAATGACAAAAAAAAAACCAACCAAAAACCAACAAGCAACTCAAACAATTATCTCTCTTTTTATGGAATTATACCCTCCTGTTACCACCTCCTCTCTTATTTCTTCCTTCCAAATTCAACATCTTAAAGATTCTTGATCTGTTAGCAGCTTAATGCTGTTTTTACTCAGCACACTCTGTTGACAAAAGGGTATGGTCAAAAACCATCAAGCACCCTAATAATTCAAACAAGATAATCTCTCTTGTGGAACTGGGAATCTTATTTTCATCTCCTTGATACTTTACAGTAATCTTTTATAGAGGTTTTCTAATCTATTCTGTACCAGGCTTTGAGTAGAGAAGTGGGAGAAAAAGCCAAATGAAAAAGCCAGGTAAATTACTAAAACCTAGTTTTGCAGAAAACTAAAGCCAAGTTGGTCTTGCAATCCCAGACCCTGCAAATAAAGCTTTAGAAAGGAAAAACATCCTATTAGAGCTCTCCCTTTTAGCAATAACTTTGTCACTTGAGCAGAGACAGTTTTGTCTGAGACTTGTAAAAATTATACCAACAATCCCACCTGCATGAACAAACCGGACCATTTTTTGTGATTAGACTGCACTGAATATATTTTTATCAGAGAGGCACAATGGGAGAATATATTGGTTTTAAGGAACAGAGTATAGTGCTTTTCCTGAATCAGTGCAAGACAGCACCCCTCCCTTCTCTCACTGCCACAGATAATGCAGCCTGAGTGTTATATTAGCTCACTGATTACATTGACACAAAGGAGAGAGGAAGAATTCTTGACTCTTTCCCATTCAAACTGCAGTGGAACTGCACCTTTAGAATTACACAAAAGGCAAAATGCTGATCATCATCAATGGCAGGAGACTGATGCAGAATTTTCCAAGCAGCTACCAGCTATTTAATTTTAGAAACATCTAAAATTAAAGACATCTAAAGTCAGGGAATTGAGATGCAAATCAGAAACAGAGAACACAGAATTTGAGTACAGTTATTTTAGTTTTAAAAAGTTGGAATTCTGTTTCAAAATTTTTTTGCTTCTCAAAAATAAAAGTTATTATTAACATTTTCTTTACTGTATAAATCTCAGGTATTGCTAAGTCTTCCTGTCACAGTTCTACACAAAGTACATCACCAGTGCAAGTGGGAATAAATACCTAATGTTTACCACATATAAAAAGTTGAAAACACGCGGTTTAGCTGATAAATGGCAGTTCTATTTCACAAAAGCTCTAGAAAACAGATTTGCATCAAGCAGAAAATTAATTTTGAAGACAATGGTCATAAGTTGTTTATCTTTTAAAAGACATTTACCATAGGTATCATATGGATCCACATTAGGGCTAGGCATGTTCCACCACTGGATGGTTGCATCAATACCACCACTGAAACACTGTTCTCCATTGGAACTAATTGCCAATGACAATACAGGTCCACTATCGGGAGACAGAGAAAAAGAAGTTGATTGATATTGCCTACATGGATAGAAGTGAAAATTTGGCTATCCATTTTCAAAAATATTTGGATTGGATCAAGCAGTTAAAAACCCCTTAATTCTATTAAAACATTTTTAAAATCTCAACAAGGGATATCAATCTCTATTAAAAGAATCATAATAAATTATCTAGAACTATGAAAAGTCAAGCAATACAAAGACCACCACCTTATTTGTCAGAATTAAGTACACCTACAAATGTGGGGGTTTAGTGCATCTATGCCAATCTAATAGCCTAGTTGTGCTGTAGTTGACTTCCTGGCAAATACTGTCTCAGCCTACATTTAGAAATGGATAGCAACCTAAGCCCCGGTAAGCTGTTTCAGAGGAATGATCCTAGTAATTGTACCTTTTGGCCAAGGTTAGACTTCTACTGGTTTAACTTCTTCAACCTGCTTGCTGTGATACCAGATAAGCACAAGTTGTAGCCCAAAGGAAGAAACAGGTCTACTCCTTTGGACATACTACTAAGACAGGTTTAACTGTATCTAAAACCGTACCCCAAAATTAGATGCCTGGGTGACTTAACAAGCCATGTTCATGATATACAGCAGTGCAGAGAAGAAAACTAGAATTACATATTTAAGGATGTTGAAAAGGAAGACTGTTGGCTGAATCCACCTACGCATTTGGCAAAGTGAAGAAATAATATGGGTTGAAAGGTAACATTGCTCAATGCTTGTCTGAGAAGAAAAATCACAAAATTACTTTGTTATGTTGCACTGGAAGCCTTGGGGTGGGCATTAGTACTGTACTGAAACTTCCCCAAATCCTACCTTTTGGTATTCACTAACAAATATCCAAGTAATAGCTTAAATTTAGACAGAGAAAGAGATCTGAAGGAGGATTCAACTGGCCAGTGACTCTCTCTCGCTCACAAGAATATATTTCAACGTGAGGACAAATTAGTCACCTGACTCTGGGGAAGAGCGTTTTATGCTTTAGCTAATAAACACAAAAGTAACATATTACATTCTATCACACAGCATAAGGAAAGAAGCAGGATGATAACAGAGTGTGTACATTTCCTAACACAAACTACAAATTTGTTTTCTTTTTTTGTTGTTGTTGAGGCCAGCACAAGAAGTTTTATCCACTTGTGTGCTTATCACAGAACTCTTATGAAGCTTACCTGCTAACTGGGTTGGAGACTGGATCTTTACTTATATAAGCAAGGTACACTCAAACTACTCTGGCTATCGACTGCACATTTTTGCCTTGCCTTCTTATTGAAAGAAAGCAGAATTCAAAATTAACAAGTGAAACTCAGGCAGTAATAAAGCAGTTAACACAAGGTGAAAAATCACTGAGACTCAGACCTGTATCTGAAAATTCTAAGACTAGTAACGTCTACCTTATTTATCTTTTCTGCATATTATATATAAAATCCACAGTCCAAGACACGTCTTGGGTGATTTCATTATCATCATCTACAATCTCTTCTTTTCACTGTGATTAATCACATCTGCCACTTTCTGTTCTTCCTCTGTTATCATGGACTGTGCAATTCATGACAGGGACTCAGTATTAACCTGATTTACAAAGTATAATGCACCTTGTCTATATAACCTAAAAAGAGAACAGATTGGTGGCTATTACACTGAAGTTTCTTTTGAATACATGAGATAACAACAATATATTCAGCAACCATGAATGATGCCAAACACTTACATGTGGGCCCTAAATGTGTAGATGGGTTCTACATCTAAAGAGGCACTCCTGAAAGGGAAAGAAGAATTATTACACTACATGAAACCTCTACTGAAAAACTCTCAAAATACAAGAGTTTAATTATTTCAAAGCATTTAAAATACAATTGATGTTTTATAAAAACCCATATACTTGCTTTTTGGCAGGAACTGTTTTCTGCAAATTCCAAAGTTTTAGAGTATGGTCCTCAGAGGCTGTAACCAGCACAGGCTCTACAGGATGAAAAGCTAATGCTCGCACTCCATCAAAATGACTGCGGAGAGTATACTTAGGGTTCCATGTCTTTCGGAAGGCATCTTTATTAGCTGGCAACTTAAAAGAAGGAAAGGAGTAATTTTATCTTGGATTTAAAAATATGTATTATATATCCCCCTATGTTTTAGGAAAGCACGTTATGCTTCATTCAGCTAATACATGTTCAATCTTAAGTTTGCATTTATCTATTCATTTGTCAATATGCATATTTATAACCCCTTGTCTGGCATGCAAGGAAGTCTGCAAGTCCTTCTATTGTAATAGTTTCTATTGTCCCAGACTGGAACAGAATATAATGTTAAATACACAGACAGGAAGCCTTGATTTTCAAAAACTGATTTTAATGCGCAATGATATTTTAATTCTTCTTCCTTGAAGAAAGAGAAATTTTCAATGCTTATCATGTTGTGTGCACTCCAGAAAGAGATTACAACTGTCAAAATCTCATTTATCACTTAAACAGAATAAAAATGTATTTCAGGTGCTTAGTGAGTGATCTTCCTCAGATGAGTAACTCAACTGAGATTGACAGGAAATTGATCGTAATTCTTGAATACTCCTGCAGGTGAGGTATGCACACAGAAATAGGTAATCGAAATTTCAATACACATTTGCCACAATTTTAAATGTACCATTACATACAAATATTTTTTTTTAAGTGAATTTGGGAGACAATAAGTTAGCTACTTTGTGAAGTAATATATGCAATCTTTACATTTATATACGTTGTGAACATCCAATTCATATTCTTAACGTATAGACTGTTAGGCTAAAATACAGTAATTATAGCTGCTTAATATTAATTATAGGCAACTCAGAAGAGTTGCCAGAAAACCTCAAGCCCTTCTAGTGATTGCAAGAGGTTCACTTAGAGCTTTGAATACAACTTGTATTTATGCAAAGAGCAGATCTTTAAAAGACTACATTCCATCCTAAGTCTCCATCATCAGGAGAAATACACTTCCTGGTACTTCTCTCTTCCCCTAAAGGGGGTTTGGAAAACTGACTTTAATTAGATAACCCAAACACCCAATCCCACCTCAGAAAAACAGTCAAGGACTTGGAAAAGGGATTTGATGATTACAAATGGTAAATGTGAGATACAAAACAGGCCAGAGGTATAATGGAAAAGAAGTAAAATGCGACACTGTATATCAGTGTTCTAAAGTGTGAAATCTCAAGCTGTTAATGTACTGCATACCCACAGATACACAGAATCAACTTGAGAAACTAAGAACTCTCATGGAATTTTCAACATGAACAAACACTGTGATGAAGAACTAATAGCATCGTGAATTTTAGTCTCTTTCAAATTCAACACAGGACAAAGTCTTCTTAAATAAAAATAGAAAAAAATAATTCTTACCATCTGTGTTGTTTGATACTTTAAGTTTGTTCTGACACATGAAGTCAGAAGCCACCATGCATTTTTCAGCTATGCTTTAAAAGACAGAAGATATCCTAAGAGTACTGGGAAAGGTGGACTGGACAGGAAGCAGGGAAACCATGTCAATCACACCCCAATTTCTATTTGGTGAATGGTCCAGTAAGAAAACAAAAACCTACTTCTATCTTCTGCCTCCTGCATATGCTGGATATTAAAGGATGAAACAGCCTCTTTCCACACACTTCCCAAACCAAAAATTAAATTAAAGAGCCTCTAATGAACGGTCTCTGAGAACATTTTGAAAATTCAACTACACTGAAGCAGTAAGATGAGCTTCTTCTACAGGATCACTTAACACCTTCAAACCTTCAACTAATGTGTGAGGTAATGCCTGCTGCTGCAAATTCCTTATTACCTCAGGCAATATTTCACACGTGTGTATTTATCACTTATTTAAGCTTTAAGCTTCCCCAGGGCAAAGGCAACTTCAAATTCTATTCTGATTCACTCTTTGCACCGTAAGAACTATTTTGCCATGTTTGTCACAAGTACGACAGATTCCCATGTAACAGTTTGATCAGTTGGTGTCAATTATATTATTCACTGTAATGCTTCCCCAGTTTAGTCTTGGCTCACCAGTCTATACTCCTCCATCTCGGAACAAGCAAAGTGGCTATACATTGTTTTATAAAGAAGTCGTACTTGACAAAAGACAGTAATATACTGCAAAGTTGCAATTTGAAGTCAAGCATGTTTTCCTCAAAACCAATATTGCTTCTGAAGTCTCATAGGCCATCCTCTATGGTCCAACTCTACTAGGATTCTTGAAGGAGACATCACAAATTTCTTCTTTTACATAAAAGGCATTCTTGCAATCTCTTTAGCATAGAAAGGAGTATGGCATATATTTGCCATTATGGCATCAGAACATATTAATGATCACATTCTTTTGGCCTAAGATACTTCAGCATTGGCCTCAACAATAGCTAAAACCAACTAAAAATGTGTAAGAGAAAGTACAAGAACAGTGATGCTTCTCACTGTTCTTCCAGACTGCTATCACACTTTAGCCCAGGAACTTCATGTTCCTTCTAATTACTTGTTCCTTGTAATTCTCAACAGAGAGTTAACTGGAGAACAGAAATAATGATCTATAATAGAGGTATAAAGTATTCTGCTAACATGGGAGTTATACAGATACTGAAATTTATGCTATCAACTGCAACTGACAACCATTTTCATGACATTAAAAATAGCCCATCAAGAATGAACCATGCAAAATACAGTATTACAAAACAGCGTGAAGGCTCATCACACTCATTAGTCCATGCATTCATTTTCAAGCACACAGGCTGACTTGGGATTTTGGTGGGCAGAAGAAAGTAGGGTGTTTAGCAGTATTTCAGATTTTTAAGAGAAAAAAGTATCAGAAAATTCTGTGGTATGAACATGTGCCTCAAGAGCCAAATGCTGTCACACTACCTTTGTAAATTTAATGAAGGGTAAGTGTGACCCAGGAGACCTCGATATTCCAAAATTCTGAACTTGGGAATAGGACATACCTAAAATTCTGTGTAACTACAATTTTTGGTCAAATCTCACAACTGTAGCTGCCTCACCACTGAAAGTACACCATTTATGTTTTAGATGCCTCATATTTACTGACAGTAAAATGGGAACAACACTTAAGGAAAATATACCAATCAATTGCCAAGTTCATAAGCATGATTTGAGATTCTATGCTTTAAAATGAATATTTCTCCTTTTTAAAGTTAGCATTAAACCACAGTTTTCTTAATTCTTTGACGAACCTAGAGATCAGAGCATTTTAGAAGTTAGAACCAAGTAAATAGAGCACTGTGTAAAACAAGTTCCCAAACTACTCAACTTCGTAATTTCCAGGGGAATTTACTACTAGTTAGGAACACTCAATTCTGGATATTTCAAATTTAAGCTGCCTTAAAGCATTTAGAACTGATGCTTTTGAATTTTTTTTTCTTTGAACTTCACTCATTTACAGATTGCACTGAAACTCTAAAAAAAAAAAAAAGGTGATAATTTTCTAAACAATTACATATGATTCTCAAGTCAGACACATTTTAGAAGTGATTACACGCAAGACTGAGCTAAACAGAAGGCAAAATACTGACAAAGTGAAAGACCTAATATATGTGATTTCCTAGCAATGTTACGTCATGTAAAATGAAACAGAACCTGTAAACTATTCTCAACTGTGAACAGAATGATATATTACACAAATTTACAAAGTACTCAAAATACTTTAAAAAGGTCTTTCATTTATTTTTCCACAGTCCAGAAATAGCATGGATAATTAATATTTTCATTTGTTATTCAGGAAATCAAACTATGTAATGTAACACCCTGCAACAATGGAGAAACCTCAGTATTAGCTCTTACTTCATTACAGCAATTAATAATTCTACCAGTTTTAAATACTGAAAGACAACTATGACTAAAAAATATGTGTGTAGTCACACACAAGTATTTTCAGACTCTCTAAAAAGCTATAAACAATTTATTTCTTCACTCTGCAGATTCTCAGTTGTTAATAAAATTCTTAGTAATGGTATCCAGTATAAACACCATGTATCTAACTTCAAAAGTTAGAGAAACAGAGGTACCTTACCAACCATAATTTAAGAAACTCCAACCCTCCACCCCCAACCCAAAAGCAAACTAACCAAACAAAAATCACAACCAACAAGCCAATACCAAAAGACACTTTAAATACAGTACCACATGCAGAACTTACCTGAACACTTCCCTAACCAGCCATCCAATGTTACTAACCAGTGAAAAATTCCTTTAACATTACTGGTAGCAGCTTAATGAACATGGTCAAAGGAATGTTAGAGCACTCTGGATTATAATAAAAATACCCCATAAAAGCTTACATCTGAAATATACTTTTATACATAGTCTATCCTGTTAACACTACATAATCACAAAAGGGATAGCATAAAAATAAGTTAATATTGTATTTTATGCTATGTATTCTTAATACTCTACTTCAATGTATAATTGCCATTTTTGTACAATCAAATTCATGTTAAGACATCAATATGTATTTTATGTCATAGCACAATCTCCCAGTAACAAAACTGTAATTCAATTATTTACCAGAAAAAAACCATGGTATTTCACTTAATTCTGGTCACCCAAATGACTTAGCTCATCCACAAGGTGCTCTCTCCTCCTGAATAGTAGTTTTTGCTAATGAAATCTGTTTTCTACATCTGTAATGTTCAGGGTGGAGGAGAGGGGACCCAACTATTACTGATTAAACTATATAAAGAATTTTAAAATAAAATTTCACTTACATCATAACTATAGTCTGCATCATTTGTTACTGTCAAGTCTGCAAGGTCTCCAAGGCCCAGTACACTTAACAACACATCATCAGAACCCATAATAAATGACTTGCCTCCTCCAGGTGGAAACGTTATTGGCTCAGCTACAAAGAACAAAACAGTTTCTTTAAGTCTCAATGTAATAATTCAAACTGATGAAAAGCTGCATTATTCATCACTTAACAGCAAAGCAGAGTTTAAAACTGAACTTGTATGCACTACATACAGCCCCAACTAAAAAAAAAAAAAGCATGAAGACACGCACACATGTGCAAACACACACACATATTATATACACGATTCTTATATCATGCTTTGTCATTTGATTTCAACTTACTTCACAGAGGTGTTCAATAATACTGACAAGTGACTTGATTGACATTACTTTACATTGCAACATCAAATGTACATCCCAGGTTTCCAAATTCTCAGCTAAGTATTTTATTCACTATCTTCTATCCACTTACGAATAAGTCTTTGTGCTTTATACTAGTCAAATATCTCAGCTTGCATGTTTTTTTTATCTCTCCTGCAAAACATCTGAGTTTTTTCAGATGACTGAAAAAATGAAAAAATCTATTATTCATTCATTTTGGCTCTTAGAATCCAAAATCATGCAGAGAAACTAATTCAAAGTACACTCAACTGCTACTTATCTTGGCTAGCTATGCCTTCCCCAAATTAAAATTTAACATTTCTGTTAACTATCATTTAGAATAAATAAATGTTATATATATATATAACATTATATATATATAGTTATATATAATTATAGTATAGTTATATATATATAGTTATATATAGCCATTCATTGTAAATTCACATCTGAATAATAGTTTCCCATATTCACCCCTATTCTTTACACAATCCAACAATTCTGTAAACCTCCACCTACCCACAAATATCAATTTAACAGTAAGGAATAGGAATGAAGGCTTAAACAACAGTAATGCTTCAGCACAATTTAGAAGCTGCTTTTACTTCTTAGTGTTCTCTTCTATGAAGAAATTGCGACACTTGTTAGAGGATGTAAAATTAAGCTATGTGTGAGCTAAGTACAAGCATCTGCAAAATATTTTAAATTATATTTGACATCTTGAAAAATTAAACTTGACTTTTGGATTTTACAGATCTGGCAGACAGAGTTGTGGTCTCACTTTAACACCGCTCTGTCTCTAATCCTCTCAGAAACCCCTTGAAACCCAGAAAAAATAAAGCTTCCAGATGCAAAAAAAACATCCATTTCCCATTTCTTTGTCTTGTAAAAGTAGTTCCAAACAAGAGGACTAACAATCAACATATTGCTGTTTTGAAAACGCACCTTCGTTATTTCATACTGCCACTATCTTAATGGTAATCTAGTTCTGTTCCACTCCTCCGAAGGAACTAAGAACAGGTGTAAAGTTAGAGATGCCTGGCATCATTGCTACTGCTACACAAAGAGGAGCCAGTCTAGCTAGATCAAAAAACCACTTCTCAAGAATAAAACAATGTCTAATGCTTAAGAACTACTGCACTATTAAGAAGTAACCTTATTAGTACAGCCAACACAACCATATATGTGAGAATCTAAGAATATAATCCATATAGGAATAAAGATTGCTGTTCCTACAATTGAATAAAAAGAGCAAATAATATTCTAACTATGCACAATCACCTCTTTCTAAAATATCCACAATCCATACAGAGGTCTTGACTCAAAGAATGCCACATTACAACAACAGCCCAAAGTGGCTTACCATGGCCTTATAAGAATAAGCTTTTAATTGTCATTAATATTTCACTAAAACTCTCAATCTGACAGTCTATTACAAACCACTCATATTTCATAAAGAGCCATATTCCTACAAAACACCTAGTTACTTTCTTGTTACTCCTATTTGATACTTAGGACAGGTCCACAAGGTTTACGTAAGCCCCATAACTTGTCATACTAATTATTTGTGGAAATTTATGTTTTCTCACCTTAACAGATTAACTTTTCAATGCTTTCTACAAAAAAATTAATCACTAGCACATTAAGAGCTATTAAAAATTCATCAAGCTCTATTTGCATGATCTATCTCTTTATTTAAAGCTTCAAAATTAATACTATCCAAAATTTAGAAGACTATTTCTCGATACTAAAGTTGTCATTATGTATTATGTTGTACAATTTATTTGCACAGTTTATTATTTTAAAATAAGGCATATTTGAGAAGTTTAAAAAATGGCTGCAAGCTGGTTTTGTAAAAAGAAAAGGCAGAATAGTAACACAATGAAAGATGCATGTTACAGCTACTAAAAATAAAGACCCACATCTCCGTATATCAAAAGCAGTGCATCAATAGCTATACACAAATGACATTTAAAGAAATTACTTTTTAATGCTTTTCATCTTAACAAAAAATCCAAGCATTTTTCTAATACACAGTACAATATCATCCTTGTAGCATAATATATATATATATTTAACTGAATTTGCAATCAATATAGTTAAAATTTAAGTGATACTACAAATTTCTCTGCAGGTGAAACTAGGTGAAATAAATACTGAAATATTGAAATATAAAATGGTATTATTAAATATTTGCTTGGCCAATTCTAGCCAGCACTTCTTACCTTCAAGTTCTTGACATCATACACAATTAAGTCAAAATCAAGCTGTAATATTTGTACAAATCGAAGCTGCTTTAATCTGTATTGAGATATGTATGTTCATAGAGGCTGCTGTTGTCTACTATATGACAGGGACATCTTAATCTTGTTTACCACAAACTTAATATGTGATACAGCAAAACCAGCTGTTAATACCTAAACCATTAGCTGTTAGGGCTTTTTTCTGTCAATCTGTAGATTGACAGCTCCACAATATAGATATTAAAAAGGAAAACCAGTGTATTCTCTGTACAATACACTGGATGGAGAATCATGCTGCAGGTGATCCTGTTTCTGCAAGTCATGCAATATGTTGAAATGGAAACCCCACTTTCTCAGGGCCAAAACTGTCAAGTGCAATTACAGCATAAAAATTTTGTCATCATATTTAACCAGGCACTTGAGATTGGGAAAAAAAGCCCAACAAAAATCAACAAACCCCCACACCTTTAGATGTATAAAAGATCTATTCCCAGCCAGTTGGAATCAGTTCCTCCCTGAATCCCCTTCAGGAAAGAGCGAAATAACGCTTTCTCCTCTAGACGAAAACAAATTTTCAACTACTACCTCAGAACTTTAATATTTTAAAGTGCAGCATAAACCTTTCATACAGTCACACAAAAATTATGGCTTAGTAATATTCGTCAGCATAGGCTAGTGTGCCCCAGAAAGAAAGCCTAAAGTTATCTGCAAAAACTTAGCTTTTAGAACACAGCTGAAAAAATAATTGAGAAAAATCTGCATTCGTACCACATGGTGCAAAATCTGCATTTTATGATAATGAACTATCTGGCCTCGTGACACACCTAGAAGGAATTTAAATGCAACACTATTTATTTGCAGCTTTGCACCATATGGTACAAAAAAACCCACAAAAAGCCACATAGTATTCAGGATAGAAGCAGCAAAATTTAGACTCCAATATTCAAATTTAAAAGCTATGTGGAAACCACAGTTAGCAGAAAAGATAACAGAGATATAAATATTCACACTCTTAATGAATAAAACCCAAACTACACCGACAATTTGAAAACATATGGACACATTAAACAGCATGAAAATATCAACCTGAAAGCACGGTTTATTTGAAAACAGTGTTAGCAATCTTTATTTGAAGGGCAGCACAGCGTGTGTGCTACAGGAACCCAGCAATACAAGTCCGACCAAATTCAAATTTTGCATTTACTTCTTCAGAAAGATTGTTTTGCCCAGTATTATTTTAGATGCAAAGCCTCTAAAAGAGACAACGGCCCTGTATGGCCTGCCCTTAACAATGAAGGTCTGTGTTCTGTGACACAGCGTCTATGGACAAATCAAAACGAAAAGCGAGGCATTAAAAGAGGAGATGACTTTTGCAAAATAACAGTTTGGGAGAGCAACAAAAAAAACTCCTCACAACATTTCTATTTTTCTGCTTGCCTGCTGATTGGCATTTGTGGGGCCAAAGGTTAAGGAAGAACAGGAGAACCAAGAGATTACTGGGATCAGTAGTGATGCAAATTTCACTTCTGGTATAGCTGATACTATGCCAGGGCTTATGGGTCAAAGACAATCCTAAAGGAGCCAAATCTCACTGTATCTGAGTATTTTGAACGAGTATGTTCTGATTAGAAGACAGAATATACGTAACAGTATCGTAATCTCAAAGTTAACACAGGGAAAATCATTCCTTTAAAACAAAAAATTTAAAAGCTGAATACACGATCTTTGACTTTTTAGACAAAAGCTTGCCACTAACTTCCATTGTCTACTAAGATAATCCTGAAACTGAAACAAATATGTAATGAAATAAAGTGTCTTTACAAACTTCTGTATGTAGACCAAAAGAATTTTAAAAAAAAGAACATTAAACTTGAGGAAAAGAGACAAATTAGTCTCATAACTTAAATCATCACTTTCCACTTTAAAATCCAAACTGTATCCAATGTTAATACTCACCTCTTTTTTCCCTTCAATAAATAACAACCTATTTGTGAAAGGTTTTGCTAATGGGGAGCAGGTGGTGGTGTTTGCAAACAGGGATTTAATAGTGAAGAGTTTCAGAACACACTGCTGTACATAAAGTTATTTAAAAACACTTACGAAATAATCGTGAGTTATAATAAGCCACAGAAACTCAAGCCATATTCTCATAAAACCATTTGGGAAGAACTGCAATTAAAATAATGTGGCAATCTGCAATTTCATGAAGCTTTATAGAGGGGACAATAAATTACAGCGTGTGCTTTCTAAAAAAAAAAATCTCCTGAAATATAATAATTTTTTGTACCTTCCTCTGCTCTTGCACCATCATGATCAGTCATTCTAGAAGAGGGTGACCTAGATTGATTACTGATTCCTGAAGGGATGTGGGGTATCTCATCATCGCCCAGATCAGCTATCATGTCGTGAAGTTTTGTCCTGTTGACTCCTGTAAATTAATGTCAGCAGCAAAGATTCATTTGATTGCTACCGCTTGACTTGACTGAAGTCTAAAAATCCATTAAACAAGAATAATTACTGATGGGACCTCCTTAAAATAAATAGTGCTTTGCTTCTGTTCATTAAAATTTTGGAAATCAAAAGGAGGAGTTCATACATCAAATCTGAAAACTACATGCAAACGATTTTAATTCACTAAATCAAAGAATAACTCCTTTGTGTTCTGTAGATCTATTCTACAATTTCCTGTAGGAGAGAGAAAAAATATCATCTTACAGCCCTACTGAAGTCAAGCCAAATATTAAAAGAACATCAACTATTAAGCAAAAAACATATGAATTAAGCATTTTCTAATAATATTACACAACTTTAACTATACTAAACAATTCAACACTGAAAAACAGAGTGCAAATTAAAAATAAGCTTAAAAATGAGGGCAAAAGTACAGACAACTCATAATGGGGGTGCAACAAACAATTAACTTTCCTTGCTTTTGAATGGTATTTAAATTGTATAAACTGTTTAAGCATGAGAGCAAGAATGCTTCCACCACCCTATGAAACTGTAGATGTATATTACCCTTATTTTAAAAGCATGCCTCTAGAAACAAAGCATGCTGAATTACATGTGCATTTAATTATGTAGACACTAGTAAACAAGAATAGTATAATTTCAAGTATTTCTAAATTACTATTTATTCCTGCTTCCACCTTTACAGCTTCCACGACAAAGTCAAGCTTCAATCATAAATTGTGTTTCAGAGTCAGAATCTCTTTAAAGAAAACACTTCACAGCTTTTAATCAATAAAACAGCCTTTCCTGGGACTGCAAGCAGAGATGATGTAGATCATTTAGTAAAGCAAGCATTAGGGAAAATGTTCTTATACTCTGAGGTGAAATGTACCACTTTTATTAAAAAGGAAATTAAAGCTAAAACAAAGCCTTTATTCTTAAAAAAGTAAAAGCTAACGACTGTAATTACAGATGACTTCTCAAAAGCAGAGCTGTTCGTTCAAACGGTTAAACACTAAAACGCACTCTTTCAAAAAGTATCTGATAATTTCAGATCTTACTGGGTAAAGTTGATGTGTTCAAAAATAAATATCCATGAATAATTGAATTCTCTGACGACAGTGGAGAATTCCCTGAATAGAGGGGTGACAGTGGAAAATATTGCTCAAAGTAGAATCATAAAAAGTATACCACATATACCCCTGAAGGATGCTATATAAAAATTCTCATTAATATTTGCAAAACATTTTCATTTTGCCAAGTAATATAGAACTTTATACATCATTTTTGTGCTTTTGATATTTTTGATTTCCTTTACAGAACACTTAGTATTCCAGTTAAATCTACAAAGGCTACCCAGAAGCTGTTTGAAAATAAAAATCACTTCCAAAACTTTCCCTTCTGCAACAGAGTGGTTAAGTTTCATTCCACTCTCGTGTAGAAGTATGTCTAGAAACCTGTGATCTCAGCTAATGAAGCATAAAAATGAGGAATTTATTTTTTTTTTAAACAGTATTTTTTTCTAATAGCCACTGGACTGACAGGATTTCATTTCAACAGTACAACACTTAATGGCAGTCAACAGGTAAGCTCTCATATATGTAAAAGTCACTCTTAACAGGGATAGGTCTCTACTATACAGACCACAAAGCTTGTCTTTGTCTTTATTCCAGCTGGCCATCAGCCAGGCACCTGCCATGACCAGCAGCAGATATATTCTTGCATAGAGCAATTGATAAATGACATGATAAAAGTCATGACAGGTACCCTAAACTGTCTACTTTAATAAACCCTCTGCTTTTCAGAAGAAAACCCATTTGTTTTCTCCATGTTGATATGCATGTACTGTTCAACACATTGACGGAAAATGCCAATAATAGCTTATAAATTTACTCATATCCAAACTGAAAGCATCTTCTGGAGGTGCTTTCACACCAAACATATGAGCATGAGAAATTTGTCTCAAAGTACACTCAGAAGTAACTAGAAGTAGCCCCCCTGCTCTGCTACCTTTACCCAATCATTCATTTGGTTGTCACTGTTACGGGGATGGACAGCCTCGCCTTTTAGTGTTTTTCAGTATGTTTGAGCACTTCTTATCAGGCATAATCTCAGAACACTCCTCAATCCATCAAACAATACAGAGAGAAGCTTTCAAAAGAGCAGATGCTGTTCTCACAACTTCTGTGCATTTCAGGACAAAAAATGTCAATATTCAAGATTGTGTCACCACTACAAAAGACTGCGCAGATTTCTGCTTTCAAATAAGTGCAAGTGTACCTTCATATATAACTGTTGAAATGTTTTAAATGTTACAAAGAGGTTTTTAAAGAAAAGAACATGCTGTCTCTGCATAAATAGTTAGGTTCAAGGTACAAACTGGATGACTGCGCTTTACCCTCAAAACAAGAACAAAAAAATTGGTAAACAAACCCACTAGGATTGAAAGCAAAACACCTACAATACCATCTTAGTGTACTCTCCTTCAGAGATCAAAACAGGAAAGGTAACTGAACATTCAGCGATGAAAAGTTGTAGTGTGAGAAGCCATAAAGCAGATTCCTATTAGCTCTGAGATGTGTTAGCCCGAGTCTGAATATAACATACAGATCCTTAAAAGTGATGGTAATGAGGATGGTAACATTCAGATCTATTTTCATGCCTATCAACTATTACACTATTTCCAGAAATCAAGGCTAGCAAAGTGAACGGGATGGATACCGTTTCATAAATACAGAAGAATTACACCAAGGGAAAAGCGAAGGAAAGTAAAAAATTGTGAAAAGATTCAAGGAAACTAAGGAAAGCCAGTAAAAGTATCTTCACTTCAACAGCAATGTACATATACATTTTTAGGATGTTAAAACTATTTTTCAAATTGCTGAGAACACATTACTCTGACCTGATAGTACAGAATGAGATAAACAACACCTGCACATATGTCCTGCAAATGTGACAGGCTATATCTGAAAAACAGTCATCCCCTATTTTACCTGCCAAAACTGACCTTATCAAACTTGGAACTCCGATAAACAGGTTTTGCATTATTTTACAGATGAAATTATAAATGAAATTAAAGTGTGGGTTAGTGGATTTTTGTTGTTGTTTTGGTGGCTTTTATAAAGATTCTTTCATAAAAAGGTAGTATTTTCACCTAACATGGTGACTGTCATGACAGACACCCTCCTCTTCCCAAGCAAGAAGAGTATTACATTACAAGAAGTATTACAATACGTGCTGACAGAAGATGATCTAAATTAAGGTGTTCCACTCAAAAGAAAACATATGAATACAGACTAGAAAAGTATCAAAATAGAATCAGATCTGCTTCTGTTGACTTATTTATGTCTACATCTGGAACAAACGTTTCCACACCTGAGGCCAGGGTCCTGATCACCCCACTATGTTACAGGCTAAATGCAGATTATGTTAGTTACCAGATGCATATTCAACAAAAGAAATCACAAGAGTGTCTGCCCTATTACAGTGTCTTCCAAGTACTGCAAGAGACGACAGTTATGGCACATTTGTTTGGCACTGATGATAAGACATGTATACTACCATACAGGTAAGTTCTGATAGTGCTCAAAATCAATTCTGATAGTAGTCTGACAAAACACTGAAGAGCAAAGTAAGAGATGAGTATTCAGAATGAAGTTCCCAAACGATCAGACATGAGAAGCAGAAATAAAGAAGGCCTTCAACGTTATATTCAGTCTCAGAATGTTTAAAAGCTGAGAGAAAAAGTCTGCAAATTGAAATAAACCCGCCCAACCTTGAATGTGTGTGGAGTTCTCTCATTTAAACAGCTCAGTGATTTAGAAGTCAATTTTTATTTAGAAACTACTATCATGAATGTGACAAGCAAAGAAATCTCCCAAACCACCTTGTGAGACTACATATGAGCGCAGGGTTTCCCAAAGGAGAATTTAAACTTAAAACTCAAAACCTAAACAATGACTTATGTGACCTCACAGCACTGTGACACACAGTTGCCTCCTAAATATTCCCTGATGTGAACACAAGATTTCAAAATTACTTTAGATGAGGAAAATTTTCTGTTATTTTGCAGCCACCGTGCTTCCAAAAGTCTAAAATATGAAGTTCCGTAGGAAAATTTCAAATAAAAGTCCATTTTGGGATTAAAAGTAAGCTTCTAACCCTACCAAATACATCATGTGAATTTGGTGTCAACTGTTGATGAACATGTTAAATGGTGATACCCGTTAGCATGCAGATTACTACTGTAAGCGCTAATCAAACCATAAATTAGGTAAAACTTTCTTCATCAAAGATTTTATGTTCAGGTGTGTATGTGTGCAAGTCATGCAAAACCGCTGAAAAAACAACCAACATGCACTGAGCCGTAGTTCTTAGGTGTTCCAAAGCAAATTCAAATCTTAATAATTACAGCATTCTTCATAAAGTGTTATATTTTAATTATCACTTTAGTTAGCACATATTCACACATATTTCAAATTGAGGAAAATAATTTTTTTACTGGGTATCACCAGAAACCGTTAAAATATACTTTCAAAACAAAAACACTGCAATCACAGGAGCTTCTCTAAAGCAACATGGGATGCCATCCAGAGGGACCTGGACAAGCTCAGGAAGTGGCCAGATGGGAACCTCCCAAGGTTTAACAAGATCAAGTGAAAGGTGCTGAAGCTGGCCAGCAGAGTGAGAGAGGGGATTCTGCCCCTCTACTCCTATCTGGTGAGACTCCATCTGGAGTGCTGCATCCAGCTCTGGGGCTCCCAGCACACGGACCTGTTGGAGCAAGTCCAGATCAAGGCCGCCAAGATGATGAGATGGATGGAGTACCTCTCCTATGAGGAAAGGCTGAGAGAATTGGGTTTGTTTTGCCTGCAAAAGAGAAGGCTTTGGGGTGACCTAACTGCATCCCCTCAGTACCTGAAGGAAGCCTACAAGAAAGATGGGGAGGGACTTTTTATAAGGGCAGGCAGTGACAGGATGAGGATTGGATTTAAACCGAGAGTAGGTTCTTTACTGTGAGGGTGGTGAGACACTGACACGGGTTGCTCAGAGCCCCATCCAACCTGGCCTTGAACACTTCCAGGGATGGGGCATCCACAACTCTCTGGGCCATCTGTGCCAGTGCCTCACTCCCCTCACAGTAAAGAATTTCTTCCTAATATCTAATCTAAACTGTATTAGGCTGGAACCAGGTGATCTCTAAGGTTCCTTCCAATCCAAGCCATTCTATGATGACATAGATTTAATAATACTTTATCCACTAAGAAACTTTGTATAGTTCAAAATTTCCAAAACCATTTTTACCAGGTCATTCAACATTGAAGTTTAAGTCAACTTACGTAGCTAAATAGGTCAACTGGTCAGAAAACTCTTAAAGAGTAGAGGTGTTAACCAAAATGTACTAAATGCACAGAAAAATGAAGGGCACCATAAAATAAAGATTATATCCTAAGCAAAGCCAACAAAAAATTAATATTTACATTACCTACATTTTTTTTATTCTCAATGACTAGGACTGTAAAAATAATTACAAGCCCATAAATAGTAACTATAGCTTGATAAAAACTCATGTTTTAAAAAAAAGGAACAAAAAAAACCCAATCCCACCAGCCCCATAAAAAACCCCCAACACCCACCCTTCCCAGAACAGTATCACAGTATTATATTTTAAGAAGCAATCTTTCCTTAGAGTACGAATATTCTCAAAATGCAAGTTGTTCATTATTTTTACACTCACATTTCAAAGCATTTAGTTCTTTTCACGTACTTAATCTTGAATTTTTATATGTTTTCAACATTTCTCATTTAGGAAATGGCTGTCAAAGGTTTTAACATATTCACATTCAGCAGGTAGAAAGTTAAAGTTGGTTGCCCCCATTACAGAGAATGATGCTTAATGAAAAAAACAAAAACAGAACTTGTGAGAAAAAATGTCTTCTATATATATATAGGCAAAAAAGTGTTGAATTCAGAATCTGCACTTACTCTTTACCCCTTTCTTCCCCTTTCGTTCCTTCTTGTACTGTTCCTTCAGTTTACTTATTAGTCCCTGGTCTACATCCCAAACCTCAGCAGTTGGGGACAGGTCATCTTTGTCTACATGCAGCATATTATTAAAAGAAAAAAAATCAGCAATTGGCAATGCAAGCTGTTGGTGATTTACTGTCATAGCTGTATAAGAGCATTAATAAAAGTTATTAATAAATCTTTACTTTAAAGGTGCAGTCTCAGTTTTAAGTTTATAAAATACTAAGTCTCATTTCATACAGTTTTCCAAGGCACTGTATATTACCAGTTACATATTTGAAAATTGTATGTTAATTTGTTACTAAGGAGCAAACAAATTAAGCTTCATAAGCAACTGTTTATGTTAGATAATTCAAAATACACAAAAAAATCATTGGTGTTCAGAAACAATTACTGCATCTTTAGAAAGACAGTGTTAGGAAATTATTCAGCCAGTGTTGAATAAGCAAATAAAAGTATTCATGCTGTATCTCTCATGAAAATGCAAGCTGAGTAAGTCAGTGCTGGTTTATTCATGAAGACCACCATGCATCCTTTCGCATTCATTCTACATGCACAAGAAAGAAATCTTGGTCCTACATATAACCAGAGAAACAAGTCTAAAAATACACTTCTTTACATAAAGATGAAAAAAAGTAATTCGCACAGGTGGACATCCTACTGCATTCCAGAAATTAAATCATTAGCAGAAATAGAACATTCCACAAGAATTTCAGAAGACATATCTTTTTCTTTTTGACAAACACTGCAGAGTTAATTATTCTTTATGAAAAGTCAATTCTCTACTTTTCTAAACTATCCATCTCAAACATTTCTGGAAACTTAGAATTAGTAAAAAGACAAACCTGTTTCTAAGACAAGGCAAACATAACATTTGCAGAAGCACTTTTGCTAGTAGACAACTAGGCGGCAACTAAACTTGGTTTGTGTGCCAGTTTAGCTTGATGCTCACAAATTCTTTAGGCACAAAATAATAAAACTTAGTTTCTCAGTTCCCAATTTCCAATCATACCTACGATATGATTGTACCAATTTTTGAAGTTATAACCATTATAATCATAAAAGTGCACAAGAGGAGTCATACACAGCAGGACAAGGAAACATGCATTTAGGATGCAAAACAATAGGAGTTATTCCAAGTACATGTTTCATGACAAAACATGACAACGAAGGAGCAGATACCCTAGGATACTGCTGCATCTACCATCTTTCAAATAGGACAATAACAAAGATAGGTCAAGCTTGATCAAGGAGGTGAAATACAGAAATGGCAAGGGCAGTGAAAGCATGAAACCAGCAGCATAATGGCAAAGTCCCCTGAACGGACCACAAAGAATTACAGAGAGGAAAAGAGAACAATGACATCCTACACCAAACTGCAGCTACAACTACCAAACTGCAAACACAAAGACTTCAATCTTTATGATCACTGGGCCAAAACACTGACAGAGAGGAATAGTGATGAGTCAAGAAACACAAGAGGCACAGGAAAATAAGTCAGAGGATATGCTCAATCAAAAGAGGAAGAAAATTAGGAAAAAAAATCCCAAAACACGTGAAAAAAACTAAAACCCCATTAAAAGAAATTCAGTTAAAACCAAATGAAAATGACTTAAAAAAATTTCAAAGCATCATTAATAAAATGAAAATAATCAGCTAGGTTGAAGCGTTGCAGAGAAGGATTAGGGAATTAAACTGAACCAGAAGACGACTAATAGCAATGCAATCCTGTTGTAAAAAAGTAATTTTGGTACATTTTAAAAGGTGCAGTGTATTAAAGCAAGAGTAGTCCATGTATTTCAGGGCAGGTGATGGCAAAATTGAAATAACATGTTCAGTCTGTGTTCTACACTGAAAGTTTAGAAAGTGTCTGTAGAGTGCAAAACAAATAGGGCATTAAATTTCAAGACAAAGAATTTGAAGGAACTGGGCTCAGTCAACAGAGAACAGGAAAAGCACAAGCCTGCAAATAAATATTCAAAACCAACACTGTTGGCTGCTGAAATGTTAGTTGTAAACAGAAAACCAGATAAAACACTAACTGATTAACCGGAGAGGTTGTGAAATGAATTTCAAACAAGGAAAACCCAGCAGTGTTTCTCTTCAGTATGCCTAGATAAACTAAGCTATTTCAGAACAGAGCCATGTAACTAGAAGACCTCTGTAATTGCCCTCCAATAGTGAACTTCCTCAAACTGCCTGCAGTGGTTATAAACTGCACTAAACTGACACCAGAAAAGCACAGAGAATCCAGGATGTCCACAAACCATTATAATTTACTGGAGAAAGGCTGTTTTCAGGGGGTTTCTTAACTGGATTTTGTTTTGATTTTTAAAAAATATTTATATGATGACCCAAGAGACTCTGAATTTCCATCACACTCTGCCTCCCAGAATGCTGGGCACAGTTAGTCATTCTCTGACTCATGGTCCGTCTGCAAACAGAACTTTTGTGCTTCATGGAGATGAGAAATCCAGTGATGGACACACAGATAGTCTTTGAAACCAGAAGCAGAATAAAAAGACTACATAATATCTTAAATCTGTAATACGTAGCACAATATGTATTTATTATTTTATAAATACAATATGTATTCCTGTTTGCTTAAGGAAACTGATGTTATATATGGATTTTTTCTTTATAATAAATTACCACAAGGCATTTATAAATCTTTTAATCCAGAACTGCACACTCTTTTTTTAGTGTGTCACATACTTTGACTCTTCATTTAACACTGCTTGAACCTGCTCATCTTTCACTATTTTGAAGATAAGCTGTTCCTAAGTAAAGCATGCCAAATAACAGGATACATTAAATTGCAAGGTTTGAAATTAATTTTATACTCAAAGTATGTTAACTGAGGCACTTACTAAATAAGAATGTGTTCATAAAAAGCTGCACTAAGGAACAAAAGAAAAACAACTCAAACTTCACAGCACTCTTTGGCTGGTTTGCAGAAGTCTCCAATAGCAAAAATATAACTATTGAATTTTGCAATGAAACGTTTTAGCATATGTCAGACCTACAGATAATACTTTGGCAGATAAATATTAAAAGTATTAATAAAGCAAGAGTAGGCAATATGTTTAGAGCCTGAACATAAAAAGTTTGGTTTCCAGATACTAAATAAAAGCATTATAAATAAATAACAGATGTAAACATTTCTGTTTTTTTCAGAGTGCTTAAATCTTTGCAAGAGTCAGAAGTGATACAAGGACGCTAACGACAGGAAAACTAAAACAGGAAGAAAGAAAAACTATGAAAACAGAAGAGAGCAACTATTACATTATGAAGAAAAATTTGAATTTTAACTGAAATACTGACATTCATGGTTGATGTAATTAGTTAGAATTCCCCCTCAAAATAAATAACTAAATATATAGACCTGGAGATTTCAAGTAACAGCAGTTTCAGAGAGTTCAAAATAATGTGACAGGCTAAAATAAATTGGTTTAGGCAATGTATTATTTTACTTTAGACAGCATTTAACTAAGACAATATTTAAAATGTTATTTATGGGAGTTAATAAAGAAGCCTTGTCATATTTACACACTGACCTTTAAAAAAGTAACACTTAACCCCAGGATCTGATAGACTGTATCCTTAAACATGCATTTATGGAAAGAACAGCTGTACTAAAATGTGAAAAAAACATTGCTACTACCATTGGAAGTATGTCTTTGACTAATTTAGATAGTAAGTTACCAAAAATATACAATAAACTTAGGATATCGTCTTCATGTGGCAAAACTTAGAACACGTACTTTGAGAGATGAAAAGTAGGCATATGTTTTATTTCTTCCTTCTCACTTCCTTGTCTCAGACATGATTGTTTTGCTAGCAATGGAATTACTACATTTAAATCAGTTGTCACAAAAAAGCTGTCACGAGTGTATACAAACTCCTAAATGCTTCATTTTTGCTATGGGTTCACTTAAAAAGTTAAAAAAGACATTTGAACTGCTCTACGAAAACTGCGGTGGGTCAATTTGATTTTTAAAATAGATGTTAAAATTGGGTAACTACTTGAGAAGATGACAGAGATAACACACTGGAAAGTAATCTTTGGAAACAATGACTTGGAATTTCAAGGGACAAGCTAGTTCAATACAATAATTCTCGGCAGCCTGCTGTGGTAAAAATTGATGAATTATAGTATAGGCTGCATGAATCATAGTATCAAACTATCTTTGCTTTTATATGCAAAAGAAGCAAGACTGATGCTAGAACCAGAACTTTCTGCATCACTGTACGTTTGAAGGAATGTTACAAAGTAAAAGACTCCGCTTCAGGTTCTATGAGACATCTTACACCAACAGCTCTGTCTGTTTGCCTAAATAAAAAGATGATCAAGAAACTGATCAAATAACAGCAACTTCAAAGAGGAATAACACCAAGCAACTAGAATTCTACTAAAAATAGACAGTTATTACCAAAACAAAAGGCAACCGTTTGCTCAGCTTCATTTTCCAACTAGAAATATGACTGAGTTTTCAAAATAAAGGTGACTAATCCTATGATACTAGTTTTCTGGAAGGAATGCTTTCTACTCCTTGATATTTTCAAAATCAACACTGGATTATTGTCCTGGAAGGTGTGCCATTATTTTAATTTCTGTAGATCTTTATATTCTCTTTGCTCCCCGAGGTGTTTATTGAAATATGACTTTATTGTTTCAATGACATAAAACTGTCAAACAACATGATGTAGTGATACTTCTGGGGCTTATAACTAAAAACTTACAGTATGCAACTACAAAATTCCTTGTATCACAGCTCAAAAATCAAGATAGTAAATTTGCCATTTAAAGGCAGATACGAATTACTTGGGTAACTTCTTTTTCCTACACAAATTTTCTCTTTCTTTCAGTTTCTTCTTTTGAAACATGCAGGTTGCAAGAATTTCTGACTTTAACATATTTTGTTTCACACCAAATTAGTACTAAAAGGTTGGGCTATTACAAAAGTATTTTTTATTTTATTTTACTAGTACAAGCCATATAGGTGACAACATCTAAAAGTCTCAGTCAGAAAAACTGAAAATACTAATGGTGCATTTTTCAAGTACCCCAAAGAAATACATTTAACTTAAGTACAAGAAGTTTAAAAGTCCTGAGAAGAAACAAAAGAGAAAATAAAATATCTGTGTTTGAAAGCAAATTTAATACGGGTATGGAAACATTCAAAATCCTAACCTTTCTTATCTAAGTAAGAAAATGTTCTCCTCTTAGTTTTGGAATCAAAAACAAAACCTGAAACAAATCTAATTGTAATTGTGGCAACTACGACAGCATATATATTTATGAAAGTTTCAGCATACAATATACCATTTTCTTAGCATCAACATTTGAACATCACAATCATCCACACATCCACACCACTTTAGCAGGTTTTGCAATGCTTATGTACTATCATGAATAAGTATTCCCTCATTTCTAAGTCCTTTTGTTAGCATCTTACCCCACTCTGTTCCATCTCCTGAACTTCGAGCTTCTCCAGCTCCCTCACCATCTTCAGCTGTCACTAAAAAGTCAAATTCTTTCAAAGCTTCTTCAGTATCAGGGTCATCTGTAAGGTCAGCAGCTAAACCTTCATTACCAATCTGCAAGCAGATAAACATTTTTCTGTGTTTGAATCATGAACAGATTTTCTAGTAATTTAGGTTAGAAGAGATATAAATTACTCTCATTGAGTAATTGGTTGCAGGGGAAAATTCAACGTGAAATGCAGAAAAACACACTTAGATCTCAGTTGGCTTATTAAAAGAAATAAAGAGAGAGAGAGTGAGCAGCACAGCCTAGTGATCACTAGGACATAAAAAGAACACTGACACTAGTTTTACCAACAAAAATAATGCCATACATCCTAGGCTTCATTTTTGTTATTTAACACATAACAATTAGAAAACTGTTGATTTTCTTGACCATCAATAATAGCTCTGCAGGGAAGCCTTACAAGCAACTTACAAGCTGCTTTCTACAGGTCCAGAAGTCTTTTTTTGCTTTCCAGTTCTATTTCAGTGCTAAGCATAAATTTGGAAAATGAAGCAATTCAAGAAAAGTGTCTTTTTACTACTTCTACCACACCTTCACCTTAAACAAAACAAATAAACCCTCTGCCAAGGCATCAGTGAAAAGTTTTATTTCATTCTTCAGGTGAACAAAATTTCCACATAGGGTTATTTTTCTATTATTTGCACAATATTCTTACTTCTGCAGAAAGGAACAATTTACAAAGATAACTATACATGATCATTTTGCTTTCTGTAGAAAAACAAGCTTTGTAAAATAAACAAAAAGTGAGTGTAATATATTCATATGTGCTTAGAGATACACTGACTAGATAATCCTTTTCTCAGACTATCTACTGCCTTAAAACAAAAGAGATTCAACTGATTGCTTGATTAATCTGATTACCAGAAGTACAAGTTAATACCAAAGATATGATGGAAACTCCTTCCTGACAAGTCAAGTTGGGACATGAAGACTTGCATCAAGTCAAGTTAACGCTGCCAACTATTTAAGAAAATCCAATGCAGCCAGAGCATCATCACGCTACAGAATATTGTTCTAAGCAAAAACTAAACTCTCAGTACAACACTCATAAATCCATGTTTTTACATGCAGAAACCCCTAAGTCAAGGAGACTTTCAGTACAGCAGAAAGAATGAAGATGGGACAGGTAACACAGTCTATCTGGAAAGCTGCTCACAGAACGGAAAACTAAAGAGAAAATGAAAACTGAACAAAACTTAATTGAACCTTAAGCAAAAGGTTATTTGAGACAAGTCTCTGCTAGGCTCTTCATATATTTAGCAAAAAAACTGACTAAAAGGAAGATATAAACACGTACTTGATGTGGAAGCAATTTTTTTTCACATTACATAATTAAATTTTCTCTAAGGAATTGTCCCTACCTTCTCCAAAATCCAAAAAGGATGCACCTTGTATCACACTATATTTGCCTCATAAAAGGACTCAAAGTATGCAGAGAAGCTGAGATGGCCAATTCATCAATTAATTGACATTTGCAAACAGGTTGGTTGCTTGTTTTTAATTTCTCACTTTAATATATTAACTAAAACAGAAAATTTACTAATAACACATGTGCTTACAATCCATTCAGATCACAAAGGTGCAACAAACACACATTTATATCCTCCAGGGGGAAAGATCCTCTTTTTAAGGAGAATTTCAGATTTATTTTTAAAAAACCCAAAATAAAAGATCTTTTACTTTGTGTTTCTTGTTTATCCGATGCTTTTCTTTTCCTTCTGCAATATCTTCTATCATGTCATTCTCCTCTTCTTCATCGCTATCATCCGCGTTTTCTAAGAAGTTAAATGTTTCAAGAACATCACCAGAATTCCTACATAAGCAAAAACATTGAGAGAATCCGATTTACTTGCTGAAGAGATTCAGAAGATTAACCAGATTAAATGACACTGCTACCTGACATCTTAAGAGCTTTAAAGCTAGCAAAACCACAAATGGTTGTATGAAGAAGTTTCTACAGCTGCCTAAGTCCTTATTAGAAAAGCACCACGCAGCAGAATCTTTCCTTAAAATAACAACTCCAAAGTGTTCACATGACATAATTCAACTTCAATATATAGTTTTCCTGTATATATTAGTATAATATACATACATGCACATAATTGATGTATATGTTCCTATGTATAATCAGTTTCAGTTAAGTCCATAATCATTTGTGGTCAGCTACACTCACAGCTGTTCAGAGACTCTCTAGCTGAAAGTTTAATTTGCACTGACCAGTAGGTATCAATGACTAAGCAAAACAAACTTTATGCACTTCTTGTCTCTTCACTTACCTTTTGATTTCCTGTCCCTTTTGTTTTGACGAAGGAGATTCACCACCGTTCAGGATCTGTTCTAAGTTCTTTGTCTCTACGGAACCATTTGGTTCTGAATTGGAGAGCCCAAGCAAAGACCTTACCCTCTGGGAGCGTACATCCAATATTGTATCTGTATATCCTACTTCCTGAAGATACCTAGATGCATTAAGAGAAGAAAGAAAGAGGAAAGCATATCTGAGGAAAAAGGAAACTTAGTATTCACTGTTAAAAATGAATGCCACTGTTATATCATTTAGGGAAAAATAAGAAAAAACCCATCTCATATGGAAAATCTTACTCTATACTGCCTAAAGCTCAACACCATGAAAGTCCTGGAAAACAAACCACTATTTGCCCACCTCAATTACTCTGTTTCACAGAGTAAGCATATATACAGCTCTTCATACTTCAGGGAAAAATTTGAATATATCAATATTCAACAATGTTACTTACTGTCGCAGTAACTGTCTGCCTTGCTTCCAGGTCAATTGGCTATTTTGAGGTACTGCAGGAACCTCTGTATCTTTGGTATCTTCTGGAAGATAGAGTGTCATAGTTAACATCTAACTTGTAATGCTTTTAAACACAAACGAAAATTCCCAGCAAGCAAGAAACATGAGTCATGATCTCTAGCTTCAACTGGGTATAAAAATACCCCAAATGTGGCACTTAGAGAAGGGAAAAAAAAAAAGGGAGGGTGATACATAAATGTGTAAACCATGGTTTTAAGGCCCACTATACAAATATACGCCAAAAGTGTGACTTCCCAAAGGCTGACATTGCAAAAGAAGCCAAATGAAATTCTTCTTATTAAACAGCCCAGCATTTTTATGAGAAATGCTTTCCTCTATCTGCAATACTGTGAAGAGCAAAACTGTTCTTATCAATTTGGTATTTACAATGCAAAATCAGATGCACTCCAGAGCAGTAACGAGGATAGCCTATTTTCCATCTTTGGAGTTTTATCCTTGATTTTAGATTAAACAATATTTACCCAGTGTCAAATCTTTCCTAGATATATTGCTTATAACACACCTAAGTGAAAGCTGGGGGGAAGATGGAAAGCCAAAATAAATTGAACAGACCAAATCTATTGCAAGAAAGTTACCTGATTCAAAAGTTGGCATTTTCAAGTCACCTTGGTTCAATTCTGTGCCATATTTTAATTTATGATATTTTGCCCTGAAAAAGTATGCAGATGTTTAACAAATTGGCATACAAGAATTCGATCAACTCAAAACGTTCTATTATTCCCAGTTAAAGCAACCATATGAACACAGTATAATCAACCCAAATAAAACTGTTGTGATATTTATTGCATCAAACAATTATTTCTAGTCTTCCAAGAACACAGTTTCAAGATAAAATTTTTACAATTATTCACAATTAGCAAATAAGTCATAAATGAGAGTTTAGTATGTTCTCCAAGAATATGGGGCTTTTCATGTATACCAGCTAATAAGAGGACCTTTAAAAAACCAGCAGGTTCAACTGTTTAGCACAAATTATTTTTCCAGGGGTACCACTATCATAGGTAGCCAATTGCACTACAATGAATAAACCTCTTCTTTGGGATTCCTGCCTATCTGCCACTTTCAATTTCCACTTCCATTTCTTTCCTGCTCCATCTTTGCTTAGGATACATATCTTTCCCTCAGAAGAACCATGTTAGAGTGCTGGTTTCTCCCATCACCTGTATTCTCTTACTGATTTTCTCCTCCTCATTGACTGGAGGCTTAGCTTCCAATTCCTGCTTAGTCCACCAATGCAAATATGCCTCACTTCTTCCCATCTTCTGATCTCTGATAACCTATCCCTAATCTCTCCTTCTCCATCCCTTTCTAAAAAATTGGTCTTGGTGATACTAGTTCCATGGAGGTATGCACAAGCCTTCAAAATCTTATTCTCTACTTAAATTGCCTATTGAAATGTCTTCAACTCCCTCTACCTCCAAGAACATCATTTGAACTACCTACACCTATATGCTGGAGTCCTCAAACATTATCATTGATCTTTCACAGTTTAACTTTTGCTTCATAGATCCTTTGCAAAAATACTCAAAATCTCAGGATAAAGAGCTCTAGATGTTCTGCGGGAGCCAAGGCAAAAAAATCTCTGTAAAAACAGTAACAGCCATATTTTAAAGAAGTCTGAAATGCAGTTGTCTTTGTAATTCTAAATGAAACACTTGACCAAAGTTTTAAGACTATAACTGAACCACATCTAGCTCCCATCAATTTTAAAGACCACTCTTGAATATGAAAATTCTCAAGAAGAGATATATAATGGAACACGTGGTCGACAAGATCAAGAATTTCCAAAGAAACTTCTCAAATGGCTGAGCCACTACTGCAAAAATACTCAAATATTGCCCGATATTTGATGGTAGAGAAGATTTTCTTTTAAGTTACACAAGTTTCTGCTAAAATTGCAATTAGGAAGTCTCATTAACCAAGTGTCAGTAGATGGCACTATTGACCCTTTTTAGTAAGATAAAATCCCTCATTTCATGGCAATCACATTGTAACTGAAAAACTGTGAGGCTCCTGAAGACTTCTGTGTGACCTGAATCTGACTGTCAATAAAATAGAATAATATTTTTTAATTATTTATGAAGAGGTTCTTAGCTACTCCATACACTAGTGAGACTTTTTGCTCCAGGTGCTCTCTTTAAACAGAGACAAACCTTTGTGCCACATTGTAATAGGGCAGTGTTCCACCAAGCTTTCCAGATATGGAAAGTACATACCGTAATTTATATGCCCTATAAAGTACTGTACATTAGGGTTTTTTTTTAATCCTCAAAACAACCAAAGTGAAAATAATTCAAGTTAAATAAAGCTGACAAAATATTTTTGCTCAATTCATAAGTCAAGCCCATAAGGCATTCTAATTGAAAAGCCAACCTAAATTTGTTCAAATTAGAGCTATGGAAATACTATTTAGGAGCAGTTGTTCCATTTTTGGAATTACAACTTAAAAACATTAATTAAAATTCTGCTTTAATTGTTGATTAGAGCAGATAATGATGTATCTGATCTAAAATTATACCAAAGACTAGCCACTACAAATAAGCCAAAATATTGCTGCAGGCAATGAGATTAGTTATCTTTCACATCACAACTTCAACATTACAGCAAGAAATTAATCTTATTAAATTCCAATATTCACACATCCATTCCTTTCCTTATTATCACACAAATAGGAGTAATCATTATATATCTTCAAAAACACTAACAAGCTACAGTGTTGTTGACAAGTCAATGACATTACTCTTCCACACCACACGGTAACTGCATTCTACAAGAGGCAACTTTTGAATCCTTCGAGTATTGACTTAGGTAAGGCTGGGTTTCCATGAGTGAAAAAGTAAGAGGAGAAGAAACAATGCTCTAAGTTGATTTAACTGTGTTCTGCTGTGTAAATGTTGAATCCCATCACTCAGTTGCAAGGGTATAAGTTAGCTCCAGTTCAAAGCCTATGAAGTCAAAATACAGCCCCACTTCTATGATTTCAGCCAGTCTCATTAATCTAAGCACAGCACTATGGTAATGAAGCTCGGAGTAGAGTCACTCAGAGTGCAGAACAAGCGTCTGGCTGGGTCTGCAAAGCACCACAAAGGAACACACACTAGCTACAAACCAAAAATTCCTCATATATAAAACTACATGGACCTGATTTTATTAACACAAAATTGATACTGAACAACCAAAGCATTTAAGGACACTGAAATAATAACATTTTACTTCCCCAAAACATCATTATACATACGTAGAGATAAATACTAGAAATATAAAACTATTTTTTTGTAACTACTGCATTTTATTTAAACTTACACACTGATGTCCTATTTCATATCCTTTTTCTGAAAAATCACAACAGTTGTTGTCTGAATTAGTTTGTTCCTGACTCCTTATAATTGGTATTTCACTGCATGATGCTTTTTGATGGTGTGGAGTTAAACAACAAGAAAAGGAATCAGGGACAACACTGAAATTTGCTGTCAACAATTTTCAGGTCTGAAATTGTCAAGACTTTCTTTTGTTTTGAAGATGGTATATTTTCATTAGTCGTGATTATTCACTCAGACGAACAATAGCAAAAAAATAACATGTATTATGCTGAACACTGAGTGCAACAAGCAAGAAACCAACACAGTATCATTCTCGGATGATTTAGTAACAAGTCTGTACCTGCTTGCCTTCCTTACTCAATCCATCATACTTTCACAGTTAAATTCCCTCAAATTACTGGGCATTTGTAGCTTCCTCATTGCCTCCCACACATTCACCAACCAACCCAAGTTTCAGTTCCTGTTTCTAGCAATCTCCATAAGAATTCTGGCTACAACTTAAGCAAGGATTTTCCTCTCAAAAACTATGCAGTGTTGGCTTGTACCCACTAGCCACAAGAGCTAAAGAAAGCGGTGTGTTTCTGCTGTTCTGCTTCTGGTGTACATGTTTACAAGCTTCTTGCCCATCACATGAATTTTGGCATTTCATGGAAAGACAAACTCTAATGACAGCTGCATTTCAGGAGAAAGCAGGAATGAGGTTTCACCAATGCCATTTGTCTTCAAATTGTGCATCCTGTTATATGATTTCACACTCCAGCTGTAATTAACTGCCCCTGATTTATCTCAATTAGTAGGCAATCCTCACAGCCGTATGGTGAGCATTTGCAGAAAGTCTCTGTGCAGCACAGTTTATTGTCAAAATAACCAACATATTTTTCCTTAAACTTCAGAAAGTTACTTATCTCCAAAACACTTGGGTCTGCCATAAGCATATTACTTCTGTGATATGCTCAATGTTCTTTATAGGAAGAGTACATACACCCCAAACACTCTGCATGCATCTCATCTGCCTTGAATCCACACTGACTTGCATATTACCTATACAATATAACAGTGTAACTTTTAGTCTTACAGTAGTTGGGCACCTTGAGCAACTTTCCATTACAAGGACAGGGCCAAATGAAGTAATAGATCCTTTCTGCCTATTACTTCACCAGAAAAGACATGATGTGCTGATAAGGCTTTCTGTGTGAATATACAGTTTTCTGAAGCACTTTTATACTGGACACTTCACACAGAAGGCTGTGGCCATCACTGCCAAAACACTAGTTCTTATTATGAAAACAACTGGAAGTTTTTTCTGTACTAGTCACTCATAGTACTAATTCATAACGTAAAATATATTTAGATATACTTACACTTGGATAACTAAAAAATATCCAGGTGAAGCCTCACTACACTTTGATACAAAATTTTAAGTTTACTCTGGCAGGAATGTTTCCCTGAAAGCAAAATAAATGAAGAGTACCTATTTTCTTGCCTGATCCCCAAGTTGTTTCACTATTGGATTCAGCTAATTTTTAAGAGCAAGACAAAATTAAATATAAGAACTGAGTCCACTCCTGAAAGCACAGGCACATGACAAGATTATTTTCCTAGGGTTGTTGCAAAATGAACTACCAGTTTTGGTCAAATGAAATAAACAGGCAACAAAAAGCATGTAGGTTTGAAGGACATTAGACTACATGGACTGAATGGAATTTTAATTTTTAAAGCATTATATTAATGCTACAGAAAATGCACCTATTGGGACTAAATATGCTTGTGTCCACCCCATGAAAAAACAATACTTCAAAACACAAAATAAATCATTCCATTCTGTCACAAAAATATAGTTTTCATCATGCAACACATACAAAATACTTGAAAGGGATCAAACGAAGAATATTTTTCATCCTTTCAAGCTCAATACCACTGAAGCACAGGTAAACATGCAGTAATAAGGTATAAACCTGTGGGGCATGTTCATTCTTACTTAGTGTATCATAATTCTAACTCAGAAAAGGCAAACTGTTCAGTCTAAGACACAAGTCCAAACATTTTGAAAATTATACAGCTTTTTATTATAGCTAACACTAAGGTTTGTCAGAAAACAGCATGAAGAAGACCAACCATAAAAAGAGTTCACATAAAGTAACAAAGAATCATCTAATAAAGATAGCTCACTTAATGTGACTGAGTTCCTTTTAGTCTATGAAGTTTTCAGGTCAGAAAAAAGCTGAACAATTTGTATACCTACCTTTCTTGTTTTAATGCATATTCTAACATTTTTATTCTTCTCACTAAATCTTTCTTCAAATTTTCTTGACCCTTTCTTTCCCCTTGTAAAAACGCTATCCGAGCCTGAAAACACACAGAGAAGACAAAAAGAGAAAAGATTTTATTCCATTCTATTCCTAAAATAAAGCAAAGAAGGAAAAAAGAAAAAAAAAGCACTGTTTTGCATTAATTATTTCAGTGAGTCAATAACAACAAAAATATTTCTGCCCTAGACACTAAGTATTATTTGCATCATTTTTAAGATGAACAGATATTATTTTGTACAGTAACTCTACAGCAATCATATTAAACATTTTAATATACGCACACATCTTTGTCCTTATGGCATTGCCAGCATAAATTCTATTATACATTTTCTTCCAAACCCAAAGTCACATTAAATTAGGTACACAGCAATTAGCAATTTAGCTTTTAATGCCAAGACATAAGAAATGAGTGCATGAATTCAAATACCGAATTTACAAATCCATTATACAGGAAACAACTATTGTACAGATTCACATTTTGCTTACTACTGAAGACAGCTGAAGGTTAGAATATCAAGGGAGAATTGGGTCCAGTGTACTGTTCTATATGGAGAAAAATAATGGTGATTTTTTTAAAGCACCAATCATGCTACCCACCTAATTTAAAAAGAAGCAAGAAAGATATCTACTTGCCTACTAACCTAGTAGGTGATAATAAATTCAGCAGAATATACAAGCCATCTCATCAAACTTTAAAATAGGTAAAAATAGTTGAATAATAAAGGTAGTAAGTTTGTTGAGGTCAAAAGTAGTCTCTTCACTACAAAGTGACAGGACTTGTATCTTGACTTTTGCAAGACAAAATCCTAGGGAACACAAGGGAAATTGCAGATGTGAACACAAAATTTAAACAGTTAATGATACTACTGGCTTGGCCATCATTACACAAACTCACTCGTCCTCATTATAACTCTCAAGTGACTGAAGTCTTGTAGCTAACTCGCTACAAGATTCAACATAAAATTTCCTTGGAAGAGAGATTTAAAAAACTAAAATAAGGAAAGAAAAGTAGAGATCACATTGCTCTACTGAGCTCAAAAGCAACAACACAACTTCGTTATTGAAGGAGGCAGGGGGAAGTGCTATAATTGGCACATATTCTATCCTTGAAGATTTTTTTAAAGGGAGTGGTTGTACATTTTCATTACACAGTGGTTACAGCCTGAAACAGTCTAACCAGGGTGACAGCATTCTTGCATCACTCCTTTCTTGAGACTAAGTGATATCATCATGTAAGACTTCGCATATCAGCCCTGATTTTAGCCCCTCTGGCCTTCTGCTCACTGGTGAACCAAATTAGAATATGTTCCTTTACCTTGCACTAGCTAAGTAATGATTTACTCAATTAAAATCCTAGTGAGAACAAGGCAATTATGAGTATTTCAGTTACAAGTCTGTCATGAAAGCATGCTCAACTAACCACTGTCACTTGGTGAGTGAGAAACAGTAATGCACCAAGCAGTGTATGCTAAGAGAGGAGGTGTTAAGGGATGCGGGGGGAAACAACACCAAGCCCACACCAAAAAAGCCCTAAACACACCAAAACAGACTTCATACTGATTGCACAGATATTTCAAGATAAAAGGTAGGTACCAAGATCCAGAATCTGCAAACCCTACTATACTCAACCGCAATTAAATTATTTAGATTCTAAAAAACACTGCAAAACTGTCTCTAATCAAATAGAAAGTTAACAGCCTTCTGCAGAAAGCTACAATTACATGTAATTTGCACTCCCCTAATACCTAAGGCAGCAAATGACCAAGACAATTTCAAAAATTCAACGTTATCCCAGTTTTCATCAGTGAATGCAAAGTTGTTACATAAATAACAAAGTACACATAAAATAGTTACAAAAGTAGGGATTTTTTGGAAGGTAATGTGTTACATGTACATATGTACCACACCTTACTTCAAATACCTGGAGAGTTACTGGCTGCCCACAAACTCTTCCTACAAAAATAAACCCAGAACTAAATACTTTGGTAATTATCTAATTAAGGTTATAAAAGCTCTTATGTCCTTTGACTTGAATGCAATTCTCAACTCCTTCCAAAATTTAGGTCTTCTGTGATTGTCTTCTTCTCTTTCGTCTTTCACTGGCCAACACCCTCTTATAACTACATGACAAATCAGCTGCAACTGTTGGACCTTATTTCAGCCTCAGAGAGGAAAGCAATATGATTCTGATCACAAAGAGAGGGAGGGACCTGCTTCCTAAATGCTCACAGCCAAACTTTTTCTTTTTTTTTTTTTTTTTTTTTTTTTTTACAGAAATACTTCTGGAGTACTTGGCCAAGCAGAATGAAGTCTCCAAATTTAAAAGGTGTTGCCTAGATCTCATACTTTTCAGCCAGACAGATGAATGAGCTAAGTGATCTTGAGAATTAATATACTACAGAAATAACGGTATAAAACCAAAAATAAACAAAACCTAAAATCCACCCTACAAAAAAAAAGCCTCAAAAAAGCTTTTATACACAATAGTATTTAGAACAATCTTTAAAGGGTCCAGCAGGTTGAACAGAAAAGTTACCACACAACACACTTTGCTGTTGGGGTTTTGACACTTTTGTCAATATTAGCAGACTTCTTTTAGCATTGCTTTCTATAATTGCTTGCATACACATTTAACTGATTTTAGGATTTATTACTATTTTCTCATTGTAACCATCACATGGCTAAAATGCAACAGAAATTATCTATGCAGACGTTAAGAGTTCAATCTTTAGAACTACTGCAAATCAATTTAGACTTGAGGAATACTTAGTCATCAAGACCTTCAATACAAACCCAAGAATTAGATCACCAAAACTTTGCTGTATAAATGAATTAATCAACTTGCTTCCTTCAGTCTGAACTGAGAAATGAGTGGTGTCAAAACAATACACTTGGGGTACTGCATGACCATGAGCCCTAGGAATTAAGACACACTTTCCCAACACCTCTTTTTCTGAAATGCAGTCAATCTCTGGGTCAATAAAAACAGATAAAGTAAACAGATCAGTTACCCTCAGGAGTGCTATATTAACTTTGGTTCCCTACACAAAGACAAATGCTGAAGAAATTATCTCTACATACTACTACTTTCACAATCCTTAGATATTTATTTCCTTCAAAACAATTGTCAGGACAGCTAGAGTCTAAATTATTTGTAAATATACTGATGATTTAAGATTGTCTAGCAAAAAAACTGAGAAAAAAACGGCAAAGAAGCATTTAGTTTCACCTTTCCACTCCACATCCCACATTCCCTTGTTAGAACAGAATCCTTTCCATTGTCTTACACCAACGTGCAAGTCCCCAGGCTCATACTTAGAAGAGCAATCCTTCTCCTTGTATTTCTGTTCCTTCTACTGCACTGACTTAGCTGCTTGTGTAGACACACATCAAGTCTACCGCAGAAATCATTCTATTTATTTTTGTCTCAGTTCTGAATTACATCAGTTTCCTGATCCTACTCTGTATTGCCATGGGAGTACTCAGGCTGGCACAAGGGATGCAAACAGGATACTGAAGTAACAGCTCTTTTCAGTGACAACAGGGCCTTGGATCAGAAGAAACTGACCATGATACCCTAACATGTATGTCCAGGGCACAAGAGTTGCACAAACAGCAGAGACACTACGAAAGTCAAATACAATACAAATTTTTACACCTTTGAATTAAAAATTCTGTCAAAAATGCATTTTTAAAAGTGTATTAGCATGAACATTTCTTAATGGGGAGAAAACACCTTCTTTTACAGCTCTGTAAGCAAAAATATGGCCTTTCATGGCTTAAAAAAATCCAGATGTATTTAACTGTGTACAGATTCTATTAGAGTATTTGTCACCACAGATAAGGGCTGTACTTCAGATTCTTCAAAACCTAACCAAGAGTCTCATTTTCAGGGCAGGTTCCTTCTCTTCTACCAGCCTGTAAATTTTCATATTTACAGTGTTTTCACAGATCCCCGAGATCCACTATGTTTCTACAAAAGCGACATTTAATAACTCTGGGCTCCCTCTACACCTTGGCCCTCAGCTGTAAGTAAGAGTACCACCGCTCGAACTTGCTCAGCTTTATTACGAAAGTGAATTCAGAGAGCTTTGAGAAGTAGTTAGAGTGACAGATATTTTGTATTTGTGCAAGGATGCATGAAATAATGCCTGAAACTAAGCAAGATAGAATTCAAGGATAAAAAGAATTACCCAATAGCTACTTGAACACTATAGATCCCATGAAAAAGAACTGTCTGAGGTTAAAAAACTACAGAAGGCACAGTCAGAAAAGAACAAGTAAAAATTCTAACATCTAATATTTTAGACTTAGAAAACATAACGTTGTTTTAATGGCATGTTGCATTTCAGACAGTTGGAAGGGTTTTTATCTTTTAAATAGGAAGTCTGACCATATGCAAACCAGGCAATAGTCTTTCATCCAAACTCTTAAGATCTCAAACAAGAAACTGAAGCTTCCCTTAAATGGTAGGAAAAAAAAAATTAGAAACACTGATTACACTGATACTCCACATCTCTAGTATGTAATTACACTGCTTGATCAAAGTGTAACAGAAGATTTTAAGTAGTTTACTAAATGACTTACACAAAACTTACACAAAATTCTAAAAAATACTGCATTTCATATAGAGGCTCATAAATAAAAATTTAAAGAAAAAAAAAGTGTCCTGGGAAGAAAATGAGGATTTTTTTCCCCTTTCTTTTATAAGACGCTGAAAAGGTCTTAGAACTTCAGAATTACTGCTCTATATTTCATTTGGACTACCCATAGCAGCATGTGTATTAAAACTACACTTCACTGCTTCAACTGTACAGAAAAGCCTGACACTTCTCACATTGAAGTTATTACAGCATTTTGGGCAGGTAAAATTGCATAGGTAACCTAAAGGTCATATAATAATTACAATATCCATATAGGATTTCATAGTCCTATTTTATTAATAAATCCTGACATGCACTACTTGAAACATTTGTCCAAAATCTCAAACCTTGCTAAATATAGTAGAGGAAAAAAGAGGCACAAAAGAAACCTGGATGGGAAAGGACTGATTAAAAGCCTTATCTTATGTTGTTGAAACACTAATCCTTTCTGATACATTTCAAACAATCAAATTCCAACGGGAACACACTCAATTAATGAGTATACTTCCTTTCCACTTCAGTTCTAAACATTGTTAACTCTCAGTCTCTGCATATAGCTGAATTTTTTCAAAATAAACATCTAAAGTAATGCCAGCTGCAATGCAGTGCCTGTGTTTTGTTTTCTTAAGTCCATTTAGACTTCTAGAAGGAAAGCAGGAAAGGCCTGCAGTAATTTTGAAAGAAGTGCAATACTGAGCCAATTTAACTATATATACTCAGTGCACACACTGATGCTTATCCTACCAGGGCATGTCACAAAACTCAAAACAGTAAGATACTTTTTTTTAACCTTTTGTTTTAATCACAAGTTTATTATCACAAAAATATTAATCTAATCTTAATTTTTAGATGTTTATTATGCTGAAGATGAAGCAGAACTCTGATTTGGAAACTACAAAATACTGGGGACATGGAAGATTTGACTCAACAATCATTTAAGAGTGAACACACCTGTGCAACTACTAATGTTCCAGTTCCCATTCACAAAAGGGAAACTGAACATAAGAGGATACTTCACCTTCAGTTTTCAATGAACAGTCTGAAACTTACCCTCCTTCAGAACATCTAAAAGCATGTAAAAGCATTAAGCATTTAGAAGAATGTATTCTTACAGACCTAATTATGTTTATATATTTATTGTCATGACAATTAATCCCTTAAACTGTCAACTGAGGACTTACTATAAATTATATATAAATACCTCTAAATAAATTCAATCTTTATTTTGTAAATTAAAGCCTCAAGAGTCTCTAATAAATTATACAGTAAGATAGGTGTCACTGGTCATATCAAGTTCATACATGTTTCAAAGATACATTACTTTTAAAGATCCCGTAGAATAGAAAATAATTGGGAGACCAAAAAACAATAGAAACACCACCTCTTACGTTAACAGAAAACCTTTACGTCATAAAGTAAGCTGCAGTTAAAGATGTGGAAACAAAAATATTTTATCAACTAGTTAATATCACTGTACATCTGAAAAACATTTGCAAATAAAGAAGATAATTTTCTGCAGAACCTTAGGATATCTCAGTTAAATATCAGGATAGTTAACTACTACACTTATTGTAGCAAAGGTGTGTTCCCTTTTTAACAAATCTTTTCCATTTGAGCTGACGATCATTTCTTGTTCCCCAATTGATACTTTTTTCCAAAGACTCAAATGATCATTTCCTGATAGCTTTTTAAAAGCAAATCCTAAACACTAGAAAAGTGAAATGCTTGAGCAACTGTCTGACAAGAGTGGCAGACAGGAGAAACCCTCTAAGGAGGTTAATGGCACAACTGACAGACACAAGAGGATTTACTCATCTGTAAGTCCCCTTCAGTCCTGCAGTGGGTACAGTAAAGACCAGGCTTGCAAAACTCTCTCCTTCCCTGATTCTTCTTTTCTCTTTCCCACTACCACCATATCATTCACATTCAAATGCTTGCTTCTTCACTACAGGGCTAAGTACTGTCAAGCTCCACCAGCTTCTTTAAACAACTTAAGAGAAAATCCAACCTTCAATTTTGTCCTCTTCTGTGCTAGGGTCAAACTTAAAGTCACAACTTAAACTCAGCATAAGACTGCCTTCATTCTGCCACTCTTCCTTAGTATTTTTTATGGAATCATTTTTTCCTAGGATTTTTATAGGCACTTTCTTAACCAACATTTAGAAATGGTACAGTAACAAAACTCATACAACTCATAACTGTGTGTTTTGGGACTAACACCCTCTAAACTTCATGGTTTGGATGAAAAGTAAACCAACTGCCTGTCCACAGACTTACACCCAGTACAGAGAAGTCAGTGGCAGTGGGGAAAAAGTCAATTGAGACTACCTGTCCAAAAAAAGTGCAAGGGATTGAAAACGACTGATTCACACTGTTACAAAGAGCATTCTCCTCAAAGACTAAAACATACATGTCTAAAAACCGGACACTAAAAACATTTTTTTTTTTTGAATAACAAATTCAAGTCCTTTAGAGTTTATCATTCACTGACCATTCTTGTACTCAAGTGTTCTTTATGCAAAAACAGGCTTCTAAAATTTTCTTTTGGTTAAAAACTTACAAAGCACTGAGCACAGTTTAATTTATAAATTTTCCTTTTCAATGTCAGTCCAAGAGACACTCCTTCAAAAAAGTAAGCTCCTGCCTAGGACTTTTTAAAAGAACTGTCATCTTCCTGAAAAAACATTCTATTTCTGTAAGACCAAATTAATACATTAATTTCACAAAGAGTGAAGTTAATTTCGTCATTATCATCAACACACTTCAAAAGAACCACTAAAATGCTCCACACCACAGTGTCAGAATGTCAGGCGCTGTTCCTATATGCCAATTCTCCTTCTCCCCACAATCAGACATCAGAGTCAAGAGTCAGCAAATTTTATCTGAAAGCTGTTGAACAGACATAATAAGTTCTTTAATCAACTGACGGTTAACAGAAATGCCTGGAGCTACTACATCACCTAACAATACACAAATGCTCATTTTGACCTCAAAAAATGCTCACTTATTTTTATCTCCAAGTTATTCTTTTTTCACCAGTATCAATAGAATTCTTCTGAGAAATTACAATCTTTCCACTCACATATCAAATTGAATGCCATCACTCAAGATAACTAAATACCCAAGTAAAACATAAACAGCCAAAATAGTTCTTACTAGTTATAAACACTTACTATTCTATGAAGAGCATGGATACCATATTTCAACTGCTTTTCTTAAGCAGGCTGAATAATCCCTGAATCATGTCTGAAAACAAGCTCCAAAGACTTCAAGGCAGTCATGTTCCCAATAATAATCTAAGAAAGCTCTGTGAACAAACATAAATTAGACTAAGTTCTCTTTACAATTCCGTTAGACAATATAAGTACCCTTCTTCAAGAAAATATGTACTTCCTGAAGATCAAGTCATGTAAAGTACAACTAAGAATCCTACATCTATTATCTTAAATTACTTTCTATGGAACTTAAATTTGTTGCACAGCAGGTTTTTCCAGTAATAACAATATTATTGTTCGTAAGTATTTTACAGGAAAAAAGTAACTACAGGATGTTAGGTGCACATCACATGATGTGTTTATCCAGCTGTGCTGGACAGTTTGTCCAGAAGGATCCTGTGCGAGACAGTATCAAAAACTCTACTGAAATCCAAAAAGATTACATCAACTGGCTTCCCTTGATCAACTAGATGGGTTACCTTGTCATAAAAAGAAATCAGGTTTGATATTCAGGACTTTCCCCCCATAAAAAAAAAAAACCACAGCTTCAGGTGTTTTTCAATACCTCTCAAAATAATTTTCGCCATAATTTTACCAGTCACTGAAGTGACTGACAGATCTGTAGTGACAAGGGTCATCCTTCTTGCGTTTCTTGAAAACTGGGACAACATTAGTCAGCTTCCAGTCAACTGGTACCTCTCTGGATTCCCAACATGTCAGCCAAAAATTGATATCCTTTTCACAGATAAAAAGAAGTTCTTATTAGACTACCATTCAGCAAGGAACTACTGCAGTTTTGCATTTTTAAAATCAATTAAGTCATGGTATTTTCCAAATGTTTATGCTGGGAAAACCCCACAACATAATTGCAATACCAATGACAAAACCTGACTCTTGCCAAAAATATTGGCTATCAACTGTATCTCTCCCTCAATTAACAAGACTGTATAGAGCATTTCCTATATAGAATGTGCCAAAACAGAACATTTACACATTATTCCAGTATGAACTGCTAGAGATTCAAAGTTTGTAAGCAATACCTTCTCTGTGGAAAAACTAATGAAAACAGACATAGACAAACTTGTGGACAAGTCAAATCACCAGATTCAACAACCAACAGCAAAATACACTGTAACCACTGATTAGAGAGTGTTTAAACCACTTGAGAAAAACTCTTGACCATCATAGCTATCACACCACATTTTGAAAACATTTAGCATCATCATAGATGTCAGTTCATTAATTAAATGTTCTCTGTGAAGTAATGTTAAAATAATGCCTAAAGAAATTCCACTTGACTTTGAAATCTCTAAAGCAGTTTTCTGCCCAGACCCAAACTCTCATAAACCTTTAACCATATCACAATAATTAGCGATTCAAAAGAAACTGCTGAATATGCTTTTGCCTTCTCTATACATTACTGAAACACAGACAATAAGGGTGCACAAGACAGGTCTGTAAGTTTTCACATAATGCTATGTAGTGGTCCTCACAATACAAATGGATCACAAAACACAGGCTTAAGTGCAGTGCAACCAGAGCACTGAAAAGAGAAATTCTTAAAGAAAAATCAGGATTACTTTGCAATTGGGAGTCTTGGAATTTATACTGCAAGAGTTCTTGTACATTTTCATCTAATTTTAACTTTTCAACAACAGCTTCTGGCCCTGGACAGGTATATTCAACAACACACCCACAAACGATTGAACTACTTGTACTTTGATACCGGCTATCAGTAACCTGCTTAGGTCTTTGCTTTAATTAATAAAGAAAAAGGTCATTGCCTTTCTTAGTAGACACTAGCTATGTTGTGTACATTCCACCTATTACAGGACAGATAGCACTGACTCCTTTTTTATTTAAGACAGCCGTTCCTAAAAATCCCTTACCAAGAACTAGCAAATCCCTTAGTTGCCTCAGTTCCAAGGGTCCAGTTTTTCACTGAAGTCTGATGCCTTAAGAAAAAGCATGGAAAGAACATATAAACTTAATAGCAGTAGATTAGACTACAGAGTAAGAAATGGCTTATTGTAAATCCATTTCTATTTCCTCTGCGTCTCTAGGTAGAAAGGATTCAGAAATTTTCATTGTACGAAAATTATTTCAGTATGTCTTACACTTGTTGCCTAATTATTTCTTTGGCTGTTGTACAAAAAAAAAATAAATATCAAAATAAAACAAAAAAAAAAACACCCCCAAAAAACCCCACACAAAGAAAACAAAAAAACCCAACAAAACAAAAAAAACCCCCAAGAGCAAAAAGCAATTACCCAACCTCACACATACATCTATCACACTATTTACACACTCTCATTGAGATTTACCTTTTCTAAGGTGAAGCCCCAGTCTGCTGTGTCATACCCTTTAAACTAAACAATTTTCTACTGTAAATTAAAAAGCCTCTTAGGTCTAAAACTCAGTGAGGCACCTGAAAAGCCTATCTCTCAGACTGTTTTTTGATTTACCCACAAGACCAAATTCTAAACAGATCGCTCTTCTAAGATGATCCTTCCAGACCTCACACTGGGTTTATGTCAAATTCTCAACTTTCTTTTCAATACTACTACTAAAGAATGGGACGTTATATTGCAGTGTTGACTTTGCCTGTTCTGCACGGATCAAAAGGCAGAAATCACTTCCCAATGTCTATATTTATAGCTCCCACTTCTAAAGCCAGGGATCATTCAGGGGGTCTATTAACTTCTTTTAGCAGGAAAGTCACAGCAGTCCTGGAGGAAAACAAGCATGATTATTTTAGCACAAGTTCATCCTCAGATGCAGTTGTTCACTCTGTCATTATCATCTCTGTTTTCTACATTTCTCCTAAATGTATGAACGTTGCAAATAACATCTTTAAAACAAAACAAAAAATTAGTTACACACCTTGGACTATTTCTATCAAAAAAAATTCACATACAGTCTGTTAAATTGCTTAGCTCTTTTTGGAACACATTATGCTAGTAAAAAAATTTTCTTTTCAATAAAGTCATCACTACAATCAGTAAGACTAATTATATATATACCAAAAGACAGAATTTGAATTTGATCAGATTAAAAATATCTTTACTGTCAGCATCACTATATTGGCACATTATTCCATTAGCATATAGCTACTTTTTTAAGTTACACAGCTAATGACAAAGGGCCACAGTTAGATACTTAATACTAAATAGAACTAAAAATATTAAGCTCATTCTTTTTATTATTACTATTTATGTGTTCTTGTACTACACATACTAAGAGTGAAGTTGTATACTTTGTAGTGTGGCAGGTTCTCACAATCACTATAGAGTGGAAAAGGAAGGGAGAAATTGCAGTGTGGCAAACATCCTCAAGAATGTAAATACCCTTTCCAAAACCAGTAACATCTACTTATTTTTCTGGAATATAGAAGGGGAAAGTATAATCCACAGCAGACTGTGAACACAATGATATGAATTGACCTAGACTGTTATAGTGATGAACACTCGTGTCAATGTTCATCAGCTGCAGGTCAGCAGCACACAGTCCTAAGAAACAGACAGCAGAAAGCAAGAACTAATAAATTGTTTGAATAAAGAAGCCATATATATTTATCTACACACAGGCATATAAAAGAATACAGTATTACAGCACAGAGAGCTCTGCATCATTAAGGTAATGGCAACATTGACAGCAACAAAACTGAATATAATCAAGTTCAAGTAATTAAGTTAGGAAAGAGTAAGATAAAAGTGTATAATGTAAAGTGTTTTCAATGAGGCATCACGGAAGGTTGACAAGAGATAGGTATTTTGCACCTCCTATATGTTAATCTAGCCTCCTGCCACGGAACAGCGCCAGCGCTCTCTAATTTACTCCACTTCACCAGAGAGTAAACACAGCCAATGGTCCTGCCTTCTACCAGAACAACTGTACAAACCTCGCTAAAGCTGTGAAACTGAATAGGCCTCGTAAAACTTGTAAACATGTTCTTGAACTCTCTTCTGAGAGCCGTTTGTCGAAGTAGGATCTTTCCTTTTCACAGGATCTCAAGGTGTATTGCAGGATTCTGTTCCTGCACCGCGGGGCCCAGGAGTTAAGCACCTCATCCTCAAAGAAAGCAAACCACCACAGCTTCAAGTTAAATACTAGAGTCCTGTTCCTTAGACTAGTCATCAGTATAAAGCCAAGGGGCTTTCTTTGGCTTTTTTTCTTCTAGGAGGAGTATTATAGGATCATTAACCTCCTATGTGGTAGCAGTTAAGGAGACATATTTTGGATGAAATAAAAACATGGTGAGCAAACAGAAGAAATTTTACAGTAACCAATCTGTTAAAAAAATTATCTTCAGAAAGACCTTCAGGCATCTGGACTTTCTGAAGTTCATTCTCTATTTCAGGATCATTTCAATGAGCATTCAGAGAAACACAGTTGTTCAGAATGTTACACTCAATATATGCAGGATTTTTCAACATAAACATATATATAAACAGGCACAATAGCTTCAAAAAAAGCCAGGAATGTACTTCATCTCTCAGTAACAGTGGAATTTATTCTGAACTCAGAAAAATATATTCTTACCTTTAATTGCTAATAGCAGGCTACCTCTAACCAGTCACTTTTTAGAAGATCCTATAGTGGCAGAAAAACCTACAGACTGCTTGAATTCAGCCTGTAGATTCAGGACTGGTCCTGAACATTGGAGTTGCACTGATGAAGGCAGAAGATATCACTAAACTCAATATCCTGCTGAGCCATTGCTTAGGATAATTCCAGAGCAGACTGAGTGCCAAAAAGTAAAAATCAGATAGACAAACAAAACTCTTTCAAGTCCCGAAGATATGTTAAATCACTGGAGGATCCAACTTCCCCAGCCACACTTTTCATTGCTTAGGAAAAACAAATCACTTTCTCCCAACTTCTTAAATGACAAAAAGGATCAAGAATACCCACCACTACCTCAAAACCTACTTTTGCTATGAAATAAATAATTATATCAACAGGTACTTCAACCCTTATAAAAAATTCCCCAAAGAGAGATTTCTCATAGAGCCATTAAATACGCATAGGCATGACTGCAATGAAAATAAGAAATAAAATACATCTCCAGTGTCTATAAAAAAAAACGTAATTCTTCACCAAGAAGTGTTATGTAACTTATGTGCCACATACTTCTACACTGTGCCTAAAAGAAAACTTCACCAAAGTAACCGTTATGAATTAGCAGTTCTGTGTCCTGCTTCTGAGTAAGAGAGACATCATTAAAAAAGATAAATAAATGTATGAAAAAGCAATTATTACATACTAAAAAAGCACTTTTATACGAAGAGTTGCTAGAAGAGAGTTAGTTAGGAACAATATTCTAGAAAAAATTACACAGCCACTGCACTGACCAATATCCTTCCATACATAAACCTCATAGCTATCGAGGTATTTCCTGTTCCCTTTACGTAACTCAATGTCCTGCATTATTTTATTGTTTTCTCTCCATGAGGTGAATACTGCAAGAAAACTTTATACATAATGTTAAACATATAAATTAGCTATTTAAAAAATAAAATTGGAAGAATGGGGCATAAACAGAGAAGTGAAAACACTGCATTTTTTAGCAAAGAACACTCCAATCCTTTTGTGCCAAAAACATTTTTTCAATTTTAAAGTGAAATAAATGAAATACTAACAATATTCTTTCCACAAGAGAAAATTTCCTTATTTCTATTTATCTTGAACTATCTCAAGGAATCTCCTTACTCCAAATTTGCACATGTATCTTTTAAGGTAAGCTCTGTTATACAGGAGTTGTCTTTTAATATACAATCATGTCCTCTCTGTACAGGTTATCCACACACAAAAAGGAAGCAGCTCTGCACATTTTTAATTTGGAAGTCTTGCTAAGAAGCCCATGAGGAAAGGCAAGATTTACCCACAGATACACAGAAGAACCAACGTTCAACCTTCAGCAAACAGGCACCTGAAGTTCTCCCAGAGGCAATCTCCCTCTTAACACAGTTTAGACTAAACAGCTTATGGAAAGCCACAGTAGGGAAATCCTTGATTATGTCTGACTGCCCTCTACCCAAAATTCACAGAACTCTCAGTTCAGTGCTTTAAACTTCAAGAGGGACTTAACTCTAGAAAATACTAGCTGTTTTCACCATTAGCTTAGAAAAATGAACACAAGTTTCTGGGTTTTGACTTCTTATAAATGTGTTTTATACAGAAAAAAGTTTCATTATAAAACAAAGGTATTGAATATTCAAATATTTTAATTACATGAACAAGCATTACTTATTTGTGCAAAGAAGTACTTCTGCACCCCTGCTACAGCAAGCATCTTAAGAGCTTGCACAAACAGAATTTAGCCAGCTCAGATGCATATATTACCCACACACCTCGTGGCATTTACAAGTATCACAAGAATACTGGTCAACTTCTTACAACCTACTTCATCTTATTTTCAGTCAGTGTTGATCAAGTATCCTTCGGGATTTTTAAGGACTGCTTTAGTAGTTGGTTAATTTTATAATATATACTGAGATTCACCCATAAGACCCAATGAAATAGCAGTTTATCAATTAATCATATTTCCAGCTTCAACCATCTAGAATGCAATCAATAAACAATGCATGCAGTTAAAATACACTGTGCATTTCACAACTGCAGCATCTGCATTTCCTGCCTTAATTTTGCACATTCTATCACAATTAATGTCCCTGACATCAATAAGGGTTGTTATTTAAGCAAGACAGTATCAAGACAGCACGAAGTATATTCTCAAACAATCAAAATGAAGCACTTTTCTGTCCATGGCAGGGTGGTCAGAACTACGTCATCTTTAAGGTCCCTTCAATCCCAAACCATCCTATGATTCCATTTCAAAGCTACCTCAGTGGTCATGAGACTATAAGAACAGCTTGTCTGGTTAGACCACCAGACCATGAACCTCAGCATGCCATTTCTAACCATGGGCAGGCAGTTCCATAGGAGTAGCATAAAGCCAAAAGAATAAACCTCAGAAAACATACCAAAACTTCAAAAACTTATAAATCAAAAAGACAGTACCTTTGAAATTTTCTTCCAAGAACTTATGCAAACACTTTTTGACCCCAGAACACTTTAGCATTTACAACAGCTCCCTGCACAAAATTCCACTAATTCTTGAAAAGCCAGGGGTTTTTTTAAATACTTGTTTTTAATTCATGCTCCCCAGCTCCTGAGACATACTGATTGTTTCCAACAAACTAATGACCAGTCTACAATCCTCATAACTACTTCCACTTGCAATCTATGATCAAAACAAATTATTTGCTTGCCAAAAGCAAGGCAAGTTCTATGCTATGAGTAGCATTAATCATTCTTCCAAGTTTGAAACATTCCCAACATTACCTCCATCTCCCCTTCAAACCTGCAACAAAGGAAAAGAAGTCACACACAGCCAAATATTTCAGCAAATGATTCTTGCTACCCTTCGTAAATGCTGAAATACAGCATAACCGTATATACACTCTAAACATGGTCTCATTGAGTTCATGCTATCAACACTTCTATGTATGTTAGCTGAAGATACTTTTTTTTTTCCAAAAGAATGTCCTGTATAAAATTCCTTTAAAAAGCCAGTTCTGCACCCCCCAGCAGAAAGGGAAAAGGAAAGGCATGAAAGTAAAATTTGGAATCAATGGGGTTTGGTGATTTGTTTTTTTAAACACCTACATAAAGAACACAAAATGTTAGATAACAAAACTTTCCCATAATGTCACTAAATAGTTGGGAAAAAGAGCTTTTGTAAAATTTGATAAACTAGGAACCTCACTTGTGTGTCACTAAAGACGTAATTTTATAGGACAGAAAATGTATTAACGATATCACTTTTTATTCACATTTACATTACGTAAAAGGCTGTATTGTTTAAACGTTATCATTTGAACTGAAATTGCATATATTTTGTTCTGAATGTTTATGTTTTTTAATTATTCTTCCTATTCATTAGAACACTTGGAAGTAGCATCTACCAATAATTATCTCCCAACATACTTGTGTGTGATTTTGAAGTATTAGAGAGTATCCATCTCACTTATATCTAGTTCAGAAAACCTGAAGAAACTGCACAATATAGACCTTTATTCCAGAAAAGCATTATCAGACTGCAAGCCCCATAAGAAACTGGATCTCTCTTGACTTTCCCCACAGAGTTGCAAGTTTTCCTATGATACTCCTTTTTAACACAAGGTTATCTTCCTTCTTTAAACGTTTCTGTAGTGTATCTCCGCCATGATTTTGGATCTGTATTCTTTTTCTTTCAGGAGACTACGGAGCCACTTAGCACCTAGAGCAAATAATCACCTCTAACAAATACATAACATTCAACAATATGGACTTGCTGTAACTCCTCTAAAGTGTATAAATATCTTAGAAAAGATAGACAATGTATCTCAGTGTAACTACCAACATCAAGGTCATCAGATTGACAGCTCAAAGTTACAGTTACAATTACACAGCACTGCTACAGTGAAAATCTGTCCTCTAGTTCACCGGACAGGGAACAGATCTTTGCAAGAACAGACAACTTTTCAACACAGCCGTGAGCAAATGCTTAAAAAGTTACTGCAGCAGCCAGTATTTGGAAAAAAAAGTGTACTACGCTTCAGGTACTGGATTCCTTTTATTTGATATTTCTATACTGGATACTGGTTTGCACACACAGGTTTGTCCCATGATTATGCTGCTTCACTTCTGCACGCAGGCAGAATGGCTATGCATCTGAAGAATTGGAAAGAAGTGTAAAATTATCAATATTTTAGACTCAAAGTCCGATGTAAATGTAGACTTAAGTCTACCAGTACAGGACTTCAGATCCAAAAGACCTGGGACACTCTGTCAGTCATTACAGATGTCATACAAACCCCAACACAATGAGTTACTTTAAATTAGTGTACTTTAGTTACAAAAATGTGTCCCACAGACAGGTAGAACAAAAGAAAAAAGTTCCTTACAAGATCCAAGAAAGAATAAATTGTTACTGTAGATCACCTCTCCCTGCACCATCATCCCTGTATGCAAACAGCAGTCTTATCAGGGGTGGGCAATTCTTCCACTCACTTCAGCCATACAGGGAAAGAAAGGGAGTAGGTAGATAAATCGCACAGGAGTCCCATTAATTTCATATCGCAGGTAAAGAAAGTATCTTATTCTTTGGAATAATAAAGTCATAAATTCAGAACAGGTAAATAAAATCACACATATTGTAAAGTCATTTGGTTTTCGACGTACTTTTTATAAAGCATTGTTTGCAAAGTTATAAAGAATTTGTAATTGCCAGAGCTGAGAAACGATGTTTGCAGAGTTTACTGTCATGTTGAAAGAATGAAGAGATAAGGATGAAATTACCTGCATCGAAAGAGTTGCAACTACATCATCCAACACTCACTTCCATATAAATTATCTACTGTCATGCTATGGAATTACTGTTTTCCTTTAAACCTGGAAGGCCTCAATCATCAAAAAACTCACATTTGTACATAGCATCACCCAGATGAATAACACTCACCAGTTTCACTGAACAAAGCTGTTTTTTAGGGTCCAAACTATTAAAGTTTTATTAGCCACAAAATATACTGTGGTTTTACAACTTCAGTTGTAAAGCCCCACAGGCCTATCTTGGCCTATCTTCCAAAAATATTCTCAACACATTCTTGTACTGGTCTTCACCACTGTACAGGTTGCCATTTAAAACTGAAAGGTAATGCTTTACTCCCCTCCCCTTCTATCCTGGGTTTCTGAAGTTAACCCCCCCACACACACCTTCATGCATACTCACTGTGCAGCAACTATGCTGTCTCTGTCCCATGACTTTAGCACACATATGTGAATCAACACATAAATAATCAGGGTGAGAACTACTACTGTAACTCCAGAAATAAGCAACTGAAAGTGTGGTAATGGATGACAACAGCAACCACAAACAAAAAGCAGGAGACTTGGCAAGAGTGCATCAGGGAGTCTGGAGGCCACATGAGTTCACAGCAGCACTTCTTCAGTCAGACATAACTTTCAGTCTCTGAACTGCACTTCACGTTAGGGTACAGAATGCACTACTTTGTTTTAAAGCAACAAGCCCATAAATAAATATTTCAAGATGGTTTTGTTTGGCAATAAATAGCACTAAGCAACTTATTTGTAAACATAGTGCTGTATTACTAAGACACAAGAGAAAACAACAGAAATAGTCAACTGCCCTCTGCTAAAAACACCCACCAATGTCCACCACACTGATTTTAAAACCAGATGTTTCACAAGGTTTAAAATGGTAACACTGGCAGAAAGTGAAGGAAACAGTGAAACCTGTTCATTTGTTAGCCTTTGTGGTTTTTTAAAATTCTTTCTTAATTATAGCTGTAACAAAAATAGCACAAGTTACATGCTTATTACAGAGCCAAGAAGTTCTGAAAGAATTGCCCAGACACAGGTCTAGTTTTTGGTTCTGAAATCTGAAAGTAAATGCCCTGCAAACTTTGGCTGCTGTTGTAACAGGCAACTAAAAACTAATTACAGTGCAATTTGATGGAATGCCACTTCAAGACAGTAAACATTCACTCAGTAAAAAAAAAAAATCACAAAAAATTCTTTGGACAATAAAATTTGTTAACGTTTTTTAACACTGCTATTGTGTACACTTCTGTCCTATTAAAACAATAATGACTCCTTTATGGATACCTCACATTCAGTGGATTTTGTAACCTGTTCATAAACTTTTAGTAGTCTATGCATAATTTTATTTTTACTTGCCAAAGTACCTAACAGAATTATCCTTTCTATTACTAAAAGCAAACATTAGTGGCAAGAGAGATATATTGCAAATCCAACACTCGCTCTCTACCTTGAGGAGTTACTCAATTTCTGTTCCCGACATACGTTCGTTGTTTTTGTTTGGTTTTTTTGTATAATGAAATGACCGCGCTGCAGACTTATTGATTCCTCACTCTTCTTCTCTGATATGAAATCTCCAAAGAAACGAGTCCGAAGAAAAGCGACCTGTCTCAAATCAGAGTGCCTGGCCAAGTCCTTTGAGATTTACGTGAACTCCCTTTCCTCATCCCCCGCCCCTGCTCGGCAGGCAGGCTCTCCTGCCTCTCCCCAACTCCCTCTCTGCCCTCCAAAGCCAGTGCCCGCTGCGCTTCAGGGAGGCGCCAGCGCTGCCCCGCCGTCCGTGCCGGGAGCCCCGCGCAGGGGTCAGGGCGCAGCGCAGCTCGGCCCGCGGCGCGGGAGGGGGGCGCGGGCTGTCAGAGCCCCGCGCCGGGACAGCGACAGCGACAGCGCCCGCCGGCCGGGCCGGCCTCGCCGAGCCACCCTCGCCGTGCCGGCCCCGCTATGGCAGCCCCCTCGCCGTGCCGCGCTCGGGCCCGCGGCGGGGCGGCCTGCGGGCGGACGGGCGGGCGGCCTGCGGGGCCGGGTCGGCTCGGGCGCCATGCTACAAACCAAAATGGCTGCCCCGGGGAGGAAGCCCGGCCCGGGCCTCG